>CM052800.1:29453876-29541777 GCA_028533885.1 Nasua narica | reverse complement strand
GCGGTCTCTCTTCCCTTCACTTTGGAATCACTTTTCCAAACGTCCTACCTTTCCGAAGGTGGTCGATTTTCTGCTCCTAGAATTGCTCTTCTTCCTCTCTTCTCCCTCCTGTTGAGTATGCTGGCTTTTAAAATGATTTATTAACTATCTAGATGAACTTCTGGGTTCCGACTCTATCTCAACCTCCTACTTCTCCGCCATCTTGCTCCTCCTCTGTAATAAGAGATGTGTATTTGGTTTTCATCCCTCTTTCTGGCACAGAGCTCCTAAACGTTTGGAATTTCCTAAGTGATGAAAGTAATAAAGGTGTCTTAATATTCATAACCAACCCCTTTCAACGGCCCCTGAGTGAACAGTAATGAGGTTACTTTTGAGAAGCACCTCAAGATGGGGGCCGACTGCCATGTGACTGGAGGCTTAGAACTGAGTTCAGGGGGGTGGGAGGTGGCGGAGGTTGATCAGTTGCCAATGGCCAATGATTTAATCAATCATGTCTATGCACTGACACCTCCATGAAAACCTAAAGGACAGGGTTTGAAGAGCTTCCGGATTGGAGAACATGTTGAACCTCTCGGAAAGTGACGTGTTGGGAGAGAGCACGGAAACCCTGCCCCCTGTCCCCAGATCCTGCCTCATGTGTCTCTTCCATCTGGCTATCTCTGAGTTATAATCGGGGAAGTAAAATGTTTTTCTGAGCTCTTTGAGCCATTCTAGCAAACTAAGAGAATCAGAGGAGGGACTCGCGGGAACCTCTGGTTTGTAGCTGGTCAGTCAGAAGCCCAGGTGACAGCTTGGACTTGCAGTTGGCATCTGACGTGGAGAGCAGTCTTGTGGGACTGAGCCGTTCATCTGTGGGATGTGATGCTTTCTCAGGGTTGATAGTATCAGAATTGAGTTGAATCGTAGGGCTCTGAGCTGGCGTCAGTGAATTGCTTGGTGGTGAGAACATCCACCGCTAGCCCTCACTACCCCTGCTCCCTGGTCCATGTTCAAAAAGAGAAAAGAAATGGGCCTAAGATGGAGTCACTTGTGTTAAGCCCTAGGTCAGCAAACCAAGGCTAAATACCCAACCTAAGTGTAATTTCACCCTTGCTCGGAAATGTGATCTTTAGCGGGTCCATCTGGAATCACCTGGTGTGTGTGTGTGTGACATCTTCTTCATCCTTTTATTCATCAATGGACACATAAGTTGTTTCCATGTCTTGGCTATTGTAAATACTGCCTCAGTGAACATGAGGGTGCAGATATCTTTGTAAGTTAGTGTTTTCATTTCCTTCAGATGAATACCTAGAAGGGAAATTGCTGGATCATATGTTAGTTCTATTTTTAGTATTTTTTAAAAAGATTTTATTTGTTTATTTGAGAGAAAGAGAGCACAAGTAGGGGGAGCTGCAGAGGGAGAGGGGGAAGCAGGTTCCCCACTGAGCAGGGAGCCCAATGTGGAGCTCGATCCCAGAACCCTGGGATCATGACCTGAGCTGAAGGCAGATGCTTAACGACTGAGCCACCCAGGCGCCCCTCTATTTATAATGTTCTGAGGAACCTCCATACTGTTTTCACGGTGGCTGTACTGATTTATGTTCCTGCCAACAGTGCACTCGTGTTCTTTTTTTCTTCACTTCCTGGCCAACAAGTGAATTTTTAAGTTTTGTTAGTGCTTATGAGTTTTCTAATCTTTTTCACAGTATTGACCACTTGTTCATTATTCCACACCTGTGGGTTTTCTTACAAATGTGTTTTTCTTCTAAGAAGTGGAAAGAAAGAAATGGCCTAATGCAGTCAGGTGATCCCTAGCAGGTGATTAACAGTTATAGCTTTGACCTTCAAATCCCCACAGACATATTCTTGAGTTTCTTTTGCAAAGTACCTTATTTCAAATTCGTGGAAGAATACCTGGAGAATTACTCATCTCATCAACTAAGGCTTTCGTCTCAGTGCAAAGCACTTTTACCTCAGCCTTTATTTGGTTTGGTTTCTGAGACAACGTCTCTAAAACTCTTGATTCATTGCCAAGTATATTTAATCTTTACATATTCGGTGGACAGATTCGTGAGGTTTGAAAACTTATTTATTGTGTTTCCATCTGATTACAAAGCCCAGAAGGTAGAGAATATCATCAAAGACTATCCCCCTAGCGGGAGAAATTTTCTACAGCGATATTCAGATATTGATACTCACAAGAAATGGGTTGTGGTCTACAGATTTTTAGAGACTTAATTTGAAGAGATACTTTGAGAGAAAAGAGAGGCATCCCCCAGATGAGGTTGTAGGCATACTCAATTGTTATAGGTGGGCTCTTCGACCACTCAAAATGTAGATTATTTCTTCTGCCTTCCCTCCCTCGAACTGGGTTACTCCATCCAGCCCCCCAACCTCAAGGTAGATGCTGCTCCCTCAGCAAAATCATCCTAAACAGCCTGACAAGTAAGTTTCCTCATACACTCTCTTATAGAATTCCATATATGTCCATCCTAACAATCACAATGATCACTAAATATGCATTTTATAATGATTTCTGTGTTAATGATCTCCTCCAGTAAATCATAATCTCTGTGACAACAATGATCATACTTATCTTGTTTGCCACTATTCCAGTCCCAATTAATCAATTCAACAAATGGGGGCAGACCTCATTTTAGTGCACTTCAGAGATACTGCATTTTTTTAGGAACTGAAACTTTCTGGCAACCCCCTCTTGAGTCTACCGGCGCCATTTTTCCAACATGTACTCACTTTGTGTCTCTGTGCCACATTTTGGTAACTCTCACAATATTTCAATTTTTTCATTATTATTATTATATTGGTTATCGTAATCTTTGATCAGGGATTATAATTCACTGGAAGCTCAAAAGGTGGTTAGCATAATCAAGTAATAATGTGGTTTTTAATTAAGGTGTATACACTGGTTTTTTAGACATCATGCTCCAGCACACTTCGTAGAATGTAGTATAAATATAACTTTTATATGCACTGGGAAACCAAAAAATTTTTTGACTCACTTATTGTGATAGTTGCTTTATTGCAGTGGTCTGGAACCAAACCCACAATATCTCTGAGGTTTGCCTGTATTACCAAATGTCTACCATGTGCCAGGCACTGTGTTAGGTCCTTGGGATGCCCGGTGAACAAAAATAATATTCCTTCCCCGAGCAAGAACTCAAAAAATAAATGACCAACCTACTAGAGTCTATGGCATGTCATAAGTCAAAAAATGGCATGGGAAAAACAGAAAAGGTAGAGCCAGGTTAGAAAGGGAAGCTGGAAGTGAAATAAGTCAAGCAGAGAAAGTCAATTAACACATAGTTTCACTTCTTCTGGAACATAAGGAATAGCATGGAGGACATTAGGAGAAGGAAGGGAAAAATGAAGAGGGGGAAATTGGAGTGGAGATGAACCATGGGAGACTATGGACTCTGGGAAACAGACTGAGGGTTTTAGAAGGGAGGGGGATGGTGTAAGGGTGAGCCCGGTGATGGGGATTAAGGAGGGCATGTAATGCATGACAATGAATCAGGGAACGTTACCTCAAAAACTACTGATGTACTGTATGGTGACTAACATAACATAATAAAAAAAAAAAAAAAAGAAAGGGAAGCTGGTTACAGTGTTAAATAAAGTGGTCAGGTTTGGCTTCAGTGAGAAGGTAGGATTTGAACAAAGACTTGGAGGAAGTAAGGAAATTAGCCAAACAGAACTTGGGGAAGAGAGTTCTGGGCTAAGGGGGCAGCTCAGGAGATTCTTTGAGTCAGGAAAGTGTGTGGTTTGTTGGAGGAACAGAAGCTGGGTCAATGTGGCCGGGGTAGGGTAAGCAAGAGAGGAGAAGATAGGTCAGAAACAGTATTTGTCAAGGGTTGCAAAAACAAACACTTATTTTTATAATTTACTTCATTTTTTAAAAGATTTTATTCACTTATTTATTTGTCCAGGAGAGAGAGCACAAGCCAGAGAAATGGCAGCCAGAGGGAGAAGCAGGCTCTCCGCTGAGCAAGAAGCCAGATGTGGGGCTCGATCCCAGAACCCTGAGATCATGACCTGAGCCAAAGGCAGATGCTTAACCACAACTGAGCCACCCAGGCATCCCTAAAATCCATCCCTGAGCATCCATCTGGATGGCTCAGTCGGTTAAGTGACTGTCTTTGGCTCAGGTCATGTTCCCAGGGTCCTGGGATGGAGCCCCACGTCTGGTTCCTTGCTCAGTGGGGAGCCTGCTTCGCCCTCTCCCTCTACCTGCTACTCTGCCTGCTTGTGCTCTCTCTCTCTCTGTGTGTGTATGTGTGTGTCAAATAAATAAATAAAATTCTTAAAAAAAAAAAAAGAATTTTCACATGATTCACATATTTTCCCATAGATGAGAAAAGAGTCTATGGCTTCCTCCGGTCCACAAACTATAAACTCATATATGTTAAGTGATAACTTTAGAAGGCATCGTGTCCTTTTATTGCCAAAAAGGAAACATGTCCCATCTGTGTCAAGAGATGGCCATGTGTTCTCTTAAATGTAAGTCCCTGGCGCCCTCCTGGCATGGGTTCACACAGAGTCTGCAGCTGAGAAGAGAAAGTTGATTCTGCGTCTCCGGTCAGAAGCCCGCGGTGCTGACAGGCCACTCCACCTCAAGGCTGACGTGATGGGAACCCAAGTGCAGCAGGGGAACAAGAGGGCGTTCAAAGAGAGGCCAGGAAGCATTATCTCACTCAGCACATTGGACAGATAGAGGTGGAAAGGAAAATGGGCTCTTTGTGAACAAATGATTTACCCTCATTGAAACTCACTCTCCAGAAAGGTTCTGAAATCCTCATCCTTTAATGGTACATATCAGTGCTTTCCACATACCACTGCAGGATCAGCTGGGAGATGTTTGGCCAACTCTCTCAGAGCTTGTTGGGAGGTTTCTCAAAGCACAAATTCTGGGAGTCCACCTCAGAAGGGTTTGAACCAATGGATCTAGGTGGATTTGGGAATTGGTATTTTTAATGGCTCCCCAAGAGATTCCAACGAGCAGCCGAGTGGGGAAACCATTGCGGTAGTGTTCTGATGAATGTGCTTGCATGTGACCAGGAGAGAAAAAAAAAAGCTTTTGCTAATGGTATGGGTCTCAACTGGTGGTGTTTCAGGCATCAGAGATCAAAGGAAGAAGTTAGGTTGAGGTAATAGGCCTGGGAAGCCTACTAGAATTTCTGTAATCACAGCCCTGAACAGCCGTCTTCATAGAACAGATGTCCTGTGGAGAGCAATGGGAGAATTTGCCCCTCTTCCCAAGTTTCTCCTCCTTCCTATCAGCAAGTTCTTCCAACCGAGTCACCAGTTTACAAGCATCTGGAAATCTTCGTGCATATTGATGAAATTGTAGCCAAAAAAAAAAAAAAGAAAAAGAAAAAAAGAAATTCTGGGAATCTTAGAATTTCTACAGATATTCTAGTAAAGGGTGGTGAGGAAGATGGGTATGGGAGCCAGACAACAAGATGGCTCCCAATGCCTGGAACTCCTGGTATTCGTGCCCTTGGGTAGTTTCCTTTCACTACACTAGGATGGGTCTATGTGGCCAACGGCATACAGCAGCAGTGATTGCATGTCATTTCTATAGTTAGGTTGTAAAAACACTATGGTCTTCATCTTAGAATCTCTTCTCCCTCAGCTCTCTCACTCCAGGGGAAGCTAGCTGTCATGTTGATAGGATACTCACCCAGCCCATGTAAAGGGCCACAGAATGGAAACTGAGGACCCAGCAGCAGCTAACAAGGAACTGAGGACTGCCAACAAGGTGAGTGGGCTGGGGAGTGGATCCTCCGGCCCGTCAAGCTTTCAGACGACTGTAACCTCATGAGAAATGGGAGTTTAAACTACCCAGCTAATCTGCTCCCAGATTCTTGACCCTCAGAAACTGTGGGAGAGAACATTTGTTGTGTGAACCTACTAACTTTGCAACCAGCGTGGTCATAGAATAGTTTGTCTGCTTTTGAACTTGATATAAATGGACTTGCACAGTACTCCTTTTGTGTCTGGCTTTTTGAACTCACCACGTTGGCGAGATTCATTCATATTGCTTTGTGTATTGAAAGTATTTGTCAAATTCTCTCACTCATTTGTAGGACTTAGTTACGTCTTCTGGATACCAGTCCTTTGTCAGATACATCAACTATGAATATCTTCTCTCCCATTATGGTTTTTTAATTTTTTTAATGAGCTCTTTTAATGAAGAAAGTTCTTAGTTTTAGGCAGTCCAATTTATTATTTTCTTTGTTGTTTACATTTTTTGTGTCTTGAAAAATAATTGCCTACACCAAGGTCATGAAAATATTCACCTTGTTTTCTTTTAGAAGCTTTATTTTGTTGTCCTATAATACACAAGAAACTGATTTTTGTGTATCGTGTGAGACAGAGGTCATAATTCCTTTTTTCCTATGTGGATATACAATTGATTCAGTGCTACTTATTAAAAAACGTTCCTTTCCTAGTACTTTCATGTTCCTTTGTCATAAATCTAGTTACTATATATGGTCTGTTTCTGGACTGCCTATTCTCTTCCAGTTACTTTGCATCATCATTGTCTTAATTATGGTAATTCTTGATATCTAGAATGTTCTTCTTCAAGATTGCCTTGGCTATCTTAGTCCTTTGCACTATCGTATAAATTAAGATCAACAATTTCCATACACACACAAGACCTACTGATTTTGTGATTTTAGGGGGGATTATACCAAATCTATAGATCATTTTGGGAAAAACTGACAATATGAAGTCTATCAACTCATGAACATGGCATCTTTCTGCATTTATTTTGGTGTTGTTTAATTTGTTTTAGTAATAGTTTATAGTTTTCAGTATTTTTCTTATTTTTTTGTTATTTTTTACTTTTTGTTTTAAAATAATTTTATATTTACAAAAGAGTAATAAAGATCGTATGGAGGGGCGCTTGGGTGGCTCAGCCATTAAGTGGCTGCCTTCGGCTCAGGTCATGATCGCAGGGTCCTGGGATCGAGCCCCACATCAGGCTCCTTGCTCATCAGGAAGCCTGCTTCTCCTCTCCCACTCCCCCAGCTTTTGTTCCCTATCTCACTGATCACTGTGTCTCTCTGTCAAATAAATAAATAAAATCTTTCAAAAAAAAAAAAAAAGATCGTACAGAGTTCCCATATATCCTTTACTCCCTCTTGCCTAACGTTAACACCCCATGATACATTTATCAAAATTGAGAAAATTAACATTGGTAAATATTTGTAACTTAAACTATGGACTATATTCAGATTCCTAGCAGGTATCCCACTGATGTTCTTTCTTGATTCCAGATCTATTCAGGCTACCACATGTAGCTATAGGTGGCTAGCCTTTTTGAGGCGGCGAGTTCCTGTCAGCACCTGCTTTTTGGAAGTGGCTTCACTTCTGGTCACTCCCAGCACCTGCGGAGTTTCTGCTCTTCTGTGGGGCTTCCCCACATTCAGGGAGTCTGACTAGTGAAGGCATGGTGGGGCAGAGAAGAAGGGACAGCTGATGATATCCTACGATGGTGAAAAAGTGTCTGCACAAACACTCCTCTTCCAGAAAACTCCGTACCTTACTTTGTCACTCCATGCGGGGGTCTGTTCAAACGTCCTTCCTCAAAGATGTCTTCCTCAACCATTCCGTCTCAAATAGCACCTCATCATTCTCTAACACCCTTATCCTGCTTCGTTATTTCTTCATGGGACTTATTACCATCTGACATGCTATCTATCATCTGTTTGAAGGCTTATTATCTGTCCTTTTTACTGGGCTGTGAGTGCTCTCCAAGGACCAGAGAAGTTTTCTCTCTTGTTCACTTTTGTATTCTCAGCATTTGGAACATGCTCAGCACCTGATGGGCACTCCGTGATTTTCTCCTAAAGAATTGAGGGAATGAATATGCAGCTTTAAGCTCACAGACAGCCTTCAAAGGGTTTCAGGGTCAGGGAAGGGGTGCACAAAAGTATCTGTCTTCCCCAGCAGAGCTGTAGAAATCCTTGTAGTCTCCTGCAGGGAAGTAGAAAGAACATGGTATATGGAGTCAGAACTCTTTCAATCCTGACTCTCACCTTCAAGCTTTTAGGGTTTTTTTTGTGGGTTTTTGTTGTTGTTGTTGTTGTTGTTGTTTTGTGGGCAAATTTCTTACTCTGAACTTAAATATTCCCACCTATAAGATGAGTACAGGAATTCCTACCCTGCAAGGTTCCTCTGAGAACTGAAGGCATTAACATATGTGGATTAATGGTCACTTACGTGAGCACTCAGCAACTAGTGGCGAGGCGGTCTGTGCGCCTGGCTGTATTCTGGAAAAGTCTGGGGAATCCTGAGGTTAAACAGCTAAACAAGGTCAAGGCCATGGGAGCCATGGATTTTATATTGGCAAAGGGCTATAATCGTTTGCTGGGCTGCCTCAACTTTGTAGCTCCATCCCCTTAATAGAGATAAAAAGGAAAAGAGGGAAAGAAAAATATCCAAAGACTGGAGAGAATAGGAGAGAATGTGGAGCAGAAACAGAGAGGCACTTGGGAAATGAGTGGCCAGGTGACAAAACGGATGCTGGACCAGGAGTCCTAGGGTGATTTGTGGCAGGACTGGATGGGAATCAAGGTTTTCCTCTCCAACCAGCCAAGCTTCCTTTGTTTCAGAAACTTGTCTCCTTCTTATTTAAGGTCTTTCTAATTAAGCTGCAGCCCTGCTTGAATGTCCTTATAAACTCTTCATATCCACGGCCGATGTTTGACAAACAGAGAGGGCATGTCTGAGTGTAATTGACCAAGTGCTTCATTACAGAAAAAATTCCATGTGTTCTAGTTGGGTCTTTTCCGGTTGCAAGTGTCAGGACCCAAATCAAACCAGCTTAAGTGAAAACAAACCAAAGAAAGCGTGTAGTGGCTCATGTTAACTGCAGAGTCCAAGAATAACAGGCAAGCTAGAGACAGAAGCTCCCACGATTAAATCAGGACCAGCTTGTCTACTTCTCAGTTGTTTCCTCTGCGTAGACTCCCTCCGGCTTCGAGTCTCTCCTCACCGACCAACAATGGCTGCCATAGCTCTTGGAGTGACGTACTTCCTGATTCACAACCACAGGAAAAAAAGCAGGAAACTCCTTCTCTGAGAGCTCAAGGACGAGCCCCAGCTCGTATCGGATTGCCCCTAACTGGCCTAACCTGAGGTAGAGATCTGCCAACTCCAGGGTAATATGTTCTGATTGCTTTAAATCTCGGTTACACACTCTCCCCTGAATCAGAAATGCAGCACTACCCGAGGAACATGGGCTCAGGTTTGAGGAGAGGGCTAGGGGAGGCAGCGGGCTCCATGCCAGAGGGTGAAAAAATGCCCAAGAACAAAAACACCAGATGTATACTGCACCAGGACTTCAAAGCTGTAGACCACGTTATTGTCCATAGGACCCCGCTTACTTGACACGATTGAGGCCATTATTTTTTTAGTTAACTCTACCGTTTTGGCTTCACTTCTGTGAAGGCCATATCTTTGGCAGATAGATCTATCTATCCAGGCCCACAGAAAGAATCATTTAAGCATTCTTAAATAAACCTGCCCAGTGGCGCAGAAAAATCTGTAACTAAGAAGGGAAACGAAGCTACCGAGAATGGAAATAGAGAACTGTGAAGAGAAAATAGATGGAGAGACGAGTACTACTCAGAAAGCAGGGCTACTCAGAGGAGCAAGGGCATCAGGAATTCCAGAACCTATTCACATATTTGCTCTCCTCCGTTCTCAGGCTGGGGTCCCTCGAAGCAGAGCCGAGGAAGGATCTGGGGTCATGAAGGAGGCAGCACAGGATAGAGCAGCTGAGCAAGGCGCCATCCCACCTGAAGACTGATCCCATAGGAAATCCCGCCCAGAGGCAAGGGGCCGGCACGCAGTGCCAGCCAGTCACTGGGGTGGGGGACATCACACACACCCCCACCTGCAGGCAGACAGCTCCTCTCAGGGCAAGGGCAATTTTCTGGAGAAAGGGAAAGCCATGAGTTGTTACCAGCCAACACTCGCAGCAGCATGGGGGGAGGGGAGGGACTGATGAGGCGGATGAGGGAGAGAGTCCTAGTGGCATCCAGGACACCTGCAAGCTGTTACTCACTTGCACTTTGACTGAAACTTCACCTGAGCTTTAATACAAGTCCTGTTGTAAGGCTAATTCTTCTAATTCTTGCATTTCCCAAACCTCTGCTCCTTTGGTGGACACGCGACTGCTAACGTAGTTCGGCCCCTCACTCTCTGTTGCCGCTCCTTTGAAAAGAACCTCCTCCCTGTGTGCCCCCTAATGAACCACACTTTCTATCTTGGTGTCCTCCCACTCAGTTTCGACCAGTAAACTGCAGCCGAAATGACACCGAGCAACCTCGAAGGGAGGCCGTCAGAAGGCTCTGAGCGCCGGCTTCTGCCTTCTTGGAACACTCTCACCACTATGTGAGGAAACGGTCTCAGCAGACACCGATGAGCAACATGGGGAGAGACCATATGGAGAAAGAGTCCTGGTCAGGCCTCGGCTGACCTCGCACCTGATTGCAGCCCTGGGAATGAGCCCGGGTGAGAGCAATAGAGCCACCCAACTAATTCATAAAATTATGAGAAATAATACCTTGTCGTTGCTTTAAGTCATGAAGTTTGGGGCCATTTGTACACAGCGATGGATAACTAAGTCACTTCTTGCTTTTATGTCCCCAGATCCCCCACGCTCCTTCCTATTTCTCTCCAAAGCCTGAAATCGGGCCGTATCTCTTCCCTGCTTAAGAAAACCCTGATGAGGGGCGCCTAGGTGGCTCAGTCGGTTAAGCGTCTGCCTTTGGCTCAGGTCATGATCCCTAGATCCCAGGATGGAGCCCTGCGCAGGGCTCCCTGCTCAGTGAGGAGTCTGCCTCTCCCTCTGCCCCTCCCCTTGCTTATGATCACTCTCTCTGTTTCTTTCTTACAAATAAATGAAGTTTTAAAAGAAAAGAAAACTCTGATGGACTTCTACTCATTACAGAATTGGCTCTCAACTCCTTCCCCTGGCTTATGGTGTCCTTCACAGTCTAGTCTTCAACCATGTACCTGAACTCTAGCCGCCCTGAGCTTCTCCTCTTTCTCTGGACACACCGTCTTGTCACATGCCATCCCCTGGCCTCCACTCTTCACGTGGCCAACCCAGCTCCAGGGGCAGATTCTCCTTCCAGGGTTCCTCTCAGCCCCGTCAGGGAGAATCCATCGCTTGGGTCTCTGGGCGCCTCCTCATGTCCATGACACCTCTGGTGGTGCTTCGCTTGTACCAATCTCTGACAGACAACAGATTCCTGCAGTACAAGGGGCCACCCCACATTCATTGTCGGACACCCAGAACCCAGCTCAGCGCCTGGCCTGTAACTCGGCCATCGAATGATGGCTGACTGGAGTGTTGCAAACCATGTGCTTCTTGAGGCCAAGCCCTAAATCTCACCCATCCTGTTGTGCTTGTGTTGGAGGCTGGCCCGTGATAGGTACTCACTGAATATGTGATTGAATTGGGTGATGGAAAATAGAAAGTTAAGAGTGAGAAAGCAAAAGGACAGAAAAGAACAAACGAGGAAGTTCTGTGAGAAAAGGCAGCCAGGAGACAGAGTCTTCAGAACGATGATGCCAATTAGAACTCTCAGGGGGCAAGAATGCCTGTGTTCTCCAAACCCTTTGATTTGATTTGGTTCTCAATGTATCTCTCCACCTCTCTTTTCGCACCAAGTGCTGCACTTTAATAGCGGAAGAAGGCGGCTCTGATGTGGTTTGAGGGCTGAAATCACTAGCTTTCCTCAGAGACCTTCTCACAGAAGCCCTGGCACGGGCTCCCCAATCAGAGATTGGGTTTAAGTGAGGCAGTGCCAAGATGGAGTCCAGGCCCTCAGGGCCTAGCCCTTCCCCGTCATTTCTCTGCGCTGTCTTATCTGCCAAGATAAACTGGAGCCACTTCAGACAGGCCTGGAGCAAACACCTTCCTTTCTTGTTGGCCCTGGGGTAAAGACAAGAGATTTTTCCCAGGATTTTTACCCTAGGTTTCTCTGTTCAGAAAGCTCCAAATGGCTTCCATTTTCAATCATTAAAATGAGGGGTCGGGTGAGGCACTAGTGGGCGTTGGAGTCCAGGTGAGTCACAGATTGTGCCATTAGTGAATGAAAAGGAAGATTGGGTGAGCGGGTATATGTATGAAATTCCTAGACCAGTCATTCTCAAACTTTAGGTACATCAGAATCACCTGGGGGGCTTCTTAAACAACATGACTGGGACCACCTCCAGAATTTCTCGATCCATTTGTATTTCTAACAAGGTTCCCAGGTGACGCTGCGGCTGCTAGCAGGAATACCACTTTAAGCACCATGCCTTAGACCATGAACTTCTTGTAGAGAAGAGACTGGCCTTTTGTACCCTTGGTGCCTCTATGTGGTGGGCGTTCAATGTATGCATTTTTTTTTTATTGAATTGCATTAATGTTAATCATCATTGTTAGGAAAGTCATTCAAAAGGCATTCTATTATATACCCATAATAACGTCTTTTTGTATTAGGAAAAAAATCTTGATGGAGCTTAGGTCTTCCAATTGTATCTCCTCTAGCAAATTCAAATGAAGAAAGCAACTCAGATAACACTGTATCTAGCAATGAACAGAGTCTAGAAATACAAATCATTCCAGTAAATTCCCTAAAAAGAACTTAGCCTAGAGGTGACCATTTATTGTTCTTAGTATTGTGTGTGTTTGGTTCCCAGTGACAGAAACACTCCTCGGAGCAGCTAAACAGAAAGCAGAATTTTTCGGTTTGCAGAACTCAGTTGCTGGGAATGATGGGAATCAGGGTTCGAAAGCCAGCCAGTGCTCCCTTTTAGTTCACTCTTCTCAGCCTCTTCCTCCGTTTTGGCACCATTATCCATCTCTGTACTCTGGCTGTTTCCATATTACAACAAGTTCGAGGAAGAAACTCAGCCAGCGAGGATGAAGGGGTGAGGTGACATAAGAAAATGGCGTCTCCTACAGTGGCCACATGGGTGAGGAAGGGCACCTTCCCTTACATCCATGAAAATCTACATAAGGTGGAGAATGCTACATCTCCCTTAGTAAATATCCTTCAACATCTTCTGTGCTAAACAATGTAACAACATTGAGGCCAACAGGTGGCTGGAAAAAAGCCGGAGCCTCCAATCCAGAGGAAAGACCAGCCTGGAATTTGGAATGTACTTGAGAAATACTTCCAACTACCAATAGGTTGCTACAGTTTGGTGCTTCTTTAACCATACCCTCAAATGAGGGGAGTGTGAAATGCAAGGCAGAAGTTGTCTATCAGACCCTCTCCAGCACTAGCAAATGGTGTTCTCATGGATATCATCACAGCTTTTCTAGATCTTTGCAAGAGAAGGTTTTTCTGTTCCATCTTTACATGGACCCAAAGTTAGGAACCAAATATTTCCTCTGCCTTTGGCTAACTTAAACCTGAGTTTTTATGTTGAAAAATCCTAGCATGTGAAGCAGAGTCCCAAATAAATTGACAGTCGATGCTCTTCATTGTCTTTTTTAAAATTTTTTTATTTAAATTTAATTTAATTCTGAATGATTAGTTTCAGAGGTAGAATTTAGTGATTCATCAGTTGCATACAACACCCAGTGCCTATTACTTCAAGTGCTTCCTTAATGCCCATCACCCAGTTACCCCATCCCCCCCCACCTTCAAGGAATCCATTATCTTTTAGGCATCTGTGAAAATCAGCCCATTCTTTTTATTCCCTGTTGCTTCTGAATGTTTGGCATTTTAAATACAATAATGTCAGTTTTAGTTTAGATGAAAGCCCAGGGACATAGATTTTTCAGAAAGGAAGTTAAGTTCTAACAAACACTATTGTGCTCCTGTTTAATAAGCCAATGAAACACAAGTTGTCCAAGTCCAAGCTTATTTTGAAAATGAGTGGGTTTTTTTTCCCAAAATGCAGACTCAGCTGCTATGCCGGGGGGCGGTGGCAGGGTGGGGGGGAGATGCAGTCACACAATGGTTTGCCTCTGCCAAGCTTGGTCCCCGATGCTGATTCTACTGGACACTAATATTTGCAGCTGGGATTCTTGGGGCAGTTTCCCTCTGCAGATGGCAAGCATTCAGATGAAGATTTCTGGGGTTTTCTGCTTTGTGCTTTTAAACTAAAATTTAACGTTTACTTTTCGGTGTGCTCCGTCTTCAAGCTCAATTATTGCTGGAGGTGGAAAATTGATTTGTGTTGATTTGATAAGAAATCAAGTATGAAATAAGTGATAAGAATATTGCTATGATAAGAAATCAAGTCATGAAATAAATATAAGTGGACCACTGAAAATGGGGGGGAAGGACAACTGACAACATACAGCATACGACAAAAGCATGAACATTTTCTTCAAATTGCACAGTCGAGAGTAGAACACAAAATAAAAGGTGCATTAAGCCATAGGAAGCAGTTGTGAGTAACAACAGAAGTCCAAGGAGAAAGTATTTATTTAAGGAATGCTTGACCCCTGGGACCTTACTTGCAGAGTAGGGACATGTATGTATCAAAGTGCACAGATTATTATCTAGGTAACTGTTTATATTCCACTTCTAAATTTAGACTTACCCTCATTGTGTTATTTCCAAAGAGACAGAGTCTATCTCGTTCATTAACTTCACCAACAGTTACAACTCTCCATTCTGTGCCAGCCCCTGAAATAATTGCTGGAGATACGCAATAAAGTCAGGCTCCTCTTCTCAAGAAGTTCTCCAACCAGCCAGGAGACAGACATGTAAATAAGTAATTTAGAATGAGAATACATTATACTTATAATTTGTCTCCTTCATGTCTGGAACAAGGACTGGATTGTTGAACTCTACCTGACCATGACTGTCAAGATTCTTGGCGCCGAAGAGGCAAAGCTACGTAAGCACCATCCTGATGGGTCATGGCTTTGGCTGGACTTCTCTCTGGATTTGTAACGCATCTGATCTAACAAACATTTGAGGTGCCATGGGACCACAAACATTTGAGGTGCCTGTGTCTGTTTCCCTCCATTCTTTCAACCTAAGAAGAGAGTATATGGATGCTGGCAAGAAAGAGAGAAAAGATTAATGATGACTGCGGAAGACTATTTTAAAACTCCTAACCTGGACAGGCAGAGTAAAATAGAAGATTTCCTTGTGTAGATATAAAGATTACTGAAATAGGGGGCACCTGGCTGGCTCTAGCAGTAAAGATATGAGTCTTCATCTCAGGGTCATGAGTTCAAGCTCCACACTGGGCGTAGAGCTTACAAACAAAACAAAACAAAAAAACAAAACAAAAAAAACTACTGAGATAAAAGAATTTCAATCCATTCTAATTGACTATCGGAGTCGTGTTATTCTTGACAAGCCTAAAAGGATACTAGAAAAGAATCATCTTCTTGTGGGTTTTCTGCCCAAGGTAGAACTATATCCTGGTCAGCACTAATCACTGAACTACCTAACTTCTTAATTAGCGGGGAGCAAGTGAGAGGATGGACACAGCCCGCAGAACAATTTCCCAAGATCCAGCCTTGGGCATTCTGCCAATCACTCCCCTTAGAGATGTCAAAGCTCACACGGGATCTCTACTTCTCCCCGCATGACACCAAGTTGTCATGTTTGGGTACATCTTAATCTCTCTCCTTCTTCTTCTGGGACTGTCTTCTCAGTGTCTTGAGGAGGCAGGTCCTGGTCCCTCACCTCGTAATTCTCAGCATCTGGATACAGTGCTGTGTAGAACTGTGCGTGCTTCAATGACTCAATGTGTCACCTTGGAGAGGAGGACAGTTTGTTTCATAACGAATGACTACAACATCCAGTAAGGGGTTAATATCCAAAACATTCAAGGCGCTCATGCAATGCAGCAGCAACAAAACAAATAACCCAATTTTCAAATGGGCAAAACAGATATCTAAATAGCAGCGAAACAAAAATTAAAAATGGGGAAAGGACATTTTCCCAAAGAAGACATTCATACAAATGACCACCAGGGACATGGAGAGGTGCTCAACATCACTAATGATCAAAAAAACAAAAATCAAAACCACAATGAGATGTCATCTTATAACTGTTAGGATGTCTCGCTCTTATTAAAAAGAAAAGAGCTAACAAACGCTGGTGAGGTCATGGAGAGAAGGAAAATGTGTGCGCTATCGTGGAAAAGCAGTATGAAGGTTTCTCAAGAAATGAAACATAGAACTACCCTATGATCCACCAATTCCACTTCAGGGTATAGATCCGAAGAAAATAAAATCAGTATCTCAAAGAGTTATCTGTTTATAGCATTCCCATGTTTATAGCATTATTATTATTAGCATTAGCATTATTAGTTTTATTAGCATTAGTAGCATCATTAGTTATGTTACGTGAAATAAGCCAGACAAAGACAAACCATATGGTATCCTTTATGCGTGAAATAAAATCAAAAAGTTGAACTCATAGAAACAGAGGCTGTTATGTGAGGAAAATAGGGAAAGGTCAGAAAAAATGGTACAAATTTTCAGTTGCGAGATGAATAAGGTCTAAGGATCTAATGTATAATATGGAGACTGTATTTGATAACACTACTATGTAATTGAAATTTGCTAAGAAAGTAGAACTCAAATGTTTTCATACCTTATAAAATAAAATTACTGTATGGGGTGATGGATGTGTTTAACCCCATGGGGAACTCCTTTCATAATGTATATGTAAATCAAATCACTACACTGGACACTTTAAAATAGCTCATGCTTTTGTTTGTCAATTACACCTTAACAAAGCTGGTAGGGAGAATGGGAGAAGTATAAAGGAAAAAAAGAAAGCCTATCATAATGTGATTCCTCAAACTCAGAGGTGGTGCCTTAAAAAAACAAATACAACGACAACAAAAACATCAACAAAACCAAAACTGTGGATATGTAAGCCTTTCCCCAGAAACAGCATCTCTAGAAGAGAATTTGACTCTTTTTAAGCTCACAGGAGTTTCTGTAGAAGAGCCAACATTGAGGACTGGACTAGATGATGTTTCTCAGGTTTGCCTGATCCAAAGAATGAGCTAGATAGCTTGTTAAACCCAATGAGTTTCTTCTCTTCTGCAGATCCTTATGTAATAGATCTGGGGTGGGGCCCCAGAATCTGAAAGTTGAAGAGAGTCCCTAGTGATTTTTAACATTGAGCAAGCCTGGGAAGTCCTGAACTAAGCCAGATTCCCCAAACTTCTCTTGTGATAAGAATCATCTCTAGTTGGAAAGCAAATTCCTTTGCCCCAGAACAACAGGATCAGAATTTCTGGCTCAGATATCTGGCATTCTCTGGATTTAATAAAGACCTCCACTTGATTTTTATTATCTGGGAAATGGTAATAAAGGCCCATTTATTCTCAACTTTGGCTTCTCATTAGAATCATTGGGGAACTCTCTCTACCTCTGAGTGTGTGTGTGTGTGTGTTTGTGTGTGTTACAATACTCAAACATAAAGTTTACACGTAAGTGTCATATTAGTGACATTTAGTACCTTCATAGTGTTGTGCAATCAACATTAGTATCTAGTTCCAGAATATTTCTGTCATTTATGTGGGGATTTTTTTAAAGGGTCCAGATGCCTAGCCTCTAGCCCAGCCAAATAAATGAGAATCCCTTGATTGGGACGGATGCATCAGGACTCGTTAAAGTATTCCAGGTGATTCCCATTTGCAGTTAAGTTCAGAAGACTCGAGATGCTTACGCTCTAGAAAACCTTTGTTAATGAATCCCACCAGGGTTTCTCACGCTGCTGCTCTGCTTTCCCTAAGTACACTAGCACTTTGCTCTTTGTCATTCTCTTTTCAAGGTGCTGCTTAATTGGATTCTTTTTTTTTTTAAAGATTTTATTTATTTATTTGACAGAGAGAGAGCGATCACAAGTAGGCAGAGAGAAAGAGGGGGAAGCAGGCTCCCTGCTGAGCAGAGAGCCCGATATGGGGCTCGATCCCAGGACCCTGAGATCCTGACCTGAGCCGAAGGCAGAGGCTCAACCCACTGAGCCACCCAGGCGCCCCGCTTAATTGGATTCTTATGCCCCATCCAGGACCCTTAATTCTTATGTCCTTCTCAGAAATGATGAGCACGTTCCCTATTGCTTTTGTATGTCTTCCATGAGTCATGAGTAATAGCTATGCTCTCAAAAGTTCTCATTTAGTTGAATGTGTTTATTTAGAGGAACCTCATAATGATATTCAAGAAGCAATGCATTGTGTTAACATGGGCCATTCTCTGATGGTAGGA
The DNA here is from genome assembly GCA_028533885.1 of Nasua narica. NCBI lineage: Eukaryota > Metazoa > Chordata > Mammalia > Carnivora > Procyonidae > Nasua > Nasua narica. The sequence continues at coordinate 29,523,563 of CM052800.1, read as the reverse complement.
GTCAAGAAGGAAGACAGATAAATGACAAGATGGAAATGGTGCAGCTACATGGTAAACAGTATGGCAGTTCCTCAAAAAAAAACACTAAAAATAAAATTACAATATGCTACAAAAATTCGACTCCTGGGTATATGCCAAAAAGAATTGAGAACAGGGTCTTGAAGAGATATTTGTACTGCCATGTTCATAGCAGCATTATCTACAATCAAAACATGGAGGCAATTCAAGTATCCATCAATGAATGAGCAGATAAACATACATACAATGGAACAGTATTCAACCTTAAAAAGGAAGGGACTTCTGACAATGTGCTACAATACAAATAAACCTTGAGGACACTATGTTAAGTAAAATAAGTCAGTCACAAGAAGACAAATACTGTGATGACACTTCTAGAAGGTACCTAGAATTCAAATCCATAGAAACAGAAAGTAGAATGGTGTTGGGGGCTGGGGGAAGAGCAAATGGGAAAATATTATTTAATGGGTACAGAGTCTCAGTTTTGCAAGATGAAAGGTTCTAAAGATGGGTGATGGTGATGATTGTCCAACAGTGTACATGTAACACTTAACGCCACTGAGCTGTACACTTCAAAATGGTTAAGGTAGTAAATTTTATGGTACGTGCATTTTACCACAATTAAATATTTTTTAAAGGTTGTTGGTATAATCCACATAAGAAATGCTGAGTTTGAGCTGAGACAGTGGCAGTGGAGATGGAGGGGAAAGCCAGATTCTGAACATGTCTGGGAGGAAAGTAATTGAATGGCTATGGTGATGAGGGAGGGACTCTAGGTTTCAGTCATGGGAGGTAAGTGAGCTATCAAGAACACATAGTTTTAGCCACACCTCACAGTTAGGTGACAAATGAAGGCCCATGAAGACCCACCAAAAATCTTCCAACTTGTGGCCAGGAACTCTTTATTCTAATCTTGGCCAGGGGCACCTGGGTGGCTCAGTGGGTTAAAGCCTCTGCCTTCAGTTCAGGTCATGATCCCAGGGTCCTGGGATCGAGCCCCATATCAGACTCTCTGCTCAGCAGGGAGCCGGCTTTCCCCCCCTCTCTGCCTACTTGTGATCTCTCTCTCTCTGTCAAATAAATAAATATAAAATCTTAAAAAAAAAAAAAAAGCTAAACTTGGCTGATTCCTTAGAAGCTGTGATGTGAGATCTTCCAGGAAAAATGATTAGGATTTTTGGTTTCTGTGAATTCTGAAATGACTAGATAGTGGTAGAGTCCACAGGGTTGAATAAAAGAAAAGTGATGGAACACTTCCCAGAAGAAAATTTATGAAAGGAAATTCTGAACTAAATACATGTCTATTGAGTCCTCCAATCTTTCTACCACTATCTGAGGCATTGGGGTAAGTGGAGGAGAGACAGGCAAAGTCCCTGCCCTCAAGAAGATTTTAATCGTTAGGGAAAACAGGCAGCTTCCATGACGGGATCAACGACAAGAGGTAGGAGCCAACTCAAAGAAGGTGATATGCCAGTGATGGCGACGCCTCTGACAACGTGGTAACTGAGTTGTTTGTTCCCTAACTAATGACATGGAGCCTGTCTTTCAAAGATATGGAGAAAGAGTGTTTCAGATAGAGGCAACATCTCCCGCAAAGGATACAAGGCAAGGGTGGTCTCAGTTTTAGGAACAGGAAAAAAATTTAAAAGGCCAATGTGGCTGTACCCTTTTGAACTTGGTATGTTTGAGATCTTGATTAGCCATCTGTGTAGAATTCATTCTCAGGGCGCCTGGGTGGCTCAGTGGGTTAAAGCCTCTGCCTTTGGCTCAGGTCATGATCTCAGGGTCCTGAGATCGAGCCCCGCATCAGGCTCTCTGCTCAGAGGGGAGCCTGCTTCCCCTCTCCTCTCTCTCTCTGCCTCTCTGCCTACTTGTGATCTCTCTCTCTCTCTGTCAAATAAATTAATAAATAATCTTTAAAAAAAAAATTCATTTTCAATGTCAGTGGGCCATTGGAGGCACTGTACTAAAAAGTGCATCACAGGGGTGCAGGGATGAGTAGATGGAGCACAGAGGATTTTTAGGGCAATGATGGGTACAGGTCATTCTTCATTTGTCCAACCGCATGGAGTGTACAACATGGAGGGAACCCCAGTGTAAACTTTGGTCTCTGGGTGGTGACAATGTGACCTGGTAGGTTCATTGAGAGCAACCAATGTACCACTCTGGTGGGGGGTGTTGGTGACACATGAGTGGAAGCAGGGATACATGGGATATCTCTGTACTTGCCCCCCCTCCTCGATTTTACCATGGACCTAGAACTGCTCTAAAAAATAAAGCCTTTTTTTTTTAGACTCAAAATGGATGAAAGACCTCAATGTGGGACAGGAATCCATCAAAGAGGCAGCAACCTCTTTGACCTCAACCACAGCAACTTCTTCCTAGAAACATCACCAAAGGCAAGGAAAGCAAGGGCAAAAATGAACTATTGGGACTTCATCAGGATCAAAAGCTTTTGCACAGCAAAGGAAACTGTCAACAAAACCAAAAGACAACTGACAGAATGGGAGAAGATATTTGCAAATGACATATCAGATAAAGGACTAGTATCTAAAATCTATAAAGAACTTCTCAAACTCAACACCCAAAGAATAAATAATCCAATCAAGAAATGAGCAGAAGACATGAACAGATATTTTTCCAAAGAAGACATACAAATGGCCAACAGACACATGAAAAAGTGCTCAACATCACTGGGCATTAGAGAAATACAAATCAAAACCACAGTGAGATATCACCTCACACCAGTTAGAACGGCTAAAATTAGCAAGTCAGGAAAAGACAGATGTTGGCGATGATGCAGAGAAAGGCGAACCCTCCTACACTGTCGGTGGGAATGGAAGCTGATGCAGCCACTCTGGAAAACAGTATGGAGGTTCCTCAAAAAGTTGAAAATAGAGCTACCCTATGACCCAGCAATCGCACTACTGGGTATTTACCTTAAAGATACAAATGTAGTCATCTGAAGGGGCACGTGCACTAGAATGTTTATAGCAGCAATGTCCACAATAGCCAAACTATGAAAAGAACCTAGACGTCGGGGCGCCTGGGTGGCTCGGTGGGTTAAAGCCTCTGCCTTCGGCTCAGGTCATGATCTCAGGATCCTGGGATCGAGCCCTACATCAGGCTCTCTGCTTGATGGGGAGCCTGCTTCCCCCTCCCTGCCTGCCTCTCTGCCTACTTGTGATCTCTCTCTCATTGTCAAATAAATAAATAAAATTAAAAAAAAAAAAAGAACCTAGATGTCCATCAACAGATGAATCGATAAAGAAGATGTGGTATATATATACAATGGAATACTATGCAGCCATCAGGAGAAACGAAATCTTGCCCTTTGCAACGACGTGGATGGAACTAGAGGGTATTATGCTAAGCAAAATAAATCAATCAGAGAAAGACAATTATCACATGATCGCTCTGATATGAAGCATTTGAGAGGCAAGGCATGGGTCGTGGGGGGTGTGGAGGGGAAATGAAACAAGATGAGATCAGGAAGGAGACAAACCATAAGAGACTCCTAAACTCATGAAACAAACTAAGGGTTGCTGGGGGTAGGGGGGGTAGGGATAGGGTGTCTGGGTTATGGACATTGGGGAGGGTATGTGCTATGGTGAGTGCTGTGAATGTGTAAGCCTGATGATACATAGACATGTACCCCTGGGGCAAATAATACATTATATGTTAATTAAAAAAATAAAAAATAAAATTAAAAAAATGAAGCCTATTTTTTAAAAAGCAATTTTTAAAAAAGGTCTGTAGATGAAAAGGGATTTAAGAAAGAGATGTTATGAAGAAGAGAAAATCATAGCATCTAGGGAGGCACTGTTGAAGGATGACAAGCAAGAAAGTGACTATGCTAAGCCAGGAGGAAGGTTACTTTTGGGGAGAGGTGGGGAGTTGTGACAGAGTTGGGGGCACAGAGGACTCGGATGGCTAGCGAAGTACTGTTTCTTCGTCTGGGTGGTGGCTCTGAGGGTGTGTGCCTTATCATAATTCACTAAGTTGGGGCCTCTGGGTGGCTCAGTCATTAGGCGTCTGCCTTCGGCTCAGATCGTGATCCCGGGGTCCTGGGATCGAGCCCCACGTCAGGCTCCCTGCTCAGCAGGAGGCCTGCTTCTCTCTCTCCCACTCCCCCTGCTTGTGTTCCCTCTCTTGCTGTCTCTCTCTCTCTGTCAAATAAATACATAAATAAAAATTTAAAAAATAAATAAAATAAAAATTCACTAAGTTGAATGACTGTCCCATATGGTCTCTCTGTATGTGTCATCTATTATAAGAAACACAGTTTAAACAATAAAGTCTATTCATTCCAGTTTTTTAAAGTGCATTAGAAGCACTTTCTCTTTCAGTCCTCATGACAGCCGTGGGAAGGAGGTGTTCTCTTCCTGCTTTTACGATGATCAGGAGACATGTAAGCTGTGGCCCAAGGAGATGTATATAGTTCGTAGGAAAACCAACATTCAAATCCAGGTGTTCTGAACCCAAAGCTCTTACTGCCTCACGCTGCCTCTCACTGTACATTCAGAATAGTAGTAGGGCATGTTTTACCCGGAGGTCTTGAAATATGCTACTTGAGAACCCACGGGGGACAGCAGGGAATTCAGCTTTAGGGACTCTGGAGCCCCAAGGAGCCCACTGTCACACATGGCAGCTCAGCCAAAAAGCAGTTCCGAGACACTCACGTGTCCCTTCCACTCCCTTCTCTGCAGACACTCACCAAGATGGTGGAGAAGGAGACCCGTCCTGTCCCCAGGCTCTCTTCCTAAACCGACACCATCACACCAACACCAGGCTTCTACCCATCCAAAGGCCTTCCACTAACAGTCAGGTTGGTGGGCCCCAGAATGCCAGTTGAGAGCAAGAGAACAAGTGTTGCAATTCTGTCCTTTCCTTTCACTGCCTCTTCCCCCAGGATGAGTCTCCGGGGAATACTTTCTCCTTTCCCAAACCTGCTTCCTCCTCCCTGAGCCACATATCAAATCCCTCAGCCTGGTAGCCCCAGTCAGGAAACTCAGTTCCCTCTGCTCAGGAAAAGGAGTTTCGGTCTCTTGGTCTCTAGCCGCGTTTTGCAAACCTGACCAACGCTTTGACTTCAATCAGATGTTCTTTAGGACCCTCCTCTGCTCAGTCAGCAAATAAAAATTTCCTGAGCACCTACTATAGGCTGAGGACCCGGAGAGTCTTGTTCTCAGGGTGGGCGCTGGGCTGGGGTGGGGGCTGGGGGTGCTTCCAGCCCCATGAGGGTGGACGCACATATTCTACCCAGCCTTCCCACCGGAGGGGGGGGAGATGGCCCTTCACAGGCCCCTGAGAAGTGAGCACTCCTCGCCCTGACACACCCGCTGTGAGACACCCTCGTCTAGGGGAAAGGGTGCTCCTCCCGTTAACATGGCTTTGGCCCTTCTACCCCCTTTAACATTTTTTTTTCAAAAATAAAAAATAAAAATAAAAACCCCACATGACTCGAACGTCTACTAAGCTCCAGGGAAGACCAGTATAAATACAGAGCTGTCCTCCCCGTTTTGTAGCAGGGAGTCTGGCAGACAAATGGTGAAAGATGGTTAGCCCTGCCTGTTCCAGAACAATATAGCCTCTGCTGTTACTGCACGAAGGAGATTAACCTCCTTCCTGCCCGGCCGAGCCTGGCTTGCATCACTAGAATCACCACCCGGCTGTAAATGCTCGAGGTCAAGGTCACGGGCAGGGGTGCGGGCTCCCATTAAATGGTTCTGATTCCAAGTTGCCCGGATGGTGAGGGGGCGGGGCTGCCGCCTCCGTCAGGGTTACCAAGGTTACGGGGAGGGTCGCCGGAGCGCCTCCCCGGCTTAAGCTCCGCCCACAAGCATCCCCCTCTGCCTGGGAGAGAGCATCCGGATTCCTGAGCTGGGGCTCCCAGAGCCTCCTAATCTGGTCCCTGCCTCTATTGCCAGCAACCCCATCCTCAGTCGTCTGCGGGGTTTCAGCCAGAAAGGCACGTTTTCTCTTGCGCCTTGGACTTCACTCTGCCCGGCACACCACCCCTTTCCCGCTAACCATGTTCCCCCGACAATCTGCTTCTCCTCCAGGCTTAACTCAGCCCCCAGCCACCTGTGAAGCTCCAGCTGGCCCTCAGTTTCCCCAACCGCACAGAGCTAGAGATCTCACTTGTCCCCTCCCCCAAAGCCCTGGTCCGTGACAGAGACCATACAAACAATGGGGTCCTGTCATCATTGTGCTTTTGCTCGTCTCCCTCCACACACCCTTCCCTCCCCCGACCCCGCCTTGTATCTGTCTGTCTGTCTGTCTGTCTCTTTCTCCGGGGACGGGATTGTGCTCTCCTATTTCTGTGCCTCCAGAACCACCACCAAGTCCACACATGGTTCTGCTGGAGATGAGAATGAACTAGAAAAGTAGAATCCCCATCATAACCCCAGCTACATTACCACTCACATCTGATGGTATGCGTATTGGGGTGTGTGCATGTGTGTGCGTGTGTGTGTATGTTTGGAAGAAGAGGAAAAAGAAGCAGATGTTGAGAGGGAAGATGGACAAGTACAAAACCATGAAGTTACAGGTTTTTCTATTATTCAAGCTTGGTAATTATGAACCTCCTACTTGTTTCTCTCTGCTCCTTTCTCATTTCCCTGCAGTCTATTTTCCACCCAGCAGTTAGAGGGATCATTTTTTTTAGAAAGATCATATCATTTTGCTTGAAACTCTGCGATGGCTTCCCATCAATCATCTCACACAGAATACAGCCAAAGTCCTTATGGTGGCCATCAGGATCCCGTCCGACCTGCTCCCTGCCCAGGCCTTTCTCGCTCCTGCCCCATTGGCCTCCCGGCCCCAGCTCTTCCCTCTGAAGGAAATCTTTTCCCAGATGCATCAGTTTGATCAGATGTCATTTTCACAGTGACATCGATCCTGATTGCCCCATTCAAAACTCCCACATACCTCTGCCCTACCTCCTTGCCTTGCCCTGCTGTCTGATTTTTCCTTTTTTCCATAGCTTTCTTTACTTTCTATCATACCAGATACTTTACCCAGATGTTTATTATTTATTGTCTCCTGCCCATCCCCCTGCCCTGACCAAGGGCAGAGGGTTTTATCGGTTCTGAGGTTATGTAGCTATTTGTGAAGCCAGTCCCCTTCTTATTACTATTCCCCTTATTGTTTCTTTAACTCAGTGGAGAAATCTTCACATAGATCTTCACTTCTAAGAATTGGAGTTCCTTGATTAATGTATACTTATAAGATGTTTTTTATAGGTATCACAAAATTGATTGCCTATCACACTTTTTGAACAGTAAGTACTTTTTTTCCCTAAAGATTTTATTTGTTTATTTGATACAGAGAGAGAGAGAGATCACAAGTAGGCGGAGAGAGAGGGGGAACCAGGCTCCCCGCTGGGCAGAGAACCTGATGTGGGGCTCGATCCCAGGATCCTGAGATCAGAACCTGAGCCGAAGGCAGAGGCTTTAAGCCACTGAGCCACCCAGGCGCCCCTAGTATGTACTTGTTGAAAAGGAATGTTACTCTCTGTTTGGGGGCCATTTATAAATATATATTTATTATGTGCCCCAGCAATTCCTCTCCTAAGAGTTTACCCACGAGAAATGAAAACCCATCCACAAAAGCACATGTTTATGAAATGTCAAAGTAGCATCTTCTTCGTAGCCCTAAGCTGGAAACAACCTAGATGACCATCAACTGAGGAACAGACAAATAAGAGGAGGTATTTTCATAAAATAGGGCACTATTCAGTATTGAAAAAGAACTACTGGGACACACTACAATGTGAAGGAACTTATGCTAAGGGAAAGAAGCAAAGTGCAGAAGACTATGTTTGTAACATTCCATTTATGTGAAATATCCAGAAAAGACAAATCAGGTCAGTGGCTACCTGAGGCTGAGTGGGGGCAGTGAGTGGGGGCAGTGATTAACTGTAAACAGACAGGAGACATTCTGGGGATGATGGAAATGCTCTGAAAGTGGATTTGTGGGGACGTTTTTACAACTCTATTTAGTAAAATAATTGAATTGCATACTTACAGTGGATGAATTTCATGGTGCGTAAATTTACTTTAACAAAACTATTAAAGAAATGCCGAAGAAATGTAATCAGAGGGAAAGATTAGGAAGAGAATTAATATAAAATGCATGCTGTGACTTTAGAAGTTTGAGAAATGGGGCGCCTGGATGGCTCAGTTGGTTAAGTGGCTGCCTTTGGCTCAGGTCATGATGCCCAGGTCCTGGGATCAAGCCCCGAGTTGGGCTCCCTGCTCAGCGGGGAGTCTGCTTCTCCCTCTCCCTCTGCCCTTCCCCAACCCCCTGGCTCATTCTCTTGTTCTCTCTCTTTTCTCAAATAAATAAAATAAGAATCTTTTTAAAAATTAATTAAAAGAGAAATGTTGGGATAAAGCAAGAGAGATGGAAGGAAGGAAAGAAAGGAAGGAAAAAATATATATATTTGAGGGCCACTTTTGTGATGGCTCGAGACTATCAGAAGATACCCCAATGGTGTTCATGAAATTCATGAAATGAATCACCTTTGCATGAAAATGAATTATGGCCTCTATACTGCCACCATGTGTCCTTAAAGGAGGGACGAGGGACCATAGCATCCTGCAGAAGCAAGCAAAGGCCCCTGAGGTAGAAAAAAACAGACTGGGTCCCTGAGCCATTGTTATCCTTTATTTCAAAGGAGATTGTTATGGGTTTTAAATGTTAAAATAATAATTATTATAAGGCCCTCAACTGTGGCTTCTATGTTTTCAAAAGAAATGAAAAGGGGAAACTTCCAGAGTGAAGTGGCTCTGTTGGTGGCATTTCTGAGCATGATGGGGTGGGGGGGGGGTACGGGTGCAGCTGAAGAAAAAATAGTCCCAGAGAGAAGAGAGAAGGGGGTGCCAGGGCATCCCAGAAGGCTGGAATGCTTCACTGCCCACACGATGAAACTGTTCGGTACCATGCATTTTAAGAACATACTTTTTTAAATTCTATTCAAGCAGATTGGATTTATGTGACTTTCCGCAGCAATGAGTAAAACTCGTAGATCAGATTTCAATCTGTGATTAAGGTTACGCATCATTTTTCCTGTTTATATTTCCCCAACCTGGTGCCTCATGATGAAAACCATAAGCAGAGTCAAGAACGTGTTTCTAAGGCAACATTGGGCTGTAGGCTGGACCAGGGAGCCAAGGGACCTTCACACCCCAGGGAGGGGGTAGAATAAGGTTCCCGAAATTTCTGCATAGTCTTCACACCCCCATACTCAGAGATGGTGGGGAGGGCAAGGGGATTGCTTCCCAGTGTAGCCGCGGGGGTCCGTGGTGGGCACTGCGCATGGGTGGCATATAGAGAACAAACAGGGAAATCCAATGATCCCATGAGTAGGTTGCATTGCCTTATTAAATTGTGTGTGAGATTTTTATTGTTGCATAGTAGTGTACCACAAATGTAGAGACTTAAATCAACTCCCATTTTGTAGCACAGAGATCTTGGGTCAGAAGCTCAACATGGCGTCCCTGGGCTGTCTTACAAGGCATTGTCTTAAAGCTGAAGTTAAGGTGTGGGCTGTGCTTCTTCCTGGAGGCTCTGGGGAAGATTCTGCTCCCTATTGCCTTCAGGCTGTAGTGCACACTCGGCTCTTTACAGTTGTAGAACAGACGTTCATTTCCTTGCTGCCAGCTGGGGGTCACTCCGGCACCTCAATGCTAACCATGTTCCTTTGCCAGGGGGCACCAAATCCTTTTTAAGGACTGGGTCAGGCCAAACGGGGATAATCTCTCTATCTTAATGCCAATTTATTTGGAACCTTAATTACAGTTGCAAAATCCCTTCAAAGCCACATCTAGATTAGTGTTTAATTGAATACCTAGGAGATGGTTTTTATATACCGTGGGGCCAGGAGAATCGAGGGCCATTTTGGAATTCTGCCTGCAGAGAGTTACTTGGGAAAGACTCTCCAGTCTAGCTAAGTGTTCCTCAGGGGTGGTGGTAAGAAGCCCTAATGGATGTTTTGGAAATTCGCAGGCAATCATCTTACTGGTATAACGGTGGAGGGTAGGTCTGCTGGCATTTAGGGCCGGGTTCCTAGAAGACGGCCCCCACAAGGAGGAACTGGGCAGCATCGTACCCAGTTTTAGTCGTCCCTCCAGGTGTTCATGTTAAGGACAAATCTGTATTATTTTTGCTCAGGTTTTTTTTTGCTTAGTTTTTGCACTGAAGTCTCCAGAAATGCACTCAGTGGGTAAATCAAGAGAAATAACATAGTTGTTTTGCTGAGGACTTTACCAAGATTGTCAGCCATTTTGGAAAAATCACATGACCAGCACCAAGGCAGCTCCTGGAATGGGAATTGTCAATGTGCAACCCCCCACCTTCTGTCTGCAGTGGCAACTGTCCCTGTCCCCGCATCCCCTTTTCTTCTAATATCGTAGTAACGCCTAAGCGCTTCCCCGTTGAACACCTATTTTCTTTATTAGAGTCTAGTTGATGCACGTTACATGAGTTTTCAGGTGACACATGGTGATTCGAAAAGTCTGTGTTACGCTGTGCTCACCACAAGGAGAGTGACCACCTGTCACCATACAAGGCTATTTCAGTGTCATTGACTATATTCCCTATGTGGTAGCTTTTACCACATCTTCTTTCTTTAAGTGGACTTTTTACAATGCCGTGTGCCGATAGGTTATAGTAGCTACGAACTCTCAGGATAGTGAAGGGGGCGTTACAAAACAGAGGTTATAATCAGGGGCCATAAGGGGCCGCCGTCCTGAAGGACTGAGAGCCAAAGGTCTAGAGTGTTGTGCACTTGCTGAAGCTGGGAGTGGCTAAGAGAATGAGCCGTGGAGCTCGTGATACATTAGCTCCTAGGGATAGAAGGGACTTGCGTGAGCTGTGAGTCTAATTCTTTTATTTTTAAAAAATGAAAAAACTAAAAATGCAGAAGGAAAAGGGAGTTGGCTAATATCACCTAACTAGCTAATGTCAAATGTCAGGACCAGACCCGGTACTCGTAATTGAAGAGTCAAATGAGTCTATATGAAACCACTTGAAAATGAAGTACCATTGTTTAACTGAAGTATTAAGGAAAATGTTTTTCTAAAGATCTAACAATTTAATATTATACAATCAGCTCCACTATTCTCTAATGTTAAGATGGATTTGCAGGCAAGGTTTTACTAGATGTAGAATCGATAGTAGAATTCGTTATATTAGTGGGGGTCCCTGGGTGGCTCAGTTAAATGTCTGACTTCAGCTCAGGTCATGATTTTGGGGTCCTGGGATCCAGTCCCACACTGGGCTCCCCACTCAGCAGGGAGTCTACTTCTCCCTCTGCCGCACTTCTGCTCAAGCTCATGCTCTCTCTCTCCCCCTCTCAAATACATAAGCAATCTTTTTTTTTAAGATTTTATTTATTTACTTGACAGAGAGAGATCACAAGTAGGCAGAGAGGCAAGCAGAGGGAAAGGGGGAAGCAGGCTCCCCGCTGAGCAGAGAGCCCGATGCGGGGCTCGATCCCAGGACCCTGAGAACATGACCTGAGCTGAAGGCAGACAGTTAACGACTGAGCCACCCAGACGACCCTCAAATACATAATCTTAAAAAAAAAAAAAAAAAACAAGCATTGGTTATATCACACTGATTATTACTTCGTATAACATTGAACTCAGCATTGGCAGACAAAGTATTTGTTTAACTAACTTGTTCTTTGAACTTATTACTGCTTATTTCTATTTATATCTATGATAAAATAAATAGAACCCGGGTAAAATTATGAATAGCCTAACAAGCAAATCAGAAGGATGGCTTTGGCCAATCTATATCAGGACTAGTTAGTCCTGTCCAAAACACTGGGCCAAGATGAAGGCTCAAGTACTATCATACTTCTCCATTTGCCCAGAAGAGCCAGTCACCAATTGGTTTTTCCCTCCTGACTCAATTTTGTTCAAACTGACTTAGCTACAAAATTGCCATAAGCTTTCCTATGCTGCCACCTACTGGACATAGCAAGTATAGTTTTGAAGATTTTTATTTGACAGAGACTGAGAGAGAGGGAACAGGAGCAGAGGGAATGGAAGAGGGAGAAGCTGGCTTCCCATTGAACAGGGAGCCCAATGCGGGGCTCGATCCCAGGACCCTGGGACTATGACTTGAGCCAAAGGCAGATGCTTAAACGACTGAGCCAGCCAGGTGCCCCAAGGATAGTTTTGAATAAGCTTTGTCTTCTATTATTCAATGTGCTTGGATGTGAAATAGAGAACTTATTTAGTCTTAAATATCCAAATCCTGAATATCTAAAGGTGTTTTCTTCTAGCCACTAGAGATACCTTAATGTCATCCAAACCAACAAACTTATGAATCTCCATTTTCAAAACACGTCTTCTGTCCTAAGTTTAAATCACAATTCCCTTCTTCAAAAGCCCTACCCTACAAGAGGGTAAATACACTGCTGTGGTTCTCCTCTTGATGTAAGAGAGAACGCACTCCTCACTCCCACCCCCTTGCAAAGAATGAGGCACTGATGGTCTAGGAGCCCATGGTTAGGATAAGTTTTAGGAAAAGTTGTTCCGGAAAATGGGCCTTATCCCAGAAAATGAGGTGTGGCTTGGCAGTAAGCAAAAAAGTGCTACCTTGGGGTTTAGCTTGAAAAAAAAAAGAGAGAAGCCTAGAAAGAAACTAGCCGGTGATAAAAATAAAAACAATAGCATCCACTATATTCCAGGCACATCCCCAAGAAAGTCACAAGTCTTGTCATAGGATTCTCATGTCAGTGAGGAGGCAGAGGCTGAATCCGCCTTATAGACGGGAGGTCAGGCTTTGGAGGCAGCCCGCCAGCAATGGCCTCGATGCACAAAGCTCTGCGGCCTGGAAGATGTTAGCCCCAGGACACCACCAATGCGCAGAACTGCCAGGAGAGGAAGCCAAAGCAGCCCCCTCGGTCAATGTCATCGATTTTAGTTTTTTAAAAAAATCACAGCCAAAAGGAGCCTGGGGAGATATGACAACCGTATGACCCACGGTATCCTGGATGGAATTCTGGAACAAAAAAAAGGGCATTAGGGGAAAACGAAACAAATATGAATCAAGGACGGGCTTTAGTTAATAATTTATCGATATGGGTTCATTCACTGGGGCAAATGTATCATACTGAGGTTAAGATTTTTTTAAGCCTGGTTTTTAGAGAATGACTAACATTATGGAAAACATCTGATTCCTAAGATTTAGGAGACACGTTAGTATAAAATTTGATTTTGGATGGTTTAAGAATACTGATGGCAGAGAACCGCGGCCACTGTCGCCGTCGCTGTCTTTGACTGAGCTTGGCACCATGCGGGGGTGAGGTGGGGAGGTGGGGGGGGCGAGGGGCACACGCAGCCTCAGCGCTGCGCGCTCTGTTGCGCCGCCGCCCGCGCCCGCATCGCCCTCCGCTGCTGCCCCTGCCCCTGCGGGGTCGCGCCAGCCCGGCCTTCCGCGCACGCGGGGCCGGCCCCCCGCAGATGAGGCCCTGCGCCTTCCACATCCAGCAGTTCCCGGCCTGCTCCACCAGAGTGACCTGTCCCCCTGGGAGGGCTTGAGGGAGGCTCTGAAGCCAGGCAAGGACAACCACGGTCTGAGCCCCCTGCCCCGAAGAGACAGGTGCGGACTCACGCAGATCCACGGGCCAGCCCCACACCCCCCCTCCACCCGCTCACTGACAGCCGGGCCGTGACGTCAGAGTGTGCCCACGGAGCCGGGATTGCGCGTGAGGAGGAGGGGTTTCGCACCCCCCAGGTGACCGGAAACGCAAATGTGCGGTTTAAAGTTTTAGACCAAAAAAAAAAAAAGCGACCATAAGAAAGGAAAGGAAACCACCAAATGATTTGAATTGCTCAAATCCAGATATTTTGCATTAGGAGAAAACATCATCTGTACTATCTGTTTTGCTGACACTTCTCTACTCCTCTCCTTTGTTCAGGAAGATTCACACACACACTCACTCAACTCTAACAGTTTATGTTACATTAGTGCAATTACTCAAAGCAAGTTCTGCGTGTACTGAGCTCTTTGCGGCTCATCTCAGCTTGGTGCTCTAAATCCTGCGGGAGAGGTCCTGTAGTCCCCATCCTACAGGTCTGCAGGGGACAGCCTTGACCACAGGCAGCTCACGGTGGCACACTGCAGGGCTGTGCCAAACCACGCCTTGTCCCTGGGCCAAGGCCAAAGTCAACATGGGTCACACAGGTGAGCCACTTAATGCTATTGCACCAATGAACTAAGATCACATCACTCAAGGGACAAAGAAAGTAACTGCCAAATGAGCATGTCATTACTTAACATGATAGGGTGTGTAGGAAACTGAACATGTTCCAAGTAATTTGAGGTTTAGGAAAGCATAAAGATGATGACTTTAAGTTCGATAATAGCCTTGTAATGGAGGTGCCTGGTTGGCTCAGTCCACAGAACATGTGACTCTTGATCCCAGGGTGATGAGTTCAAACCCCACACTGGGCTTAGAGCTTACTTAAAAATAAAGAAATAAGGGCGCCTGGGTGGCTCAGTTGGTTGGGCGACTGCCTTCGGCTCAGGTCATGATCCCGGAGTCCCAGGATCGAGTCCCATATCGGGCTCCCGGCTCTGCGGGAGGTCTGCTTCTCCCTCTGACCTTCTCCCCTCTCGTTCTCAGTCTCTTTCTCTCTAATAAATAAATGAAAAATCTTAAAAAATAAAGAAATAAAATAAATAAAAAAAAAAAAAAAATAAAATAAAGAAATAAAATAAAATAGCCTTATAATGAGCCGGCAGAAGACAAAAGACTAAGTTGATGAGTTCCACTGACTTCAATTATAAGTTAAAGGAACTTGAGAGTAAGCTGGAATTAACCAGTAGAAGCTCACTGCAGAGTTGTAAGTCCTAGGGGGGAAAAATGTACATTTTATTATGAATAATATGGTAATTTTGAAAAGCTTGGAAAATGAGAGAATAAAGTTAAAATCACTCATAATCTCAATACCTAGAGAGACGGGCAGATCCGTGTCTTCGAGAAACTGTAGATTTCACAAGGACACACAGCCAGGGTGTTGGAAAGGGTTACGGAAGTGTGGGACCCTAACACTTAAACTTCATTCCCTTCAGGTTGGGTCCATCTATGCCCAGGCATCAATGCTGTGGGCTCTTAGAACCAGTCTGCTCGGGTTTGAATCTAGGCAACATCATCTCCTACCAAACAAACTTCAGCAAGCCTGCTTAATTTTTGCTGTGCTTTAGTTTTCTATTTGCAAAATAGGGATAATACCAATCTCAGATGTGACAAAGTTTAATTTGGAATATAGTTAAAAATTTGGTTATTATGGTCTTTTCTAAACATATACGTTTGTAAAACTATCATTCATTTCATGCATATTTTTCCATGTTTTGGGGTCTTTCAGACAGACCAAGTATTATACTTAATAAATGTGTAAACTAAAGACTCCTCAATTGGATATTTTGGGTGTTTAAAAAGGGAATTGCTGGGTGCCTGGGAGGCTCAGTAGTTAAGTGTCTGCCTTTGGCTCAGGTCATGATCCCAGGGTGCTGGGATTGAGCTCCACATCGGGCTCCCTGCTCAGCGGGAAGCCTGCTTCCCCCTCTCCCGCTGTGCCTCTCTGTCAAATAAGTGGATGAAATATTTAAAAAATAATAAAAATAAAAAATAAAAATAAAAAGGGAGATCCTTAGGGGGCACCTGGGTGGCCCAGTTGGTTAAACATCTGACTCTTGATCTCAACTCGGGTCTTGATTTCAGGGTTGTGAGTTCAAGCCCTGCTTTTGGGCTTTATGCTGGGCATGGAGTCTATTTCAAAAAAAGAAAGAAAGAAGGAAAGAAAGAAAGAAAAAAAAAAAAGCAAGCAAGCAGGGGAGATGCTTAACATCAGGTGGCTTTGCCTGTTGAAAGCACTAGAGTCATCTTCAAGGCCAAAGACTGGTAACATTTCAAGAAATAAGCCAACTGGACATATATCTGACAAATCCAAGACTTCAATTGAGAGGGCTTATTGGGGAAACAGGTACATATTATCACATAGAATACAAAGTCAGTGGTACCCCCTGTAGTTGTACATGGCTGAGGCCTCAGGGATAGCAGTGGGGAAGATGTTGGTACCAGATGGAACCTTCTAGAGCCCCTTCCTGACATCTTCACTCTTGTGTCTAGTTTAACATGAAACAATGAAGATGTGGAAGAGGGTAATCCTTTGACCCAAAATTATTAAGAGACAGAAGTGGAGGTCAAAGTTTGATAAACCCTGAAGCCTGTTCGTACGGCCAACCTAGTCTCGCTACCTTTAGGTGGTGAGTCATCTAAACCCGGTTTCCCTCATGAATAGCAGTGAGGCCTTGGGCACATAACCTAACCTCCATCCTGGCGAAAAAGTGAACTATCTTTGTACCTCCAGGGGTGAGATCACCCACAAATACTAGCTATTGCATAAACTTTCATGGTGTGGCATGTTAAGGCATGTCAGTTGGGTAGAACCTGTATTTCTAAGACTATATAGATTTATTTTAACCATCTCCTTATAAGTAGGAAGGACCTTAGCTTTGTTTCCTTTCCCCTAAGTCCTTCTTCAACATGTTATATAGGAGTCACACACCAAGTTAGAATTGGCAACACATTCCTCTGACTTCAACTCTAAGCAATCAGCATCATCTGAATCACTGTGTATGTATGTGTATATATATATATATAATTTTTTTTAAGATTTTGACAGAGAGAGATCATAAGTAGGCAGATAGGCAGGCAGGGAGAGAGGAAGCAGGCTCCCTGCTGAGCAGAGAGCCCGATGCAGGGCTCAATCCCAGGACCCTGAGACCATGACCTGAGCCAAAGGCAGAGGCTTTATTTAACCCACTGAGCCACCCAGACGCCCTTATTTTTTTTACATAAAAGAATGTCATTAGTAGTGAGCATTTTCCTCCTAGGAACCAAAATATCCTTCATTTGGAAGCTGGATTCATAACCTCAGTCTAAGTATGAGAACACTGGACACAGCCCAGCAGAGGGATATCATATAAAATACTTCCCTCCTCAAAACTGTCAAGTCCTCAAAAACAAAATCTGAGAACTGATCACAGCCAAGGGGAGCCCAAGGAGACACGACAACTAAATGTAAAAGTGTCCCAGATGGGCTCCTGGAACAGAGAAAGGGCATTAGGTCAAAACTTGAAGGAATCTGAAGATGCTATGGACCAGAGTAATATCAACATTGGTTCATTATAACAAATGTTTTGTACTAATGTAAGATGTTAAGAGACAAAACGGAAAAGGAATTTATGAGAACTCTGTAAGAGCTCCTCAATCGTCTGTAAATCCAAAATTCATCTAAAATGAAGTGTATTTAAAAATGTTTTAAGTCTACAGGTATACACAGGAATATAAATGTATAAAAAGGGGCGCCGGGCTGGCTTAGTCGGTAGAGGATGTGACTCTCCATTTCGGGGCTGTGAGTTCAAGCCCCAAGCTGGGTGTGGAGATTACTGAAAGTCTTTAAAATAAATGGAATGAATGAATGAATGGAACAAAGTCTGGAGACACTAAGCCAATACTATTTCTATAGTAATTTTCCTACCTGTGCACTAGGAGTTACTTCTATGAAGACAACCATATAGGGGGGAAGAGGGGAAGGTAAAAGAGAAAGTGGAAACCAGTTGAGGCTCATCTCTTAATCAGCAGAAAAGTTTTATTTCTTTTAAGGACAAACAATTAAACCACATCCAAGGCCTTAACTTACAGACGCAAACCAAAGTGGCCATTTAAAGCATTAGCTATTGAGGTACAATACATACATCGGGGGAAATGCTTCGCCATCTGAAGCTTACTTAAACCAAGCCTTGCTCGCTCGACAGCTGGGCTCTGCTTAGAGTTCTAGGTTGTGGCTGGAGGGGCTAGAGTTCGGGTGTGGCTGGGAGGGGAAGAGCGAATCTGCAGAACCGAAGGAGAACAGCTGTGTTCCACAAGTACGGAAGCATTTTGGACTGCGTTGGTGGGGGTAGGTTTTACATAGAAGGGAAAGGGGGGGAGGAAAAAAGGCTACATTCCCCCCCCCAGGGCATTAGGCTGCCTTGCAGAGTGCCACAGCAGAAAAGCGGACCTCCCCTTGCTCACGCTCGGTGAATTCTCTGCAGACCTTGGCGGCATCCTGAAAGGAGAAAGGTCATTCATATCCAAACAGCAGCGGCTCAAAAGGAAGTTTCATCAGGAAAGTGAACGGTAAGGCTCAGGGGTCAACCTGATCAACTTCAAACCTCCCAATAAACTTGTAAACCAGGGCTGGCTTCAGACCTCTCCCCGCCCAAAATTAAATTTTTAATAAAAAAATCAAAAAACTAAAAAATCAGGTGATAGGTAAGTCAAGAACCCGTAACACAGACTTGACTTTGGAAAATTTGATTTTTTCATGAGTTCCACCAAGTGCCCTGGGCCGCCTCCACCTCGTGCCTGGTTTTGACAAAAAAACTACATACACTAGGAGTGTACTTTTCCTCAAATCGCAACAAGGTAAGAAAGAAATGGGTCCTCTCTCCCATAGGGGGCCTAAGAGAAAAGTTCCCCTCATTCAAGAAATTTCACGTAAACACCAATTTCTTCCAAGTAAACATTTTACAGAACAGCCTTAAATAGCTGGTGTTCCAGGTGTTAATGACTTATTGATGGTGGAGTGACAGGTGTTACTAATTCTAAGACCCAAATTACAAAGATTGGTAATAGAAAAGAATGATCCCAAATTCTAGGGTTTAAATAAATGCCTCGGCATAGTGAATATCAATCACTGCTTCATTTGCAAAAAGTCCAGTGGGAAGATAGCTCCACAAACCAAATGAAATACAAGACTTTTAAGGGGAGAGAACAGTCATGACCCATTAGCTCCCACGGTCTAAAAACCATCAAATCCCTGAGTTTGGCCCTTAAAAGGCATCAGCCACACCCAGGGTTTTGCTCCCGTTTAGAACCACCTGTAAAAACTAGAGGGGAATTCTAGACTGACATCTACATATCTCATTCTCGATCCGAATTTTTAATATATTGGTATTCCAGACCTTTCCTGTAGTACCCACAGGGGTGACCACCGTTAAAGATGTGTCTATAAATGGAATAGTTATCTCCTACAGACAATGAGCAGTGACGTCAGAATTCATGGGTTAAGTTTATGTAATTTTTTTTTAAAGATTTTATTTGACAGAGAGAGAGAGAGAGAGAGAAGGAATACAAGCAGGGGGAGAGTGGGAGAGGGAGAAGCAGGCTTCCTGCTGAGTAGGGAGCCGGATGCAGGGCTCGATCCCAGGACCCTGGGATCATGACCTGAGCTGAAGGCAGATGCTTAATGACTGAGCCCCCCAGGCGCCCCAGTTTATGCACTTTCTTACCAGTTTAGCAATAATATACTGTAGAGCTCAGACAACCTGAAACAGCTTTAACTGCATACAACAAGCCTTACTTAGGGTAAGAATTTTCACTAAGA
The DNA here is from genome assembly GCA_028533885.1 of Nasua narica. Lineage (NCBI taxonomy): Eukaryota > Metazoa > Chordata > Mammalia > Carnivora > Procyonidae > Nasua > Nasua narica. The sequence goes on along the minus strand of CM052800.1, from coordinate 29,504,085 downwards.
TGTTGGTTTATATTCCATTTAATTTTAAATGAGATTCTAACTAGTTTATTTTATTGGTTTTTGAACAGTTTACCTTCCCCACACCTCAAATTCTACCCAAGTAACAGTTTCAGGTATCCCGCGTAGGGTACATTTTTATGGTATTAGCAGTGTTCAACAGGAAAGTACCTTACAGCTTTATTAGAGGGACCAGTCTTTCCCCTAAATGGGTCATCACCAGAAGTTCTGCCTCTTACTCTCTCCCATAAGTAAATTCTGCCTCTACAAACCAGCCCCCCTCAATCCTCCTTTCCTCGACCTCTTTCTCAATCCATATACCTACTCCCCTATGCCCCTCGTATACCCGAGAATTGGCTCTAACTGATCTCAGGTGTGTGTGACAGCAGACTACAGAAAGTGACCTCCCTCCCCTTCCGTGGCATCACTTGGTCCATACTACTGGCCCATCCTGAGGTCATGAGGTTTAGACCAAAGCCAGGTCTGTCACCCAGAAAGGCAGTACTGAACAGTGGCGAGGACGGCCCAGATTCGAACCATGGTTTTGCCACTGAAGTCATTGGCCCTGAGCATCACTTAGACCCTTTACCTCAGTTTCCTCACCTGTAAAATGTGGATCTGACCCCCTACCTCAGAGCCTCATTAAATGCACGCTCTAAAAGCGAGAAGTCACAGATTGCCTCTAGCACAGAGGTCAGCAAGCTGCCGCTGGCCGCCTGTTTTTATGGATCAAGTTTAACGGGTTACACACTCACTCGGACGTGGTCCCCGGGCTACTCGATGGCTCTGACGGCGGAAGGCAACACAAGCAGACCTCGCTTCACCGCATTTCGCCTGCCCGCCCTTCTGAAAGGTTGCCTTTTTACAAACGCGAGGTCTGCAGCGTCAGCGCTTTTCTGGCATTTGTTTGCTTTGGGTTTCTGTGTCACATTGTGATGATTCGTGCGATATTTCACACTTTTTTTGTTGTATTTGTTATGGTGATCTGTGATTAGTGACATCAGAGGTCACTGTCGTCATTGTTTGAAGGTGCTACAAACCACACCCACACAAGACAGCAACCTTCATCAACAAACACGTGCGTTCCCACAGCTCCGCTGGCCAGCTTTTGCCCTCCATGTCTCTCTCCCCTCAGGCCTCCCTGTCCCAAGACAATATCGAAATTAGGCCAGTTAATAACCCTACAATGGCCTCTAGTGTGGCCAAATGAAAAGAAGAGTCACACAGCTCCCACGTTAAATCCAAGGCTAGGAATGGTTATGCTCGGGGAGGAAGCATGTTGAAAGCAGAGACAGGCCAAAGGCTAGGACTCTTGTACCCAACAGTTAGCCAAGATGTGAATACAAAGGAAAAGTTCTTAAAGGAAATTAAAAGGGCTACTCCAGTGACCACAGGAATGATAAGAAAGCAGAACAGCCTTATTGCTGATGTGGAGAAAGTTTGAGTGGTCCAGTTTGAAGACCCAACCAGGCACAACATTGCCTTCAGCCAAAGCCTAATCCGGAGCAAGGCCTTAACTCTCTTCAACTCTGTGGAGGCTGAGCGAGGTGAGGAAGCTGCAGATAAGTCTGAAGCTGGCAGAGGTTGGTCAAATTTAAGAAAAGAAGCCATCTCTGTAACATCAAAGTGCAAGGGGAAGCAGCAAGGGCCCATGGAGAAGCTACAGCACATTTATCTAGAAGATTAGCCAAGATCTTTAATGGAGGCGGCTCCACTAAGCAGCAGACTTCCCACGTGGATGACCTAGGCTTCCACTGGAAGAAGGTACCATTTTGGACTTTGGTAGCTAGGGAGGAGAAGTCAATGACTCCGTACAAAGCTTCAAAGGACAGGCTCTCTTGTTAGGGGCTAATGCAGCTGGGGATTTTAAGTTGAAGCCAATGCCCACTTACCATTCTGAAAACCCAAGGGCCCTTAGAAGTAGGCCCTGTCTACTCTGCCCGGGCTCCATCAATGGAAAAACAAAGCCCGAGGACAGCCTATCTGTTTACAACTCGGTTTACTGAATATTTTGAGCCCACTCTTGAGACCTACAGCTCAGAAGAAAGGATTTCTATCAAAATATGATCGTTCGTTGGCAGTGCACCCTGTCACCCCACAGCTGGATTAACAGCAAGATTAACGCTGTTTTCGTGCCTGCTAAGTAACACCCGTCACGCAGCCCCAGGAGCCAACAAGGGATTTCGACTTGCAAGTCTTATTATTTAAGAAATACATTTCGTAAGGCTATCGCTGCTATAGAGACGTTCCTCTGACAGAGCTGGGTAAACTGAAAACCCGGAAACGATTCACCATTCTAGATGCCACTGAGAACATTCCTGCTTCGTGGAAAGAGACCCAATATGAACAGTAACGGGAGTTTGGGAGAAGCGGATTCCGCCCCTCACGGAGGACTCTCCGGTGTTTAAGAGAGAAAGAAATACCTGCAGACGGGGTGGAAAGAGCGAGAAGAGCAAGAGAACTGGAGGGAGAAGTAGAGCGAGAGGGCGGGACCACACTGCTCAGTCCCGGGAGAAAACCTGAACGGATGAGGTGCTTCTCATGGTGAGCAAAGAAAGCAGTTCCTTAAGATGGGATCTACTCCGCTGTCAAGACGGTTGCGATGACAACGAAAAGGCCTTCGGGGCTAGAAGACGACTTAAACTAAGTTGATAAAGCAGCGGCAGGGTCTCAGAGGATCGACTCCAATGTTAAAAGTAGTTCTACTGTGGGTAAAATTCCCTGTCAAAAGCATCCCCACTACAGAGAAAACATCCATGAAGGGAAGGGTCCACGGATGCAGCCAGCTTCACTGCTGTCTTATTTTAAGAACTTGCCACAGCCTCCCCGGCCTGCAGCAGCCCCCACGCCGGTCGGCCAGCAGCCGTCGACATCGAGGCAGGAGGCAAGACCTCCGCGAGCAAAAACCTTACAACCTGGACAGCTCAGATGATGGCAGGCATTTTTTAGAAATGAGGTGTTTTTCATTAAAATACGCATTGTTCTTTTGGACAGGATGCTATTGTATGCTTAAGAGACTACAGTACCATGTAAACAGAACTTTTATATGCACTGGGAACTAAAAAGTTCACCTAACTCCCTTCATTGCAATATTCGCTTTATTGCAATGGTCTGGACCTGAGCCCACAATATCCCTGAGGTGTGCCTGGCCTTGCAACGGAGCCCAATGCCACACAAAGCCCATTTTTAAAATACTTTCCACCCGGCTCCTTACAGAAAGTCTTCCAGCCCTTCCTCTGTATGCAGCAAGCATTCAAAAAAGATTAGTTATTACTACAAATGAAGTACTTAGACCTTAACAGCAATTTTTTTTATCACAATTCAGCAACTTCCCTTTATAACAGTAAATTGATTCAATTCTAGAAGACTTGTTTATAAGGGGAAGGGGCCTCACGTAGTCTATCGGCCCTTGTCCAGAATTAAGAGGTTTCTGGGGTCATTTACACGAAGGACAGTGATCCTGGGTCTTAAAGTTCTTATCGAGGTGGGTTTTGAACTTGCTCCTCTCGCCCTGGAGCTGCGGCCCAAGGGAGAAGAAAAAACCGAGGTTGACGGACCTGGAGCTCACAGTACACCACGTGGGAGACCGACCCGGATCCAGCAGCGTGAGAGGGATTAAGAAAGGCTCGCGTTGCCGTCCCGAGTCGTTAGCGGTGATGTGATCTGACAAGAGGACAATGGTCACCTTAATCCCACCAGGAAGTAAAGCAATGGCTTTCTGGCCAATTCCAACCCTGGACTGAAGTCAGCACACGATACAGATTAGTCACGGCTGCTCTGGGGGATCCTGTTTAAGCCCATTTGCTAGAAAATACGGTAGACAGAATTACTAAAATACTCTTTAAGGGGCGCCTGGGTGGCTCAGTGGGTTGGGCCTCTGCCTTTGGCTCAGGTCATGATCTCAGGGTCCTGGGATCGAGCCCCGCATCGGGCTCTGTGCTCAGCGGGAAGCCTGCTTCCCCCTCTCTCTGCCTGCCTCTCTGCCTACTTGTGATCTCTCTCTCTCTCTCTCTGTCAAATGGATGGGTAGAATCTTAAAAAAAAAATAAAAGATTAAAATACTCTTTAAGCCCTAAAGACTGCTATTCACCCAGGCGATGCGTGTCAGCTGCACGGACGAAGTATTAGCACTTATGACAATGAGGCCAAAGAAAGGCGGGCCTCAGGGGAAGATGGCTTCCAAAGATTACCTGCAGCAAGGAGTCCTCAGAACTGGTGCCGTGGTTTACCGGGAAAGGCATTCGTCCATCTGGAACAGAGAAGCCGGACAGCTCAACTTTCTCGGCAGATTTTCTGACTGCTGTGCTTACCCAGACTAAAGAGAGGTCTTCCATCTCCCAAATCTCCGTCTCCCCCTGCCACTCCCAGAGGCTGCTCAGAAGCAGTCGCCTGGAAAGGAGGTTCAAGTGCTCCCCGCCCCCCACCCGGGGCAATTCTAATCCTTGGGATCACACAAGCCCAACACGGTCACCCTAACAGAAAGGCCCGGGCCGAATCTCCTGGGAAGGATCCCAGAGCAGAAGGCAGACGCGGCCTCTGAGGTACCAGGAAGGTGAAGCCAAGGGATCTTTCGGATTTCACTGCCCCTCAACGCCTGCTGACTGGCCCCAAGTCTCCTCTGCTCTGGTCTGCTTATGCGTAATTCTCTTCCTCCACTAATACAAAGAGGATGACTTTTATCAGGGGCCCATCTTCCTTGTTGGCATATACCAGCTAAGCGAGAGTACCCCCCAACATGTCCAAATCCTTTCACACGGAGGCATTTATCTTTTTCCAAAAGTGTTCCTTGCCAGCATGCTGCTGGGGATCCTGCACTGGTGATGTTGGAGTGGAAGGTGGGAAGAGAAAACCTGAGCACATATGCCTTCAACCGGCACGGGTCTCTATTGATCTGTGACTAAAACCACACCTTCTGCAGGCCGCCGCCCATCAGGCCACGATAGATAAAGGGTTAAGTGCCCCCATGGGAGTACCGTGTGCCGTCTCTGTGAACAAAGATACACTAAGGGGCACAAAGTCACGCGCCACTACTGTAAGAGGAATTTCGCCTGAAGGAACGCCTAAAACTATAGGGTGGTTCCCAAAAATGGAGTGAAACCTACCAAGTTCATAGAGATGGCCGTCCACGTTGTTGAACAGAATGAAATGAAAATTCACTTTGTCGTCTACCTGAAGAGAGTCAAGAAATATTTTTGAAGATGAGTTTTGATTGTACTGTATATTGCATTAAAAATTTTCTTCTTTAGCTTTACGGAGAGAGAAGTGACACGTTGAGTAAGTTCAAAATGTATAACGTTAAAATCGTATTGCAAAATATGTGTATTAAGAGCAGAATTTAATTTGTTAAAAGTGAATTCTGTCACTCCTTAAGTATAATGTGCTTGAATGGACTTGCTTATATATTATTTTAAATTACTACAGCTAACGCTCACGTCTTTTCTATATACCAGACAGTATTATAACGCTATCATAAGACCCTAATCTATTAAGATAAATATAGTAACTATCAGAAAGCTATGACTTTATGGAGGACAAAATTCAGGCTTAGGGAGGATTGAGTATCTCACCCAAGGTCAAGACTAGAAAGTGGCAGAGCCAACGGTAGTTATAAAGGCACTGATACAGACTTAAATCTAATTAACAGTTGATTGATTGGAGGACTGTGTTCAGATTCACCATATATTGAAGCCTTCTAGAAACCATCAGTCCGTGCTGGTAACCTTATCCTCTCCAACAGTCTACGGGAGGGGAGGAGTGTGTGAAATGCTCAATCGCCAGGAGGGGGATTCCTCGCTTAGAATCATTTGGATCTCAACAAAGTACTGTTCGAATTTACTCAAGACCATGTTTCCTGCCAATTAGATTTCCGAAGAGCCATTTTAATGAACAGGTCTGGTCAAAGCATCATTCTGGTAGAATTTTCTGGGCTTCATTGGGCTTAATTGGCCTTAGGTGGAAACGTCTGCTGTGCTCAGGTAGGAGGTTCATTGTATGTAATTCAGGGGCGACACAGATGGCACCCGGGCAGCCTGGTCCAATCTGTGATCGCATTTACCCGACATTGGCCTTCCTGTGCCACGGCGTCATGGGCTGCCTGGATGGCCTGCAGATAAGAGGGAATAATTAGCACAAAATCCTCCATAGTCACTTAAAACTGATGCTCTGGAAGTTCTCTTCCCTACCTCGTTTTTTTCAAAGCATTTTGCTCGGTCTTCAGGGGACAGCTTCTCCGTTTCCGAAAGAAATTGTTTCAGGACGGACCCATCCTCTTAAAAAAAAAAAAAAAAAAAAAGTATACCAGTAGAGATAGAATAGTGCAAACGGGTGCACACTTACAGCACACTTAGGCTGTTACACAGCCAGCCATGTTCGGAGACGTATGTCTTTCCCATGGCCCCGGACGAGATGGAGGGGCCACTGAAAGGCCACTTTCAGCAGTAAGTGAAACATACTACTGTCCTTCCTCCCTCAGCCTCTTTCCAACCAGCCCCTTTTCCCTGCATTCAAGCCGATGAGCTCCCTGCCCCTCCAGGGCCAAGCCCTCCCCCGCCTCTCTCCCCTCCCATCTCCCACTCCCCCATCGCCCTCATTAAGATGCTGATGCATTCGTAACACATATTTGTGAGATTTATCTTAACATAAAGGCAGGAACCATCTTGTCTATTGCTGGTTACTTTTTGTTTTTGCTTATTTTAAAGATTTATTTAAGTGACCTCTATGCTTGACAGGGGACTCGAACTCATGAGCCAGAGATTAAGAGTCACGTGCTCTACCGACTGAGCCAGCCCAGCACCCTTCTAATGGCTGTTAACTACAGCAACTGGCTACACATGATCCCGTGTGGTACAACAACATTCTAGTCTAATAATGGTTCTCAAACCAAGATTTTTTTTGCTTAGAAAATACGATCTTGGTAGTATGGTTATCCAGCTAGACATTAACCTAAGGATCTTAAGAAATGTAAAATGCCTACTAGTCGGGCCCCGGGACAAAGGACCCGCCAACAGTTTGGTCTAAGCATTTTGTCACTGCTCAATGTGGCTGAGTCTAGGGGACACTGAAGACAGGGCTAGAGCAAGAGCGATTTGTATTTCAAAGACCGAGTTCAAACTTTCAGCTCTGAATTCAAAAAATCAGTTAAGTAAAGACCACTTAAAATTTGGAAGGAATCCTCTTCTCTTTTACGGGGAGGGCCGCGACTCGGATAACTTTCTGCGGCAGGATCATGACCACGGCTACCAGAGTTCCAGAAGCTCTGCTGGCTCTCTGAACACAAGACTCTAAAGTGAGACTTACTGCAGAAGAAACAGAGGCTCAAGCTCTACCTCCTTAATATGCCAAGGCAATACTTGAAGAATTGAGTTCTAGATTTGGATCTTTATGGCCAGACAAGCCTTTTTTTTTTTTTTTTAACTTATTTCGGAAGCATACCAGCAGAAGTCTTGGCTACACTTACCTTGCTTAAAAAAGAAAGAAAGAAAAGGAATCTGACCTGCTCCAAGCAATACTGTGGACCCTATTAGCTGGAATTATTCCATTCTTCCCACCCCCATCCACTGCCTAAGTCAGGAGTCGGCCAACTACTGTGCCTATTTTTGTATTATTGGAGCACGGCCACTTCTGTTGGTTTACCTCTCGCTTGGGGCTGCTTTTGAACTACAGAGACCAAGCGGCCCTCAAACCCCTAAGATTTCCTCTCGCCTTTTAAGGAAGCTCGCTGACCGCTGGCCGCAAGCACACATTATGCCGTGTCTTTCAATATATTTTAGTGCTGCTCATGGTGCTTCTGAGGATCCTTTCTCCCACATCCTCCAGAGCATTCACGGGAAGTGAGCTGAGACCCCAGACCTGACTTTGCTCACAGCTGGATCCTTTCCAGGTTGCAAGCTGCTGCTATGTTTTCCTGCAAGAACTTTCCTGCAACAACGGCATCTTGGTCCAGCTGCTCTAGGCTACTTTGGTTCTCCTGTTTCCCCAAGAGACCCAGAACGATCAGAGACAGGTCCCGCGTGTTGACGGTTTATGGTTTAACCTCATCTCTACTCGTTCCGATCGTCAAGAAAGGACCAGGAGCACCTGAGAATCAATCACCCCAACTTGCGGTGCGCCAGTGGAAGAGCCCATGCAGAGCAGCGGCCCAGAACTGCCCCCCTCTCTCTTCCCCTCCAGGGGGAAGAAGCTAGACCGTATTTCTTAGAAAAGGCATTTCCTTCCCTCAGAAGAGACTCAATCATTAATTTGCCTACCAATTCCACCCGGATAAGTAGGTCTCAGAAAAACACAAGGCAGTGACTTCGCTGAACAGACCCCCCGTTTCTGGGGTTTGGGGGATGACAAGTTATGGTTAACTAGAGGTCAACGAGAAAACTGCCCTCAAAACCCACTTACCAAACTCCAGTTTGTCTTGGTTATTGGCCACGGCGTGGATGAGCCCGATGGTCCCACAGGAGTTGCCAATGGTCTGCTTCATGAAGTACACCTTAGGACTGACTTCTTGTCCCTTCAGCTCTTCGATCTGTTTTTTCCTGAAGTTCTCATGCTGTGAATATAAGACATTTTTATATCTCAAATGCAAATGCAAAGCACTAGCAGATGGCGGCACAGCGAGTTCTACCACCTAAATGGAAACACAAGTGGGATGTGGGACCGGGAGCCTTGGTTCTAGGTGTTGGCCAGCACCCAGAGACTCGCTCGTCTGCCTCCCACACCCACGCCAGCCCGTAAGGTTCCGAGAGGTTCCGAGACTCCACCCTGATGCTGCAGTGCGGTCATGGCCTTGGATGGTGCCCAAGGATTGGTCTAGACGCCACTGCGACCTTCTAGCTTGAAAATGCATGTGTCCTGCAGTCAGAAAAACAGGCAGGCTCATTTTTTGTTGTCCTTAAACACCACCACCAACTGTATTTCACACAGGACCCCAATTAAGCTTTGGTCAATTTAACATCCAACAGACACCAGCTAGTCTCTATCCCAGGATTCTTTAAAGTTCTGCTTCGACTGCGTTCATGTATACTTCTTTTCAGTAACAAATACAAAGCAAGATTTAACTGTTGAAAGGAGCAGTTTAAAGAAATTATTCCGTCACTTTTGGGGGGGAAGGAAAGACAACTGATCTAGGGTTCTGGGCTGTGATTTCATAAAATCTTCACATCCTATAGAAGGAAGATGTGACACTTGCTTGTCCTTGTCAACAATACATTTTGAAAACAGATTAACAATGCGGCCGAGTTGGGAGTCACGGGAGATCAGTAAATGAATGAGACTAGAGATAGCTCTCCTCAAAGACTCCATCTTCTCTTTGTGCAGTAACTTAGTGGGCTTGTCTGGACCTTTCACTAATAAATTTTAGACCTTAAAGGTCGGACTTCTCAGTTAAAAGCACGGTGCCCTCGCCACAGAAACACTACAGTCCCATAAGCAGTATAATTGCACAGAATATCAGAAGCACGTTTCCTTCGTTTTGTTTTTACAATTCTAAGTAATCTCTACCCCCAATGTGGGGCTCAAGCTTACAACCCTGACACCCAGAGTTGCGTGCCCCTGGAAGTCTATTTGTAATTCCAGTTGCCGTGCACTACTGTACACGTAACTGAAGTCTACACCTTGTCTGTGATGCCATCAGACGAATAATAAGATCTCCCACCCCGCAAGGCCAACTCATAGGAACTTCTAACATCGAAGATCTATCGCATCTCTGAAACGAGTTACTACCCATGGACTGTTAAGGATTTTCACTTTTCTGTTTTTGTTTTTTAATGAGATAGCACCATTCTTTAGTTGTTTGAGCTCTTGCATGGAGATTCTTGTGCAACTATTTCATTATCACTTAAAATTATTATTTCAGAACTGGCCCAGTCAGTGGGCAACTAGGTGGATCAGTCGGTTAAGCCCCTGCCTTCTGCTGGGATCCCAGGGTCCTGGGATAGAGTCCTGCAGTCCTGCACTGGGCTCCTTGCTCAGCAGGGAGTCTGCTTTTCCCTCTGCCCTTCCCCCACCTGTGCTCACACTCTCTCTCTCTCAAATGATAAAATCTTGAGAGACCAGGTTCGGTTAGGATTTCATAACACTCAGACAAAATCACATGCTTTCTAAGTTAACATCAGCCTATTTGGAAGTCAACATATAATCCTCAACTTTTGAGTTTGCTTCAATGTTTAGCCTAATTGGTGTTTTGTGGCACAGACTAGGTGCTCAATTAATCTGACTGCCCCAACTAGAGCTAAAGGACTAAGTATCCAGATTCTTCAAACCAGAACATTAACAAGCACAGCCTCATCCCGTAAAAAGTAAGCAGTGGGCCTCTGAAAGGCAAACACGATACACCACTGCCTCCCAGAGGCCGTGCGGGTGAGTGCTACTCAAAATCTCCGAGTCATCATGGAGCCTCTAATGAGAGGGCACTGGGAGAGGCTCAAATAAGAGAGGAGATGGTGTTTGATTCTGTCAACAGGGAAGCTAATTTGACTTGCAATTATTTGGCAGCTCCGGTTTACCTAAAGGCTTTGGCAATAAAAAAAAATGCCCCAATGATTATCCTAATAGCTTTAATAAGGGTTTTTAATTCACAATATCAAGCCCATTTACTAGGAGGAATGCAACTTCCCATAGGGCTTAATAACTTATGCTGAGGATGCTTCTAGAACACCCAGCCCTAGCAGGGTGCTTCAGTTAAAGCTTTCAGTGCTTGGAATGATGCCCCAAATGCTATTGCCCCAGGTTCTGTTAATAAAGATTTCACCACTCCCAGATCAGGGATCAAGTGACAGCAATAGGGGATAGAGACATAAGGCAATGCCATGCCAATTAGCGGGATTGCACACATTCCAAATACAAAATCACCCCTGGTTGTTGCTCAGTCTTTGAGGTACATACATCCATGCACACTTGTAGGAGGAAGACCATCTAAAGGGAAATGAAAACGTGTTTCTAAAACTGCTTTAATGCCCACCTATTTCACTTAGCTACAAGGTCAGAGAGGAAAGACAAGAGGTGGAAGGAGGCCCCCACGCAGGACCCACACTCAAATGATTACGCTTTAAAACAAAAACAAAAATCAGAGACACTAAAAACCAAGTATGCATGTTGTAGGGAGTGGAGGGTGGGAAGAAATCCAAGTCCACCAAAGACCCGAGAGTGGAGAGGAAGCATTAAAGACCCTATTGTTTTCCCGCGGGCAGCCCGAGCCCACCCTCCATTTTAATACGTGGTGGGGGCCTTAGAACCAAACAAGAAATTAACAGGTCCCAGCCCTTAAAGGGAAACAAACAGCCATTCCCTGGAGTGAAAGGCTCTGAAAAGCGTAGGTTCAAGCGAACTTATTAATAGGATGAATCCTTTCTTTGCAATTGAGATGACGGAACAGAGATGCTGCTTCTTCTCTTTGAAATTCAGGGCAACGCTGGATGGACGAGCGAGGAGCCAGTAAATTCTCTAACCACCAATGAGTAGGTACCACGAAAGGGCGGGCTTCTCACCCCATCCCCCGCAGGAAGGGGGCAGTTCTGCAGGGGTGGGCGCCCGGTCCGGGAGGGGAGACGAGGAGAGGGAAGCCGGGAGTCTACACGGTCCTCCACGCCTCACTGGAGTCTGGAAGCCGCGCGCACCATCCCGGGCCCGCGAACCCCGGGCCCCACACCCTACCTGGGCCGTGAGGGGAAACAGCAGCAGCAGCGCGCAGGCAGGCGCTGGCACCGAGCCCAGAGCCTCCTCCTCCAGGCCCAGCACGTCCGCGAAGCGCCACTGGCCGGCGACCCCCAGCCGGGCCAGCACCTGCGGAGAAGAAAGAGGGCGGCCAGGGGCGCGAGTGGCGGGCACCTGCCGGAGGGCGGGGCCGGCCCGCCGCCCTCTGCGCCCCCACCCCAGCCTGGGAGGAGTCGTGGCCTGCCCCGCCCCCCAGCCCCGCTCCCCACCCCCGCCGGTGCAGTGACACAGCACAAAGCGCGGCCCACACGTGGCTCCCGCGAAGCCCGGGCACTGGAGTCCATACTGCCCGCGCCACGCCCTCGGGAGCTGGGCCCGCATCGCATCTGGGCCCTGCCCCCTCCTCCCTCCCACCTCAGACGGTTCCGCAGTCGCCCCCAGCCCCCAACCCCGCTGCCGGGGCAGAGGGAGGGCATCTGGGAGCGCGCGGGACGCCGCTGGGTCCCTGCGAGGCAGCCGGAGCTGATGCGCGCCTCCGCCTCGGCGCTCCCGGGGGGAAGGCGACAGAGGCAGTGCGAGCCGCCACTCACTTTGTTCAGCATCTGAAAGGCAAATGCAAAGAAAAAATACAAAAATAGAGCCGGTCATCGAGGCAGCTACATGGCCAGGGCTGACCCTCAGCCCTGCGCTCCCCGGGCAACGGTGCACCTGACGCTCACCTCGGGGTTAATCTCCATCGGTTTGAGCTGCATCTTCGCGAACCGCAGGAGGAGGTACTGCCAGGAGAAGAGGAAAAACAGCGAGCGGAGCCGCCCAGGCTGCCGCTATAAAGCGCCGGCCTGACGCATTGTAGGTGCCTGCGCAGGGGGAGCAGGGGCAAAACCAAGCGACGGGGAAACGGTCAGTCGCAGCCAAGTGGGCACGAACCCCCCCATGCGTCGTGCCGAGTGGTACATCCGGGTCCCCAAACCTTGCAGTCTCACTTGCCGGTGAGATAATCTGGTGGTTGTGAAAATGGATTTTGTTGGTGGGTTTTCCTTGAGCGTATGGAGCAGTCCTTTAGATGGAGTCTAATTTCTTGCGAACTTTCTGGAAACCTACCATTCTTACCATCCCAATTACCGGAGGGCTCAGGGTTTCTGAAGCTTTGAGAAAAAGCCGCTTTGAGAAAAAGCCCAAATTCAACAGGTATATATTTAGTATGGATATAAATATCTGTCTCCCAAATCTTGCCGCAGTTTGCATTTGGCCTTAGACAATTCATCCTCCATGTTAAATCAGATTAGTACCGAGGTTCGTTTTTAATTGACTGCCTAGAATAAAACAGTGTGGAGGATAAACGGTATTGCGTTCGTAATGCTGATGTAATGTGACTCCCGGGGAAGAATTGGGGGGTCATGGGAAAGCTATAGAGACCTGGAGGGTGTGACTGGACTAGAAGAGAGGAGGCAAGCGGTCGGAGACTTTAGGACATAGACGCAGGAAAAAGATAGGTATGCTTTCTAGACGAGGGGGTGTAAAAGAAAACGTATTTTTAAAAGAGTGGGAGGCTTTGAAAAATATCCTGCGTTCACGGTGGAATATTCACAGTGAAGGAGAATGCGAATGGCAACAGAAGGAACGGCTGTTTTCTAATGAGCTCAGGTGGGGCTTGTTTTTCCTATAGCATATGCAAAAGACGGAGAGAAAAAGCATATGCAGAAGAATGAATAAAAAGAGGGGCAAAAATCTGTAAGAATAGTGTCAGGAGAGCTACACCTCAGAATGAAATGGGGCTTGCAGAAACGCTAAGGAAACAAGATGGTGATTGTTGTTTTAATATGCTCGTAACAAAATGTTATGGTGGAAGAATAGACGTACAGTTTAGGGGGTCTCGGGTTAAAAGATGGGAGACAGAAGAGAGGGAATCTACTTTTTTTTTTTTTAGTTATTACCTCTATAGTGGCTGAGTGGCCAGATCTTTTGCATATCATCTCACATAATCCTTAGAGGATCCAGTGAAAAAACTCTTGCTAGTCCAACTTCACAGATTAGAATTCGTGGCTTAGAGAAGTTAATTTGTTTCTGATCACAAAGAAAAAGGAAACAGAAGTAAAGCCTCGTAAATTGGGCACCAACAGTCCATTCTCTCTCCAAGTTAGCATTCCATTGCACTTCTATCTTCTCCCATTTTTACCATCAGAAATATGACCTTCACCCAGAAAAAATGAGAGAGAAACATTAGGAAGAAAAATCTAATGGGTGAATTTTATGACCTGTAAACTACGCCTCAACCAGTTTGTTTTTTTTTTAAAAAAAGAAGACGACTTGAAAGCCAAGACAGGTGAATAGTTCACCTGGCTATGCTTAATGAGTTCTTGCCTTTAGATAGAGATGAATTACATCTCAGTTAACTTTATTTATCCAACAAATACCGATTAAGTATCTAGTATGTGATGGGCGCTGAGGTTGGAATTGGGGATATAAAAATGAACACGGTAAATAAACCCGAAACTTCTCTCATGGAGATTTTATCAGTAGTAAGAGTGATGTGAAAGTAAGCAGAACTCGGGAGCCCCTTACCTCATGTCAAGAATCAGGAAGGCTTCTGGAAAGAAGTGACGTTTAATATAAGGGCTGATGGACAGGGAGAAGTTAGCATGCGACAAAATATTATTACCAAAATAAATAGTAAAAATGGTCATGAAAACACTAGAGAAATCTCTGTGAAAGGCACTGTTTCATTCACACAATATACATATTTATATATTTATATTTATTAATGTTTATATATTATATATACTGTATTTATTTATATATATATATTTGTATGGAGATATATACAGATATCAAGGGCCTACTCTGTGCCAGGAAGCATCAGAGCAATGAATAAAACAAACAAAGAGATGCCAGAGAGTAGACAAAAACAAACCTTATCCTGATCTTTACTAAAAGGGGGGAGTGTATTGCTGAAACTGCAGGCCGGGAGATTTGATGTCAGTCCTCAGTAAAATTCTAGGAGTCTTAGGAAAAATAGAATGGTTTTTTTTGTTTGTTTGTTTGTTTAAAGATTTTATTTATTTATTTTTGACAGCGAGAGAGAGAGAGAGAGAGAGAGAGAGAGAGAGAGATCACAAGTAGGCAGAGAGAGAAGGAGAAGCAGGCTCCCTCCTGAGCAGAGAGCCCCGATGCGGGGCTCGATCCCAGGACCCTGAGATCATGACCTGAGCCGAAGGCAGAAGCTTTAACCCACTGAGCCACCCGGGTGCCCTGAAAAATAGAATGGTTGCATTTAGAACAAGTTATGCCAACCAGCCCTTCTCTCCTTTTCTTTTGGAGTCACTGGCTAGAAGAACAGGCAAAACATTCCCCATTGTATTCTTCCTGTTGCCTGGGTTGGCAACAATTGGTATCATAGTTGGGGTGGTTTTATAACTTAGGTATTCTACCTGGGGAAAAAAGTGCTGCTGAATGGAGTCATTTCAACCTGTAGCCACCTGGCAATGTTTAACCCCTTTGGAGCAGAGTTAAGGTGTGTGCATGCAAGTAAGAAGAAGCAATCCAAAAGGCAGAATTACGAGATTTAGAAAAACAAGTTAAAAATAAATGGTGACATTTAATAGAGATTTTAGTGGTGATGGTCCACTCCTATAAATATACCAGAAAATTTAAATGGGTGACTGTGTCTCAATAAAAACTCAGGAGAGATTTATGTGCAGCTCTGAATGCCAATTATCATAGTACAATTGATCTTTATGTTCATTTTTTCCTTTTTTTATTTACCAGACTCTGTGGTTACAAAAGTATGTAATAATATGGAAAAACACCACGTGAAAAGTCAACATTTTAATTATACTCATTCAAAAATGAACACACAAAGGCAGAAAACCATTTTTTTTTCAATGACAAAAAAGCATTTTAAAAAATTGATTAAACTCATAGGGTAAACCTGGAGAAGACCTGTTACAGGTGGAGAAACAGAATCAATGAATGAATAAGTCATCCTTCATAAGTAAAGATGCCGTTTCTGGTTCACCACCAGCAGGCTTTTTTTTTTTTTTTAATCATAAGTGTTATTTTTCTGGCGATACTGAAGATTTGAGATGGACCCTTTAAAAACTACCTTCTGATAATTCTGATGACTAATAAAACAGAAACTCAAATATCCTTGGCAGGTCAGTTCTGCAGTGTTGTGGGAGTCAGTCCTGAAGGCTCGAGTTTAGTCCTCCAGCACTTTGAGTGGTTATGTAAGTACCAAATTCCCTGTATTAAATCCCTTCTATTTAAAATACCTAGAGTTGGGGCACCTGGGTGACTCAGTGGGTTAAAGCCTCTGCCTTCGGATCAGGTCATGATCTCAGGGTCCTGGGATTGAGCCCTGCGTCGGGCTCTCTGCTCAATGGGGTGGCTGCTTCCCCCTCTCCCTCTGCCTGCCTCTCTGCCTACTTGTGATCTCTCTCTCTCTTTGTCAAATAAATAAATAAAATCTTAAAAAAATAAAATAAAATCAAAATACCTTGAGTAGGGTTGCCTGGGTGGCTCAGTTGTTAAGCATCTGCCTTCAGCTCAGGTTGTAATCCTCCTGAGTCCTGGGATTGAGACCGATGTTGGGCTCCCTGCTCAGTGGAGAGTTTGTTTCTCCCTCTCCCTCTGACCCTACCCCCCTTTTGTGCACTCTCTCTCTCTCTCTCTCAAATGAATAAATAAAACATCTTCAGAAAATAAAATAAAATAAAATAAAATAAAATACCTAGAGTAGTTTGGGACTCTTGTATTAGCATATTTTTATATTTTAGGTGAATCAAAAAAGTACTAGTTATTTGTTTTAATATCCATCAGAGGAGCTATATGTTTTTGTATGTATATATAATTAAAATATCGAGTTTGTGGTTTTACTCATGTTAAATCTTTGGGCAAGTCTAACATATACTAAGCAAGTCATATCATTGGTCTAC
Organism: Nasua narica; assembly: GCA_028533885.1. Lineage (NCBI taxonomy): Eukaryota > Metazoa > Chordata > Mammalia > Carnivora > Procyonidae > Nasua > Nasua narica. The sequence goes on along the minus strand of CM052800.1, from coordinate 29,487,514 downwards.
AAGGATCTGGCAAAAATCACAGGATCACAGGAGTCATTCACAAATCTCAATGATAGAAAATCTCTGCTCTAAGGACAAAAGAGTTTTGCTAGTTGAAGGGGTAGAGTACACCCTGTATTTATCAAGGCAGGATACTCAAAACACGGAAGCAATACTTCCCAAATATTTTGAGGCTTGGGTATTTTTACAGAAGTTACCCAAGGAGGGAGATGGGGAATGAGAGAAAACTAGCCTTGTTTGTTACGCAAAGGACATTGTATTGGTCATCCTCATCGACTCCTCATACCAGTTCTCTGATATCCATGTTGATTTTACAGATAAGTAAACTGAGGCCTCAGAGAAGCTGTTTAACCCGCTAAAGTTCACACAGCTAGTGAGTCTCTGAGTCTGGTTTCAACCCAATTTCATTTGATTTCATTTGACTTCAAAACCTGCGCATGTTCACCTCTTCTGCCTGCTTCCATCTACGCCCCAGCCCTAGGACCTTGGTCATTACCACCAGAAATAAGTTTGGAGCTCAGGCACTGAGAAGAGCCGAAATGATTTCTGCAATTTCCTGGGCCAGAGCCGGTGACCCAGCCTTCTGATAAACAGCGCTTACTTTGAGGTCTATGAATCTAGCTTGAATTTATAATTAGCATGACATTAATAATTGACAGAGGACTTCCTCAACATTTTTAAACCTATTTGATAGTTCCTCTGCCAATAATATGTCCCCGGAAGTAAGATTCTGACATCCAGAGATTTTTAAGTTAAAAATAACACCAAAAAAGACGATGTATAGTGCAAAGAAACTACCCCACTTAGTTCCCATGGTGAAGTCAATTTCCCTCCTGTTTTCCTAAAAGAGGTTCATTTACTGGGTTGTCAGAAGTATATTAGAAGGGAGAAAGAGAAATGTGAAGGAGGAGGATACATGCTCTCATTGGTTTATATCTTCCAGGTATTCATATATTTGCTCAACAAATGTTTTTTGAGTATGTACTGTGTGCCGGACACTATACGAGGCTTACCTGGGTTGAGAATGGGGTTAGCAGGTGACGGACACGAGGCGTAAACCATGTTTCTAGCTTTTTAAGATAAATCATCAATTTAAAGCTGCTTTTCAAGGGTGTAGGAGGGGAACCCAGTGCACCAAATGTATTGATCCATTATAAGGCACTTTCCTGTTAAAAATGTTTAAAACATGAAAACCGTGTGCATCTTAGAAACAGAGAAATGGTCTTTTGTATTAAGCTCTTCACGTTCAATTTGTGGTCAGTTTGCACTCAGTTTCCTCAACAGTGAAGTGAGGAACCCAAAGCATCAACTCTAAGATTTCTTTTAGTCCAGCATACAAAGGACTTTGAGCAGCAGAAAATGGAAGATACGTAGACCAACTCATATAAAAGTTTGGGTTAAGTCTCCCTTCATCTCTAGTTCCTTAGCCATTAGACTTTTTAATGTCACTAAGATACAATAAACAAGATTGATCAGTTAAAAATTAGCTTCTGAAGTGTCCTTCAAACCCATTTGTTATCTATTTCCTTTTACCAGATTATTATATATATGAAGAATATGATAAGCAGAAAAAATTTAAGTCTATAAATATACCAGGAAGAAATGTTTTCTTGAGAACACTGCTGAGTCTTAACCTAACCAAGCATTTTTTTCTCAGAATCTTTTAAGTGAACAAATCAATATATAGATGCCTAGTGTCTTGGTCTTACTTGGACATTGAGTTTCAATGGCCTAAGGATATGAAGCAATAAAAAAAGAACATCTAAACAAGTCAAATTGGAAAAATAACCAAAAACTCTCAATCCCAAACCATAAGAGACTCTTAATTATAGGAAAACTGAAGGTTGCTGGGGGGTGGGGTGAGCGGATGGGGTAACTGGGTGATGGATATTAAGGAGGGCACATGATGTAATGAGCTCTGGGTATTATATAAGATTGATAAATCACAGACCTGTACCTCTGAAACCAATAATACATTATATGTTAATTGAATTTTTTTAAGTTAAAAAAAAACCTCAACCCACAAATCCACCACCCTAAGAAATTTATGGTTTCATTTCTCCACATATTCCTCCCAGTATTTGGCCATTTATGTAGCCAACTCCGCTGGATTCCCAACCAGAATTTATTCTCTTCCTCCTTCCTAACTAGCTGCCCACTGTTCTAACACTCTGCTTTCTCAGACTCCAGCTCAAATCTATTTTCTTTTGCAGGAGATTGATGGGAGAGTAGGAGAAGGGAGGACTGTCCTTGAAGATCTTTGTTGCCTCTTGGCAGACCAGCAATATTTCAAAAAGTGTGTCCTATGCAGTATACTAGTAGACCTTCAGTGGAAGAGCCCCTCAGAGCACCAGGTCAGCCATAATGCCAGAAGCGGATATCCGGTTTCTTTTTCTCAGCTGTGAAACTTTCCCCAGCAGCCCCTACTCCTTGAAAACTTCTCCTGTGAAAACTGGCCAGAACTGAGCATTATGCCTACCTCAGTAAGGAGACTCTGATCACCTGAGGAGAGTAGGAAGCATACTATATGTTGAGAAGGAAAAAAGAAATCCATATTATATCTCAAAAAGAACAAATTGTGATCTGCCTGGGTGGCTCAGTCTGTTAAGTATCTGATCTTGATTTCAGCTCCGGTCTTAAACTCAGGATCCTGAGATCCAGTTCTGCATCTGGCTCCAGCTAGGTGTGGAACCTGCTTAGGATTGTCTCTCTCTCCCTATCCCTCTGCCCCTTGCCCCTCCCCCACCCCATAGCATGCTCTCTCTTTCTCTCCCTCTCAAAAAAGGACAAATTGAAGAAATACATTTATCTCTAAAAGAAAAAAGAGAAAAAAATCCATGTGTAAATATAGGCAATAAAACTGCGGAAAACCATGAACAAAGAAAGATTTAAGAATCAGCCTTAAAGAAAGCATAAATGAAGATGGCGCCAGTCTCCTCCACAGCAACCAGGGAAGCCAAAAGACAGTAGCATAACATACCTTCAAAATGTTGAGAGAAAATAACCATCATCCTTGAATTTCACATTCAGCAAAACTATTTTTTCAAAACAAAGGTGAAAAAAATGACATACAAACAGAAGCTGAGTTGACTACCTAGAGAACTATATAAAAGGAACTTCTAAAGGATATAATTTTTCAAAAAATGATCCAGTAGATGGTCTGAGAAAAAAGTAACTAAATAAATAATTAAAATAATATTAAATTAATTAAAATAATATTCAGGGGAGGCATGTGTGGAAACCCAAATAGATTTGTGTGTAATAATATCTAGTATATAGTATTAATAAAAGGAGTAGCAATAAAATACTCTTCTTCATAATGATATACATGATGGGAGAAAGTATTCCGAGGTCCTTTTATTATTCTGGCTGAAGTTCAATAATTGACTTTAGACTTTGTTAAGTGAAATAGTCATGATAACATCTCAAGGGAAATCAATAAAGAAAAGAAAAATATATAAATCCAAATGATTAGAGAGAAATAGAATAAAGAAAAAAATATATAATCAAATTCCCAAAAAGGCAAGATAAGAGAAAACCCAGAAAATCCAGGGCAAATAGTATTAACAAGGTAAAAGAGAAAAAAGTTCAAGTAAATCATACTAAATATAAATGACTAAACTTAGATGTTTTATCAAATTAGATTTTAAAAATCTAGATAATGTGCTTTTTTAAAGATTTTCTCTTTTTTCTTTTTTAAAGATTTTATTTATTTATTTGACAGAGAGAGAGATCACAAGTAGGCAGAGAGGTAGGCAGAGAAAGAGGGGGGAGCAGGCTCCCTGCTGAGCAGAGAGCTCTATGGGGGGACTCGATCCCAGGACCCTGGGATCATGACCTGAGCTGAAGGCAGACACTTAACTGAGTCACCCAGGTGCCCCTAGATATGTCCTATTTTTGAGAGACATGCTGAAAGCATGAGGATATGGCAAGATTAAAATTAAAAGGAAAGGGGAAAGTGTTCCAGGAAAAACATTAACCAAAGAAACCTAGTATAACTATATTAATATCAGCATCAGCATAACACATTGTCAAGCAAAGGCGTTATTAAAGATAGAGGCCATTGTTATGATTATTTAATTCACCAGGATGATATAATGAGTCCAAAATTGTATGCTTCTAATAAAGCAGCCTCAAATGTGTAATACAAAAATCAGTAGGTTTACAAAGGAAAATGGATAAATCCACTATCAACATGAATCAACCTCTCTCAATTATTTATAAGTCAAGGCGACACCATAGTGAGTATGGCTCCTAGTTGGAACGTCTGTGTGACTTCTTAGGCCTGACCAAAGGCAATTACAAAAGCTTTATCTGGCAGGCCTCCTGGGGGCAGCTGCCCTGCCCGCACCAGCCACCAGTGTTCTGCAACCTTTGAGAAGAGCTAAGGTCAAGCACTTACGCCCCTCCGCCCAATCATGCTATTTCACATATACACATTCCTAGTCCCAGAGTCTGTATGTCTAGGTCTCTTCTTCTGAGCCTGGGACACAGGTCTTCTGGGTACCCCCTGGGAGGCCTCCCTCCAGGGAGCAGAAGGGGAAACCCTAAAGGCACTTCCACCCAGACTGACTCCAGAATTTTTCCACTCCTAGCCCTTCCCTCCTTGTCCTCACTGGGACCACAGAGTCGATCAAGCTATTTAGCTCTTGTTCAGGGGCTCCCTCAATAGTCGAATGACCCCCACATCTGCCCTGAGCCAGCGGACTTCAATCAGTGTGCTGTTCCATGCGGGGAAAATGGAAGGGAGGAGTCTGCACTCTGTCCACTTTAGCCTCTAGCTTGTACTGTGGCACGAAGTGAAAAGGGGCTTAGTTCTTTGATTTTTGGCACATTGCTTTATTTTTTTAAAAGATTTTATTTATTTAACAGAGAAAGAGATCATAAATAGGCAGAGAGGCAGGCAGAGAGGCAGGCAGAGATAGAGGGGGAAACAAGCTCCCCACCAAGCAGAGAGCCCGATACGGGGCTCTATCCCAGGACCCCGAGATCATGACTTGAGCTGAAGGCAGAGGCTTTAACCCCCTGGGCCACCCAGGCGCCCCTGGCACATTGCTTTAATCAGCAAGTCTGAAACCTAGAAGCTTGCTCGCTCGCTCGCTCTTTCCCCGGTCTCAGCTGGCAGAGCTCCTGGTATATATAAAAGATTAAACAAATTCTTTTTGAACCCTACAACTAACAGTCTTAATCTAATGGACATATACAAGACTCTGTATCTGACCATTTTAAAATGGGCATTCTTCTCAAGTGTTCATGGAGCTTTTAAAAACGTTGATTAAATGCCTCGTCATAAAGCATGACTCTGCAAATTTTTGCAGCATCAGTGTTATGCAGACAATGTTTTCTGATTGCAATGCAATTAATTCAGATACCAATAATAAAATGACAAAGGAGACCTATGAAATTAACTTTGGATATTAAAACGCACACTTTTTTGGTAAATCATTGCTCAAAGTAAAAGTCATTAATTGAAATTGGAAAAGATTTGAAACTGAACAATATTAAAAGTGGAAATATCAAAATTTATGAGATGCAATGAGAGTAATATTTGAGGGACATTCATAACACGAAATGCTTATATTAGAAAAGAAGAAATGTAGAAAATTAGTGAGCTCAGGATCCAACTGAAGAAGTTATAGAAAAATAAACCCGAGGCGAGTAGAAAAAAGTATATAATAATGAGCAGAAATAGATGATATAGTAAAACATAATAGAGGTGATAACAAAAGTTGGTTTTTTTCTTTTCTTTTTTTATTAACATATAATGTATTATTTGCTTCAGGGGTACAGGTCTGTGAATCATCAGTCTTACACAATTCACAGCACTCACCATAGCACATACCCTCCCAATTGCCATCACCCAGCCACCCTATCCCTTCCCCCCACCCCCCAGCAACCCTCAGTTGGTTTCCAGAGATTAAGTCTCTTATGGCTTGTCTCCCTCCCAGGTCCCATCTTATTTCATCTTACTTCATTTGAGAGGCAGGGGTGGGGGTTGTTGGGGGGTAGGGAGGGAAGAAATGAAAAGTTGGTTTCTAGAAAAGTTTGGTTTCTAAAAACCAAAGTTTGGTTTCTAAAAAAAGATTAATAGGGGGCACCTGGCTGGCTCAGTGGGTTAAAGCCTCTGCCTTCGGCTCAGGTCACGATCTCAGGGTCCTGGGATCGAGCCCCACATCGGGCTCTCTGCTCAGCAGGGAGCCTGCTTCCCCCTCTCTCTCTCTGCCTGCCTCTCTGCTTACTTGTAATCTCTCTCTCTTTCTGTCAAATAAATAAATAAAACCTTTTTAAAAATTAATAAGGGAGGGAAACTAAAAATAAATAAAAAAAGATTAATAAACTAGAAGATCGCCCGGAAGAATTTATGGGGGGAAAAGAGATTATTACACAAATAGACAATAGTAAGAATATGAAGTGGGAACACAGTCACGTACACATTACAGATTTAAAAGGTAGTATTTAAAAGATAGTATTCTCCTACTAGAGAATACTATGAACAATTTTATGTCAATGAATTTGAAAACTCAGAAAAAGCATTCAAATACCTAGAAAAAGTAGAAAGCCTGCTTTGTGTAATAAAGTAATTAAAACTCTTTCAATGAAAAACACTCAGCCTTATATGCTTACCAGACATTCGAGGGACAGATCGTTTCGTTCCTGCATCTGCTATTCCTGAGAAGCTGAAGAAGGGAATGTTGGCTGACATCAGGGAAAATGGCAGTATGAGGGCTTTTAAAAATGCCCCCCTGTGTGAAAGCATTTCTCCACATCCTCCATCAACACTTGTTATTTTCCTTTGGTTGTAGCCATCCTTGTGGGTGCGAGATGGTATCTCATGGTCATTTTCTTTTAATGCAAAATTTTTGAAGGTTTTATTTCTTTATTTGACACAGAGAGAGAGACAGCAAGAGAGGGAACACAAGCAGGAGGAGTGGGAGAGGGAGAGGCAGACTCTGCTGAACAGGGAGCAGAGAGCCTGACGGGGGGCTCAATCCCAGGACCCTGGGATCATGACCTGAACTGAAGGCAAGCACTTAACCGACTGAGCCACCCAGGCGCCCCTCTCCTGGTCATTTTGATGTGTCCTTCCCTGATGGCTAGTAATACTGAGCTTCTTTTCATCTGTTTATTGGCCTTTTGTATATCTTCTCTGGAGAAATTTCTATTTATTCTAACCTTTTGAATCCAGTCCAATAATAGTTTTTCTCACAGCATTCCACCCAAATCTTCCTTGATGTAGCCATGTTTTACTTCAAGAATACTTTTTTGTCCTCCTCTTCCTAGGATGACTGGCAGCATTCTGTCCCATAAACTCTTTCTTCTCTCAGCATCCAGGACAGACAACTCTTCTGGGATTTCCTCTCTCCTCACTGGCACTCCTTTTCTGTCACCCTTGTCATCTCTAGACATTAGGTGGTCCCCATCACTCAGTGGTTGAATCAAGTCATGGTCTTAAATCCTGTCTTTATGCTGGAGACTCCAGGCAGACCTCCCCTCTGCTCTCCTATCCACTGCCTACTCCCCAGCTGAACTCCTCATCCCCCTCCAGATCTGCCCTTCCACACTCTTCCCCTTCCAGACAAAGTCTTCTTTGAACTTCTAATTGTTCAGGCAAAAAAATTCAATATCGTCCATGGGTCTTCTCTTTCATACCCCAAAGTCTGTCAGCAAATTCTGGCAGTTCTATCTTCAAAACATATCCCAGATTCTTATCACTGAGAAAAGGATAGGGCAGTCATTAAAAAAATATGCAGACATTTTGATGATTAAAACATAGAGTGGAAAGGTACGAATCCTACGTGCAATGTGATTTCAACAATGTAAAATATGCTCCCAAATAAAGATTTGAAAGTTACAGAATACCTTAAAAAAGAGATATTGTCATATTGCCCCATATTTTATTTTTCTTTGGAAATATTTATCCAACTATAAAACTGCTGGGAAGATTTCAGTGTTTATAATATTGACAGAGGGATGCCTGGTGGCTCAGTCGGTTTAGCGTCTGCCATAAGCTCAGGTCATGATCCCAGGGTCCTGGGATCGAGTCCCACATTGGGCTCCCTGCTCAGCAGGAGTCTGCTTCTCTCTCTCCCTCTGCCCCTCCCTTGCTTATGCTCTCTCTTCCTCAAAAAAATAAATAAAATCTTTAAAAAAAATAAAGAGGACAATCACCCAAGGTGAGTCAAAGGAAAGTTCCTAAAGAGGTAGATTTCTCTTTTCTGACAAGTTGAAAGAAACTGTTGAAGGAAACTTTGTCAGAACATAATATATTGGATCTCCGGTCCAAGGCCACCATCAAAGTCAAGTTCATAACTCTGTGGTCTTAGTGAATTCCAGAGGCCCCTGGGTGGCTCAGACAGTTAAGCATCTGCCTTCTGTTCAGGTCATGATCTCAGGGTCCTGGGATCAAGTCCCACATTAGCTTCCCTGGTCAGTGGAGAGTCTGCTTCTCCTTCTCCCTTTGCCCTTCCCCCTGCTTATGTTCTGTCTCATTCTCTCTCTCTCAAATAAATAAATGAATAAATAAATAAATAAAATCTTGGAAAAAATATATAATACTGACGGATGTTTGTAGAGTACAGTAGCATTTTATTTTTTTAATTTTTTAATTTATTTTTTATTAGCGTATATTATTTGCCCAGGGTACATGTCTGTGAATCATCAGGCTTACACATTTCACAGGACTTACTATAGCACATACCCTCCCCAATGTCCATAACCCAGCCACCCTATCCCTACCCCCTCTACTCCACAGCAAACCTCTACCCCACAACCCCCTCTAGCCCACAGCAACCCTCTATCCCACAACCCCCTCTACCCCACAGCAACCCTCTACCCCACAACCCCCTCTACCCACAACAACCCTCAGTTTGTCTCAGGAGTCTCTTATGGTTTGTCTCCTTCCTGATCCCATCATGTTTCATTTCCCTCCCCCACCCCCAAAGACCCTTCTGCCCTGCCCCTCAAATTCTTCATATCAGAGAGATTGTATGATAATTGTCTTTCTCTGACTGACTTATTTCGCTTAGCATAATACCCTCTAGTTCTATCCACGTCATTGCAAATGGCAAGATTTCATTTCTCTTGATGGCTGCATAGTATTCCATTGTGTGTGTGTGTATTTATATTTATATATTATATATATTATTTATATATATATATTATATATATATTATATATATTTATATACACACACACATCTTCTTTATCCATTCATCTGTTGGTGGACATCTAGGTTCTTTCCAGAGTTTGGCTCTTGTGGACATTGCTGCTATAAACATTTGGGTGCACGTGCCCTTTTGGATCACTACATTTGTATCTTTAGGGTAAATACCCAGTAGTGCGATTGCTGGGTCATAGGGTAGCTCTATTTTCAACTTTTTGAGGAACCTCCATACTGTTTTCCAAAGGGGCTGCCCCAGCTTGCATTCCCACCAACAGTGTAGGAGGGTTCCCCTTTCTCTGCATCCTCGCCAGTATCTGTCTTTTCCTGACTTGCTAATTTTAGCCATTCTGACTGGTGTGAGATGATATCTCACTGTGGTTTTGATTTGTATTTCTCCGATGCCAAGTGACGTTGAGCACTTTTTCATGTGTATGTTGGCCATTTGGATGTCCTCTTTGCAGAAATGTCTGTTCATATCTTCTACCCATTTCTTGATCGGATTATTTGTTCTTTGGGTGTTGAGTTTGAGAAGTTCTTTATAGATTTTGGGTACTAGCCCTTTATCTGATATGTCATTTGCAAATGTCTTCTCCCATTCTGTCAGTTGTCTTTTGGTTTTGTTGACCATTTCCTTTGCTGCGCAAAAGCTTTTGATCCTGATGAAGTCCCAATAGTTCATTTTTGCCCTTGCTTTCCTTGCCTTTGGAGATGTTTGTAGGAAGAAGTTGCTGTGGCTGAGGTCGAAGAGGTTGCTGCCTGTGCTCTCCTCAAAGATTTTGGTGGATTCCTGTCTCACATTAAGGTCTTTCACCCATCTTGGGTCTATTTTTGTGTGTGGTTTAAGGAAATGGTCCAGTTTCATTCTTCTGCATGTGGCTGCCCAGTTTTCCCAGCACCATTTGTTGAAGAGACTGTCTTTTTTCCATTGGATATTCTTTCCCACCTTGTCAAAGATTAGTTGACCATGGAGTTGGGGGTCCATGTCTGGTTCTCTATTCTATTCCATTGATCTATGTGTCTGTTTTTGTGCCAATACCACACTGTCTTGATGATTACAGCTTTGTAATAGAGCTTGAAGTCAGGAATTGTGATGCCAAAGAAAACCAAAGAAAACTTTGATTTTCTTTTTTAACATTCCTCTGGCTATTTGTGGTCTTTTCTGGTTCCATATACATTTTAGGATTATTTGTTCCATTTCTTTGAAATAAATTGATGGTATTTTGATAGGGATTGCATTAAATGTATAGATTGCTTTAGGTAGCATAGACATTTTCACAATATTTGTTCTTCCAATCCATGAGCATGGAATGTTTTTCCATTTCTTTGTGTCTTCCTCAATTTCTTTCATAAGCAATTCGTAGTTTTCTGAGTACAGATTCTTTGCCTCTTTGGTTAGGTTTATTCCTATGTATCTTATGGTTTTGGGTGCAATTATAAATGGAATCGACTCCTTAATTTCTCTTTCTTCTGTCTTGCTGTTGGTGTATAGAAATGCAAGTGATTTCTATGCATTAATTTTATATCCTGAGACTTGACTGAATTCCTTTATGAGTTCTAGGGTCTTGGAGTGAAGTCTTTTGGGTTTTCCACATAAAGTATCATATCATCACAGTAGCATTTTAAATAATTCTGTGACATAAGTAGGAAATGACACTCATTTTTGGAGACCTACTTGTACTATATATTTTGCAAATTATTTGGCAATATACTGTCTCATTTAATTCTCTGACCCTTCCACTTTAAAATTTTTTTTTTTACTTTGAGAGAGAGGGGAGAAGGGCAAAGGGAGAGAAAGAGACAGGATCCCAAGCACAGAGCCCAACATGGAGCTCAGTCCTACAACATTAAGATCATGACTTGAGCCGAAACCAAGAGTCAGATGCCCAACCAACTGAGCCACCCAGGTGCCCTCTGACCCTTTTAAGAACACAGCTTTATTAAGGTATACCTGACATACAATAAGTGTTTAAAATGTCTTATATGTTATTTGATAAGTTTTGACATATGTATAGATCTGTGAAATCATCACCAGATCAAGGTCGTGGGCCACCACCTCAAAAGTTTCCTGACACACCTTTGTGATTCTTTCCTCCCACAACTCCCTCCTTCTTAACTCTCCCAGCAACCACTGATTTACTTTCTGTCACTATAGATTAGTTTGCATTTTTTTAGAGTTTTATGTGGAATTATAATATTATGTACCCTTGTCTGGCTTCTTCCAAACAATCTTTTTAGGTCTTATTCACATCTTATGGTTGAAGAAATCGGTTCACAAAAGTTATGAAACTTTCCTCACATCATGCAGTAATAAGAGGTGACCCTGGACTTCCCATCCATCCTGAAAGTAAAGCACCCCCATCGTTCAATTAATTGTAAAAAATTGTAATACCACTAAGTGGCCAAGGTAGGACAGAAACCCACTATGCCGCATGTGTCTCTGTTATTTATGTGGCTCCTGGAAGGAGCATTGTGACAACTTTTAGATTTCTTTTCTTTTTTTTTTTTTTAAGATTTTACTTATGCATTTGATAGAGAGAGCAAGCATAAGTAGGCAGAGCAGCGGGCGGAGGGAAGGAGAAGCAGGCTCCTCGTTGAGCAAGGAGCCTGATGTGGGACTGATCCCAAGATCCTGGGATCATGACCTGAACAGGAGGCAGACGCTTAACCATCTGAGCCACCCAGGCGCCCCTAGATTTCACTAAGACCACAAAGCCCCAGCCATGAACTTGACTTTGATGGTGGCCTTGGACATAAGATCCTATGTGGTATATTCTGACAAAGCTTCCTTCAACACAGTTTCTTTCAAACTGTCAGAAAAGAGAAGTCTACCTCTTTAGGAACTGCCTTTTGATTCCTCTTCAGTGATTGTCCTATTTTTAAAAAGATTTTATTTATTTAAGAGAGAGAGCAAGAGTGAGGTGAAAGGCAGAGGGAGAAGCAGACTCCCTGCTGAGCAGGGAGCCTGATCCCAGGACTCTGGGATCAGGACCTGAGCCCAAGGCATACACTTAACCAACTGAGCCACCCAGGCGTCCCTGATTGTCCTCTTTAGAAAAACACCTGAACTGTGCTTAAGGAGAAATGCTGTAGTTAAGGTTCCTTCTGTTCTTCTGTTCTCTGCTCCTTCTCCAATCTCTGCCTTCCTTCCTTCATTCCTTTCCTTTTTCCACTTCAGTTTTCTTTTCTAAAGATTCCTTTGCAATTTACCCTCTTTGTTACTTTTGTTACCACTGCTTTACCATCAAGGCCTCCTAGACTCCAGAATAATACATGGCATTGGAGCAAAATGCTTGGCTTGAGATTTCCCAAACCACCACATTGTTACAACTTGATTTCCAAGTAATACACTTACTAGGCTTATGTGATGCCTTTCTATCTCAGAGATCATGTGAGCTTTACCTTGAACACCTTTTCAGTATCTGCCAAGTTTAATTACTGCCTGTGAAGTTGTTTCCTTGTTGAAAAAAAACAAGTTTATAAAGACAGAAACAGTTTATAAGCAGTAAAGATGATACGCTGAAGAAAGTATTGAAATTATTGAATGCTTGTCAAAAAGGCCGGTAAAAGACCTCCATAGTCTTTTAAATCATTTATTTAAAAAATGATTTTAATTGTGCGCAACTATCATATTTTATGTGTGTCAAGTTAAATGTCAGAAACCATATGTTTCAACAAAATTTCTTTTTTTTTTTAAGATTTTATTTATTTATTTGACAGAGAGAGAGAGACAGTGAGAGAGGGAACACAAGCAGGGGGAATGGGAGAGGGAGAAGCAGGCTTCCTGCCGAGCAGGGAGCCCGACATCAGGCTCCATCCCAGGACCCGGGAATCATAACCTGAGCCAAAGGCAGTCGCTTAACGACTGAGCCACCCAGGTGCCCCTCGACAGAATTTCTAAAGTGAGATCTCAGCTAGCTAACCTAGGAAAAATAATATTCTCTATCCACTGGGGCAGAGTTTTTAAGGAAATACCAGAAGCTGTGACAGCAGCTCCCATATCACAGATGGAAGCTGGAATAATCCGGGGACTACATGTCAATATGATTATTATCTGATACATGAGACCAACTTATAAAACAGCATGCCAGAAAGGAATTGAAATCATCTTTAGAGCCTGACTACACATGCCTCATAACCTTGGACTTATGCCCAGCATCTCAGCAGAGCAGGAAGACAGTATGAAACAATTCTTTAAATGATGCTATTGGTAAGGGAGGGACAAGTTAACCTCCAACCTTTCTCCTAGAAAATTCCAGACTGGGGGCGCCTGGGTGGCTTAGTAGGTGAAGTGTCTGCCTTTGGCTGAGGTCATGATCCTGGGGTCCTGGGATCGAATCCTGCATCGGGCTCCCTGCTCCACAGTCTGCTTCTCCCTCTCCCTCTGCCCTTCCCCCGACTTGTTCTCTCTGTCTCTGTCTCTCTCTCAAAACAAAATCTTAAAAAAAAAAATTCCATGTTGTAGATTTGAATTTCTATTTATGAGACTCTGAAATAGCATTTAAGTCTACTTTTTAGAGGCAGACTGACTGTTTACACGGAACCTGGCTAATTTTTAATAGAGAAATAAACAAAATGTAACCTCCATGAAGAAATTCTTCATGACTTCTATGCTTGTGAAACCTGATTGTTCTCATCTCTGATATTCTCAAACTTACCTTCTATTCATTTTTATGTAGAGGGCCAGACCTAAGAGATTGTACATCGGGCAAAATGGATGTAGGTGATGAGAGAGAATTAAATATAGCATGGTAAAAAGGTGAAAGTTTTCAGCTCAAAAAATCCAATTGAAAACACGAAATCAAGAGGCCAAAAGCATAAAGTGAACATTAGGGTAAAAGGTGGGAAATGAAACATTCTAATTCAGGCCAGATTCCAACTCTTTTGACTTCAGCGGCGTTTTATTATAGAGATACCTGGATCTCTCTATTTTTATATGCCCTACATTCTATGAGCACAAAGAGTGGAGAAGACACAGAAGGTGCCACGATGAGGGTACCCACATATTTTCCAGCTACCTTGGCAGAGTAACCTCACCTCTCTGAACTTTTCCCATATGTAAACTGAGGCTGCTCGCAGGACGATAGGGGATTGTGTTCATGAATTAAGTGCTTAGCAAATAGAAAGCCCTCAGACACACAGTTATTATCAGGGGAAGGGCTAAAAACACGAAGTGGTTTCATGGAAGTCGGAGTTCTGTCCTTTTTTTGCATTAGTCTATGGGATGGAGCCTGGTTTTGTCTCTTATTTAAAGTAACCATCACTAACTATCTGCCACTGCTCATCAAACTTGACTCAAACACCCCTTCCGGCCAAAGAGTCTTGAACTCTGGTTCGAGAACTCAGTTGCCTGCCTTGAGGGAGGTGTGCCTTTTGAGATCATACGTTTCACCTAAAAAATGGGTTTTGTCCATTTTGGACTTTACTTCATAATAGAGGTATGTCTATTCTAATACAAAGTATTTCCCTGGGGCGCCTGGGTGACGCAGTCAGTTAAGTTTCCGACTCTTGGCTTCGGCTCAGGTCATGATCTCAAGGCTGTGAGATCGAGCCCCGGGTCTGGCTCCATGATCAGCGCTGAGTCTGCTTGAGATTCATTCCCTCTCCCTCTCCCCCGTCCTCTGATCTTCCACCTGCCTGTGCTCTGGCGCTCTCTCTCTCTCTCAAATAAAATAAACTAAAATAATAAAATAAAATATTTCCCCCGTGTTTTCTAGCACACCTGTCACTCCAGGAGGATGTCTAAGTACTCCTGGAATGTAGTCGCATGTTCCCAGGGTGTGAAAAACCCAGTTTGAGAAACAGACTGGCTCCCAGCCCATCCTTTGTCCCCAGCAGGTGTTTGTCCTCTCTGAGGACCTGTAACTAGCGTGTTAAAGTGTGACTTCACTTTTCTGGAGCTGCGCCCTCTCTCACGGGCATTTCTGGTTGTCTCTGGTCCAGTTTGAAAGAAGCAGTGCCAGAGAGAGAAATTTAGAGCACTGTGATTTATTGATGATACAGCCTTATATCCAGGAAAAGCCTTAAAGGAGAGAAGGAAGCAAAATAAAGGAGGGGAAAGAGCCAAGCGAGGGCGTGGTCTCAGGTCAAGTTCGCCCTTGGCCTGATCCACAGGGAGAAAGCTCTGGAGCATGAACCTCCCTGAAAAATTATCCTTCCTTTGAGATGAGGCAGCAGCCTCTGTACCCCAGAGTCCGTCACATGTTGGCCATGCTGTCTTGGGGGCCTGTTTGAGGGCTCCGTCAGGCCAGCACATTCCAGGTAGGGTGGCTGGAGACCCAGTCAGTGGATCCCTTGCTCTTGAGCTCAACACACATCTGGTGCCATATCAACGGCTCCCCAAGGCCTTGAAGGTGCCAGCTACCTCATGGTCATCTGGCCTGATCGACATGATATTGTCACTGCAAAGGATCAGTGTGATGCTCTGTAGGATGTCCCGAAAATGAAGGTCTCCTAACCCTACATTAGGACAGACCGTGAGAAAGGAAGCACAGACCTGAGGCAAGACCATAAATGTATACTGTTGTCAATTCCATGGGAGAACAAAGTGTTTCTGCTCTTCCATTTGGATTGGAATGGAAAAGGGTCAAAAGCGTCAAATCAGTGGCTGCGTACCATGTAATGGAGACCATATTAATCTAACAAGGATCCCACTCCCGACAGGTAGATGGAGTAAAGCCACGCTTGGGCTCTGTTGTCACCTCCCACGATCCATCTGACCTCCCTTGAGACCAACCCCTGGGATCACTACCACGCTTGCCCACATGCTTTTGCAGGACCCTTATTCCCGGGACTCGGTCAATGAGTCTGCGTCTGAAAACTGAGTCACGTCCTGAACCAGGTGACGAATTATAGCTTCTCTTTGGGGTACTCTCTCATAGTCTCATGGTCTTCCATCCTTGATTTCTTCTCCTCGAAAGTGGTCTCCTCCTCCATTGCCCATCTGTTTTGCCCCTGGGGACCTCACGTTCTGTCTCAATAAATCTCAGGTTGCCTCTAGATTGCCAACCTGACCTTGTTGACTATTATAATTGCAACCCCTGGATATCTATGTAAGGGTAAAATTGCTGAATTAAATGGTAATTCTATGTCTGACTTTTCGAGAGCCTGGCAGGCTGTTTTCCAAAGTGGCTGCATCATTTCACATTCCCACCAGCAGGGGGTGAAGATTCCAATTTCTCCACATCCTCGCCAGCACTGGTTTTTCTCCTTTTGCTTCTAGCCGTCCTAGTGGGTATCTATGATTTGCATTTCCCTAAAGACTCATGGTGTTACTTATCTTTCAGGTGTGATTTAGCCATTGGTAGGTCTTCTGTGAAGATGTGTCTACTTGGGTCTTTTGCCCATTTAAAAATGAGTTGCTCATCTTTTTCTTATTGAGTTGTAAGGGTTCTTTGTATATCGCAGACACAGTTTCATCATCCAATGTATGATTTCTCCCAGAGTGGGAGAAAGTATCTTTCCATGAGGTCATGTAGCAGGACCCTCATTTCAACATCTGCTTACTGAGTACCTGGTAGATGACTTATAACAGGAATTTGCAGATCAACAAGACATGTTTTCCACCTGCAGGAAAGGTGGAGAAGCACAGAACTGAGACACCTGGATCAGCTCCTGGTTTTTCTCCGTCCTCTGGCCAGAGTTCATTCCCGAACCCTTCTCTTTTCTAACTACACTCATTCTCCTAATGATCTTATTCATCTGTAAACAAATGATCCCAAAATGTGTATCTCTATCTCAGGATTCCCCCTGCCCCCCACATGTCAGACTCGTCTATGCAATTTCCCAGTTGAAGTATTCCCCTGTATATCTAATAGACATCGCAAAGCTAAGGGACTAACTCTGAACTTCGATACTACTCTCAAAATTTGTTCTACCCCTAGCTATCTGTGTCATTAAATGGCAACCCTATTCTTCATCATTCAAGTCAAGAACCTTATGGTCATCTTTGACTCCTCTTTTTCTCCCACATCCGACATTCTGCTTGATAGCAAACCCTAAAATCTCTACATTCAAAATATATCCAGATTCTTTTTCTCTTCCCTTCCCCCCTTTTAAAAGATTATCAAAGAAAGAGAGAGAGCCCAGGCTGGGGAAGCAGGAGAGGGAGAAGCAGGCTTCCCACCGAGGAGGGAGCCCGATGTGGGGCTCCATCTCAGGATCCCGGGACCATGACCCAAGCCAAAGACAGATGCCCAACCAAGTCACGCAGGTGCCCCAAAATATATCCGGATCCTAACAACTTGTCACCACCTGACTCAGTGCTAACAGCTGGGTTTGAGTCAATAGCATCTCTCATCTGGATTATTGCATTGCCTTTTAATTCATCTTCCTACTTCTGCCCTTATCTGCCTCCTACAGTCTATTCTTAACATAGCAGCAAGAGTGGATTCATTTAAAATGTCAGATCATGTCACTCTCTTATAACCCTCCCATGGCTTTCTATCTTAAGCAGAAGAAAAACGGAAACTCCTTTAGTATTCTGTGAGGCCATACATGACCTTGTCTCTCTCTCTCCTTACCTCTGAATCTCATCTTATCCTAGTCTCCCCTTCACTAACTCCACGCAGTCATACTGCTGCCTCACTCAGGTTCATGCCCAGGGCCTTTGCACTTGCTGTTCCCCCTGCCCAGAATACCCTTCCTGAGGTAGCCTTATGACCATCCCCTTACCTTTCTCAGACCCTGGCTCAAATATCCTTGTATCTGTCAGGGTTCAGTCAGAGAAGCAGGGCCACTGTGAGTGGTGTGGGACCAGGGATTTATTACAGGAATTAGATGGTACACAGCTGTGGGACTGGCTGGAGACATGAAGTCTGGAATGGTGATATTCACTAGCCAATTCTCCTGAAACACTGATGCAAGACAGAGCTTGCTGGGAAATCTGAGCAGCCAAGAACGTTCAGCCACTAAAGTAAACCATGAAGGAGGGAGTTTATGGAGAGATCTATGGAAATCTGTTTCTTCAGTGTAGTTACAGCCTCTGAGTTAGCAGCCAAGTATCTGCTGGTGGGCCTGGGGCCACTCTTGGCTGCTTTTCTAAACATAATTAATTTTCAAATAAAGACAAGAGCAGAAACATGCTTCTTCTACTTGACGTGACGCAACTATTTCTCAAGCAGCTGATCACGCAAAATTCCACTTTGTCAATATTAGAGTTATGGATATATTCATTTTGCAGCTGAGCTAAGCCCCTCTTTGATATTCTATACTATAAATCCTAAAATTTAAGGTTGACTGTTATTAACACATTATGTTAGATACTAGGAAAATGGGACAGAGAAAAAGAAAATGTATGCACAAATATATTCCTGCCAAAGTAAGAAAGAAATGTTCGTGACCATGATAGCCCTTGTTTTCACGACTGATCGTTTGATCGTCATTCATATTTATGACTTCCTTCTTCTATTCCCATAGGCCTTCTTGGCTGTCAGCATGGATAGAGATGCAAGAAGGCGCTATAGCAAGAATGGAAGCCTTGGAGGTGAGTCACTTGCTCACATGACTTACTTCCGCCTTCAGGATCTGCCAGACGCCCGTCTTGACCACTTCCACTTAAAGATGGAGCGCTGCTGGCCACATCCGGCTCTATGGCTAGCCAACGCCTGGAGCATTATGAGCGCTTTAGTTTGAGTAGTTTAGTCGTTGCTAGGGCCCAACAGCAAGTTAGAAGCTGTTTCTCAAAAAGAAGGATAGTTCTATGCAGAGGGTGGCATGGCTTTGCTCCAAATCCTAATGGTCTGAGCTTAGGAGCCGGCCAGTGGCTCCACACAGCATCCCTATCGGTCACAGACACTTTGATCACCCTGGGATTTACTGGGCCAGACAGCCCGGATGGCCATGCAGCTTTCGGGGCCACCTGGACCCAGTGAGAGTCATCTATTTCTCTGTACTCTGACCACATGGGGAATCCTTTGGGTTGTTGGATCAATGGGTCAAAGCAGCGGTCCTAAATATGCATATTGCCTCCCAAACACCCTAACAACCCCAGGTGTTCTTTTTTCAAGGGGACCATAGGCAGCAACCTGTCCTTACCCTTGGAAGGGTTATCTTGATGTGGCCCATGCATCTGGGCTTCTAGAAAGTTCACTGAGGTGGTAGGTTCCCAAATTTTTGTGTTTTGTATCCCACCATCTGGCCCCGTGTGTCTACCCATGTTGTCTAGGGTGGTGACTGTTTCTCTGCTTACCCAGAGGGTCGATCTATGTGAAGTCACGCTCATACCCTTTCAGTGCAGATCGGTCGAGTCCAAACCTCCTTCGCTTTGTGCACCTTCCCCACAAAACCCTAAGTTCCAGGAACACTGAACTTCTTATCATTCTCTAAAGACGCAATGCCCTTGCTGGTCTCCAGATATTGATTGTACCCTCAGTACTGGATGGCTATTTCCTGTCTCCTCTTAGTAAATTTCTGCTCTTCCTTAAGATAGAAATAAAGTATCGCCTCTGTGAAGCCTATCCCTCCTTCCTCTCCACTGTGCTCCTGTAAACACCTCTTTTATTCCTTAATTATGCACCTAGCATGTCGTATGAAAAATACCTGCTGCCAGGAAAAGGCTCCATAGCAGAGTCTGCCCTACTTCTGTTCCCATCCTCTGATCTTGGCGTGCTTCTGTGCATTAGTTAGAGCTCATTAAATGTGCACGGAATTAATTAAGCTTCCTTCCAAGTTGACTGTCTTCAAAGTGACTCTGCTCAGTACAGGGCTGAGCTATCTTTACTAGTCGTTATTTTGAATAATTAATATGCTAAATGCTAATTATATGATCGCATTTATTGCATGTTTCATAGATGATCCATGGGAATGAGACCCCCACATTCCTATTCCCATCAAAATTTGGAAATAAAAATTTACCTGATAGTTAAATAGGAAAAAACCCCATATATAGTGGATATAATTCATCTTATGCTGGGAGAAGGCCAAGATATTGTCTGTAAATGTGTGACTGAGGAATCGGTTTGTCCAAAAGTTCCGTTTAGGTCTCCAGAAGGTCAAATGAAGGCGACAGGATTGGAATTTGATTATGATCAATATGATCCTAGTGTCCTCCATAACAGATGCAAGAAGCCAATCTAGCATTGACGAGGAAGCTCCAAGGGCCAGAGGCCGGCAGGATCTTTCCCAGGACTGACCCCTCCAGGGTGGACCCTGCCACCATCACATGGGTGCGGCAGACTGTCAGAACCTCAGGTCATTCTGCTCAGGTCGTGACCTCAGGGTCATGAGATCGAGCCCTGCGTGTTGGGCTCTGTGCTCAGTGGGGAGTCTGCCTGAGATTCTCTCCCTTTCCCCTGCCCTTCCCCCTGCTCTTGCATCCACGTGCGTACTCTTTCTCTCTCTCTCTCTCAGATAAAGAAATAAATCTTAAAAAATAAAAATAAAAATATCCATCTTGTCTCTCCTTCGGATGAGTGGTCTTCAAACAGTTTTGGCTAGCATGGACCATAAACATCGTACCCCCCTCATACATCTTTTCATGACATTTAACATTTTTTATCATCAGCTTAAATCAGCGCAAAGAATATAATTTCTGTTGCATTAGACATATTGATAAAGGTTTACCCTTTTAAATATATCCAATGGAAATAAATACCATTACAATTTGATACTCACTATGATGTATTTTTAAAATACTTTAAACAGCTGTTCGTTAACATTTTATATTGTTCTTTTCGCTCTTTATCTGGGAGATCTTTATCTTTTTCCATTTCTCCCAGAAAATTGCATCCTAATATAATGTATTTTAATACCTAAAAGTCTTTTATCATTCTAGCATAATTCTCTGCAATGTAGAAATTCAATTTTATTCTTCTTTTTTTACTTGTTTTTTTTTAAGATTTTATTTATTTATTTGACAGAGAGAGAGATCACAAGTAGGCAGAGAGGCAGGCAGAGAGAGAGGGGGAAGCAGGCTCCCCGCTAAGCAGAGAGCCCCATGCGGGGCTCTATCCCAGGACCCTGAGATCATGACCCGAGCCAAAGGCAGAGGCATTAATCCATTGAGCCACCTAGGCGCCCCCAATTTTATTCTTATTTCTCATTACCTAAGTCTTTAAATTTAAAAGTACCTTTCAGTTTGAGCTACCGTTATTACCAGCATATTATTCATCAAAATATCATAAATATGTTACAAATCTTATGGATAATTATTAAACATTAAAAGCAAATTTGGGGGGAAGTACGTATCTTTTTTTTTAAGATTTTATTTATTTATTTGACAGAGAGATAGAGAGAGAGAGCACAAATAGGCAGAGAGGCAGGCAGAGGGAGAGGGAGAAACAGGCTCTCCACTGAGTAGGGAGCCTGGTGTGGGGCTCGATTCCAGGACCCTAGGACCATGACCTGAGCCGAAGGCAGCCGCTTAACCCACTGAGCCATGGGGGCACCCCTGGAAGTGCGTATCTTTTTTTTTTTTTAAAGATTTTATTTATTTGACAGAAAGAGAGAGATCACAAGTAGGCAGAGAGGCAGGCAGAGGGAGAGGGGGAAGCAGGCTCCCCGCTGAGCAGAGAGCCCGATGCGGGGCTTGATCCCAGGACCCTGAGATCATGACCTGAGCCGAAGGCAGAGGCTTTAACCCACTGAGCCACCCAGGCGCCCCTGGAAGTGCATATCTTAAGATGAATAAGACTGCATTTAAAAAATGAGTTTATGTATTTGTGGATGAATAAAGGCATTACTACCACCAGAAGGGTTATAGTGATAACAATAGTAGTAAACTTCCTTCTCCCACTTTTGAGACAGGGCTTAACATCAATTCCATCTCTATTTTCCAGTGTTAGAGACATAGCTCTGAGAAACCTTGTTCACATTAAAAAAAAAAAAAAAAAAAAAAAAGATGGGACTGAAAAGAGTTTCGATGTAGCAACATCACTACATTTTTTTGCACTCCATATATGCGGAAAAGCATACAAAAATTAGGTTCCGTCATCTATTAGCTGAGAACTTCATTCCTTCCACTCCAATTTTGCTAATTACAAAGAACTGGAATGAGCGAACTTGTAAGACAATCCAGTCTCTATAGTCTTTAGCTGCCTCAGTGCCACGGGCAGTATGTTAAATAGTACTTTTGCTTGGTTTTACCCCCGAGGCAATGCACCGGTTACAGTTTGCCGAGATGTGCCTTCCTTCTGTAAAGAGGATGATGGAGTGTGAAAGGGAAGATGGGGATGGAGTTCCAGCCTGACACACACTTGTTTCGGGCAGTCTTTTGGGAAAGAGTTTTCTCCTTACAGAAAGATGGCGAGGACCCCGGAGTCAAAGCCTCTCTGCTCATAGAGTTCCTGCTTTGAGGTCTGGAGCCTGGTTAAAAGAATTTACCCACTTTAATTCTTTTCTTTCTTTTTGAATTAATTTCTTCTAATTTCTGTCCGTGTTTTCTCTGGTCTAAGAGAATTAGATCTGTAGGTAACGGTCACCAAAGAGTGAGACTTTTAGCAGCTAGAGGGCATCGAGGCTGTTTCCTACATGTTTAGCAATTGAAATTATTTCATATTAATTTTAGAGGACATTGGATCGGTTCACAGAGTGGATATCTTTTGCTTCTGCCTACTCAGCATTCACTGCCCTTTTAATAACAATGCATCATTTTGTTTACTGAAATGAAATGGAGGTAAATTAACCCTTAATCTGGGGAGGGTTTTTTTTAGTGTCATCAATGTGTCGCCACAGAAAAGGACAATAACATTTTGCAAGTTCTTTTCTGACTTTGGCTTTGATACCTTGACCATCTCGAAACTTTTGAAATACCAGTTTATGGTACTAAATTTTTTCCTGTACAATGTTTATCTATACATAAAACTGTTTATTTGGAGTGGACGGGTGTGTGGGTTTCCTAGGGCTGAGGTAATAAAATACTTAAAACTGGTAGAAACAACAGAAATTTATTCCCTCAAAGTTCTGGGGGCTCAAAATCCAAATTCAAGATGGCAGCAGAGTTGATTCCTTCTGAGGACTCCATGGGAGACTGTGTTCTGTCTCTTTCCTAGCTTCTGCTGACAGACAGCAATTCTTGGGGTTTTTGTCTTGTAAATGCACCTGTCCCATCTTCACCTCCATCTGTCTGTGGAATTTTCCCCACATCTCTGCATTTTTACACAGCTGTCTTCTTATAAGGACATTGACCATCATGGGTTAGGGGTCTACCTACACCAATAATGACCTCACCCTAGTTCATTACATCTATAATGACCCTATTTCCAAATAAGGTTGCATTCTGAAGTACTGAGTTAGGATTTCAACTTCTCTTTTTGGTGAGGGGACACAATTCAGCCCATAACAGTGGGTCAGAGATGAGCCTGATAACAGCTTGTGTCTTTTATGATACTCTGAGCGTTTAACTGTGTTGGAACAGTGGGTCAAATAGTACAACCGTGGAATCATTGCCTAGGACATCATGGGTACTCATATATGTTTGTTTAAATGAATGTTGCCACTGAAGAGATCAGGACCAAAAGACAAGGACCTCAGTTACTGGCCTGGTCAATGAGTCGATCATGGCTTCTTGCCACATAGGAATTGGGCATTAGGCAGTTCCGAGGATGAGGGAAAACTCCCTTGCTCCCTAGTTATTGAAATATATAAGCCAGCTAGGAGAATGGGGGCCATTTGGGCAAAAATTATTTCCATTTTACCAAAAGTTTCAAAAAGAAAATGTTTATCCTTAAAGTTTCATTTCAGGTGAAATCATATTTTATAGTTTTGTTTGGCTTTTAGGCCAAGGCAATTGAGAGGAAAGCAACTTTGTGAGGAAAGCAATACATATTCCAAAATGATAATGATATGCCTTATCAGGTTTTAGTATGTTCCCAAATTAACAAATTTCCCATAATTAATTGATACTTGTATTGCATTTATTTCATATGTGTTTGCGTTTGAAAGAGTATTCTCTGGATAGCCTTCTGTTTAAGCCTACTTTTCTTTGTTTTGTTTTTTTAAAAATTATTTTTATATATTTTTACTTTTCCTGTTTCTTTATTGCCTACTTCCTAGGACCTCTTTAACTTACATGTATATTATGCTGTAAACATGTGTAAAATATGTGATATTCCTACCCGCTGTACTTTAAATGTCTATAATGAGAAACCCATGTAACACTGTATTAACTAACTGGAATTAAAATTAAAAATTTTTTTAAAAGTCTGTAATGAATACCAAAGAAGCCACAGACAAAATAATTCTTGCTCAGTAACGAGGTGGTTCATATTAAAGTTGAACTTTATGATCTTTATGAACTTCTCAGCTTTGTATCTCATTTCATAGACCTTTGACATCCATTCATTTTTTTACGTTTTCTATTTGTTTTCTATTTTGTTATTTTTTAAATGGTGAAAACAAGACCCAACATGTTTATTTTCTGATGATCCTAATCCAAGAGGAACTTTACCATTCTAACGTATTTAATGCCTAGTGTTGGTTTTCTTTACTGTGAGCTCTGCCAACTTTTGCTGGTTTCTGTTTCAGGTCAATTGATACACTAGGAAAGAGTCTTAGGAGCTAATAATTCTTCCTTTATGAGTTCGACAGGCTTCAGTTCTAGGGATGCTTGAGCCAGTTTGTAAACCGTTAGCTTTGGGAAATACCTTATGAACTAGTAATAGGGTTCAACAAAATGTTTTCTGCACTAAGGTGTCATAGAGGTTACAATTCTTAAAAAGAAAAGATTTTAAGACCATGCATAATCATCCCAGACCATGCACAATCAAACCCATCCCATGGGTTTCCATGGAATAGCAAACAACCCCCCAATCTCAGTGGCTTAAAGCAGCAGTGGTTTACTAGCCCCTTACGCTACATGTCCAAAGAAGGTCAAGGGGAAGACTTTGCCTGTGGTAGGCCCCCAAGGGATCCAGGCTGATATCACTTGGACATGAGCAAAGGGCATACTGGCTCTTGAAGTTTCCACTTGGCAATGACACACATCATTTCCACTCATCATTCATTGGACAATGCAAGCCATATAGTCATGTTTGGATTAAAAGGGAGTGGGAAATGCAATTCTACCACATTTCCAGGAAGAGGAGAACTGGGATATTTTTGGACAGGCCTAACCTCTACCATGCCCTGAATGACAGATAGGTTTCTAAAAGCAAAAGCAATTCTGGTTCTTGGAAATATTCCAACAGTACCACAGAAAAGGGACCTGAGTGTTTGGTCAGACTTTGGAGATGTGTGGTAGCTTCTTAAACGTCTTTTCTTCTGCTTCACTATATTCTTGCCAGATTTTCCATTATCTGACATATATTTTTAAAGATTTTATTTATTTATTTGTCAGAAAGAGAGAGAAAGAATGAGCGAGCACAAGCAGGGGGAGCAGCAGGCAGAGGGAGAAGCAGGCTTCCCCCCCCCTCCCCGAGCAGGGAGCCCAATGCGGGACTCGTTCCCAGGACGCTGGGATCATGACCAAGCCTAAGGCAGACGCATAACCGAGTCACCCAGGAGGCCCCATTATCTGATATTTTATATTCCCTTTTTCTGTAAGAACTATGTGCTGATTTCTATAGCCAGTCACTCTAATAAAACTTCTTCTATTTCAATATTGTTTTAACGTTACTTCTGAAAAATTACAGTAGCTAATGAGTTCTCTAATCTACTTTCTATCTTCATTTTTATCTTTCTCCATCCACATCTACATTTTTTTTAAGTAACCTCTCGCCAGAGAACTGCATAGAACTCAGTTCTGCCACCCAGTTGTGTACATTCAAGTAAATTGCTTAACGGACATCTCCAAGGCTCAACTATCCTGCCTATGATGTAAAATAATAATCACTCTTACCTTTTAGGGTTTTTTGAGTATTAAAATAGGTGCTGTTTGTAAACACTACCTAATATGGATATTAGCTATATCTTACACAATTCTTGTTAGATGGCAGCCCTTTCTAAGTGAGCCATATCATAGGACCCATTTAATTCTCACAACAACTCTATATGATAACTAGCATCGTTACCCTCATTTTATAGATAAGGACCCGGGAGCCTAGAGAAGTTCAATAACTTGCCCAGAGGCGCGTAACCAATAAATGGTAGAACAGAAAGCCGACAATAGGCGGTCTGTGCCAAAGACCATGCTCTTGATTTCTGTGTTCAGTGGTGGGTGCGGAACATAGTAAATGCTCAAAATAATCTGCTTATTTTTACTTTATGAATATTATCACTTGTTTAAAATGAAGCTCTATAGTTTTCTCATGGAAAAAGTTAAAGCCTCTTCTTTCCTAAACAATGTGATATTTGATAAAAATGCATGAATTCTGGGGCGCCTGGGTGGCTCAGTCAGTTAAAGCATCTAACTCTTGATTTCGGCTCATGTCTGTGATCTCAGAGTCGTGAGATCAAGCCCCATGTCAGGCTCTGTGCTCAGTGGGGAGTCTGCTTGAGATTCTCTCTCCCTCTGCTTCCGTTCATGCTTGCTCGCTCCCCCCCAAAATAAATAAATAAAATCTTTTTTAAAAAGTAAAAACCGCATGAATTCTTTTAATACTATTTACAAAGAAATGAAAAATAAACCCCAAGAGACACCGTGGCTTCTGTCTTGGTCTGTTCTAGTTTGCCTTGTTTCCTCTCTCTCTCCTTTCCAACTTTCTCTTGGATCACTTGCTGTAGGGGTTTCCAGCTGCCATACTGTCAAGATACTCAGGTTGCTCACTTGGGGAGAAACCGAGGTCTCTGGCCAACAGTCAGTTAGAAACTGAGGACTACCAAAAATCATGTGAGCAAGTGTA
This sequence comes from Nasua narica, assembly GCA_028533885.1. Lineage (NCBI taxonomy): Eukaryota > Metazoa > Chordata > Mammalia > Carnivora > Procyonidae > Nasua > Nasua narica. Next base: position 29,460,637 of record CM052800.1, on the reverse strand, counting down.
GAAGCAGATCCTCCCCCAGTCCAGCCCTCAGGGGACTGTGGTCTCATGAGAGACCCTGGGAGACTCAACTAAGATGCTCCCAGATGTCTGCCCCCCCCCCCCCAGAAAAGGTGAGATAATAAATGTGGTTTTCAGCTGCAAGGGGTAATTTGTTACACGGCAACACATAGCTGAAACAGATATTAGTATCTGGAGGTGGGATGCTGCTATAGGAAAAAACTAAAATGTGGAAAAGGTATTTTTTTTAAAGAAATTAAGTCCTTAGCTTTCTATATAAATGTAAAAATTATCCTGCCAATTTCTGTATACAAATATGCTAGGATTTTGGTTGAGATGACATTGAATCTATAGAAGGACATGGGAACCATTGCCACCTTACCAGTATTGCTTCTTCTGAGGCAGAACGGAGACCTTGGACCCAGCCTTTCTCTGTCTGCTACTCTCAGCCCCGGGTCCCAGCCGCATTGCCCAAATTCCCCAGGATGATTTAGAACCACCCAGGCCTTCCATTTAGATCATGCTCTCCACAAAGGGGGGTGAGGCAATAGGCCCTGAGAAACTGCGACAATGTCCCGTTACCCTCCCCCATCACCCATAGCCATAAAAATTCACCCCAAACCCAGCCTGTTGCCCCATCTTTGGGAGTGATCCCACTGGGCCCGCCGGCGTAAACAGAGCTGTGTTCTCTCTGTGCTCCTTGTGCCACTTGAGTTTCCTCGGTCTCTTCAGTTTTCCGCAACACTTCCAGTCCACAAACATGGTATATCTCTTCATTTAATTAGATTTTCTTTAGCTTTGCTTAGCAATATTTCATAGTTTTAGGTATATATGTCTCACACGTCTTTATTATTTTTATTCCTGATGTTTTGATGCTGTCATAAATGTTTTGAAATTTTTCTAGTAACTGGAACCACAATTTTTTTTGATGCTATCATAATCTTTAAAAACTTTTCAATTGTTCATTGCTTGTAAATAGAAATTCAGTGAATTTTAAGGTTTGTTTTGGTTTGGTCTTTTAATGCGGGCCTTATATCTTGTGGCTTCTTGAAGTTTATTCTTTGGTTCTAGTCGCCTTATTTTATTTTATTTTATAAGATAGTATTTATTTGAGAGAGAGGAGAGTGTACAAGCTGGGGGGAAGGGCAGAGGGAGAGGGGGAAGCAGACTCCCTGCTGAGCAGGGAGCCCAACAAGGGGCTGGATCCCAGGATCCTGGGATCATGCCCTGAGCTGAAGGCAGATGCCCAACTGACTGAGCCATCCACGTGCCCCCTAGCAGCCTTATTTTAGATTGCACTGGATTGTCCATATACACTATCTTGTTATTTACAAATAAAGACAGTTTTACATCTTCTTTTTAAATCTGATTTCCTTTAATAGGTCTAAAAAACACATGCACACACATATACACCCATATACAACTTGTGTATATATAGTTGGAGGCAATTTGCCAAAATTTTGTTAAAAGATTTTGCACAAATATTCTCTGTACTTCTATCTTCTTGTCTATGCTTATCTGGTTTGGTGTCAAGTGATTCTGGCCTCATAAAATGAGTTAGGGAGGTTTCCCTCCTTTTCTTTCTTAATGACTTTATGTAGGAGTTTTATTATTTCTTCCTCTAAAGTTTCATAAAATTCACCAGTGGCTTGAAGTGTTCAATTTCTTTAAAGTGTGTGGTACTTTTCAAGTTTTCTTTTCTTTTTTTTTTTTTTTAAGATTTTATTTATTTATTTGACAGAGAGAGAGAGAGATCACAAGTAGGCAGAGAGGCAGGCAGAGAGAGAGGGGGAAGCAGGCTTCCTGCTGAGCAGAGAGCCTGATGTGGGGCTCGATCCCAGGACCCTGAGATCATGACCTGAGCGGAAGGCAGAGGCTTTAACCCACTGAGCCACCCAGGGGCTCCTAAAAAAATATATTATTATTATTTAATTATTTTTATTTTATTTTATTAATTTTTAAATATTTTATTATTTTAATTTATTTGTCACAGAGAGCACAAGCAGGGGGAATGGCAGACCGAAGGAGAATCAGGCTCCCCACCAAGCAAGGAGCCCAATGTGGGACTTGATCCTAGGACCCTGGGATCATGACCTGAGCCAAAGGCACACACTCAACTGACTGAGCCACCCAGGCATCCCTCTCCATTTTTTTTTTTTAAAGTAAATGTTATAAATATTCCTTTAAACTCTTAGCTGCATCCCACAAATTTTGATATTTTGTATTTTCATTTCATTCAAACTATTTTCTAATTTTCCCTGAGATTTCCCCTTTGGCCCATAGATTATTTAAGGGTGCATTGTTTAGTTTTCATATATTTGGGGATTTTACCCATATTCTTCTTTTTTTTAAAGATTTATTTATTTATTTGAGATCGAGAGAGAGAGCACAAGCGGGAGGGGCAGCGGGAGAGGGACTCTGAAGCAGAGTCTGTGCTAGCACACACTCTGTGTGATGCAGGGCCCGAGATCACCACCTGAGCAAAACCAGGTGTTGGCTGCTTTAACTGACTGCACCACCCAGGCACCCTCAGATATCATTCTTTATTGATTTCTTGTTTTAACTCTGTTATGATCAGATTGTGTATTTTGCTGTTGTTGGCCAGAAGGTTCCATAAATGTCAATTAGGTTGAATTGGTTGATAGAGTAGTCAGATCTATATATCCATGCTTATTTTTTGTCCTATGATTACTGAGAGAGAAGTGTTGAAATCTCCATGTATCATTGTAGATTTGTATATTTCTCTTTTCACTTCCATCAGTTTTTGCTTGTGTATTTTTGATCTCTAATTTATAGGTGCATACAGATTAAGATTATTATGTATTACTGATGAATCAACCCATTTCTCAATATGTAATGTCTGACCTTAATCCTGGTAATTCTCTTGTTCTAAGTCTATTTCACCTGATAGAAATATAGCCAGTCCAGCTTTCTTTTGATGTAATGAACAAAATTGTGTCCCTGCTCCAAAATTCATGTTGAAGTCCTAATCCCAGTACTTCAAAATGTCACTATATTTGGAGATAGGGCCTTTAACAAGGTAACCCAGGTTAAATGGGGGTCATATGATTTGGCTGTAATCTGATATCTGGTATCCTTATAAGTAGAGGAAGGACACCAGGGAGGTACTTCCCAGAGCACAGAGGAAAGGCCATATGAAGACACAGAGAGAAGGAAATAATCTGCAAGCTGAGAAGATAGGACTCAGAAGAAACCAACCCTGTTGGCACCTTGATCTTGGATTTCTAGTCTTCAGAACTGTGAAAAATTGGGACACCTGGGTGGCTCAGTTGTTAAGCATCTGCCTTCGGCTCAGGTCATGATCCCAGGGTCCTGGGATCGAGCCCCACATCAGGCTCCTGGCTCGACAGGAAGCCTACTTCTCCCTCTCAAACTCCCCTTGCTCGTGTTCCTGCTCTCGCTGTCTCTCTCTCTCTTTCACTGCCAAAAAAGAAAAAAAAAAGAACTGTGAAAAAATTAATTTATGTTGTTCAAACCATGCAATCTGTGGTATTTTGTTATGGCAACCCTGGTAAAATAATATTCGATTAGTGTTTTCATTATATAGCTTTCTTCATCCTTTTATTTATCTATATAATTATATTTAAACTGGCTTTCTTATAGATTGTGTATAATTAGATCTTCTATTTTTAAAGCCAATCTGAGAATCTCTGTTTTTTAATTAGAGTGTATAGACCACTTACATTTAACGTATTATTAACGTGATTGGATTTAGGTCCACAATTTTATTATCTTACTGATTGTTTTCCATGCTTTTGTTCTTCTCTTTTCCCTTTCTCATAGTCACTTTGATTATTTAAATACTTTTCGTATTCTATTTAACTTTATGTATTTTTTTTTAGCTATTTTTCTTTTAGTGGTTACTCTAAGGACTATTAAGTGCCAGTGGTCTGAACACCAGTTAAAAGAAAGAAATTTGCTTATTTTTTCTTTGTGAATTTTCTTGCAAGCTTGAGGAGATTAATTTAAATGAGGCACTGTCATCCTAATCTCATGAAAATTGAGGCTGATATTCCAAATCACACTGGATTTATATAAACACCATTCACTTGGGCAAAGGCAATGTGATTGACTGACTTCCATCATCTCACTGACTTTTTCCAAGATCAAATCCAGTAAAAATAAAGTGAGAACAATAGACTTATGTCCAAGAGATTTGTCTTAGCTAAAGTAACAGCAGATTTAGGATAATATAAAAACTCAAACCTTCTTACTAATATCACTCTCAAACTCGAAAAGTTATATGGGCTTTTATGGGCTTAGAGTTTAGTAGATGTAGGGACTATTTGTTAAAATAAACTCTTAAATTGGGGCACCTGGATGGCTCAGTGGGTTAAAGCCTCTGCCTTTGGCTCAGGTCATGATCTCAGGGTCCTGGAATTGAGCCCCGCATTGGGCTCTCTGCTCAGCAGGGAGCCTGCTTGTGAAAGAAGGGCTAAGGAAGTCATGATAAAGCAGGAGAAAGAAGAAACACCTACCCGACCGGATATCAAAATATATTACAAAGGCATTAAAGTAGTGCAGTATTAGCACAAAAATAGAAATATTAATCAGTGAAAGGAAATAGAGAGCCTAGGAACAAACCAATGAGAACGTGGTATGTCACAGAAACGACATTACAGATAAGAAGGATTGTTTGATATGGTACATTAGAATTGCTGGCTTTCTACATGTAAAATTACATCTGTATCTCACAGCATAATAGAAAATGAATTAAATATTGTCATATAAAAAACTAAATTAAGAAGGCACCTGGGTGGATCAGTGGGTTAAGTGGCAGACTCTTGGTTCCCAGCTCAGGTTCTGTTCTTAGGGTCTTGAGATCAACCCCTGTGTCTGGCTCTCTGGTCAGTGGGGAGTCTGCCTATCTCTTTCCCTCTGCCCTTTCCCCTGCTCACGCATGCTCTCTCTCTCAAAAAAAATAAATAAAATCTTAAAAAAAAATTAAGGACACAAAAGTTGAAACTTAACAGAATATAATAGGGAAGAATATCTTTATGACCTAGGAATAAAAAAGTCCTAATCAGGAATATTTTTTTCCGGGGCACCTGGGTGGCTCATTTGGTTAAACGTCTGCCTCTGCTCAGGTCATGATCCCGGGGCCCTGGGATCAAGCCCTGTGTAGGGCTTCCTGCTCTGTGGGGAGTCTGCTTCTCTCTCTCCCTCTTCCCCTCCCTCCTGCTCGTGCTCTCAATCTTTCTCAAATAAATAAATAAAAATCTTTTAAAAAAAGATTATTTTTCCAACATTATTGCCACTCATTTATAGTTTATCAAAGAATGTAGAACTGCTTTGAAAATCAATATATTTAAGGAGAGGGATGCCTGGGTGGCTCATTCAGTTAAGTGTCTGCCTTCAGCTCAGGTCATGATCCCAGGGTCCTGGGATTGAGTCCCACATCGAGCTCCCTGCTCAGCAGGGAGCCTGCTTCTTCCTCTGACTGCCACTCCCCCTGCTTGTGCTCTCTCTCTCTCTCTAACAAATAAATAAATAAAATTAAAGAATACACACACACACACACACACACACACATATATGTATATGGAGAAACAGATATACCTCCTGTTTCATTTAGTGTTTCCATTTCTTTTCCTAAACCAACTGATCTCTAAGAAAATTCAAAGACATCAGGCAAAGTTTTTCTTTAGTACATTTCTAATTTAGTTCTTTTCTTACAATAAATAACATGTATATGATGATATTGTCCCTTATCTCCTCAAAACTGTTACCTGATTCAATAATACAAAATTTGATGTAATTTCAATGGAACTATTTTTTCTTTTTCTTTATTTCTTTTTTTTTTTTTTTTGGTCATAACTTTCTACACAGGATATGAACCTAGAACAAAAAGGTAAAAACTGGCAGAATATATGCCTGCTCCACTTTCCTGTTTGTTTGGTTTTTTAAATATTTTATTTATTAATTTGAGAGAGACACAGCAAGAGAGGGAATAAAAGCAGGGGGAGTGGGGGAGGGAGAAGCAGGCTTCCCGCTGAGCAGGGAGCCTGATTCGGGGCTCAATCCCAGGACCCAGGATCATGACCTGAGTAGAAGGCAGGTGCCCAATGACTGAGCCACCTGGGAGCCCCCATTTTCCTGTTTTTGAATTGCATCGTATTCCTTCATTTTTTGGGTATTTTATTTCAAGACAATTGCTACTGCACGATGAAAGAAAATATATTCTAATTTATCATGTTTACTAATGATATAACTTTGTTAACTTTTATAATCTAAATAGCAGTTAGAGTTATTACTTGCAAAGTCATTGGCTTGAAACTATTTCCATAAGAAATCATATCTCATTTCATTAAAATAAAGACAGAAAATTCATTTTCAAAGAAAACTCATTTGTCTTCTAAGAATAGCATTTCAGAGATTTAAAGGAATTAGAGGTGGAAAAATCAATTAGAACTAATCTACCAGCTTGTCAGAAAGGATTGGTTTTTAAAAAATATATTCTAGTTCTTTGTCCAGGTTAATTTTAAATGTCTCAAGGGATGGAGCACTTGCTATATTCCTTTGAAGTCTTTCCTTTATCTAATTGAAATTCCCAATAATCTTCTTTTCCCTAATAGCTAACCTCCGTGTTGGGGATTAATTCAGTGCTATTACTTTTTATTACACTTCTTGTTCCTATACTATTGCCCCTTCACTCCCAAATTCACTTTTTGTACTCTCAGATATATTTTTTAAATTTTTTATTAACATATAATGTATGATTTGCCCAGGGGTACATGTCTGTG
>CM052800.1:29425286-29453376 GCA_028533885.1 Nasua narica | reverse complement strand
CATTCTTTAGTAGGATGCTCTTTAGCCTCCATGTAATTGAGTTCTTTATAACTTTTCCCTTGTGATTGAGTTCTAGTTTCATGGCATTGTGGTCTGAAAATATGCAGGGGATGATCCCAATCTTTTGGTACCGATTGAGATCTGATTTGTGTCCCAGGATGTGATCTATTCTGGAGAATGTTCCATGTGCACTAGAGAAGAAAGTGTATTCTGTTGCTTTGGGATGGAATGTTCTGAATATATCTGTGATGTCCATCTGGTCCAGTGTGTCATTTAGAGCCTTTATTTCCTTGTTGATCTTTTGTTTAGATGATATGTCCATTTCGGTGAGGGGGCTATTAAAATCCCCTACTATTTTTGTATTATTGTTGATGTGTTTCTTTGACTTTGTCATTAATTGGTTTATATAATTGGCTGCTCCCACGTTAGGGGCATAGATATTTACAATTGTTAGATCTTCTTGTTGTACAGTCCCTTTAAGTATGATATAGTGTCCTTCATCTCTTATTATAGTCTTTGGCTTAAAATCTAACTTATCTGATATAAGGATTGCCACCCCAGCTTTCTTTTGATGTCCATTAGCATGGTAAATTGTTTTCCATCCCCTCACTTTTAAGCTGGAGGTGTCTTTGGGTCTAAGATGAGTTTTTTTGTAGACAGCATATCAATGGGTCTTGTTTTTTTATCCATTCTGATACTCTGTGTCTTTTGATTGGGGCATTTAGCCCATTTACATTCAGGGTAACTATTGACAGATATGAATTTAGTGCCATTGTATTGCCTGTATGGTGACTGTTAACTGTATATTATCTCTCCTCTTTTCTGGTCAATGTTCCTTTTAGGCTCTCTCGTTGCTTAGAGGACCCCTTTCAATATTTCCTGTAGGGCTGGTTTGGTGTTTGCAAATTCCTTTAGTTTTTGTTTGTCCTGGAAGCTTTTTAATCTATCTATTTTCAGTGACAGCCTAGCTGGGTATAGTATTCTTGGCTGCATATTTTTCTCGTTTAGTGCTCTGAATATATCATGCCAGTCCTTTCTGGCCTGCCAGGTCTCTGTGGATAGGGCTGCTGCCAATCTAACATTCCTGCCTCTGTATGTTACCGATTTCTTGTCTCGAGCTGCTTTCAGGATTTTCTCTTTGTCACTAAGACTTGTAAGTTTTACTATTAGATGAGGGGGTGTAGACCTACTTTTATTGATTTCAAGTGCGGTTCTCTGTACCTCCTGGATTTTGATGCTTGTTCCCTTCAGCAGATTAGGGAAATTCTCTACAATAATTTGTTCCAATATACCTTCCACCCCTTTCTCTCTTTCTTCTTCTTCTGGAATCCCAATGATCCTAATATTGTTGCATCTTATGGTATCACTTATCTCTTGAATTCTTCCCTTGTGGTCCAATAGTTGTTTGTCTCTCTTTTTCTCAGCTTCTTTATTCTTTGTCATTTGGTCTTCTATGTCACTAATTCTTTCTTCTGCCTCATTTATGCTAGCATTAAGAGCCTCCATTTTTGTTTGAACCTCATTAATAGCTTTTCTGATTTCATCTGGGTTAGATTTTATTTCTTTTATTTCTCCCGAAAGGGATTTTGTTTCTCCAGAAAGGGATTCTTTAATATCTTCCATGCTTTTTTTGAGCCCAGCTAGCATCTTGATAACTGTCATTTGGAACTCTATTTCCGACATATTACTGATGTCTGTATTAACTAGGTCTCTAGCTGTCAGTACTGTCTCTTGTTCTTTTTTTTGTGGTGAGTTTTTCTGCCTTGTCATTTTATCGAGCTAAGAATCGTGAGTGAGAGAGAAAAGTACTCTGGAGTTCCACAGTTTTCACTGATTGATGGACTTGGGCTTGGCTGGATAGTCTCATTGATCTTCTGGGGGAGGGGCCTTTTGAACTTGGTTCTCAAATCTCAAATGTCTTTGCCTGAGGCAGAATTGCCCCGCCCTTGCCCAGGGAGGGACCAAGCAATTCGCTCAGTTCGCTCTCAGGAGTCTTTTTTCCCTTAGCGCTTTCCGTACGGCCTTGGAGGCCCGGAATGCAAATGGCGGCTCCCAGTTTCCGGCCGGAGGAGCTGAGCGCTGGAGTCCCTGCTCCTCAGCATGCCCTCAGAGGAAAGCATTCAATCACTCCTGTCTCCTGGGTCCCCGCACAAGCTCTGAGCTCAGCCACTGGTGGCAGCGCGTTTCTATCTCTGGCGCGCGGCCCTGTCTGGAGTCTCCAAACCCAGCCGATTCCTACTGCGCTCTGCCGCGCCGCTCCTCCCCGAGGAGGAAGGAAGGGGTCTCTCCGGAATGCCTTATGTGGTCCCCGTTCGAAGGGCCGCGGCCACGGTCTAGGGTAAGCCCCAGCTGAAAACGCACTGCGTGGCTCTTTCTCTGCCACTGGCTTCTCCGCCCTGATATCTGGGAGCTCTGCCGCACTCAGACACCCCCGGTCTCTGTGATCTTGTGGGACCTGAAACCACTCTGTTCCTGCGAGGGCTAAACCTCCAGCTTAGCCTCTGGAGGGATGTCCCTCAGCGGAGCAGACTCTAAAAGTCCCGAGTTTGTGCTCCGCGGCTCTGCGGCTGCAGGGAGTCGGCCCCTCCCCCCGCGGTCTCTCTTCGCGTCGCTTTGGAATCACTTTTCCAAATGTCCTACCTTTCCGAAGGTGGTCGATTTTCTGCTCCTAGAATTGCTCTTCTTCCTCTCTTCTCCCTCCTGTTGAGTATGCTGGCTTTTAGAATGATTTGATAACTATCTAGATGAACTTCTGGGATCCGACTCTATCTCAACCTCCTACTTCTCTGCCATCTTGCTCCTCCTCCACTCTCAGATATTTGTAAGGAGCTAGGTTTCATTTAACCTAATGACAGATGTTTACCTATAATAATATCTTGAAGAGATCTTTAATCTTTTTCTACATTTTTCCTTTTTGTCTTTCTTTCCTCCCTCTTTGCTTCCCTCCATCCCCCTTTCCCTCCCTTCTTATTTTCTTTTTGCAGATTTTGTAATGAAGTGCTTAAAAGTGAAAGATACTTGGCAGGAATAAGTAGAGAAAGGAGATCATAAATGTTTTGCTTTATCAAGGAGAATATCAATTCTTCTGCAAATTAGCAATGTATTTCCTGTCTACCTCTAGGTATGAGTGAAGCATTTTTCTCTTGCAGATTATTTCTGGTTCTTTTATAACGCCTTCTGTGTTTCGGTATTCTTCATTTCAGATTTCTTCCTTTCTATTTCATTATGTTTATATGAATTTAAAATTGAGTATTTTTCTAAGTGGGGCAATATTATTTATGTTGTACTCTTTGAACATGAAGGTGATGGTTTTCCTCCATTTACAAGATATAAATTCTTGCCCTTATCTATGCGGATAATTAATTGTGAGACCCCATGCACATTGCCAATCTGGACTCAAATTTCTACTGTCTGAAGATAAGCAAAACCAGGATTTTCTGGAGGCATGAGAGGATATCATACAGCTAGGGAAGGAGATTACCCTGAGCTTAAGAACATAAATTGTTTGTAGGCAGAACCAGTTCAATAAAATGCCAGTGTCTGCAATAACAATTCTTGGTCACCTGGGGGAAGGGCAAAGACAAAGAACGTGATAAATTTTATTGTGTGCTTTTGTGCTCATAAATTAAATTTCTGTGAATTCCTGTATAGAGCCCATCTGTCATCATCGTTCAAGAACAGTGGAATAAGTGTTTATAAAATTTACCAGATATATTTTCAATACTTAGGGAAAACTTACAGATTAATTAGCTTTCTCCTCTCTGCTCAAATTCTGCCTCTGTACTTTAATAGTCAGGAAAGTAATCTTGGGAAAGTAACTAGGGAAAGTGATCTTAGGAAAGTAACTTAACTTCTCCATGCCTCAGTTTCCTCTATTATAAAATGGTGATACAGCCTATTGGAGAAAAAAAAATGAGTTATAAATTGAAAATAAATTGAATTAATATTGTAAAGTGCTTGGCACAGTGCCTTAACAAAAGCTAATTTTCCTTTTTTCTTTCGTTCATTAAATAGGTTTTTATCGAGTGTCTTCTATGTGATAAAGCCAGAAATAAGAGTTCACGGTATAACAACAAAGACTGACACAGTATCTAAGTGTACGTACGAGGTGATGCAAAACCGTACGATGTGCTCTGGAACCAAGAAGTGAGCATTAACCCTTGTGGTCGATTAAGGAAAAATCTTGGCCTTTGTAGAACGAGCATGATATTGAAAAGTCGACAAGGTGAAGTAAGCAGGAGTGAGTGGATCAGAGTGTGAAGCAAAGTATATTCCAGGCAAAGGGAACAGGATAAGCAAAGACTTGAAAGCATGGGGTTGCATGAAGCTTGCAAATGAGTAATAAGGTGCAGGTCAAGCTTCGTGATGTTGATGCTTGACCCATACTTTATCCCCATGAGGTGGGGGAGTGAGGGCAGGGAGGCCCTTTTTCAGTTTTTCGTGAATCCTCTATTGTATAAGTTTGGGTTGTTGGAGGGCCCCACTTCCCAATAGAGAATGTGAAGGGAGCAAATATTTTCTCTCTCTGCCTTCTGGCTTCTAAGGTATGGGCTGTCTGTGCAAATAGGGAGAAAGTGTTGCTAAGTTCCAAAGTTCAGGAACAGTGGCCATAGTAAGAGGCCAGAGAGATGGTACCATTGGTGACATGTTGCACCATAATCTGCTCTATATTGTTTGCTGCGTCGTCCATCGATCCTGACCCTTGGCTGCAACAGTTCTCCATCTTTACATTGATGCAGTGGGCCACGTGACAATGCCCTCTCTCATTTTGTATTCTGGAAAAGTAAACTAGAATTCCTTTTGTTTGCAACCTAGATGGATCTCAAATAATGGAAGATTTAGTCTTTTTGTTTTGTTATTAACGTTTCCGAAACTTTGTTCAGTGGACACCAAGTATTTCTGTAATAAACCTTTTTATATAATATAAAATCGATGTAAATGTGAAATAAAAAAAAAATTTGAAAGTAAAATATGTATTTAAAATGTAAAAAAAAGGGGCCCTGGGAGTGGCTCAGTTCCTCAAGTGTCTGGCTTTGGTTCAAATCAGGGTCTCAGGGTTCTGGGATTGAGCCCTGTGTCGGTCTCCTGGCTCGGCGGGGAGTCTGCTTCTCCCTCTCCCTCTGTGATCTCTCTTGCTTTTACTCTCTCTCAAATAAATAATATCTTTTAAAAACAAATAAAAAAGTAAAATGTAAAAAAGGAAACCCACATAGAGGCAAAAGGATAAAATGGATAGTAACAATAGTAATAATTTTAAGGTAATGTATATTGAATGCTTACCGATGAGCTGAGCATGTTGTTAGGAGCTTTATGTGCATTCTTATTATATACTTTCAACAACACTAAATTGTATGTGATATGATTATCAACATTTTGAGACAAAGAAATTGAGATTAGGAGAGGGTAAGTCACTTTCTCAAAACTACCAGTGGGACTGTGGTGCAGACAGGATATAAACCGGGGTAGCCTGAATATAGCATCTACACTCTTAAACGTACGACATCACAGATGAGCTGGTCACCAGCTTTCCCTGGGAAAAACGACCAAGCTTTTTATAGACTAGGTCACCTCTGAGCTGGACCTTGAGGAGTAAGTGGAGTTTGGCAGGTAAACAAGATGTAAAAAGGTCATTTCAGCTCGAGAAGGGTGTGTGCAAGGGCAGAGACAGGAAAGGCCATTATGTGTTGTAGAAATGCTGCTTGGAGCACTGGTTGATGGTGCAGAGAGTGCTGGCGGGCGGGAAGGGGTGATATGGGAGTTATGAGCTGAGGGAGGGGTGGCTTAAAAGGGAGATTGATAGAGGAGCCAAATGTAGGTTTGAAATGGAAGGGGGGATTGGTCCCATGAGTCCTTAGGTTTAATAGTTAAGTTTTTCTCCTTAAGCAACGGGAAGTCACCACTGGTTTTTAAGTAGGGGAGTGACATTATGAGCAGCTCTTTTGGGAAAGATCACTCTGGAGGAAGCAGGGAGGAAGGGCTCGGATTGGGAGTGATGGGTGTCACCAAGGGCAGTTGGCAGGATACTGAAATAGCACATGGAAAGCCAATGAGCACAGTGGGAGTGGGGGCAGAGAGGAGCGCCCAGATTTGAGAAGCATCCTTGGGAGGGGAGCAACAGGCTTGATGACTAATTGAAAGCGGGCTGTTGAGGAGGAAGGAAGAAATGACGATGACTGAGATTTCTAGTTTGAAAATCTGAGTAATTGGTGGTGTCACTTATTGAAATTGGTGGAAGGAAGGAATCCATGTGAGGCCCATCAGAGACTCTATGTGTGTTATCTTCATTCAATTAAACAAACCCATGATGAAAAGATTAAAACGCCCATTTTCCAGGTAAGAAGATCGAGGTTTACTGAGGTAAAATAATTTGTCCACGGTTACACAGATGGTAAATAAAAGAGCTGGGATGGGAAATAAAGTCTTGCTCTAAAGCCTGTATCTTTCGGTGATGGTATTCTACACTCTGACAGTGATTTTAATCTGGAATAATAGGACTGAGACTCACGGGAAAGGTAAAGCTAGAAACACGGCCCTTTCAGAGGAGGGCTGATGCAGAATGAGAAAGATTGAAGCCTCATAGTTTGGGATGAAGGACTAGAGCAACACTGTCCAATAAAATTTTCGGGAGAGATGGAAATGTTTTATACTTGCACCATCCAATAGAGAAGCCATTCGCCCATTTAGCTATGGAACACTTGAAATGTGGCTAATATGACCAAGGAACTGAAATGTTAATTCTAATGTTAATTAGTTAATTTCAAACTAAATAACTGTAAGTGGCTAGTGACTACTGAATTGGATAGTTTAGGACTAGAGGAACCAACCAGACATGGAAAGTCCATCAGAGGGGAGGCCTTGCTGGCACTCCCGAAAAGTCACTAGGTCATCTGCTTCTTATCTGTGGGTAAGATTGTTCCTAAGTTTGGGGACTACAATCCGTACTAATTACGAATGTGTGGACCACACAGTAATTTTACCAAGTCTTATGTTTGGGAGGAGAATAAGTACAGTGCTCTACTTCTTTTCTTATATAAAACGAAAATCACAATCATTTTCTCTGTATTTACATTTTTCCGTGTGGAGCATTATTTTAAGAGCTCAAGCTCCAGGCAAATGCTGGGTTTAAATCCCCTTTCTGTCACAGAATGTGCTGTACCTTCGGTTAGTTATTTCACATTCTCAAACTTCACTTTCACTACCTGTAATATAAGGATAACAATAGTACCTTACTCAGGGAACAGTTGTGAAGATTAAGTTTAATGACAGATGGCCAGGATCCAGCACATGCTAAGCTCTCAGTGATCTTTTGTTACTCTGTATCTAGTACCTTCTTGTGATGAGTTTGTACTTTGCTCCTCTGTATTTTGACATTTACTTAAGTAAAGGTATCTCAGATCTCTAAACATCAGAACATTCTAAAAGGAAATACACATTAATCAAGATACAAAGGAAGATAGGGTTTTGAAAAGTTTTATTGTAGGCAGGAGTTTTGCAGTAACTTTTATATTTCACTTTGATTTCTATTTTGTTAAAAGTATTTTAAATCAGTACAGTGGCAAATCATAGCTGTGATATTTTGTTGTGATCATTAAAATTCCCTTGGTTTAACCTCAAACAGTCCATATACCACTATCAAGCAAAAATACTAGAGGCTCTAAGTTTTGATTCAAAAGATTCCTTGATGCCTTGAAGCTCTGAAGAATTTCATACCATATTGGAAATATTTAAAGCCTATTCTCTGGTTATCTCACCAATGTCTGGGTAAGTTGTATAGTGCTGGATAGATCAAGGACTATTTAAAGACTAATGACTTCAGAAGTACCAACAAGTAATAGGATCCCTTTAAATGCTGATTTTGTACTTTGTAATCTTCAGATTGAAAACGCAGCATTGTAATATAGTCTTGCACTTTGTATAGTGTTTGTGTGAAATATAAACATTTTTTCATTAGGTTAGGGTGTTAAGAAATTTGTGTTCAAGTGCAGTTTTGCTGCTGTTTTACTTCAGGAAGGAAAAGTCATTGACTTCTTTGGGCCACAGAGAGGTAAATAAATGTCTTCTGTAAAACCTGCATTGATCCAGGCTTCCTTCTAGAATGATCTAAGTATCCTTCCAACTAAAATTCCTTGAATTTGCCTTTTCTTTTCCTTTTTAGCCTTAAAGGAACTAGAGAGGTAATTTTTTACTTCCATTCTTTTATAAACATGCTCTTGAAGTGTTCTTAGAATATCTCATTTCCTTAGAAAACAATTCATGGGTGAGTCAGCACGAAGGACAAAACCCACTCACAATGGATATCAAAATTGCATGAGGCAGTGAAACGAGAAGTGATTTTCTTTGTAAACTAAAATGATGAGGTACAGAGGAACCAATTACTTATTTATAAAATGAGTGCGCGGTGGAAGGCTTTATGTAGCAGAGATAAAGCGCTGTTACATATTTAGCAAGACGGCGAGGGTAGCAGGGAGTCCAGTCCCTTCTGCCTTAAAGCAGTCACTAGAAACGTTCCTTTCAAGGAGGGAAGAAGATGTGTGTCGAGAGGCGGACGAAGGCAAGGATCGCAGCAGAGCAGGTTAAAAGCCTTCCCCGCCTTCGCCACTCTTCCCTGGAAATACATAATTAAGGGAATTTCCTCCAGCAGCCACGGAACCTTCGGTGGCCGTTTCCACGTCACTATTAGGGCAGCCAGATATTTTGCTTTCGCAGGCGGTGACTTGCCGACTCCTGCGGGTGCTCTGGGGGACGCCAAACGTCGCCCTCCGTGCCGAGGCGAAGTCGGGCGGCGAGGCGGCTCGGAAACCGGGCGGGGGGCGCCGCGGCCAGGGGAGGGCATGGAAGCGTTTCCTGGGTGAGCGCGGCGGCCGGACCCGTTTCCGGAAGGCTGATTGCATCAGGTGTGGAGTTGGGCGCCTCCTCGGCCCAACCTGGCGGCCACTGCGCCTGCGCGCGTCGCCCCGCCCCGCCGCCGAGGACTCCACCGCGGGTTTTCCTCCCGGTCTGGAGGAGACCGAGCCGGGAGGGGCGGGCGCCATTGGTCGCCCCGGGACCCCCGGGAGAGGGCCCTGCAGGGTGGGACTCCTGTAGGGCCGCGGGGAGCTGCGGGGTCCGTGGGAATGGAGTGCCACGTAAAGAGGACCTGCCTGGAAGGATAGAGGCTGGGCCTGCTATTGAAGGGCGGGGTGGTTTTGGGTTGGCTAATTTCTTGGCTTCTCTGAACCTGAGGGACAGAGACCAGAACTAGAAGGCTTTACATTTCAGAGTCTACATTTTCCCAGATTGGGTTAAACTATGGCCTCCGGCTGTCCATGGTCCGCAGACTCAATAGGCGGGTTTGGGGATGCGGGGAATCAACCCCAAGGGTGAGCACTTTCATGGATTTACAGGGATTTCTCTGGCAATGTTGCTTTTCTGTTACAGTAAGGAGCAACGTGGTTGTTGGTCTTAAGACCGGTCTAGGGAAAACTGTTCGTGGGGGAGGCTTTAGGGGTGCAAACATCTGAAACCGTCTTCTGCAAGGCAGTTTCCCTCCACCACTCATTACTTGCAAGCCTGCTATGAGTCAGCTTCAGGGTCCCATTATACACTCTTTTATCCACGTGTAGTAGATCTCCCTCCTAACACTTCCATGTTCTATATGACATTTTTGAGTGATTATTTGGTGGATGTCTGTCCATCTCGTTGGACCGCAAGCTCTATGAAGGCAGGGGTCTGGGTTTTTTAATTCACCGGTATTTCTAGGCTTACTATAGGCCTTAAGGATCCTCATCCTTTGCATGATACTTGAAACAATAGAGTACTGCCCACCGCAACCACACAGAATCCTCACATGAAGAATAAGGACCAGCTAGGTGTGAGTCTGTTATTTGAGGAAGTAGTGCATTCTGGAAGTTTGGGGAAGAGGATGGGCGAGGAGAAGCCATGACTTCAGTTACTATTAGTTTACTTTTAGCATAATCCCCCTGACACAGATCATAGTAAGGCTGTGTGTGTATGAATGTATAGTAATGATTCTCAAAGTGTGGTCCTCAGAGCAGCAGTAGGATTATCACCTGGAAACTTGTCAGTTCTGGATGCTTGGGCCCCCCTGCACACCTACTATTCAGCAGAGACTCTGGGAGTGGGACCCAGCATTTTATTCCTGTAAAGCCTCGGGGTGATCCTGACGTTTGACAACCACTGCACTGGTGAAGAACAAGCCTAAGGATGCTTTGGGGATGTCACTCACAGTGTCCAGAGCACAGCACTGCCTACTGCTTACTGCTTACTGAGTATCCGTTCTTATCAGGACTCTGCTTGTCTGCGTACTATTCGAGTTATAGGTAATATTCCCGGGGGTGAAAACGAAATTATGGTTTTCCCCTTCCGCAGGTATGTTTCTCCCCTGAGATGATCTTGCTGTGACTTTCACATCAAGGAATGGTGTGTGTGTGTGTGTGTGTGTGTGTGTGTGTGTGTGTGGCATATGCCTGGGGTTCTGGATAAGAAGGCAGAAGGAGTTCTCGCCTACAAGTTGCAGCCGCGTGGGTGTGGGCAGTTCTCATCTGGGTACATTTTCCCATTATAAAGGACTGCAGACATGTGGGAGAAAAGACTAGCCGGGGATGAGGTTACCCAACTGCCTTTTGGTGCAAACAGACGCCAGGCCACATGGAGGGGATACCGGGCTGCAGCGCGACTCCCAGCCTTTGGCTCTCCACACCCAGGCCCCCACGGCCTCCCTGCCATCTTCCCAGGCAGTAGGGGAACCTTGGGTCGCACAAGCCCCGCAGCCGCTGCCTGCAGGGGTCGCCCTCGGAGCGCGGCCCGCCCCCTCCTCCTCGGCCCCCGCCCCCGGCCCCGCCTTTCTCGCGTTCGGCCCCCGCCTGGCCGGGCCCCTCCAGCCTCTCCTCGCGCAGCCGCCGCCAAAGCCTGGAGAAGTGGAATCTCGCCGGCGCCGCTGCCTGCGCGGGACTCGCGGAGCGGCACTGGGCATGCTCAGTCGCCGGAGCCCGTCCTGGTCTCAAGTAGGAAGCTCGTGCGCTGCACCCGCAGCTGATCCGGGCGCTCCGGGGAAGGCGAGACTGGAGCAGAGCCGCCGGGCGCCGGTGCTGGGGCGAGCGCGGCGCGCACCGCCGGTGAGCCTCGCTTTCTTCCTTGCTTTTGCCCTGGACCCCGGGGCGGCCCGGGAGTGCCGGCGAGAGACCCGGGCAGCGGCAGAGGCGTGCGACGAGTGGCTGCGCGCAGCCCCAGCGGCTGCTCCTCTCCTGCCGGCCCCTGGGGCTGCGCGGCCACCGCCGCTCGCCCCGCCGCAGCCACAGCTGCAGCAGCTGCCGCCGCATCTGCGGCGGGCGCGGGTTGCGGAGTCCCGTGCGCCCTGCGCTCGCGCCGCAGAGCCGGCCGGGTGGCACGGCGACTACGGGCTCACTCCTTGACTTCCATCCCTCTTGCTTCCCAGCGCCCTCTTTCCCTGGGCAGCCCGGGTTTGGCAGGGCCTGGGGCGGGGGAGACGGGGTTGGAGGGGGTGCGCCCGGGTGGGGGCTGCGGAGGGGAAAAGTGAGGGCGGGCGCCGGCGGGGAGGAGCGCACACCCCCTTGCCCTGGCACCGGGCTCGGCTGTGCGGTTGGGCTGTCCCTCCCGGGGTGGCAGCGCGCTCCTGCCGGGGAGTTGGAGACGGCGCTGGCTTCTTGGGGGTTCAGACGCTAGCCGCCGGGAGATCAAAGGGGGAAAAGTTCATTTCCCCCTCGGAGGCAGAGAGCGTTTTAACTAGAAAATGGCTGTGCGAAGGGGACCGAATCGGGGAAGCTGGCCC
Organism: Nasua narica; assembly: GCA_028533885.1. Classification (NCBI taxonomy): domain Eukaryota; kingdom Metazoa; phylum Chordata; class Mammalia; order Carnivora; family Procyonidae; genus Nasua; species Nasua narica. The sequence goes on along the minus strand of CM052800.1, from coordinate 29,441,588 downwards.
TTGGTCCTGAAAGCGCCCCTACTACCTACCCTCCGGGAGGAACGGAGGGTTGACGATAGAAATGACATTTGTGCGATGAAAACTGTGCAGGTGGGAGGGAGGGATGCGGAGTCCCAAAGAAACAATGCGAGGTGGTCTAGAACGCGTTGAAGCTATCTAGAACTGAGGGGGCAGGGGGCGAAGGGCCGAGGGAGCGTGGGACTTGAATTAAACAAAAATAGGAGAAATCAGATTGAGAGTTGTAGCCGTTTTGTAGTCAAGTTCTGCGCAGCTTAGAGTCAAGACTGTCACAAACGTTTTTGGATGGATGGAGTGGTTGGGGACCAAAATTGAGAAGAGAGTAAGGGACGGTGTCGGAAGCTCTGGCGAGGCTGGGCTCTTGGAGAGCTTAGTTTTAAGTCCCTCAGTCACTGGTTTTCCATTGCGCCTGATGACTTAGGTGAAATGCCTAAAGGATTATCATTAAATGATGCCAGCAGTGCTGCTTCAGTTCCAAGAAATGAGGAAACTTTGTGAGGTTGGCATTGGTTTGTCATTTGTTGTAATATTTAAGTGATTTCAGCCAACACATAGTGGCATCCTGATCGGTTGTTCCGGATTTGGGTCTCTTGAGCCTGATTTTTTTTTTTTTCTTCCTAGTCATGGGCTTATATTTCAAATCGTGTCCTCAAATGGCCAGGATAATTAAGGATATCTGAATTTGTGTAGCTGGCCTTTCAGGAACATAATTTTTGAAGGGGGATTTCTTTATGAATTTAGGTAGCAGCTTAGTTGTGTTTTCTGTCTGCAGCTTGGAAACAGTAGTTGTCAAACGGTTGTTTATTGTAACTTGCAGAATCAGCAATGCACTGATTTAAAGGGTTGGCATTGATGAAATGAATGAGGAACCTCCTTGCTGGGGGAGATGCTGGGAGAACACAGGTGGCAGCAGAGTACAATGGGCTAGTAGTCGGAACCCCAGGGGAGAAGCAGATTCAAGACTTCTTTTGCTGCCCTTTTGTCTTTGTCTTACTGTGCGACCCCCTAAAAATGACTTAGGGTCTTCCTAATCTAGGGATGTCCCTAGATATTTGCTCAGAGCCTTTGAGAAAGGACTTCAAAGCTGAGATCCTTTTCTGGGGAAGGAGTTTCTTAAACTTTTACTCTCTTTTCCAAAGGATACTTTTAACTTGATAATTCACCCCCAAGGAGCCAGCACACCATTCAGCACTTTCTGAAACTTTGTATAAAGTGGTAGTGGAAAAATTGGATGAGCTGAAGTGTGAAAGACTGGTGCTTTACACTTAACTGGAATAATGTGAATAAGAGACTACAAAATTACTTAAGAAAAGACTATTAACTATTGCAAGAATCCACATGTGTAATGATAACATATTTTAAGACTGTTACTGTTACTCTTTTTATGTCACCTTTCAACTTTTTAATGACTTTCTTTTCCTGCTACCAGAAAAACAACAAACATTGAATTCTTTTTTTTTTCTGTTACAACAGAAATTAATACTGAAAGGCTTGCCATAATATTGATACAGGGTTATGCTGATTACTCTGATTCCAGGATACCTAAATTTGTCTTTTAAGAAAAATGGCATGTTGTTTCTCTATATCTTTTTTATTTCCGCCTTTTAAAAATTTCTTTGTTTTAAGTAGGCTTCATTACCCAGTGTGGGGCTTGAATTCATGACCCTTGAGATCATGACCTGAGCTGAGCTCAAGAATCAGTGCTTAACTGACTGAAACACCCAGGGACCCCACTTACACTTTTAAGATAGACAATACTCTGATGTCATGTTTTTCATGGCTGTAGAACTTTTAGGAAAGTATTTTAAGAAGGTATTACTAGTTACGTGGGCAATGCTTATTTTCCTTCCCCAGGTTAAGGTAACTAGCGTTTGTTCAATGCTTGCTCTGTGTCCATCTGATATTAAGCTTCTTACATATATTATCTTATGTGTCAGCATCATTTGCATGAATGACCGCCTCCCCAAAGCAACCCCTTTGGGGAGGTGGACAGTCCTTTGCGTAGCAATAGAACGTTAAAGTTTTATCCCATAGGAGAGTATTTTCAGCAGGCTTCATTGTTATTAAATAAGCATGGTTCTCTTGTGAAACATTTTTGATTTGTTATTTGGAATTAGATTTGATTGGAACAGCATGTTTTCAAAATGATTTGAATGTTTTAAAGAATCTTCTATTTGGATTTAAAAACGGTTTTCGTGCTCATTTATTTTCAGTGTGTTGTGCTACCGACAAATACACATAAGTGTAAGGAAGATAAGCCCAGATTACCCATTTTATGTTGAATGCCTTATTAATGCATATTCTGCAGGCTGATGGCATTTCTTTCCATTGAAATGGCTTATCAGAGTAAGAGTGACAGCTTTCCATGATAACGAGTCTGGTGGGATTTGATGGGAAGACCACCAACCAATGACTCCCAGGACTTGCCTTCTGGGACAGGTTCTCCTGCTACTTTAACCTACTGTAGGATCTTGGGGAAGTCAGTTTACTTTTCGGGGCCTCAGTTTTTCCATCTGTACAGTGAGAAAGTTGCAGTAGAATGGGCTTCTCTCGTCCTGTTCCGGAGGTCTGTGATGCAACCATTGGAGGAGGGGGGCCTTCATTTACAGCGTGAGAGGAAGCTGATTTTGTGTTTCATTGAGTCTGGCCTGTCCTGAATTGAGAAATGCCTTATTTATTTATTTATTTATTTACTTACTTACTTACTTACTTAATATGTATGTATGTATGTATTTATGCATGCCAAATCCTTACTCGCTTTTAGTTTCTGTTAAAGAATGGTTGTCATAAAATCAACTCTGTGGCCCTTGCCAATACTAGGTAGGAGAGAAGGCAAGGATTAGATCTGAATGAAGCCCATTGGACATTTGAAACTGTTTTATAGCATCTTCTCAGGGGAGTATCCGCTCTTGGGCACACAAATAAGTTGAGAAAGAAGTCACCACAGAAGCTGCAGAGGAAGATGTCTTGGGCGCTGGGCCCACTGCCATGAAATTTTGGCAAGCCTTTTCCACGTCCCCATCCTCTCTCTTCAGCCCTTGACTAGAAATGGAGCCCTTGGTCTCTGGAATCCAATTCTCATCATCGTTTCGTGTTAGCGCGCCCCCTGTATCGGGCAGGTGTCCAGGGTCAGCTCCACAGTAGCCGGAGTAGCGGCTGATGGAACGCACCCACTCATCTTCCACCAGATCGTGAACTTTTTTCCTTTGGCAAGTTACGATGATGGGGCACAGAGCAAAGGAAGCCGATCCATTTGGGGTTTGGAGTGCACTTTGCTTTCATGATGCTCATAAAACTCAGGGTCATTAACCCTTAAGTGGGGCAGGTGAGGCGATGCCAGAGTTGTTACCCACATTTTAATAACTGATAATAAACAGACAGTGAATCTGGTGCTGCTGATACTGACCAGGCCGCAGGGTTGCTGGGCCTCCGGTAGGAGGGGGGCAGTAACTTCAAACACGAGCTGAGAGTGAGTGTGAGCGAGTGAGCGAGAGAGAGCGAGAAGGACACAGAGGGTAGAAGACCGTCAGTCAAGTCACCCCAAGGTGGCAAAAAGTAAGAAGCCTGCATCAGTTTAAAAGTATTAGAGGCCTTAAGGTGTAGACTCATAGGAGGCATTTCCTTTCTGCAGAATTTTATTTCCATAATGGTTGAGTCTTACCTGGTCTTCTAAGCATTGAATAGACGGTAGGACAGGCATGACTTTTGTCATCAGGAAAAAAGTCTCCATGTATAATTTATTGGTTCGTAAAATGTACAGACTTAGACTGACAAAGATGGGAAGAGAACGTGGAAAAGATGAATGGTACGGGATTATGGATTAAGGTGTGTCTTTGTTTCTTAATGATTTGACAGTGGTTATAGATAAGGTGAGCCATTCTCTCCTCTGTCCCCTGTGGAAATCTTGCAAAATTTTGTCTGCTAGGTTATAGCTGAAGTTTTTAAAGGGTAATAACTCTACTGGAAAGTATGCTTTAGGAATGCGGAGAATGGGAGGAAGAGTGGTTTTGTTTGTGTTTTTCTTTTAAAATTGACTAAAAAGAATGCGGTTCTGTAGCTGAGTTAGGAGAAGTGTGCACTTGGGAGGATGAAGTTGGAAAGAACTTGTAGACAGCTCCAGAGAGGGAAGGGAAATGCTGTTTTTTTTTTTTTTTTAATTTACATATCTTTAATTAACACTGTTTTGGAAGAAGGAAGGCTTGGCATCCCAGTGATACAGGATGTAACCTTTCCAAAATTGCTGCCCTCTACATCAGATTTTAATTTCCACACAATTTAAAAGTGCGAAGCACAGTATTAGGCCCATGGGCCGTTGTCTCTTGGTGTGTATACTGTCCTTAGCAAACTAATGATGATGATGATGTACTGAATATTTTGTTAGTGTGTCCGAATTAGATGTGTCCTTTTTCCTCTGAGACTATACCCTTCCGATTTGGGGGTAAGATTTCTTTTATGAGTTGGTGGGAATATTTTTATTTGGCAGCTTAATGGTCCATGAAATTGATAAGTCTGGGAAGCTAGGTCTGAGATGTTGAGAGCCATGCCCTTGGGATAGAGTGAGTGGAGGAGACCAGGCCAAACTGGAGATTATGGGTGGGCCGATGGGGCCTCTGGGCCTTCCAGGAATGTAGGGTCACTGGTATAGACTCAGGGTCTGAGGAGCATAGGAGAAGCTAATTTTGAAAGCGCTCTGGGAATCGGCTGATGTTTTTGAATTATAGCCCAAGGATGTCAGTGCAAGTGCCAGAATGAAAGATGAGGGTCTGAGAGAGCAGAAAGGACAACCGATTGAAATGTGAATTTCAGCAGGAAAGGCCGCAAAATGACAGATCTTGGTGTCGGTTTCTTTGCATGCAGGCCTCTTTCTGCCAAGGCAGCACGCTTTAGCAATTTGGGGTTGGTGATTCTAGGAGATGCTTTTGGGAGTCAAGGCCATAAGACCACAGCTTGGTTTGGACCTCTGCAGTATCACGTCTTCCAGAGGAAGCCTTGATGAATTGCTGGAGAATAAGAATAAGAATAATTCCATTTGCTCATGGAATTGCAAACCCAAATTGTTTCTGTTTTAAATAGTAGGTTAAAAGAATAATATATTTTCAGGTAATATTTTAAAAAATCTATGCTTAATGATTTCTGGATCTTGTGGATCATCACGATAAAAATTAGTACCATAATTATGGAGCTCTTTGTGCTAAGAGCTTTTTTATCGCTGTTACCCTATTTAATTGTTACAAAACGCTCTGGTGCAGTTCCCATTTTAGAGATAAGGAAACTGAGGTCCTTTTCACTAAAGCCTTTACAGTAAACTTGTGTGATGCTTACCCTGTGCCCGGACTCAATATGGAGGTGCCCATGGGCTGCTGAGGGACTGACAGGAAGAAGAAATAACATTTAGTAAATAAGGGTCAACTGTGTGCCTCATAGACAGGAAAATTTCACCTCTCCTCTGAGTGAGGAACCTTCCTAAATTCACCATTTAGGGAAAAGGTGACAATTTCACCTTGCGTCCATTTTCAAAATGGATGTTGACATAAATCCACATATTTAATGGTGGAATTTCTTCTTTCATATTATGGCTCCAGTGTGGGTTTCCTTCCATGTGAACACACATTGAGTAGCAGAAGGCCCAAATATCATTTCTAAATACATCTGAAACTGGGCGTTGCTGTGTAACCTCTCTGGACTGATTGCGGTCTAGAATGTTCCCGTTGTAAAGAAAATACCCCGGGATCTGATTCGTTGTCATGTGCCAATTGTGAGGCACCGTGAGGATGACAGAGGCTTCAGATGACTGGCAAAGGTGAAGTGGGGGTTCCCAGGCTTCTCCGGCTGCCTGTGGCTGGCTGGAGGCTTCCGGCTGCCGGAGCGGTGGGTCTGGAGAGAGAACCTCAGCACCACGGCTGACGGTGCCTCTCCTTGGGAGCGTCCGGCCTGCTCCTGGGTGCTGGCTCTGTTCTTCCCTTCTGATCTTCATTTGATTTCCCGAGTGGACTTTTGTCCTGGACCAGGGAGTCAGTGGCTCAGCTGGTTTGCTCAAGGCAGTACTGTTTGTCAATGGGAAGGAATGAATTAGAATTTCTTTAGCATGAGTTAGGTTTCTTGAGTTGATTTCTTCCTAAGTGAACTGACACAAAATTTCTGAACCTAACCGAGGCATGGTCTGGACTCACAGGAGTATAGACACTTTTTATTTCTTTATTTGAGAGAGAGAGAGAGAGAGAGCGCGCATGAGTCCAATGTAGGGGGAGGCAGGGAGGGGGGGAGCAGACATCCCATTGAGCAGGGAGCCTGCCACGGGGACCCTGGGATCATGACCTGAGCCGAAGGCGGTCGCTTAACCGACTGAGCCACCCAGGCGCCCCAGGGGTATAGATATGTTGAGAAGCAGTGGTTCAACCTCAGATTTTTCTGATGTCCCACCAGAATCTCTTCTCCCCTCCAGTACCCAAGCTTTATTTATTTATACGTTTTTCAGACCACTAGTGAAGACAGATGCACGTTTGGGTGACAACAAGAAACCTTAGCTTCGTTTGTTCCTGCCTTTGTCTAGCAAATGGCTTTTTTTTTTTTTTAAAGATTTTATTTATTTATCTGACAGAGAGGGAGAGATTACAAGTAGGCAGAGAGAGGGGGAAGCAGGCTCCCCGCCAAGCAGAGAGCCCAATGTGGGGCTCAATCCCAGTACCCTGAGATCATGACCTGAGCCGAAGGCAGAGGCTTTAACCCACTGAGCCACCCAGGCACCCTGTCTAGCAGATGTTGATTGAGCACATACTTTGTGCCAGGCCCCGTGTGAAGTTCAGGAAGACAGGAATGTACCAGAGTGCTGATGATAAGGGCCGTAGATGTGTGTGAGGTCTGAGCGAGTGGAGAGAAGGAAGGCTGTCCTCTCTCCATGGGAGTTGAGAGGCCTCACGGAACAGGTGCCGTGGCAAGGGACTCCTGTAAAACCCCACTACAGAAAACCCTTCGGCTGACTCCTTTTCCATTTTTCCTTCCCTCCATGTTATAGCCTGTTTCTTCTATCCAACCCCACGGATTTGCCATTCCTTCTAAAGGGGACCTAGAGATTTGGCCTTTCAGATCAAAGAGGGAGGGGGGGTAGTTTTTCTTCCCAGGGACTGTTGTCAATATTCGGAGACCTTTCTGATTTCGTGACTGTGGGAGGAGGACCACTGGCATCTAGTGGATAGGGGCCAGGGATGCTTGTAAATATCCTACAGTAAATGCAGGCACAAGACAGTCCTGTGGGGAAAGAGTAGGATTTGGTGGGTAAGAGCCAGATTCTTAGGGTTCCAATATTGCTGTGCAGTTTAACAGCCATAGGACTGGGGACAACAGAAGTACAGAATTACAGGTGGGGAACAGAATTGACAGTGCGTTAGTTCCCTCATCCGTAAGTAGGAATACTGTATATGATGTGGTTGTTAAGAGGATTTCATGTGTTACTTTCTGAATGTAATAATCAATAATACTTGGCATAAAGTAAAGATCTTAACTGTTATTATTTTTTAGCAAAAAGCTCTAACTTTTGACTCCAGAGAGCGTGAGTTCTCTGGAAAATCCAGGGGTCCCCAAGTGTATGGCCATGCCTCTCGGGAGCCTTTGGCATAAGCAGTGGCCACTGTTTTTGTTTCTCTAGTTCCTTCTTGTGCATGGGTTTTATTTTCCACTGTTTCCGTCCCTTGATTCTAGGGCCTTCGATAGCTTTGTCTTTCATCCTTCTTTTCCCAGGGACCCAAATTTATGCCCTTAATGAACCTTTCCCTGGAGGGCTGAGAAATATATTTATGATTTTCCTTAGCTTGGTCTATTTTGGGAATGGTGAGAAAACAGGAAGCAGGTCGGGGGGGAGTGCCTTGTTTCCTGATTGTCACAGCTCCCTTCTCTATAAAATTCCATGCAAGATTGAGAGGCAGGTGGTACTGCCTGCTTAGTAACTAACTCTTCCCTCGACGCCCACCCGCTCCAGCCCCAAGTTAGGTGCCTACTCCTTCCAAAATACCCTGTAATTGGGTCACAACATCTGCCTGCTTGAAATCATTTCTAAAAACCAAAGCAAAGAGGCAGACTGTGTCAGTGGGATTTAAAATGTCCTGGTCCTCTGCTCTCCTTCAAGGCTCTGGAGTTGTTCGAAGCGAACGTGTTAACCTTAGTCAGGTGGCACTCTCTTTGTGGCCTAGAACCGCGTCTTCCTTTCGCTCGCAGAAGTGCTCAAACTTTGCTCCTGGCCGGCTTTCCCCAGGAAGGTGGGCTGGTGGCCTCCACTCAGCAGGTCACATTTACTGTCACACTTTCCCAACATAATTGACTCATGGAGATTTTCAGTCTGTGGTTTGAATGGTGTCAACAGACTAGGGAAGAACGAAGACATTCCGTCCATGCTGAGCTCTCGGATTCCTTCCCCGCGACACGGTCATCTGGTCCCTGAATGAGAGCAGTGGCCTCTCAGTGGCCTCCTGGCCAGGCCGGCTCCATTCATTCAGCGTGGCTTCCGAAGTGCCGGGCGCCATTCCAAGTCCTGCCTGTGGAACCGGACCAGGGTGGAAACTGACCGGGGTGGCCCCGGGCTCTGCCTGCCTGAAGCTCTCCGTCTGTCCGTAGGGAAAGACTGGCCACTGAGATAAAACGTGCCGCGTGCTACCAGGCGGGGAGCAGGGAAGGACTCAGCCTTCCCTGAGCGGCATCTGCCCTGGCTGGGCGGGGGTGTGTGTGTGAGGCAAGGCATCCAGAGGGAGGGGATGCTCCGTGTGTCCCACAGCGTGCCTGGTGCTTCCATCTGTGCGGGAGGGGTAGGTAAGCTCCTGCTTGGAGCCCCGCTGTTGCTGATAGCGAGCCTCCCTGCCTTCCCCCCACTCTCGTCTCTCATCGGGTAACCTTCTCCATGGCCTCTCTGTTTATTCTCTGCACTGCCTCCGAGATGATCTTCTGGAATCCTCTGCAGGCCCAGGCATGCCCACCCCAGCCCCCCAGGGGCTCTTCGCTGCCGTTGAGATGAAGTGCCTGCCTCTTGGCTTCGCCCCTGGTGCCCTTCATGGTTGATGTTGCTCTCCATCTGGTGCTCTGAGCTCGCCCACGCCGTTCAGACAACACGCCGGGCTTTCTCTGGCCTTGGGGCTCTTACCCTCTATTTCCGTTGCCTGCAGCCATCCTTACTGTTGGCCCAATCCTCCGCTCGCTTGCCTCCGTTCCTTCTTCAGGAAGCAGCTTCATCGGCACTGGCCTCGGTGTGTGTCCGAACGGCCTGAGGGCTCGCTACAGCATACATTGCCGGCCTCACCCCCCCTCCCCCGAGTTTCTGATCCGTGGGACTGTGGTGGGACCCGATCAGGGTTTGCACGTCTAACAATGTCCCGGGGGATGTCGATGCTGCGGGTCTGGGGACCCCACTTGGAAGACCCCTGGGTACCTGGTTACCCAGGGCAGGGTGACTGGCTCTTCTTGCTTCCAAGGGGCACGCCTTCTGCCCCTCTTCCATCGCGCCCTATTTGTCACACTGCACTGTAACTACTCCCTTCTCAGGCTTCTCTTCCAGCCTGCAAGCCCTTTGAGGGAGGACACTCTATTTCTTCATCTTTGTGCTCCCAGTGCTTAGACATCCTGGAGGCTTAACAAATGTTTGTCAAGGAGTGAATGTAGGAATGAAAAATAACTGTCACTGGAGGCTTTAAAAAAAAAAGATTTTATTTATTTGAGAGAGAGAGAGCGCATGAACGCGAGGGAGGGGCAGAGGGAGTGGGAGAGGGAGAACAGACTCCCTGTCGAGCCGGGAGCCCAGTGCACCTCCATCCCAGGGCTTGGAGATCATGACCTGAGCCCAAGGCAGACGCTTAACTGACTAAGCCACCTGGGTGCCCCCATTAGAGCCCTTAGTAAATGTGCACCAGAACGTTTTTAGCAGCTAGTTTTTCTGATAGTTTATTCCCAGTTGTGATGGGTTAGGCCTGTAACATGATGTTGGTGAAATTAGCATGAGTTTGGTTAACAGAAGAGCCAGTTAGCTGTGTGTTTTTGTGTCCAAATTCTAGAAAGGTCAGGGGAGGAACTCATATTAAACCCATTATTGTTTCTGGAATGACTCAAAAATACATAGGTTTTTAAATAGTGGCTTGGTATGAAAATATGTGTCCAAGAGAAATGCAGTTGTCATATAATTTAGCAACCATAGCATAACTGTGGACTTTTTATTTGAAATAATAAATCTTACTGACCTGATATGAAATGTAACCAGATGTTTAATCGTTTCTCCAAGTCAGAGGGAGGGATAGCTAGACTACTTCCATGTACTAACTCAGTCTGTAAATGTTTACTGAGCACCCATATGCCGTCGGCCCTAGGATATGGCAATGAGTAAAAAACACTTCTGCTTTCTGGCTGGGAGGTGCCACGAAGAAGTCAGAGATGGGCGATGTCCTGCAAAGCGCCCAGTGGGCTCCTTCAGATCAAGTGAGTAGGTGACTTTTTTTTTTTTAAATTTTTTATTTTATTATTTATTTGACAGAGAAAGATCACAAGTAGGCAGAAAGGCAGGCAGAGAGAGAGGAGGAAGCGGGCTCCCCGCTGAGCAGAGAGCCTGATGCGGGGCTGGATCCCAGGACCCTGAGATCATGACCTGAGCTGAAGGCAGAGGCTTTAACCCACTGAGCCACCCAGGCGCCGCTGAGTAGGTGACTCTTAAGCTGAGTCCCGAGTGATTAGAAGTGATGGCAGTGACTGTCATGGCCAGATCATGACGTGGAGAGGAGCAATTTAGGGCCATGAGAATGGTGCAGAGGACCTAACTTTAAAACACCTCTCGGAGGAGCCCTAATGCCCCTCTAGTTTTGAAGACTGGATTGATGTCACCTTATTATTTTGCCTGCTTACCCAGATCTGGGCTCTAACCTGGCCTCCGCAGCATCCAAAGCAGAACTTCCCAAAGGGGGTTCAGTGAATCCCAAGTGACTGGAAATATGTTGGGAATAAAGGCTTCTGCCGACAAGTTCAAGTTTAGAAAACTGTGTGTCCTTTCTCTTTCTACTGACATATCCAGGAAGTCCTATTGGAAAGAAACTTCGTTTAATGCAGCATTTGCCCGGGGTGGGGAGGGGGGGGAGGGTGTGTATTTTGCACAGTCTCCCATGAGCTGGTGTTTCCTCTTGCACACCTTGGATGACCAGGTCTAAAGTACTGCTTTGTGCATGCCTGAAAATAATGTTTCACGTAATGCAGGCTTCTCTCTGCCCTTCACGTTCCACCTAACCTTCACGGAATTGGACTGTCGAAGAGAAGGCAGAGGTGGGATTTCTTGTATTGGTTTTCCAAATGCCTTGTGCCCCGTTGGTCAGTCCCATTGATTTGGGTGCAAAGATGGATGACATTTGGAACCCGAGAGATCAGTGCTCATTTGCTGCGTTCAGGGAGGAGCTGGCTAGACTGTCACGGGGGACACAGGCTGTTTCCACACGTGCTTTAAGCCTCGGTTGCTCTAACAGAGAATGGTTTGTGTTTGAATTGTTCATGTTCTAATTTTGTTCTATCTTCTTTTGGGGTATGTAAACATTGCTCTGGGTGTCAGCTGACCCTCAGTAAAGGAGGAGAAGAGGACCGACCTGCTTGGAGTTCCTAAGGGCCAGGCGAGCCTTACTTAGATAAACTTGGGTCGGACACTATATACTGAGTTTTTGCTGATGTTGTGCAGTCTTAATCTCAACCTAAAAAATACTGGCATTTAGATTTCCTTTCAGCTGACATGTGTTTAGTTTTGGCCCTTCCTGAAGTCAGAGCAGATGTTTTATTCTCTGTTAGTTTTGAAGTTGTATCGTCTGTGAATCTTTACGGGTCTAGTTTGACTGAGCAAGCCAGGCAGGGTTCCAGGTGGGGCAAGCTCCCCGAGAAGTTTCATTTACAGGAGATCCCGGGACGAGTCTTTCCGTAAAATAATTCAGAGTAAGGAAGCATTTGGGTCAGTTACTAGGGTTCAGAGGAGGCCCCATCCTGTGCTACTGATTTTTTTGTGTGTGTGCTTGGGGCCATTTCTAGAAAGATGCATCAGGGCCTGACTGAGAATAGGGTTAAAGAAGCTGGATCTAGGAATTTGGAATGATTAGTCTTTTCGGGCCCTCCGTGTTGGGGTTCTCTGTTTTCATGGGTTCTGTTCTCCCTATGTGCAACAGGAAATTCAGTATGATTGGTGGGTGTGTTGGATACCATTACTGTGGACGGGCTTTCTGTGTCTTCAGTTATGTAGCTCCCCCAAACCCCACATTCAAATGGAATGTTTTCAGTGATTCGAGCAGAAAATGTATAAGGAGTGGTGGGCCAAAGGTAACACTTCCTGCTCTTATTCATGGGACCTAGCAATTAGGTCAGTGTCATCTTCTAAAAATGTCTTTTTTCTAGGACTTGAGGTCATTTCTACTAAAATAAATAAAGGAAGTCTTGCATCCCATCGACTTAGGTATAATTGTCTCCCGATCAAAGTCATCTCCTGCTGACTTGAGTTATTTCATCTGAAATCATTTTCCTTTACTGTTACTAGATCCTGCTGTTTTATATATTATATATATATATATATATAATTTTGCAAGCCACAAGTAGAAACAAGAAACAAAAATAAGATGTGGAGTTTTATTAAATTTTATACATTTCCTCCCTTAGTTCTGAGAACATGTGAATTGTAAGAAAAATCAATATAAAAAAGAAAACAACAACTGGGGAGGATGTTGATTTGTGGCATTATTATTTTTATTTCCTGGGAAGAAAACGGGATTTTCATTAGATGCCGTTGTGCTGTTTTCCATTGAGAGAGATAACAGTGGGATGGATGGCCACGTTCAGAGTTTATATACATTTTTGCTTAACATTAAATGGTGTTTGTATGAGCATTTGTGAAGCTGTTGCCTTCTTTCTGCGGTACCAACTATTACACGGGGCAGTTCTGTTTGCCGAGGACAATTTCCTTCTGTCAGAGTGAAACTTTAGGCAATTTTAACTTCTTTCTACGTGGAAGAGCTCAGTAGGTACAGACAGGTTTTCATGAAAGCACGTTTATTTTTCCTTGGCGTTGACCTTGGGAGTTAATTTTTGAAAAGCTTGAAGGTGTATCATTTTGATTAATGGTTAAGTTAAAGGATACTCATTATGATGTAATTATGGAGATTTCATTTGCATGAAGCAAACGAAGATGAGAGAATGAGTAGAAAGGAAAACAGCGTGCCTCTGCGGTGGGATTGTGGATGATTTTGTTGGCTTTCTCATTCTTTTTCCTCCCTGACCATCGTCAGTGTTTTTATATCCTTCTAGCAAGTAGTAAAAGGGAAGGAAAAAATTTCCCACACATTCATTTTTACATGCCCTCTAGAGTTTGTGCATTTCAGGGTGTTTCTTCAAGGAGACTAACTGGGAACAAAAAAGAACTGGCGTTATGCTTAGTAAAATCAGCCAATCACAAAGGGACAGGTGTCGATGAGCATGTTTATGGTACCCAGAATAGTGTAATTTGTAGAGACAGCAAGTAGAAAGGTGGTTTCCAGGGCCTGGGGGGATGGAGGAGAGGGGATTTTATTTTATTTTATTTTATTTTATTTATTTTTTGTTTTATTTTTTTTAAAGACTTTATTTATTTGAGAGAGAGAGAAAGACAGAGACAGAGGAGAGCGTGAGCAGGGGAGGACCAGAGGGAGAGGGACCAGCAGACTCCATACTGAGCGCAGAGCACTATGCGGGGCTCGATCCCACAGCCCTGAGACCATGACCTGAGCTGACACCAGGAGTTGGACGTGCAACCGACTGAGCCACCCAGGTGCCAGGAAACAGGGATTCAGTGTTTCATGGATGCAGAGTATGATTTGGGGAAGATGGAAAAGTTCTGAACGTGGGTGGTGGTGATGGCTGTACAACAGTGTGAATGTACTTAATGCCTCCGAACTATAAACCTAAACATGGTTAAAATGGTGAATTTAATGTGTATCTTATCACTGTAAAAAAAAAAAAAAAGTTTAACCAAAAAAAAAAAAAAGAGAGAGAGAGAGAACACGAGAACACTGCTTCCGTGTCCTCACCGTGTCTTCGCATTAGACTGAAGCTGCCCTCAGGTGCGCTCTAACCTTGGCACCGATGCCCCAGGGGCTGAAGCTCTGAAGAGGGGGCACAGACCCCTAGAGCTTGGGGGGATGCGTATAGGTGCCACTCAACCTGAACTTGATACTAAGCTCTTGCCTTTCCAAAAACTCTCATTTGTGAGAGATGAGCACTGATCCAGGATAAGTTTGAAATTGTGAATTGGGTATGCCCTCTGTAGGGCAAATTTTTGGCCATATCTGTTACTGACTTCTTTGGAAATGAAACAGTTTGGTAAAAATTAAGCTTCCTTTGAATGTCCTCCCAAACTGTGGCACTTTCCCCCATTGATTTTGTTGAGTGTTTCCTCAAAGCCAAGTGACTGTGTAGCCTAACTTTTCTTTTGTCGCATCCGTGTTGTTCTAAAGAGAGCATAGACTTTCAGTCTGGACAGGGCCAAGTTTGAGTTTGGGCCCCGCCCTGAGAAGGTGGGTGTAGGTGGGTGCTCTGCCTGAGCCACGGTTCCTCCATCTGTAAAATGTCTAGAACGATACCTACGTGGTTGAGAGGATTTTCTGGGGTAACATGTGAAAATGCCTGCCACTGTCTTGATTACCTGTGGTTGGAACCATCGGTAGGCTGACCAGACATTCTAGATCAACCCCACATTTGTTACTGTGCTACAGGAGATGGTCCTTGATCAAACAGACAGACTTTTCAGAATTAAAATATTTTCTTTTTTATTTTATTTTTTTTTAAAAGATTTACTTATTAGAGAGTGCGTGCACAAGCGGGCGGGGGGCAGAGGGAGAGGGACAAGCAAACTCTGTGCTGAGTGGGCCTTGATCCCAACACCCCGAGACCAGGACCTGAGCCAAATCAGACTCTTAACCAACTGAGCCACCCAGGCAGCCCCTAAAGTATTTGAAAGGATAGTTCTTTTAGAAAAGGCAAATGGAAAGATATTTGTAATTGGTAGCAGGTTTTTAATGCTTTATATTCAACTACCTGTTCTTGGTTTTTATTGGTACCTCATCCCCTGTTTGTATTGTCTTCAGAGAATGTGAATGATAGTTCCTCTGTGGGTTTGAGTCCTCTAATGGTCTATCGTCTTGGAAGGCCCCTGGATTGGGCTTCGATCCTGGCTCTGTATCAGCGCAGTGACCCTGAACAAGTTACCTCTTTTTCCTCCCCTGTAGGAGGAGCCTAGAGAAATTACAAGGGTTGATGCTTGTTGAGCACTTGCTGGGAGACAGTGGTCACTGTGGTAGGGGGGTTACGTGGAGGCATCATTTGGGCCCACACCTCCAGGGGGAAGCGCTGTAATTATTCTCCAGTGTAAGTGGGGAAGCTGAGACTCACCAAGTCCAAGGGCACACAGCTAGAGGAGGTCACAGGACTGAGCTGAATGTAGATTATGAGGCGAGAACTTGGCATTGGAGAAGGCACTTAGTATGTGTGAATGCACGTGCGTGCACGCGTGCACACACACACATACTGTGCACCCTTGGATTAGTATTTCCCTAAGATACAAGAGCTACTAGGTTATGAAATCTGGAATTCCCTAGGAGGGTAGAGAATATCTAAGGACCAACTGATGTGAGAAAGCTCACATCAGAAGTACAAACTGCATTTGGTTGTGATTGTAGCTGCTTTGCATTTATTTTTTGTCATTGCTTATTTATTTATTTATTTATTTATTTATTTATTTATTTATTTATTTGTGTGTTTGTTTGTTTGTTTATTTATTTATTTGTCAGAGAGGGAGAGAGGGCACAAGCAGGCAGAGCGACAGGCAGAGGCAGAGAGAGAAGCAGGCTCCCCACTGAGCAAGGAGCCCGATTCGGGACTCGATCCCAGGACCCTGGGATCATGACCTGAGCCAAAGGCAGCTTCTTATTAACCCACTGAGCCACCCAGGCATCCCTCATTGCCTTTTTAAACCAAGAAAATTTCTATATTCTCTGTCGGGTTAACATATACTTTTAAAGGATATAATTGGGGTTTTACTGTTTTTCTTTAGAAAAAAATCAGTTATTTCTCTAATCATTAAGCCTCCTGTCCTGAGACTAATTACAGAGGATAAGCTCCAACCACCAGGGGTGAGCAACTGGTGGTCTTGAAATGTTCTACAAATATATTAGTCTGAAAATTGCATTTTAATGTGGTATACTAGTAAAATAGAATTTTACTTGCTGAATTATTCTATGTTAATAATGATCTTTTTCTAAGGAAGGCTGTTTT
>CM052800.1:29385546-29424786 GCA_028533885.1 Nasua narica | reverse complement strand
TCTAGTTCATGGATTCCCGTGGGCCTATATAATGCTGCACCCTCAGGTCCATAGACATTCCTGAAAACTTTTTACCATTTGCCATAGGGATTAGGAGGTGAAGAAAACACAATGTACTTTGTTTATAGAGGGAGAATGATTCAGGTAGGCTAGACACTGGCACAGAGCTCTGTGCAGATTGCTGATTAAGCAAAATAAGAAAAAATAAACCAGCGTGTTGAGCCAACATTGTTTTGTCTTTAAGTCTGGTGAACCACCTGTATCTAAGCGATTAATTTCAAGATGGCTTTGGTTTGTTGTTAATTGTCTCCGGATTACTCGGTGACATCAGTCTATGTTATGAACCACTGTGGATTGGAAAAAGCCACCACCGGAAGGAATGCAGTCCGCCCGTGGTGCCGCCCAGGCAGGCATGCGTGCAGAGGTGAAAGGCTGCCGGTGGCCTTGGATTTCTTTGGTTACACTGCTCAGGTCAGTGATGGCCATTTTGTGATTACAGCCATAGTCCCACCGGCTTTTACTTTTAGTTTTTGAAGGGGGAGGGGTCATTTCCATTTGTGGTTTTTCTTTGATTATTAAAGTAAAATGTGCTCGTTATGACAAGACTCAGACCAAAAGAAAATTAAAAGGAAACATCACTAGGAAGTTTAATGTTGGGGGGCCTGGGTGGCTCAGTGGGGTAAAGCCTCTGCCTTCGGCTCAGGTCATGATCTCACGGTCCTGGGATCCAGTCCCGTGTCGGGCTCTCTGCTCAGCAGGGAGCCTGCTTTCCCCTCTCTCTGCCTGCCTCTCTGCTTATTTGTAATCTCTCTTTCTCTGTCAAATAAATAAATAAAATCTTAAAAAAAAAGTTTAATGTTTGGAGGTGATTATAAACACTTAGGACAGAGCCCTTTGAGACTCTTCTCACTTCCAAAAAAATAAAAAATAAAAACGAGGCCTTTTTCAGCTACAGGGGCCGCTGAGGCCAATGTTGGGCAAGGGGTGGGCTGATGAATGAGGCTTTTGGAGAGCTGCTTAGTTAGAAATCATTCTGGAAAATTCAGGACAGAAACAACCTAGTAGTGATAATGGAATCATTTTACATTAAATTAGTTTAGAGTATTGGCGATAATAAGTGGCTGGGCAAAGTTAATTCATCCAACATGTATGTACCGAGCGCCTGCTAGGTGCTGGGGATGCAGCGTGAACACAGCAGACAAAACTCTGAGCTTCTGGGGCGCCTGGGTGGCTCAGTTGTAGTGTCTGCCTTCAGCTCAGAACATGATCTCAGGGTCCTGGGATCGAGCCCCGCATCGCGCTCCCTGCTTGGCAGGAAGCCTGCTTCTGTCTCTCTCTCCTACTCCTCCTGCTTGTGTTCCCTCTCTTCCAATGTCTCTTACTGTCAAATAAATAAATAAAACCTTAAAAAAAATAACTAACCCCCCCCCAAAAAAAACCTTGGAGCTTTTGTGGGACTTCCCCCATTGTCAGGATTGTGGACAGTAAGTAAATAAAATAAATAATTGACGTTATAAGGTATAAGTGCTATGGAGAAAAGCGAAGCAGGCTAGGGGGCTAGAGAAAAGGGGGGCTTAGGAGGAGGGGGTGTAATTTTTAAATGGTATTGGGGGTGGTTGGAGAAGACTTTCCCGGGGAAAGACTGCAAGGAGGTGTGCTGTGCGTTTTTGGGGAGAAACATTCCAGGCAGTGGTGTTCGGAGGAGCGGGAGGATATTCACGGGGCTGGACCGAGGCGACTGCGGGAGCGGGGCGGGGGGGGGGGGGGTAGTAGATGCACTCAGATAAAAAGGTGCGGGGGAGCGGGGGAGCCCGTGAAACCTCCTGCGGGGCTGGTTAGGCCTGAGGTGTGAGGCTGCTCTGAATGGAGAGGCAGGAGGCTCGTTCTGGGCAGCAAGTTCCGGTGCGCGAGTGAGTGTCGTGGACCGAATGTTTGTGTCCCTTGCAGATTCCTGTGCTGAACTCCTCCCCGCAATGCGGTGATTTCAGGCTCTGGGCCCTGGGGGAGGTTGTTAGGGTTAGATGAGGTCACGAGGGTGGGGGCCTCACAAATGGGATCAGTGCCCTTCCAGGGGTCACGAGACAGCCCCATAGCGCGCTCTGCTCTCTACCCCGTGAACACCCAAGACGCCGGCAGTCTACGACCTGGAAGACGGTGCTTACCCGACACCCGATCTGCCTGCGCCCTGGTCTTGGGCTTCCTAAATTTCTGTTGTTTTTAAGCCGCCCACTCTGTGGTATTTTGTTATAATAGCCCAAATGGACAAAGGCAGGACAGATCAGGAGTTCAGCTTCGAATATATTTTGAGGTGTTTGATAGCTATCCAGTGGGACCTACGGACTGCGGCAGGCGGACCTAGGAGTCCGGAGCTTGGGGGGTTTCTGAGCCGGAGCCGCAGGTTTGGGAGCGGAAAGACCGTGCAGGGAGGGAATGAAGGTAGCGAAAACTTGCGAGAGCTCAGCGTCTCATTAACAAGTTAGGGTTGAAGAGATGAGGAAGCACAGGCCAAGGAGACTGAGAAGGTGTGGCCATTGAGGTAGGAGTGTGAGGTCCTGAGAAGCCAAGTGAGGATGTGTTTCAGTGGGGCAGAGCTGAAACTAAATCACCCCTCTGTGTAGAACTGCAGTAATTACTGAAAACCCGTGGGTGTTCTTTAGGTCTTACTGGTTTCTGTACATACACAGAATTGTATTAAGTATAAATGCCCCATTCTCTCTTCCTTCTTCTGGAGTTAGCATTGTTAATAGTTAGTGGTCTGGGTAACCTTCCAGATGTGTGTATGTGTGAGAGAGAGAGGGAGTCATTTATGTATCTGTATTAGTACCTAGATCTATACATTTTTGTCTTAACAAAATATTTCAAATAGGCAAATATGCCGGTAAGTAGAGACTAATGCATTAAATCCTGATGTACCTCCTACCCATTTTTTAAATTGAAGTTTTTATTTAAATTCCAGTGTAGTTAACATACAGTGTTATGTTAGTTTCAGGTGTACAATATAGTGATTTGACACTTCCATACAACACGCGGTGCTCATCATGACAAGTGCCTTCCTTCCTCCCCATCACCTGTTTCCCCCACCCCCCACCATCCTCCCCTCTGGGGGTCATCTGTTTGTTCTCTGTAGTGAGGAGTCCGTTTCTTGAGGCGCCTGGATGGCTTAGTCGGTTAAGCAGCTGACTCTTGATTTCGGCCCAGGTCATGATCTTGGGGTCCTGGGATGGAGCCCTGAGTTGGGTTCGTGCTTAGTTGGGAGTCTGCTTCAGGATTCTTTTGTTTTATTATCTATCTATCTATCTATCTATCTATCTATCTATCTATCTATTTTAAAATTAACATATAATGTATTATTTGCCTCAGGGTACATGTCTATGTGAATGTACACATTCACAGCACTCACCAGAGCACATACCCTCCCCAATGTCCATAACCCAGCCACCCTATCCCTGCCTCCACTACCCCACAGCAACCCTCAGTTTGTTTCGTGAGTTTAGGAGTCTCTTATGGTTTGTCTCCTTCCTGATCCCATCTTGTTTCATTTCCCTCCCCCACCTCCCACGACCCCTCGCCCTGCCTCTCAAATTCCTCCTATCAGAGAGATCATATGATAATTGTCTTTCTCTGACTGACATATTTCACTTAGCATAATAGCCTCTAGTTCCATCCAAATCATTGCAAATGGCAAGATTTAGGGACTTTTGATGGCTGCATAATATTCCATTATATATATATATATATATACACACACACACACACACCCCACATCTTCTTTATCCATTGATCTGTTGATGGACATCTAGGTTCTTCCCATAGTTTGGCTATTGTGGACATTGCTGCTGTAAACATTCTGGTGCATGTGCCCCTTCGGATCACTACATTTGTATCTTTAGGGTAAATACCCAGTAGTGCGATTGCTGAGTTGTTCTCTATTTTCATCATTTTGAGGAACCTCCATACTGTTTTCCAGAGTGGTTGTACCAGCTTGCATTCCCACTTACAATGTAGGAGGGTTCCCCTTTCTCCGCATCCTCGCCAACATCTGTCATTCCCTGACTTGCTAATTTTAGCCATTCTGACTGGTGTGAGGTGATATCTCACTGTGGTTTTGATTTGTATTTCTCTGATGCTGAGTGATGTTGAGCACTTTTTCATGTGTCTTTTGGCCATTTGGATGTCCTCTTTGCAGAAATGTCTGTTCATATCTTCTGCGCATTTCTTGATCGGATTACTTGTTCTGCTTCAGGATTCTTTCTTTCCCTTTCTGTCTGCATCCCCTCCACACCCATGCCCACTCTCTCTCTCTCTAATAAATAAATAAATCTTTAAAAAAATAAAAAAGAGTCTTTCTTGGTTTGTCTATTTCTCTCTCTCTCTCTCTTTTTTTTTTTTGCCTTTCTTGGTTTGTTTTGTTTCTTAAATTCCACATATGCCTACTACCCATATTAAAGGAATGTGACCACTGTTCTGGATGTCTTAGAATTTCTCTTTACTTCCTTATTATTGCAGTTCTACTATTTTTTATTTGCGTTCTACTCTTTTTTTTCATACACGCACGTATGTCTTCCCGCTTGTGTGCTCACATGCATGTGTTCTCTGTCTGACCCCCTCCTCCTAAACCCCTCCTCAGGCTCTTTCACTCAGCGGGATTTTTCAGGCAGCTGCTCTAACAGCCACCACCTCAGTCCTGTCCCCAGCTGGGTCCGGGAGAGCCAGAGAAGTAATGATGCACAAAATGGCAGCCTCCACAAGGAATGTGTGAAACTTGCTGATGAGAGTAGCCTTGGGGTGTCCCAGGGTTCCATCAGAGAGCTCAGGAATGCCAGGGTGGGGATCACGTGCTAGGGCAAGGTCTGAGGCTTTGCTGTCCTTCAGCCCTTGCTTGGAATCCTAGCTCTGTTGCTGACCGTGAGCACAGACAAGTCATGTCTCCATTTTCTTCATCCACAGATGGGAGACACCATTTCCCACCTTAAAGGGTCGTGAGGCTTGTGGGAGGTAACTTACATAGGCAAAATGCCTCAGAGAGCTTATCATGTACTCGGTACCAGTGACATACATTCCTTCTCATCTCATCTCATCTTTTCCTTGTCTTGCTGTTAAACTAATTGGTGGATGAGAAAGGCTTGGAGGTGTATCATTTAATAAGTAAGTACACTTCAGTTATCTAGAAAGGAATAATTGAGATAAAAGAATCTTAGTGCAAATGTGTAAGCCTGATGATTCACAAACATGTACCCCTGGGGCAAATAATACATTATATGTTAATTAAAAAAAAAAAAGAATCTTAGTGCAAAAAGTAGCCGACCCCAGACCAGTGCTCTGTCGTTTTTTGTTTTTTAGTTTTTAAATCCAATTCCTTAGCCCGTATGCCTTTGTTTCACTGTGAACAGGTTCGTTGTCAAGTTCACTACCAGAGGTTTGGTGGTCTTCCGGAAAGGAGTAGCTAATAATCTATCCTCTCTAACTACTGCTGCGCCTCAGGAGAGAATAATACTTCAGAAGATCCGTCCTTGCATCAGTTGGTGCGTCTCTGTTGGAAAAACATCATCTGGTTAGACATCGTCACCTATCGTTTGTGAAAACAGTCTTTCCTCGCAGTGGTGAAAGGAAGGGGTTGGAAAACGATCAAGAAAAACGACTTCAAATAGTTTTTCATTGCTGACAAATAGTGAGTCCTGCGAATGTTTAGCTTTGGCCAAATGTTTGCTATGATCCCTTGGTCACCACACTGGAGGACGTGACTGGGTCAGGACTGCCTGGCACACCAGAGGCAGAATCAAATGGCGTCCCCGCCATGGCTCTCAGACTGGCCACCCCACTCAGTGAGTGACTCTCATTAGGAAAAGCCATCTATCTTCTTTGACACTTGGGTTTTCTGAGGAGGGTTGGGGAAAAATTAAAAATAAATGAAGGCATAGAATAAACTTTAAAGGGAATTTAATAGCTATTGGCTGTTGTCATGGGGGAGCCATGACCACATAATCAGATAGGTCCTTGTTAATTGTTCGTGCCCATGATTTGATCATGTCAAGCATGCAGGCATTAATAAGGGGGAGAGAAAGCTGTGTATTGGCTAGTGTGGACGAAGGAGGAAAATGTATCTGGTGCAAGTTTTCCATCCCCCAGTCCTTGGTCCCATGAGTGACGTATTTCATGGTTTCCGTATTTTCTTCCCTGGGGTGGCCAAGGCTGCTCTCGGGGTGATGTTGGTGGCCTCTAGAACATGACATTGTTCCATTGGGTCCCTTGCTGAGCTCCCCCCTAAGGAGAGTTAAATTGATCCAGTTGGATCTCAAACCATCATCTGAATGAGAAATGGTGGGCCAGCCATACCTGTCTCTTAGCTGGCCTGAGTCCCCCTTCCCTCAGCTGTTTGCTGCTCTTGTTCATCAGAAAGAGACCACCAGCTCCTCACGGGTCCATTTCCCCTAAGCTCCTTAATCACAAGTGGGGGATTAGCTTTCCTCGGCCTTTTTCCTCTCAGACCTTCGTAGAAGAAAGTCTTACTTTTTATTGTTTCAACTGCTTTCTCTTACTTAGGAGCTGAAGTTTAGTGAACACCAGGAATCAAACCGGATTTTGTGGCCAGGTGTATGAGATTGGCGTGAAGTTGCGCCTCCGACGCAGAACCTGGACAGCGAAACACTGGACACCAAAACGCACTCTGTAGCCAGACCTGATTCTATGGAGGAGGACTTATATCCCCTTTTTTCCATGACTCATGGCTACTCTTCTTTTCTCACTTCTGATGAGATGATCACAGACAGAACTTGAAGAAATAGCCTAGGTAGCGAATTCTTTTGCTGTGGTGAATTTTAGAAAGCAAATGTACTGCGATGAAATCAGACTAGGCAGTATATGAAGCTGAGGATCATTTTTATTTCTTCGAGGGTGGTAATACTAGGGAATTAAGTCCACTTTTTAATGAAAACAAAACAAAACAAAAAACAACCCAGCATGTGTAGGGTTTGAGTTTTTCCATACGTATGCACCTTTGTAGCCATTACCTGGATCAAGATAGAGAATATCCCCATCCGTCCTCTAGCTCGCCTCCTGTCCTGGTCCAGAGGGTACCTCTGTCACTGGATGAGTTTCCCCTGTTTTCGATCTTCCCGTAAATGGAGTCATGCAATATTGTGGACTCTCCTGTTGCCTTTGTTTTGCTCAACCATTTGTGTGGTTGTAGCATTAGCTCAGTCTTGGCCATTGTGTGGGGTATTCCCTAGTAGGAATACGCATCCGCTTATTCACATGACTATTGGCTGACAGGGGGTTTCCCAGTTTTCGCCGATTGAGAATAATGGTGCAGTGAGCATTTTTGTATATGCCTTTTGGTGGATGTTTACCATTTCTGTTAGGTAGATTTGAAGGTGTGGGATTGCTGGGTTGTAAGGCAGACATAGGTTGTTTAGCTTTAATGAAGTCTTTCCAAATGGTTGTTCAGGTTTATATCCCTGTTTATATCTCTGCCTGCCATGTTATCCTGCCACCACTTTTTAGCCCCGTTAAGGCTTTCTGTGTCTCCTACCGTAGTTAACAGGACCACTGTCCCTACAGATACCAAAGCTGGAAACTTCCAGCTTCTTCGAGAGTCTTCTTTTGCCTCATCCAAGTAGGCCACTAACAGGAATGGCCAGTCTTCCCAAATGCCCCTGGAATGTGCTTTATCTTTTTCAGTTCCCAAATATTTTCTTTCTTTTTTTTTTGTTTTTTTCATCTCGAAGATGGTAAAGCTGCTCATTGGTTGTTCTGTCTTTAGATTTTCTTTTCTTTTCTTTCAATTTCTTTTTTTAAACAGCTACTGAGTCACCTGTATATAAGTATCTACTGGGTTATTGGACCTTTGCAGATTTAGTAAGGTATTTAGGAATTCAGTAAGTAACTTGGGAATTTCTTTTGATCTAGGAGATCTATAAAACAACAAACGATGGCACACACTATGAATAGAGAAAATTTTGGGGCCCTGCAGCCTGTGTAGCTGACAAGAAGTCCACTCAGGAGTGGCTGTATTTATACCCAGTTCTGTTCCTAGGTGAGGCCTCTTCGCTTGACTTGAGACAACATTCATCATAGAAACAGTCACTGGATAGTAGGTCTAATGGCTTAAAGTAGACTTGAAAGTAATTTTTTTCTTTTTTTAATTTAATTTAATTTTTTCAGTGTTCTAAAAACCATTGTTTATGCACCACACCCAGTGTGCATGCAATACGTGCCCTCCTCAGTACCCATCACCAGGCTCATCCATCCCTCAACCCCTCTCCCTTCCAAAACCCTCAGTTTGTTTCTCAGAGTCCACAGTCTCTCATGGTTTGTCTCCCGGTCCAATTTCCCCCAATTCACTATTCCTTTCCTTCTCCTAATATCCTCCATGTTATTCCTTATGTTTCACAAGTAAGTGAAACCATATGATAATTGACTTTCTCTGCTTGACTTATTTCACTCAGCACAATCTCCTCCAGTCCCGTCCATGTTGATACAAAAGTTGGGTCTTCATCCTTTCTGATGGAGACGTAATATTCCATTGTATATATGGACCATGTCTTCTTTGTCCATTTGTCTGTTGAAGGGCATCTTGGCTCTTTCCACAGTTTGGCAATTGTGGCCATTGCTGCTATGAACATTGGGGTACATATGGCCCTTCTTTTCACTGCATCTGTATCTTTGGGGTAAATACTCAGTAGTACAATTGCAGGGTCCTAGGATAGCTCTATTTTTAATTTCTTAAGGAATCTTCACACTGTTTTCCAAAGTGGCTGCACCAACTTGCATTCCCACCAACTGTGTAAGAGTGTTCCCCTTTCTCCACATCCTCTCCAACACTTGTTTCTTGTCTTGTAAATTTTTGGCCATTCTGACTGGTGTAAGGTGGTATCTCAGTGTAGTTTTGATTTGAATTTCCCTGATGACTAATGATGATGAACATTTTTCATGTGTCTGTTAGCCATTTGTATGTCTTCTTTGGAGAAGTGTCTGTTCATGTCTTCTGCCTGTTTTTTAACGTGATTATCTGTTTTTTGGGTGTTGAGAGGTTTGAGGAGTTCTTTATAGATCTTGGATATTAGACCTTTGTCTGTAGTGTTGTTTGCGAATATCTTCTCCTATTCCGTGGGTTGCCTGTTTGTTTTGTTGACTGTTTCCTTTGCTGTGCAGACGCTTTTTATCTTGATGAAGTCCCAAAAGTTCATTTTCGCTTTTGTTTCCTTTGCCTTTGAGACATGTCTTGAAAAAAGTTGCTGTGGCTGATGTCGAAGAGGTTACTGCCTGTGTTCTCCTCCAGGATTCTGATAGATTCCTGCCTCACATTGAGGTCTTTTATCCATTTCGAGCTTATCTTTGTGTATGGTACAAGAGAATAGTCGAGTTTTGTTCTTCTATATATAGCTGTCCAATTTTCTCAGCACCATTTATTGAAGAGACCGTCTTTTTTCCACTGGATAATTTTTCCTGCTTTGTCAAAGATTGTTTGACCATAGAGTTATGGGTCCATCTCTGGGCTCTCTATTCTGTTCCACTGGTCTATGTGTCTGTTTTTGTGCCAGTACCATGCTGTCTTGGCGATCATAGCTTTGTAGTAAAGCTTGAAATCGGGCAATGTGATGCCCCCAGCTTTGTCTTTCTTTTTCAACATTTCCTTAGCAATTCGGGGTCTTTTCTGGTTCCATACAAATTTTAGGATTGTTTGTTCGAGCACTTTGAAAACTGCTGTTGGAATTTTGATTGGGATGACATTGAAAGTATGGATTGCTCTGGGCAGTATAGACATTTTAACAATGTTTATTCTTAGATTTTCTTTTCTACATGTCAATTTCTAAATGTCCTCCTAGAATATAAAGATACGTAAGTAGAAACACCCATGATAATTCATAGGCCCTTTAATGTAAGTTGAATGGGACTCTGATTTAAAACTGACTATAATGTAAAGTCCAAACTTCTTTTCATAAACATATATTGGAAAGAGTTAAAGACTGATGAATTTTCAACCTACTGAGGATGTCGTTTGGGAAACACACATATACAGAGAAAAGAGAGAAAGAGAAAGACTTTTGACCTTTGTCTCTGCAGTAAGATTTGTTTGTAAAAGTAGCTAATATAGGCACGGATAAATTCATGTCACAGAAATGAGAGTACTGTCTGTTTAAGGATCTTCCAGGTTAGATGATTTAAATCTTGATGGCACTCTACACTGTATGAATGTGTATGTGTGTACATAAATGCACATGTCTCTGTTTAATTCTTACAATAGCCATATTAAATCGGTATTATTACAGTGTCCTCTTCTTGCAAGTGAGGAAAGGGGATCTTTGAGGAGCTGAATGACTGGCCCAGGGGAACATAGACAGTACTTGATGGTTTGGTACATACAGTCAAGCTTTCCTGACTTTATAGCACATGGGCATAAATAAAAATTCAGTTTTATCCTTTATGGGGCTTCTGTAGGCAAGATAGGAGCTTAAGAATCACCCATCTTATATAAAATATTAGCCCATTGAGAGCAATGTATGTTGTTATTGTTTATGTTCCTCAAATTGAAATATGCTTATTATCTTTTCTCATGTTATCAAAATAGTGAAAGTTTAGTAGAAACACAGTAGATAACAGAGTACAAAAGACATTTAAAAAACCACCTGACATTCCACCAGTTACATAAGTTTTCCTCTTTAAAAAATTAATTATTTTTATTATTATGTTCCATTAGCCCACATATAGTACATCTTAAGTTTTTGATGTAGTGTTGAGTGATTCTTTAGTAATAACCTGGAAAACAAAGGACCATTGTCTTCAACTGTCTGAGAGCCTGTTTTGTGTCCTCGTGTCTTCTCATCACCGGGAAACCAGATTCTACCTGAAGCTCATCCCTGACCTGACCTTCTGTGTTGCGGTAATTTGGATGCTAATACGTGAAATGATCTTAAATGAAAAACCGTGATACAAAACAGCGCTGTCATATTGATGGTGACCCTGCATGTGCAGAAGCCATAAATTTTAGGGATAAAATTAGGTTCTTTCTTTCTGTGCGCCTAAAATCCTTGTTTATAGTTGCAATAATTTCCAAAGGAACATACTGTGTAGCAGGTGTGTGGGATTTGGAGTCCCGCCAGGCCAGGGTCCCCACTCTGGCTCTGTCACTTCCTAGTTGTATGGCCTTAAGTAAGCTTCTCAATCACGTTAAGCCTCAGTGTTCTCATCTGGATAATGGGAATAATACCCCCAATAGGGTTGCTGTGAAGACCCAGTGGGATCATGTCAGCACCGAGGCAGTTGTGGTTCATCTAATACTAGTGTGCTGGCCCTTTATTTATGGTCCGCAGTGATTCGTTTCCAAGCGAAGCGGGGAGCTGAACTTCAGCAGTGGTAATAATGTCTCATTAGGGTTGCCCAGAATCTTCCTGTTTTTGGGTGGTACGGTGGTTGGCATGGTGGTGGGGGATGGTACGTGGTGCTTTGGAACCTTCCGGCTTCTGCTTAGGGACGAACCGGGAGCAGGGAACCAAAGCTCGAAGTTGCAGAGTGAGCGCGCATACTCAACCCAGCAAAATTTGGGTGCATACCAGACGCGTGCACAACATACTAATTATTATCCTACCTTGGAGAAAGCCGGCTAGGATTGTAGCTTCAGGCACTTTGTAAGACCCAGCCTTTTAAGCTTGCAACATAGCGATTACTATTTTTAGTTCCATCTCCACCCTTTAAGAAAGTGTGGGATACTCCTTGCTCCTCCTGGATGGTTTTATGTATTTTAATTAATGTTATCTTATTGCATTTGTGCCCCAAGGCTGCTTTTGTGAAAGATGTAATTTCAGAGGGCTGATGATAGATAGGTCTGACTGGGAAGGCTGTGTTGTTCATATACATGGTTATAAAATATTTCGGGTCCATCTGTGTGTGACATTCCTGCGCTGTAAACACACAGTGTTCCGCGTCCATCGGTCTTAGGTTCCGACCCGTCGAGCAAGAGTGTGGGCGTGGTTTTGTTGGTTTTGGTGTTCAACAGGGCTTTACATTTTTCCTTTAAAATCTCATCATGCAATTATATGTAAAAAAGATGAAAGTGATTCTCCAAACCCAATACAAACGCCTCTGCCCTCCAGCTTTATTACTTTACGGGCAGACCTCGCGTTTTCCTGATTGAACGGGTACGAGGCTCTGTGACCAGGTAGAAATCAGCTTTATTTGGATCTGAATGAGGAGCCAGCTCTAGAGCGTGGAAAATAGATTTTAAAACAATTCGCCAGAGGCGAATGCAATTAGTCTTGCAATAAAGTGGAAGAGGATTCTCTGAAAAAGTAATATTTTGAGTAAGGCTGGAAATAAGACACAGTCGATAAAGAGAAAAAGCTATAATAAACTACTTATTTTGGTAAAATGCAGGGCAGAGTCTTAGTGGGAGTTAATTACCATATAAGATGTCACAAACTGTCACAACAGTAATTATACATTATACAATTCTTCCCTACCTTAAAGGGTGGGGTCCTGAAACCCTCTTGGTGGTAGAACTTGAGGTCGCAAAAATTTTAAATCCTAGGAGGTAAGTGACTCTTAGGAATCTTGTACACATTTTTTTTTAAAGATTTTATTTATTATTTCACAGAGAGAAACACAGGGAGAGAGGGAACACAGGCAGGGGGAGTGGGAGAGAGAGAAGCAGGCTTCCCGATGAGCAGGGAGCTCAATGCAGGGCTGGATCCCAGGACCCTGGGATCATGACCTGAGCTGAAGGCAGACACTTAACTGAGCCACCCAGGTGCTCCTGGCTACATTTTTTAAAGTTTCTGTAAAAGCAAACAGGAAAGCATACTTTAGAAATCTCACGTAGAGTTTCATTGTAATAGTGTGTGACAGATAATGACCACACGAAGAGGCTTTTGTTTTATCTGTTGGTCGTCTCCTCTCCACATAGTCAATGCCTTTCCCTCCCACCTTCCCTCCTTCTCTCCTTCTCTTCTTTCTTTCCTTCCATTATTTCCATTCGGTTATTTCTTGTTTTGTACCAGGCACTATTTTAGGCTTTGAGAACACACTGAAACAAAGTCCCTGCCCTCAGTAAGATTACATTGTAGTTGGGGAAGGCAGGTAAGTGTCTCAGGGTTGGTTTGGGTTATCTAGAAGTAGATGCTGAGATGTAGTTTGGGAAGCAAGATGTTCTATTTGGGACCCATACTGTGGACAAGAAGGGGCGAGAGCAGCATTGGGCACAGGGAGAAGTTGAAGGATGCTGCACGTTGAACAAAGCCGCCACCAACCCTCCAGAAAACTCCGGAGTGAGTAATACCTGTCAGAGTGTCCCGCACTCAGTCCTTTACTGGGTGTGTTACACCAGCTATGGCGTCACCTAGGGCAGATGAGGCCGCTCTCTGCGGCTAAGGCTGACCCAGAGCAGTGGGCCCCGGAGGCTGTCTGCTGTGCCCAGTGAGTCTTGGCAGTGCCTCTTCCCATCTTCCGCAATGAGTGTTTACAGTCTCTGCTGGTGACGCATGATGGAAGAAAGAAAGCTGGATGAGGGGGATAGAAAGGGAGGACAAGGCCTTATGGGGGTATTTGCATGGAGATCTAGAGGAATTGAGGGTGTTAGGGGCAGAGCTTTCTGGGGGGAAGAGGCGGAGCCAAGGCTCCTCAGAGGAGTGCGCCCGGTGCGGCAGGAGAGTATCAAGGAGACCAGTGTGCGAGCCAGGGTGCTCGGGGGAGGCCTCTTGGCTCTTACAAGGAGTTCACCTTTTATTCTCTGTGAGGTGGTCTATCCATTTGTAGGACTGCCTTAACACAGTGCCACCAACTTGGGTAAGCTCAGCCAGTTGTCTGTCTTCAGTTCAATTTCTTTCGATTTTGTCAGTTTGTGATGCCTGTTAGACATTCATGTAGAGATGTTGGGTAGGCAGTTGGACCTATGAGGGGTTCTGGTATCTGGAGTTCGAAGATGAGAAGGGGCAGGAAAAGAAGATCTGAAAAGGAGAGTTGGTGAGATAGGAAGAGAACCCAAGATGAGGGAAGGGTTTCAGAAGGCATTCGATGACTGTGTTTCCTTTTTTTTTTTTTTCCTTTTAAAGATTTTATTTATTTGAGAGAGAGAGAGAGAGAGAGGAGAGCACAAGCAAGGGGAGCCACGGGCAGAGGGAGAAGCAGGTTCCCTGCTGAGCAAGGAGCCTGATGTGGGACTCCATCCCAGGACCCAGGGATCATGACCGGAGCTGAAGGCAGACAACCGGCTGAGCCATCCAGGCATCTCAATGAATGTGTTTCAAGATCGTGTAATAATCCAATAGGGTGAGGATTGGACTGACTGTTGACATGGGCAGCATAGTGATCATTTGCGACATTGACAAGAGCAGTTAGGCTCCGATGATAGGGATGAAAGCCTGGTTGGAGGGAACTCAATGGGAGGAGAGAGAACGTAGAGGCAGCTGTTAATTTTATGACTAGCTCTGACTAGCTCTTTGACTAGCTTGCTGAGGACTCCTTTTCAGCCCAGAGATGCAGAGGGACTAGGATCCTAGAGATAGACAAAGCTTTGGGAAACCTCTCTTTGACTGGCATAGAATGGAGGTCAGGTAGTTCTCCAACTCCCTCCCCTCTTCTTTTGCAGGGGTATTTAACTTTAACTCTGCCCACTAATGATAACTTCTTGCCAAAGTATGTAATGTTAGCCCCTCTCCGACGAGTTTTATCTCCTTTCCTGCTGACAGGGTGTATAGTAATACTGAGTTCTTGAGGGGTGAGTAAGGGGTGTGAGGATTATGGAGGATTAGTCATGAAGTCCCGCGGAAAGAAATATTTGACCTAAAAGGAAGTGTATCCGGGCTTCACTTGCTTGAATAAAGAAAAATAAAGGAATTATACATAATTAACTCTCAGGGTGATTTACATCCAAAAACAATTTTAGCCACATTTCAATTTCCTCCTTCCCATATCTTAAAATCAAGAGTTATGAGCGAAGTATAATTAACAGACTTGAGTTTCATCTCCTCTCATTTTCCTTCTGCCAAGGGAAGGGAGCAGAAGACCCAAAAGGGCAACCCAAAGAGTGGAGTGAAACACAAGGGCTTTGACTTATATCCTCTCCTTACCCCCCAGGTGCTCAGAAGCCATTTAGACAAGGTTGTCTGTGCCTGGAATTGAATGTGGGTGAAGGTGTGAGGTTCACTTTTCAAGGAGACATGTACAATTTCAGAATCAAAGGCGTTATTAAACTTAGTTTTTATGAGGCTGTATTAGGTCTGGAATTTTTTTTTTTTAACCTAAACGACAGAATGACATTTGATCCTAGACGCTCTTCCTGCTTTGAGGAGGGCACGTAGTTAAGAGTGCACTTGTTGACTCACAGAATTCATCTGACCCAATGTGATTATTTCTGTGAGATGAAAGGACTTTTTCTTTCAAGGGTGTATTGCCTTCCGCCAAGTTCACATAGGGCAAAAAAAAAAAAAAAAAAGAAAGAAAGAAAAAGAAGTAGAATTAAACTGTACAATGAGAAGAGCTTTAGATTTAATAAAAGGGAAGCTTTTCCTAATGAGGCTCTTTGAGGATGGTCCTGGCTTCCCTGTAGGATTTATAAATCACTCCCTCCTAGATGGTCAAGCGGTGGGAAAGGCAGAGTGATAAGGAGACCTTAAACGGGGAGTGGGGAGACCCATTTATGTTGCAAGAAAACATCTGGGCAAATTTAATGCTACTTTTAAAGACCTTTGAGCATGCAAACAAACACAACCCCACCATCCTGTAGGTTTTCTTAGGTTTATGCAAGCATCACGGGACCACAACGTTTGCACGCAGTGTGTCATCACTTGCAAGCAGAGTGATGGGGGAGACAGACCTTCTGCCTTATTCTGAGGGAGGTTCTTCACGGACCCAAACCTTTGACCCTGGAGACAAATGACTTCTCAGATTTCCATACCTTCCAAGCCTTACCTTGTTCCTGCAGCTTCCTTCCCGTCTTATCTGAGATTGGCCTCTTAAGTTTTTTTTTTTTTTTTTTTAGATTTTACTTATTTATTTGACAGAGAGAGATCACAAGTAAGCAGAGAGGCAGGCAGAGAGAGAGGAGGATGCAGGTTCCCTGAGGAGCAGGGAGCCCAATGCGGGGCTAGATCCCAGGACCCTGAGATCATGATCTGAGCTGAAGGCAGAGGCTTTAACCCACTGAGCCACCCAGGCACCCCTGAGATTGGCCTCTTAAATTCAGTGTTGAAATTTAGATAGGAAAGAAAGGAGGATTAGTTGGGCATTGTTTCTATTACATCTGGTAATGAGTTAGCATATTACTGAATACTGTTTTGTGTGCTTCCCCTCCCCCGCCACAGGTTGTAAAATAGTGTCATTTTCAAGATGAGGAAGAGTCCCAGGCTGCAGTTGTCATTCCTTCTGAATCCACATATAATCTAACATTATTAACCCTTTGTAGCTCCTCTTCATGCCCATATATGTCTGCTGGGGGGAGTTTTAAATAAAGCCAGCTGTGTTAAATATTCATAGAATCGATTTTCACTTGTTTAAAGTCTCTGGTGATTTATCTTCAGGGAGTGTTAATATGGCAGTAATTCTGCATTACATTTCTTGCACCAGCATTTAATTGATACTATATTTCACAAGGATTATTGCAGGTTTATTGCCGTTGTATTTAGAGTTGTGGTTCTGTGCTAGTAATTCAGAAAAATAGGATCCTTGAATCTGTTGTTTCCATTTTAATTGTGTGTACTTTTGAGCTGACAAGCTTAAGAAGGTCTGTTAACTCTTTAACCTATGGATGGATAAAAACCATTTCGGTGGAGTAGACCTGGGGCTACTTTGCTTGAGGATGTTGTTGTGTTAATGGTTTTTTTTTTTTTTATGATAGTAGTCAGTTTAATCTATATTTCATTTTATATTTTGATGATGATGATTTTATATATTGATGATTATATTTCATCAATATATATATATATATATTCCCCCCCCAATATGCTTTATATTATGTAATGGGTATTAGTGTTTGCTTTACCTCTCTATTAAGGTTCCTGGGACATTTCAGCCTGTGTGAATGGTAGCAATTGTATTGCTTCTTAAAGCAGGTTGCTTTACGTTGTCATTTTCTTCCAGAAACTTCGATAGTTTTTCAGAGCACAAGGACAACAGTGTCCTAATCGGGAATTGTGTGATGCTGCATGCTTCTCTTCAGAACCTTACCTCATATGGCACTTACGGACCACCAGGTGCTCACTGCTGCATTCGAAGAACGAATAAATGTCCCTACGACGGAAAACGTTTTGTTTAGTGAATACATGGCCGTCTACGCAATAACAATGGCGCAGTATGACACAGCGGTGGGCCCCGAAGGAAAGAGGGTTTCTCATAAATATTTGCTTGATGGGTGAAAAATGGGAAAAGAGGTAGGAGGCAGTTCTAGGTGTGTAGAAAGGAAGAGTAAAAATTACAAAAGCTGGGGAGTATGAGATAAGGCCAAGGCTTGAGTGTGTTGTATTGGATATAACACAGGCAGCTGAATGTTCTGGAAGGAGCTCCAGACGAGGAGTTAACACACTCTGGTTCCTTGCTTCTTGCTAAGAATGTGACCTTGGGTGACTCTGAACTTCCGGGCCTTGGTTTTCTCATTGGTCCTGCCTTCCCTGAAGCCTTAGTCTGAGGCTTAGGTGAGAAAATTCAGAGGAGACTGTTTTGTGAACTGTGAAGTGTCATTCATGCTAGGACCTTACGGATGATGAGGTTCATTTATCCATCAAATATTTCCTGAGCACCTGCAGCAGGCCATGGCCTGTGACAGGCAGTGGTGGGTAAAGCACATGCCGTACACGGCCCCCCGCCCCACCCGCCCCGGGCTTTCATTTTAGTGGATGACAAAGGTATGAGCCAAACAATCGCCCAAGTCTGTAATTACCACCTGTTACACGGACTGCGAAGTACAGCATGCTAGAAGCTCATTCTAGCCTGGGCCGGGCATAGAGCATCTTCTGGGCTTTGAGTTTATCCTATACTGTGTGGGGTCTTTAAAGGTTCTTGCAAGGAGTGACCTAAACCCAACATTGCTTTCAGAAGTTGAATCTAGTGGCTTCATGTAGAATAGACTGAGGAAGGATTGGGGTCTGGGAGAACAGTACGAAGGTACTGTTCTATATATCCCATACCTGTCCTATGACATGTATATGTCATATACATTCTTAGAATTGTTTTAGTGTTTTAAATGTTTAATGTTGATATTTTTATGTGGGGTTTTCTGGGGAGTTAGTGTTTATATGGTTTTCATTTGGTACATTAGTGAACTTCTATTTCTAGTTAGACCTGAAGTTGACATAAAATATTAGCAAACACTTTTATGGGTTCTTCTGTGTGTCAGAGACAATATGCTTAGTCTTTATGTATATTATCCCCTGTTTATGCTCAGCAACCACGTGCGGCATCAAGACCATATCATCCATCTGTATTATCCTCATTTTACAGGTGAGGAAACTGAAACTTGCCCAAGGCTATACAGCTGGGAAGTGGGACTTGGACCCAGGCCATCTAGTTTCAAGTGTGTGTTCTTAATCACTTCATTATCATCTTTTCACTTAAAAAAGACTTAATTTAATGTTCTGTGAGGGAAGATAAAGATGCCAGTAAAGCAATCTTTAAATAACTGCTGTGAATCCCTTCCTCTCAGTGTATTTCCTTCCTGTTTTTTAAAAATAATTTTTTTAATTAATAAAATTAAGATGAAAACCTATTAAAAGGCAAACATTTTTTTTAAAGTTTGTTTTTTTTTTTTAAAGATTTTATTTATTTATTAGAGAGAGGGAGATCACAAGTAGGCAGAGAGGCAGGCAGAGAGAGGGGGAAGCAGGCTCCCTGCTGAGCAGAGAGCCCGATGCGGGGCTCAATCCCAGGACCCTGAGATCATGACCTGAGCCGAAGGCAGAGGCTTTAACCCACTGAGCCACCCAGGCGCCCCTTTTTTTTGTGGTTTTATTTATGCATTTTTGTCATGAAGAATTATAAAAGTGTAATAGTCTTTTTTTTTTTTTTAAGATTTTATTTATTTGACAGAGAGAGAGACATAATGAGAGATGGAACACAAGCAGGGGGAGTGGGAGAGGGAGAAGCAGACTTCCCGCTGAGCAGGGGGCCTGATGTGAGGCTCAATTCCAGGACCCTGGAATCGTGACCTGAGCTAAAGGCAGATGCTTAACAATTAAGCTACCCCAGCACCCCGAAAGTGTAATAGTCTTTGATGTTGCTTTGTGCACTACATATCTCCCCATTTTTACTTTGTGCATAGCCAGGATAACTATCAGCCACATCAATGAATGTCCAGATCTGCTCACTGTGGTAGATCTTATGTTTGCTTCCCATCTAACATTTCCTATAAAAGCCCAGTTCAGTGTCGGGTATATATTTAGTTGTAGGGCAGTAGAATCATAGCATAGATAACACCTCTGGGGTGTACATAGCAGACTGAGTTCACAGACAGGGACTCCAAAATCAAGGTGAATCACTCCCAGAGGGCCTTGATGCTAATTATGGACAGAGCCAGACCAGAGAGCAGGACCCAGAACATCAGCCCAGTGTTCCCTCAATAATCCTTGCATGTGAAGGGTAGCAGAATATGCCACCTCAGTATATGACTGTAGGAGCTCAGGATGTGTCACTCCAAAATACGCTGCTTTGGTATATTGATTACTTCAAGTTGTAGGCAGTTGAAAAACAGCAAGTGCTAGGAGCAGCTTTCTCTCTAAACTCCCCTTCTTTGTCTTTAGGCAGATAGGAACTTATTTGTCAGAGATCCCCTCCCTGGAGTTTCATCACCCAGGGGAAGAGAGTAACTGTTACCACAGGAAAGGAGACTAGAAGTGACACCACACTCAGACTTTGTTTACATAGTGTCATACCTGCCATCTGTTCTTTTTCAGGACCCACTCTCCCATTCCTAAAAATCATTTACTCTCCCCTGAGAGGCTCATGTCCCCTCCCCCTTTCCCTAGTGAGATAGTAATTAAGCCTGAATTCTAAACCACCTCTTTGAGTTACTCATTTTCCCCTGGGTATCTTCCTTGTTAAATGAGGTTACATGTTAATAAACTTTTGTTTGTTTTTCTCTTGTTAATTTGTCTTTTATTACAGGGATCTCAACTAAGAACTTAGAAGCCTAGAGAAAAATTATTTTCCTCCCCTACACGTGTTTCTATGCCCTTTTTTTTTTTTTGGCATTTTCTTCCATTCTATTTCACTTGAATACTATAATTGACAGTGAAATTTTGTATTAATTAAACTAAGTCCTAATGCTGTGAAGTCAGGGTAGGACACACTCTGGCTGTTAGTTCAGAATGAGTTGTGTTCAGATAATTTCAATTTGAATATTAATAAAATCTTTAAAAATTATCCTGTAATTTTAATTTTTGTCAACCGAGAATGCTTTATTAAATGAGCTTTCCTGTGTTAATTTCTCTCATCATACTATTCAACTTTTCATTTGTGTTGTTTGTTTTTCCTCATACTATATTAAAATTTTAATCCTGAGCTAGGGGTCAATGTGGATAAGCTACAAAACGTCTGAATTCAGAATCAAACTAAACCTTCAGATTTAGTTTGGTTTATGGCTCAGAATCACTGACATTTTTTGCAGTGATAGTGAGAGAAAATGTTTTGCAATATCTTCTAAAGAAGTTCTTATATATTGTTTTTGATTCTGCTTTGTTTCTTGACTTTTGGGCTCTGCCAGGGAAAAATGACTCTTTCTGCCTAGCATAACCCTGTTTGTCCCCTAAAGGCTCTGCTTTAATTTTGTTAATGTTGTTAACTGCTAAAAAGTACATGTTCTGCAGGAATTGGGTGTGGATATAATCTTACTAAGTAAGAGACATATGCTTTGCAGTTTCACAAATTGTTTCATTTTCTTTATTTGGTTGGAATCTCTTTTTGGATTCCTTATGCTTTTTGTGATTGGTGTTATCACCTAGCAGTTATGTCTCAGTAATAGAGCCTGAGGCCAGAATCTCTTGAATATTCTGTACAGAATTTTGTGTTTACAGCATAAGCTCTTTTAGCTGGGATTATGACCAGCAGCTAGCTAGTCAGTTAAAGTAGAGAAATGTGAAAAAATGTTAAATTCCTATCTTAAACATTTTATTTTAAACTCAGACACATAAATGTACAGCCATTTGCGGATTTCTGATGGAAACCTGATAAGTGGCTTCTGTGTTGTTTTTTTGCACATTGAACTGTACCCGTGCATGATACAAGGTCTACTTGGTTTTCAGTTTGGGTTGCTTTAAATCATTACAAAAACTTGGGGATACTTGTGAACCTTCTGAGAGCAAAACCTTTTCAGATTTTTGTGATTTGCCTCCCAGTCCTTTGCCTCACACCTAAATAGTGGCCATTTTAGTATTTCACTTTTATTGAATTGTTCCGCATTATTCACATATTCAACTGCATTTTCATAGAAATATTAATTTTTCTGAAGTGACATTTTATATGTTTACATAAAATTTACTATGTATTTATATTTAATTAAATTATAAGAACTGCTGGCATAAATGGGTTAAAAATTAATACATTTGATCCTAGGGAAGGATATAGCTTGATTAATAGGTGTAGATCACTGCTTCCCAACTAATGTGTAGTGAAGGTGTAGAACTTTCTCGTCTGCTATAGACCTGTACTTTTATTAACGAAAAAAATAAATAAGAAAGACATACAAAATACAAACCTTATTTTTTAATGTTTTAGAAACAACAGAACTAAAATTTCCCATCAGAAATTTTCCCATTAAATGTAATCAGAAAAACATAATGTAGGGAAAAATGATAAAATCTGTATGTTCTTCAGAAGTGTGTGTATAGGCAGTTCACACAGAATCACTATTTCTCTTGTTAATTTGTTATTCTAGTCATAACTAAACAAGTTATGAGTGAAATGGTTCTTCCCATAGTAAATACTTCTGTGTATACTTTGAAAAAATTCCATATATATTATCAATTTTTTATTAAGTTTAATTATAGTATAGTTAACATATGGTGTTATATTAGTTTCAGGTGTACAATATAGTGACTCAGTAATTTTATACATTTCTTAGTGCTCATGATGATAATGCCCATCACCTTTTCCACCCATCCCCCACCCACTTCCCCTATGTAAACCATTAGTTTGTTCTCTGTAGTTAAGAGTCTGTTTCTTGGTTTGTCTTTCTTTCTCCTTTTTTTCCTTTTTTTTTTCTTTGCTTGTTTGTTTTGTTTCTTTAATTCCACATGTGAGTGGAATCATAGAGTATTTGTCTTTTTCCAACTGACTTATTTCACTTAGCATTATACTCTCTGGCTCTATCCATGTTGTTGCAGCTTTCATTCTTTTTTAATGACTGAGTAATATTCCACTGTGTGTGTGTGTGTGTGTGTGTGTGTGTGTGTATCACATCTTCTTTTTCCATTCATCTATTGATGGACACTTGGGCTGTTTCTGTAATTTGGCTATTATAAATAATGCTGCTATAAACATAGGGGTGCATGTATCCCTTCAGTTTAGTGAGGAGCCTCCATACTGTTTTCCACAGTGGCTGTACTGGTGTGCATTCCCACCAGCAGTGCAAGAGGGTTCTTTTCTTCTCCACATTCTTGCCAACACTTGCCGTTTCTTGTGTTTTTGATTTTAGCCATTTTGAGTGGTGTGAAATGATATTATAGTTTTGATTTGCATTTTTCTGATGATGAATGATGTTGAACATCTTTTTATATGTCTGTTGGCCATCTATGTGTCTTCTTTGGAGAAATGTCTCTTCATGTCTTCTGCCCATTTTTAAATTGGATTACTTATTTGTTTGGGTATTGAGTTGTATCCGTTCTTTATGTATTTTGGATACT
Source organism: Nasua narica (assembly GCA_028533885.1). Lineage (NCBI taxonomy): Eukaryota > Metazoa > Chordata > Mammalia > Carnivora > Procyonidae > Nasua > Nasua narica. The sequence goes on along the minus strand of CM052800.1, from coordinate 29,401,969 downwards.
CATCCCTTACCAGATATGTCATTTGCAAATATCTTCTCCCATTCAGAATTTGTTGATTGTTTCCTTCACTGTGCAGAAACTTTTCATTTTGATGAAGTCCCAATAGTGTGTTTTTGCTTTTATTTCCCTTGCCTCAGGAGACGTATCTAGGAAAATGTTGCTATGGCAGTATTTAAGGTTTATTATTTTTTTTTAATGTCACAAATACTTTTTGCTTATTAATCTATTTAGGTTAGGTTAGTCACAGCTAATCTCAGGGCTAATATATAACATATATCTAAATAATTTATGGTTTTGTTTTAATAACACTCTTTTGTTATTAAAAGAGTGTTGGTGGAGGAACTCGGCTTACAATGAGAATGAAAAAAGACATCTTAAAACAATTAAGCAAACTCAAGATCTTCATTTTCTGCTTTTCTTCAAAATGAAGCGAGTGTTGATGCTGTGTCAAAACTCATCTTCAATCCCACCTTGGTAGCCAATTCCAACAATTTATCCTTTAAATTTATGGCCAAGTTTGAATAATCTTTTGGCTGAAAGAAATTATTTCCGGATTTCTGAATTTTAATACTTGTACTTGTCAAAAAAAAATTGACAGGGTAACCTTGAATTATTATCTGTGGTTCTCCTTTGCTTAATTAGTAGGCAGGTGGTACCAACTCACCTTGAGAGGTCAACAACATGGGAACCGGTCAATGAGACAAGTTACCTGTATTTGTACATATTCATGTATTTGGATGTTGCAGTCATGCCTAATGACTGCCTATTTCTAAATGCTCATCCTCTGTTTCCTGAGCTGATGGTAACTAACAGCTTGTAGACTGGAATCTCTCTCTGGACCACACTTTGAGAAGCCATTTGGTCAAGTAGAATCCCCAGCTAGTTGTGTCTCAAACATTAGTCATTTGTTCTCTACGGGGTAATGTGGTGTAGTGTGCTGGTTAGTTTGGCCAGGTGGTTAAACAGATCAGTTGAGAGATCCTCTTTGGCATAAACACTTTTTTCCTCCCTAGGGAGAAGGTTCATAGCTTTCACGAGATTCAAAGAATCAGAGGCATATGTGTGCATATTCATATGTATTATGTTATCTGTTTATTCTGTGACCATGAGGGTGGCGATCATGCTTTCATCTGAAGGAGTTCAGGAGACGTTCCCTCAAATGATGATGCTTTATTATATTGATTATAATGTAGTTGATTCTATTATATTGATTTACATTGATTATTTTAAACTGAAGGCCCTTGAAGAAATAGCAAATGCAGTGAGAAGCTTTGTCTGGACTCCTCTTATCTGCCTAAAAACAGATCCTCCAAAAAGGAACCCCATTGTCATAAATGCCCTCCCTGGGAATTTCATCAACCAGGAAAAATGGACTCTTATCAAACACCATACCCAGACAGACTTTATAACAAACTATCATATCTCCCATCTGTTCTTCTGAGGGCCCATTTGTCTTTCCTAAAAACCATTTACTCTCCCCTGAGAGGTCTGCATGCCCCACTCCATTTCCTGTATTAAGATGGTTTATAAGCTCTCAAATCTCACTCCTTTTTTGGATATTCATTTTTCCCCTGTGATGTCCCCCTGCGTCTAATATTAAAAATTAATAAATTTGTATCTTTCTCCCCCTGTTCATCTGCCTATTGTCAGTTTATTTCATAGACTCAGCTATCTAATCTAGGAGGGTAGAAGGAAAGTGTTTCCTCCCCTACACGTCCAACTTTGAATTACTCACTGGGCTTTGCATGTAACTGCTAGGTATTGCTTTATATAGCAAGTATTACTGGAATGTAGCCATTTCAGTGGTCTAGAGCCCAGTTCTCTAAAGTGTTTTCTTCTAAGGAAACAACACACTCTTAAATTCTCATTTTTTCTCTGTTCCGTGGGAATCCGCCTAGTTTATCCCTTAAGAAATTTCAGTATTTGGTTCCCGTTTCTTTTCCCTGAATATATTGCCTGGACCCAGCAGGCATTAGTTTCAGTTACAGTGAAGCATAACCTGAAAAAAGGATCAATGTGGGTGTTTTAATCCTTCATTTTTATATTTTAAGTACATTGCAATTTTAAATGGCTTTAAATTCCCTCATGAACAAGGACTACTTGGGATAGCTGTGACTTATCCTGCCTTTATTAGCTCATTGTTGAGATAGAAGCATTTTTCATGATTTTTGGAGCAAATGAAATTTTAACCCATAGTTAAAACTCATTTTCAAGAAAGGTACTAGTAGAGTCTTTGGTGTTTGAAAAGGGAGCAATTGTCCTTGGCGTGGTAACAGCCAGGATTTTGAAAGAGCGGGTGACAATGAAGGCTGCAGGGGAAAGGGAAAATGTACTGATGAGTATAGATTTATCTGAGAATTAAAAAAAATGAGGTGTGTTAATTTTAGAAACATTTACTTTCCTGATGTTATACCTTGTAATTAGAAGGTTTTTAGTATCCTAAAATGAGCTGATGTGGCAAAGTATTATTGAAAAGATGAAAACTTGGCATCTTTTGCTAAACTCCCCGCCGCCCCCCGCCATGAGGTGAAAGAAAAAGCAGTAGTAATTTCAAGCATATTTAGAGTGATCTCATTTTGATATAACTTTAATGGCTAGCGCTTATTGAGTGCTTACTGTATCCATTCATTCGATGTGTTTTATTTCACTTAATCCTCCAGATAAGCTGAGGGGTTGAGTGGGATCATTCCCCCCACCCACCCCCAGTGTCTAAAGTGTAAAGTACTGTGCCAGGCATTGGAATGTGGTAGCTTGCAAACCAGCCTTAATTCCTGTGCTCTTGGATATTTCCAATCTAACGGGGGAGACAAAGAGCCTTCCAAATACATAGAAATGGTGGCGGGTTCTACCAAGAGAAATTATGGAGTGCTGCGGGAATGTAAAGCAGGGTGCTCATCTAGTCCCCAGGGCAGGTCAGGGAAGGCGTTCCTGAATAGTGATATTTAAGCTGAAACCTAGATATGTACCGATGAGTGTAAGTTTGCTAAGCTGAAGTGTGTATGTGTTGGGGGGTGGGGGAGGTGGGAAGACATTCTAGACACAGAGTACAGTTTGCACGAAGTCTTTGGAGTGATGATCAAGGCCGACCCAGGGACTGTAGTGCGTAAGGGAGAGAGGGACACTGGTGAGAGGTTGGAGCAGTGGGCAGAGGCCAGGACGCCAGGCCACAATGAGGATTTGGGTCTTTATTTTACATTCAGTGGCAAACTATTTAAGAGCTTTAGGTTGAGGAAAGGCATGGATAAAGACATGTTTTATAAGGATCATTCTGGGTCACTTGTGATCCAGAATCTTACCACAAGGTTACTCAACTCCATCTGTTAAACCTTTGCCGAGCTGTGCGTGAGTTTGGCTGCTGGCCTTTGGCTATATTGTCCTCCATGATCCTGTTTGTTTTACAAGATTCAAAGTTTGCTGTTGACACCTTCCCCGGCTTTACAAGGTGACTGTACCTGGAGCACCTTCCTTTCTTTGGAGCTGCCTGTGATGTTTGCAGAAACCCGTGGGAACACCAACAATCTGGGTGTTCCAGGCTTGTAGGACTGTTCAGGGGCAAGGCCTGTTGGGCGCATAGCTCTCTACCACTGTAGTCCTGGGTCTGGCTCTCAACTCTGATAATCTGGAAAATCAATTCTCTTCTCAGTGCACCTGTGAAGTGCTTGGGCTTTGGTGGGCGGCGACGGGGGGCGGCGACGGGGTTCGGGTTCTTGCCAGCCAAGGTCTTGTTAGCCCAACTCACAAGAGGTTCATGTAGAGTAAAATACATAATGGTTAATGTCAGAGTGAAGGCCGGGGCTGGAGCTCGAGCTGACTGCCGGAGGGAAACCTGCGTGGGCAGCCAGATGAGAAGGTGAAGTAACGAGTTGGTTCGGTCTCTAGGAGGGCCGCGTCAGTAGAGGGGGACAGGACACTAGTCCACCGACCTCAATAGACATTGTACAGGTTCTTGCTGTTTGGGTTTCCTTTTTATCAGTCTGTACCTTTTCTTGTCTATTTTAAAATGTTTATTGTTTTTAACCTTTTATTTTGAAATAATTTCAGGTTTTCAAAAAAGTGGCAAAAGCAGTACAAAGAATTCCCTTACATTCTTCTCCCAGATTTTCTAAATGCTAGTATCTTACCTAATCACTGTATAGTGACCAAAACCGGGAAGCGAATACTGATTTAATACTATCATCTGGAGACCTTGTTCAAATTTTGCCAGTTAGCGTCCCATTAATGTTCTTTTTCTGGTCCAGGATTCAATCCAGGGTTGCATGTTGTGTTTAGTTGTCATAGAGCCTTAACCTGTTAACCTTAATGATAAAACTGCCAGTTATTTTATCAACAAAAATGGGTTTGTTTGGGAATACCAGAGACTTGCAGTCCAGGACAAGGGAGCTCTGGCAAAACCAGAGGCAAGCGAAGAACAAAGAAGAGAGGTGCTCTTTTATGGAGGAAAGGAGGGGGTTGGGAAGGACTGTTATAGACAGACAGTCCATTGGCTTAAACTGGGAGCTGGAAGTATGGTGGCTTCTCATTGGCTGGGTTGTTGCCAGGGAGAAGAATCGTTCTTCCTCCTGCTGGATAATAAAGTACTAGCTGAGGTCGCACTGACTTGCAAGCTGTGTCTCTTCCTGATGGGTCTGCCATTGACATCCCACGTGGGGGGCGGAGAGAGCTCCCCCTTCTGGTCTCCCCATTCCATTGTATTTGGTTACTATTTTAAAAAGATTTATTTATTTATTTTTGTGGGGGGAGACTGAGCATGAGAGAGAGAGAGGGTGCGAGGGAGAGAATCTTCAATACTCCCCACTGAGCACGGAGCCCCGTGTGGGGCTCCATCCTATGACTCACGAGACGGTGGTTTGAGCTGAAACCAAGAATCCCATGCTGAACCGACTGAGGCGCCCAGGCATCCCACCCAACTTGGTTTTAAATAAAACTCCGTTATTATTTTTCACACTTCTTAATATGGGACAGTCATATCTTTATTTGCCTTTCATAACTGTCACACTGCTGAAGAGTACTTGCCAGTTATTTTGCAAAATGCCCCTTGGTTTGGGGAGGTGGTTTCCTCATGGCTGAATAACGATTATGCATTTTTGTTCAGAGTTTTATGGAAGTGGTGTCGTGCGCTTGTGAGGGCTCTCTTCCCTGTTTTTAGTCACAATGCGATATTCCAAACAGATACGATGCAGTTAACTGGGCTCAGGGTTCTTAAACTTGAGATGACGTTGACCTCTCAGACCGTGTGTGGGGCACCACAGCTTGGGAAGCACTGGAGTTAAATGCTGTCATTTTAAGTGATCAGTGTGTTTGTAAATGCAAGTGTTGGAATGAGATTACTTGGCTGGGAGAAGGTTGGCATCTGGGAGGCCCACGATATGCTTATATTATGGTATATTAATTTAAAAATTCATCATAAAAATAGAAAAAGAAAATAGAAAGTTTCTGAATCTCTGACACCTGGGAAAATGTCCCTGAACCTCACAGTTAGGGAAACTTTGGTGGGGGCTATGGCTTTACCTTTCCTAACTGCCTTGTGTACTACATACTGTACCATCTTGTTAAGAGGTTTGGGGGTTCCCTGGCCTTGAACTGCTATCCCGCCCACCCCCCCAACACACATGACTGCCTACTCACCTCACCTGATATACATGGTCTTTTAGCTCAGAGTAACTTTACCTTGTTTCAGATTAACAAAACAGTAATAAAACCAACATTTTTCTTAAAGTTCATTCTTTATTCTTTCCTGATTCCTCCAATTTATGGTTTATCATCTTTCCTTTTAAAAAAAATCAAACTTACAGTACTATCTTCCTTCCCCCCCCCATTCATTTTTGGCTTTTCATCCTGGTAAAATAACTATAAAAAGAAATCAGCTAAATTTCAGCTTAAGTACAGTGAAAGCCAGCAGTTGAAATGATTGCAGTATGCAAAATGTTAGATAGAGGCACGTTAAAAGAAAGATTCCAGCGTATCGCCGGTTGTGGCTTTGAAGCAACTCATGTTTCCTTCCCACCTCTAAATTGTCATTTTTCCAGTTCTCCTTTTTGGAAGCTTCAGTATGCAAAGCTTTGACAACAGTTTAGGAAAATGAAATCACTACCCACTGTGTGCGACATTTGCTTGAAGATAATCTGTGCGGCCCAAAATTGGCAGTCGCTGAAATGAGTGAAACAATGACATGTTTGCACGGGCTCATTGTTTGAAGGAAGGAAATCCATCAAGGTGGCTGTTTACTTGCAGGGAAGAGAAGAACCTCCATCTGATTATACATCTTTGAATGGGTATTTTCTTCTTCGGTTTCATGTAGGGTTTTACGTAGTGATTGGAATTCTCAATACCTTTGTCTGTACTGTATCTTACTTCCATCTTTGTTCTTTTTCTCACTTTACTTTGGGCTGATACTTAGTTTCCGGTATCAGGTAGAATGGTTTTGATTGTAAATGGTAGAAAATTCAACCCAAACAGGCTTAAGCAACAAAGACTATCTGTTGACTCACATTACTGAAAAGTAGAGTTTTAGCATCAGGTTTAGGTATGGTCTGATCAGGGCTGTGGTCCACTTCTTCTCAGACCACATGGTGCTTCCCAAGCTATTTGAAAAAAGGAACTTAAAAAAAATTTCTAAACCAATATAGACCAATACTTTTATAAAGTACAATACAAATGAATTACTAGAAAAATAAAATTAAAGACATGTAAAAGCCCTAGATTTTAATTATTAAATTCAAGAGATATAAATTTACTGTGTCATATTGCTAGAAGTGTTTCTAAACAGGCGTATTCCCAGTTTCTGTCCTGACCTTGTTATAGACCATTACGGGCTACCGAGAAGCTCTGATTTGGTGCTGGTCTCTTCTGCCAGCTTTTTTGTGGTTCTCCTCAGGGTGGCAAAATGGCTGCCAGTAGCTTCCAGAGTGATGTGTATCTTTGTTCACATCTAGGGAGAGAGTCGTCACTGTTGCTCAGAAGTGTCATGCCTCATACTAGTTGGACCAATTCCAAGTACTTCGCTGTGATCAGGGGAATGCCATTGGCTCCTTGTTGATATCTTTTGTTCATTCTCGAGCCACTAAATGTTAGAAGGAACGTATAGGGATGGGGCGGGGGTGGTCTCACTTAAACCGAATGTCTGCCCCTGTGGTGCTGACATACTGACTGTTTTATGTTGATGAAAACATCCCTAACCACTGCTTGTATGGTGCTTTACACTTTGCATCTAATCTGTGGCAGAAGAAAAAATTGATATTTGCTCTTCGTTTTGGGTTCCTGGCACAGAGCTCCTAAAAACCCTTAGGATCTCCTGAGTGATGAATGTCTTTTGTATGTTTATGAGCTGACTCCTGGATAGAGGGTGACAGCTCTGTTAGATAGTTTCAGGCTGGGGGTTGGTCACCAGAATGACCCAGCCGTGGTTAGGTGGTTGGGACAGTCAGCCCACCCTGGACTCCGGGGCAGAGGTGGGGGTCTGGAGACTGAGTTCGGTCCCCATTGGCCAATGATCTAATCAGTCTTGCTCCCTAAAAACCCCTAAACTGTAACTAGACAGCTTCTGGGTTGGCGAACGCGTCAAGGTGTTGGGCAGGCGACACGTCCGGAGACAGCATGGAAGTTCTGCCTGGCGCTGGGCAGCTCTTCCGCGTGGCTGGTCCTGTATTTTATCCTTTACGATAAACCGTGAGACCTAAATAAAGTGTTTTCCTGAGCTCTGTGAGCTCTTGTAGTAAACCTGAGGGGTGGAAGTTGCGGGAACCCCCATATGCAGCCAAGTCAGACACGCAGGTCTGGGGACCTGGTGCTTGTAACTGGCATCTCAGGTGAGTACTGCCTTGTAGGACCGAGCCCTCAAACCAGGGGAGTCTGATGCCCTCCGGGTTGTTCACGTCAAAGTCACATTGAACATAGGACATCCAGCTAGTGTTGGAGAATTGGAGAAGGAACGGTGGTCCTAATGGCGGCATTCCTGAGGGACGGCTACGAATATGACCCTAGTGTCCAGTGAGGAAACAGAGAAGCGACTTACTCATTAAACAGCAAATAGTTGCACACCTCGAGTTCTTCGGATTCGAACTCTCAGAATGCCTTCCTCTACACGGGTATTCTTGCAGACTTCTCAAACAATCAAATAAAATATAAAACAATTGATATTTTTGTGAGGGAAGCATTAGAGGTTTAAGGGAGACGGTTTATGGCTCGGATGGTGAAACTTTCTACAGATGGGGCTCAAGGGAAAATATACCCACTTAAAATTCTCTGGTTAAAATAAGGCTTAAGAATGAAAATGAAATACATTAACCCTGGTATGTACTGAAACACCCGGATGTAAGCTAGTCCTCTAAAAAAAAAAAAAATAGCTGTGTCTTTAGGGATCACTTAGGAATATTCCTAAGTGAAAAGAATCAACTTCTAAGTTATAACTTCCTGCTGGTTCTAAAAACATCTAGGATTTATTCTTTGTGCTTATGTTCCATCTAGTGTGATACAGGATTTGGAATCCAGAGGATGAAATAGTTGTTTCAGTTCTTTAAAGGTTAACATTTAAGGAGAGGTGATATTGTTCCCAGGTTTTTGTTTTTTGGGTTTTTTTGTTTGTTTGTTTGTTTTGAAAGGGATTTATCATCAAAGAAAGTATCTCTTAAGAACTTAATTGGGTTCCTGCTGTCTGGTACAAACAGAAACTGTTGTGTTGTCTTAATTAGATAAAAGGAAATTATGTGTCTTGAGATCTCTAAATCACAGGAGCCTTCTCTTGTGCCCTGTGTCACTGCGTTAGCAATTTGTAGTTCTGATTATCTATAAACTACTGATTATAATTTGTGTGTACATCCAAAATGGGTTGTGACTCAGAGATTGCATTTGTGACTTCAGTGCTTGCTTGCATTTTATCCCTAAATAAATATAAACCCCTTTAGGACTTATCTTTTCTTTACCATGAATTTTCTTCCTCCTGCAAGCCTTGTTGCTGAAACATTAGAGAAAGTTTTATATTTGATGTGGATTCTAGTCCACGGCTATGAAAGTATGTTACTTGAGGTACCGTAGAAATAGTATTTTTTCTTCAAGAAAATCGTTTCTTTTCTCTCAAAGCTGCAAATCAGCTTCTCGTATCTTCTGCTCTTTCTGCCTTTAGTCCCCAGGTATTCAGTTGACAGACCACATTCCTTCCTTTTCTCTTTGCCCATCCCCATTAGCCCAGTTTAGGGCCCCCGTTAACTGGATTATTGAAATCCAAACTGGATTCCCCACCTCTAATACATTCTCAGTGCCATTGCTAGGGTTCTATAATACAGATGGAGTGCTATTTTACTATTCAAACATGCTCGATGATTCTCGGCCCTCCAGCATATATTCAGGATCTTTCATTACCAAACTCTTTTCCCGTGAGATAGTTTCCCGCCAGTACTGCCATCAATTTCAGATATGCCAGAGACCTTGCTAATGTGCCCGAGTTAACTCTGTGTCCTGTTACCCTTGGCTTCGTGTGGGCCCAAACCAGATTTTTCAAAGTCTAGTTTAGGTCCCACCTCATCTTGAAATTCTTCTAGAGCCTTCTCAGGTAGTACTCAGCTGATGTTTATCACTCTGGTTGGATTGTGTGTCTTCCCCGAGATAAGGGTCCTGTCTTAGTCTCCTTGGTATTCCATCAGCCTTGCCCTTATTGACATTCCATAGATAGTTGTGGGATTGAATCAACAATTACATGGAATTTATTCTTTTAAAACTGAAGGAAGGAGGGAGGAAAAGAGAGGGACACCGAGGGAAGATACATGGGTGAGTCCAAGCATACTTCCCTTTATGTCAGGTCCAGGGCGGGGCACTGTGGGGAGATCAAAAGAAGACTCTGCAAAATCCAGACTGTGGGAAACCCTAGAGGATAATTGGCCTGCTTTCTTCAGTGACTACATTGTTAGAAAACAGAGATGAGTAGAAGGCTTAGAGATTAAGGCATACATCACTCAGCTGCAACGTGTAGACTTTATATGGATTCTGATTCGAACAAACTGTAAAGGATACAAGACAACTGGGGAAATGTGAGCACTGATTGATTGGATAACTGATATGAAGAAATTAGGATTCGTTTTGATAGGTGCGATAAAGCTAATGTGTTTATGCTTTAAAGTATCCTTATTTTTAAGAGATCCTTACTGAAAAATCTGCAGATGAAAGGCTGTGAGGTCTGGGATTTACCTCCAAACAGCTTTGGCGTTGGGGGTGGCGGTGGAGGGGAGGGGAAATAGGTGGGTGTGGAGAGAAGACAAGACTCGCTGTGAGTTGGTAATGGTTGAAGCTGATGGATGGCTGTGTGGGGATTCATTCATTCTTTCCACTTTTAAATTAAAAACAGTTTTTTTTATTAATGTATAGTTGATATTTTAAGTTTTGTTTTTAATTGAAGTATAGTTGACACTTTCTACCTTTTATGTGTTTGAAAGTTTCTTTCATAAAAGATTTATGTAGAATTAAATAAGGGCTAAGACATGGGTCTTGGTTTTAAAGAATTGAAAGAACACGGAACTGGGGTCTGGGATGCTCAGATTCTAGCCCTGGTCCTCCAGTGACCTGAATGACCCAGAGTGGCCCAGTTAACATTTCTGGGTTCCACAGACTTTCCTGAGTAAATGAGATCATTGGATGGGATTCTCCTTGTCAGTGGCTCCCTGGAATGCTATGCTTTTGAGAGAGATTTTTGGGATGTGCTCTCTGGGAGAAAGGTTCTAGAATCAAGGAGCAATGTCCATGAAGGGCTTGGTTTTAGTCAAGCTGTGTGTTTGTCAGACTCTGGTTCCAACCCAGTCACCTCCCTTCCCCTCGGGGAAACCGGCAGCATTCTGTAATACAGGCTGTCAATTTGAGTTGATAGGATTTCAGCCACAGAGGTAGAGACACGGTGTAAATCGCTGGGCTGTCTTCCTCCTGAGTTACTTCAGTGTGTCTCGTGATGAGGGGCTCAGGCTCTGGAAGCCGGGTTCAGATCTCATCCTAACTACAAGCTGTGTCCCCTGGGCCCGTTACTTCACCTGCCTTCCTTAGAGGGTTGTGGTGAGGAATGAATCAGCCGGCACATACCTGGCACATAGTAATGGCTCAATAAACGGTAGGTAGCATTTTTACCAGGTCCATTAGTTTTGTTTGTATTTTGGATATTTCCAGTTCTTACAGGCTTTTGGAAGCTCAAGCACATTTGTCATTTTCAGTTTCTTCCTCCCTCCCTCCCTGTCTTCAGGTTAGAAGCATATTGGAGAGCCCACCGTAGTCTGTGGGAGGGGAGAGGGGCACCGAGGCAACCTGGGAAGGGAGTTAGTGACCAGAATTTGCCTCTCAGAGATCACCTGGTCTGCTTTTCACTTGGGTGCTGAGGGTCTGGTTGCCGAGGGGTTTGCCTGAGGTGGCTTAGTCAGGGCATTGGTGGAGCCACATCTGGAATCCTGTTTCCTGACTGCTGGTTCTTTCTGCGGCCGTGTTCAGCTTCCTGAAGTCTCCTTTGGCCTCCTAATTGCTGCCTGGGATGCAGTGTGGGGAGAAAAATTCTGTCTGCTCTATCTGGTATTAAAAGAATTAATGTCTACTGATTGAGAAGGAATGTCTGTTGATTCTCTAGCATATGCAGGGAGGGGAAATGGAAGGAAGTGTGGTGTTCCTCACACTCTGACTAATCACTTAGGCAGCAGGGCTCCTGTCATTTCCTTTCTATGGCTTGGTGACCTCAGCCCTTGTCCTTCTGGTCCAGGAAGGCAGCACCTGTGAGCCTTGCCTCCTGCTCGCCCTGCCTACCCCCCTTCCTTACAACCAACTTGCCTTGGGCCCTGAATCTTTGTCTTAGAGTTGTCTGAATCACTTCCCTGTTTCTCATCCTTGAGGTTTCCGGTAAATAGCATTGTTTCTCCTTAGGCCTGTTGTTTTTTCTCCTTAGTGTTATTTCTTGATTACCTTCATTTTCTTTGGATGTTTCTATTTATTTTCTATTCATTAAGTTGAAAATAGGTTTATAAACTTCTCTTGTTTTATTCCAGGATGAGATTCCAGCTTATAGATTACTTGCTCCCTTCGCTTTTTCTGCAGCTTTGAGGTACTTGGTGGCTCATGAAAATTCCCTAATAAGGGGGAAAGTAATATCTTTATAAGACTTGACAGATTACATAGTGATTTTATAGACAAAATAATGTACTAAGCTAAAGAATTGAAAAGGCTAGATTTTATCCTGGGTTTTAATTTCCATTTACAAACTGACTTTTTAGACAAGTTTTTTTTTTTTTTTAACCTTCTCCTACTTCAGTTTTCTCGTCTGAAAAATGGAAATCTCTAGATTGTTGGAAGATGATATATTCTTGGCATTGATTAATAAGTTCAGTAAGTTCTAGCTCATGTTACTGTGGATATTGTGATCTTATTTGAGCTTCATGGTAGCTTTTTTGAGATATATGGGGCAATTTCCCCCATTTTAATCTATTTCCAATAATTCATCTATTTCTTTCCTTTTGCCTATGAAGAAAAAAGAGAGATTTAAAGCTAACACATTTCAGTTGTATGTACGTAGCATTAAGACTTGGTGAGTTTGAGATTTGCTCTAAAATCTCCTCCTGGAGGAAGAGACGAGGGGTGGGTGGAGGACTCCTTGCATCTTTAAATTCAACTCAGGGGCACCTGGGTGGCTCAGTGGGTTAAGGCCTCTGCCTTTGGCTCAGGTCATGATCTCAGGGTCCTGGGATTGAGCCCCACATCGGGCTCTCTGCTCAGCGGAGAGCCTGGTTCTCCCTCTCTCTCTGCCTACTTGTGATCTCTCTCTGTCAAATAAATAAAAATAAAATCTTTGAAAAAATATAAATAAATTCAACTAATTCCTGGTTCAGTACAATCTGACAAGACTGGGGGTGGGGTGTGGGAGGCACACGTGTACGTGAAGCTTCTCCTCAGGCCCATTTCATTGTCCTTGATTTAGAACCATGTCGGGGTTCCTGAGGGCAGCTGATAGGCTGGGAGGTGGTGGGGTGTAGCGAGCCCACCCACCTGGGGTAGAATCTTGGCTCTGCAACCTCCCTGCCTCTCGGTTTCCTTCTTTGTACAGTAAGGGCCCCAAGGTGATCTTGAGGAAGGGGGCATACATAAAGGGCCTACCATGCTATAGATGCTCAAACCATGTCGATTCCTTTTCTAGTCTAAACTATATTTCTAAAAAAACCCCGAAATATACCTATTTATTTATTTATTTATTTATTTATTTATTTATTATTTTGATCATGCAGTGGGAACCTCTGGCTAAAGAAATTTCGAGCAGCAGCAAATGGGTTCCAGAGACATTTGTGTGGGCAGGGCTACCCCTGAAACCCCCCCTGAACTTGCCTCTCCTGCCAAGAAAAGCTGGGCTTGGAGAGTTAGAACTTGCTTTCCGCCAACATTTCTCACTGTCAGGTGGGCATTCGAGAGACATTGCTTGGTCAGAATACACGTTCTGGGCTCCGAACCAGACCCACTGCCTAGACACGCACCTTCTGGGAAAGCTTTCTAGGTGCTCTGGTTGCCACCCTGGCTTAGAGCCAAGGCTGTAGACAAACCAGAATGACTTTCGAGTGTATCTAAAATAGAATTCAATTTAGAGAACTTGGGTTGGGTGTAGCTTTCTGAAGAGATACAGCCATCCTTTCCTGGGAAGAGAGTATACTCTTGGACTTGGTAATGGGGGGCGGTTAATGCTTTCATAGTAATGATAATAGCTAACGTTACATACATTAGCCCATTCCGTTCTTGCTGCAGCCCGATGAATTAGTCTCTATCCTTGGGCCCCTTTGGCATGACCTGGCCAAAGTGACACAGCTAGGCTGGGATGGAGCCCGGTATTGAACCCAGGCAGCCTGGCTCTGGCGTCAGTGGCCTTGTCCCTCATATTCTCAGTCTCCCTCAATCACAGATAGGACTGCCGTGGAAAGGAGCTTTGGAACATGCTGGGGAAGTTTGGTAAGAACCCATAGCCTCTTCTCCACTGACTTCATGTTGTTTCTCGGCATATCCTGGGGGGGGGGGGTGTCGTGATTTCCTGAGGACTCCTGCGTCAGAGCAGTTGTGGGCACAGGTGGGTAGAAACCACTGACAGCCCCACCTCTCCTATTTACGCCCTCCACTCTCCCATTTCTTATTCAAGTGATTGGGATCAGCTCATTCTAAGAGCGACAACTTGGGAAGTCCCTTCTTCGGCTTCTTCTATTGTAGTGAAAACGATAGAATAATTGCTTTTTGGTGGTCCCTTTGTGAGAGCCTGGGGGGATGCCTTTCATTTCCTCTGCCCTCCCGAGAGAACAGGACCTGGTTCCCAAGGGTCTGGTGCTGAACGGTGCTTTGAGGAGGGGGTTCATGTGGGAGTCTTTGCAGCGGGGAACAGGGTTAAAATCGCCTGCAGAAGACTTACTGTAGACACACCTGCCTGGACACAAAATCATGGGGCACTCGGGCAAAGGATGCCATTGCGAAGTAACAGAACAGTTACTTGCTGTGTGCCGGGCACTGTGCTAGATCCTTTAGGACACTTTGTTCCTAATTCTCACTCCACCCAGAAGGTAGAGGGTATGGTTGCCATTTTATGGAGGAGGAAACGAACGCCGAACGTTAAATGATGAGTCCCGTGGTCACACACATAAGTGACACAGTTAGGATTTGAACCCATTTCTCTCAGGGTCCCAAGCCTATAAATTTTCTCCAATGCTTCACCCCCACGTCTGTGAAAGAAAACGGCGCACTCAGCTTCACACCAGACATGAATTTGTAAATAAAAGTTTTCTTTCCTAATTTAATATCAGGATTTTCTTTTGAATATAAGGAATAAAATAAACACGGCTAAATGTTGTCCTGAAATGAAGGAAGTGAAAAAGGACTGAATGAATGATTGAATGAATGAATGGTGAGCGAGCAAGCTGGACTGCTGGTGGGTATGTGGAACTCAGGGGGACCCTGCCCCCTGGATACTCAGGAGCCCTGATCATCTTCTAAGCAAGTCTGTTGGGCTTACCTTGCTTAAAAAATTATATAATATCAGTTAAAAATGAATTGGGGAGGCTATGTGCTATGGTGAGTGCCGTGAATTGTGTAAGACTGATGAATCACAGACCTGAAACAAATAATGTACTATATGTTTATTAGAAAAACAAAAAAATTAAATTAAAAAAGATATAGTATCTGGATCTCGAAGTAGCAACTTGTATTTTTAGCTACATTTAATTCCTGACTTCTTTACTCTTGATTTCTTTCCCTTCAATTAATTGTTCCTCCTGTTTCCTCCTGCCCCTTCTTTTTTCCCAACTCCCTCTTCCAGTAGAAGGTTTTGCTTGCCAGGATTATTTGGTTAAAATTATTTGGGTAACACGTGTAATTTTAAAAAGTCCAAATTTCTTTGGAAAAAACCTGAAAAGAATAAAGGCATAGCTATCCATTTATGAACTACGAAAATTAGGATGAACTTTCCAACAAATGTTGTTATTATAATACTTACTGTTCCATTTTCAATTCAGACATTGTGGATGCCCTGAGGAAACAGACATGGGGAGAATAAGATGTGATCATATTAATTATGATTTCGCTTCTGTGGTTAAAGAGATTTCCAGCTAGAGCCGTTGTTGCTGCTTAATGAAACAAATATTTCGCTGAGAGCCTTGCAATCTGCCAAACCCTGTACCGGCCTTTGATTTCACCTGTGCGTTGGGTGAGAATGCCATTTCTGCTCTGAGTTGGTTTTAAAAATTCTTTGCAGCAGCTCTCAGCATAATTTATTAGGTCAGCGTTGAGGAATGTTACTCCGTGAAAGCCACTTTTCCGCGTGCTTGAAGGGTAACACCACGTCTGTCTGTCTGCGTACCGTGTCTTTCGGATTTTCTCTTACTCTACCCCTCTCTCCTCCTTCGTTTCCTTGCCTGCCTTTCTTGATTAGGTAGAAATACCAAAATCAAATTGTGTAGACCCATTTTTCCCACCAAGTGGCCCTCAGACCACCAGCATCATCATCATTTGTGCTTGTTAAAAATGTATAGTCTTAGAGTCGGGTGAGCGACTGACTCGATTTTGGCACAGGTTGTGATCTCAGTGTTGTGAGACTGAGCCTCGCTCAGTCCTGCATTCAGTGTGGAGTCCGCTGAAGACTCTCTCTCCCACTTCCTCTGCCCCTCACCCCCAAATAAAGAAATTCTTTTTTTTTCACCCCAAATATGTTTATTTTAATTTTTCAGTGTTACAAGATTGATTGTTCATGCACCACACCCAGTGCTCCATGCAATACGTGCCCTTCTCAATACCCATCACCAGGCTCGCCCAACCCCCCACCCCCTCCCCTCCAAAACCCTCAGTTTGTTGCTCAGAGTCCACAGTCTCTCCTGGTTCATCACCCCCTCCGATTTCCCCCCATTCATCCTTCCCTTCCTTCTCACAATGCCGTCCATGATTTTCTTTATACTCCACA
>CM052800.1:29363021-29385446 GCA_028533885.1 Nasua narica | reverse complement strand
GAGGGGAGTGGGATAATGGGCAAAATGGTGGAGGGGCGGGAAATACAGGTTTCAGTTCCGGAATGAGTAAGTCACAGGGATAAAAGGCACAGCACAGGGAATACAGTCAGTGCTGTTGTGACAGTGTCGTGTGGTGAGGGACGGCAGCTATGTTTGTGGTGAGCAGAGCATCAAGTACAGAGCTGTCTGATCACTGTGTTGTACTCGTGAACCTAAGGTAACATTGGGTGTCAACTATCATTCAATTAAAAAAATGCATATTCTTGTGGCTCGACCCAGATCTGAATGTGAGAGCTGCTGAGTTAGCGTTACAGGTAGTCCCAGTGTTGTTTTTATTTTCTTTCTTTCTTTCTTTCTTTCTTTCTTTCTTTCTTTCTTTCTTTCTTTCTTTCTTTTTCTTCTTTCTTTCTCTTTTTAAAGACTTTTTATCTATTTATTTGACAGAGAGAAGTCACAAGTAGGCAGAGAGGCAGGCAGAGAGAGAGGAGGAAGCAGGCTCCCTCCCCACCGAGCAGAGAGCCTGATGCGGGGCTTAATCCCAGGACTCCCAGACCAGGACCCAAGCCGAAGGCAGAGGCTTCAACCCACTGAGCCACCCAGGCGCCCCCCAGTGTTGTTTTTAAATTCTCAGTAGAATGTTCTATTTCTCTCTTTGAATAACCAGGCAGTCTCATTTTCTCCCCGAGTAAATGTACTCTGATTAAAAAACAAAGATGAAAACAATTATAAAAAAACCACACACTTCCAAAAAGAATTCTGGAATTAGGTTTCAGAACTCGAGAAACTTTCTTTAGATTTTTCACTGAAACTCAAGTTGTTCCTTCACATACTATGGATATCCTCAAATTACTATGATTAGCGAACTGTCCGATTCTTTGGCTTTTTAAAAACGACAAAAGTTTAATGATGACCAAAGTCATAAAATTGAAGTCCTAGTTCAAGCTACTTGTGGTTTAAAAATGAGTCAGAGGAGTCACGGAGTTGGACTGGGTGGGCACGACTGGGTAGAACCAGGTTCTGGGCTGTGCCCATCAGAGCCTTTTCAACATTCTGGGCCTCAGCGTTCTCTGTCCGGTAACAGATGGCTCGGGTGCGCCGTGACTTCCCTTCTGGTTCTGATGGAGTCGGACTCCCGTAGGAGGAGAAATAGAAGATGCTGAACATCCAATGTAGGCCAGTATGTTGGAGAGAAAGTTTTATCTTGATAGGAGGGACTTTTAAAAATGAAATACATGAAGGGGGCAGGGCACCGGGGTGGCTCGGTCATTAAGTGGCTGCCTTCAGCTCAGGTCCTGATCCCAGGGTCCTGGGATCGAGCCCTGCATCGGGCTCCCTGCTTGATGGGGGCCTGCTTCACCCTCTCCCATTCCCTCTGCTTGTGTTCCCTTTCTCACTGTTTCTCTCTCTGTCAAAAAATGAGTGAATGAATGAATGAATGAATGAATGAAATACATGAAGGTTGAAGGAACTAGAGCCCATCGGTCCATAAAGAACAAGAGTACTGAAGTTAAAAAGAAATGGTTGGGAATTTCTTGTACTCTTTCAGAACAACAATGCTGTACTCACCCCAATTACCGGTCATTGAAACATAATCAGGAAATGGACTTCCTTAAGGCGAGGACCGTCCTTTGTTTGACACATTTCATTCGCTGTTGCCAGGTACATTTGTGCCATTTTATAGATTCGAGTAGAAGCTGGTGGTTGTAGGACCTGGGGAGAGTGTATGTCTTATATCCGAGAAACTGCCACTACTGGAGGAAAGAAACAAAGCCTCCTGCCTTAAAAGATTCATCCATTTGAAGCTAATTCCAACAGCTGGAGAATTGGGGAGAAATTGGAGTTTAGTAAATGATGTCTTGATTGTGCTGTTGTGTTCCATTTTTCTGTATTCATTTATGGAGAGAATGACGAATATCAAAGGTGGCAAAGAATATAAAGACTGGTGTTTCTTAAATCTCAATAATTTATGGACCTCTTTATTTACAGGAAAAAATTTCTCACAAATCCCCAGTACTGACATAAATATTCTTATTATGAAGTAGTTGAAATATACTCGAACATAAAAGTAGGTATAAACTCCTTACGCTTCAGCTCTTATATAACTATAAAACAATGACAAATTTATAGAGTAAATTCAAGCAAAACTACAAAGCCAATAAAATGCAAATTAACATTAATTTATCGTGACAGATAATTTTGTTCGACTAAAATTAAACCTCCCCTTGGAAATGTGACTGTGGTTCTGATGCCAAAGTTCTAGTTCTTTTGGGATCTGTATGAAACTCAGTTCTCCTTCCACTTCCCTGTTTTCGAAGCTTCCTTCATATAAAGCACCATCTTTTGGCAGGAACGCATGATTTGGGTTTTAATTTAGTTTCATTTATTTTTCTTACTTGTCGTTTGATGATTAAAGTTATACTACTAGGTGCCGTGCCAATCAGAAAGATGAATGCAAGCTCACTTTTGATCGCTTTTGAACTTGGAACTTGGTACCTAGTTGCACATGGGACAGTGGAGGGAAGAGAGGGATTGTTGGTGCCTGCCATATTGGGTTTCAGATTTGGATGAGAGTGAATGGTGCTGCTGAGCAAAATATAGAACAAAGGACAAAAAGTAGGTTTGGAGGGAAGATCATTAGTAGGGGACTTACGTTTCCAGCAGTATAGTGGTTTGGATACTCTAACACACTTCCCCATTGTTATCTGGATAAAATATTTTTTAATATACTTCTGGGCTCCCAGAAGCTAAGACATTTCCCAAATCTCCTACCTCAGTTAGATCAACCATCAAAGGGAAAATTCAACCAAAGCTGAGAGCTTTGTATATTAACAACCAGAAAAGATAGGTTGCCACAGGGGCAAATGCTGATATCACAGCTGTGGTTGGAGACTAAGCCTTTGGTCAGTGGCATGGTGGAACAGCCTGCATTCTGCCAGGACCTAGAAAAGAACCTAGGTGGCCTGGGTAGGTAGCGCCCATTGGCTTTTGGCAGAAGCAAATGCAGTTCCTTTCTGGAGGAAGGCATCCCTTCTTTGGACCTTCGGATTCTTCCCAGATCAACCAAACATGAGTTCAGAATGAAAGATTTCCAGTTCTTCTGAAAAACAAACCACCAAGAATGAGAGTCACCAGAAACAAACAAAAAAGCCAATAAATTTAGAACCCTGAGAAGTTTAGATATTAAAATTTTGATACAGAATATAAAATAACAATGTTTGAGACGTTTTAGGAAATAAAATAGTTAATCACAAATACGTGCAAAGAGCGTGACATAAAAATTGACCGTGGATGTTATGAAACCGTAAGAAGAAGGAAAGGTTACTATTTGTGACCACTTGGTTGGGCCATGAGGGCTTTATGTTAAGTGAAATAAGTCAGAGAAAGACAAATATTATATGATCTCACTTATATGTGGAACTAAAAAAAACCCAAACTCACAGAAACAGAGAACAGATTGGTGATTGCTAGAGGAAAGGGGTGGGGGAAATGGGGAAGGTGGTCAAGGTACAAACTTCTGGTTATAAATAAGTTCTGGGGATATAATATATAGCATTGTGACTGGGCTTAACAATACTGTTTTTTTATATTTGAGAGTTTCTAAGAGAGTAGACCTTAAAAGTTCTCATCAGAGGTATCTGGGTGGCTCAGTTGGTTAAGCATCTGCCTTCTGCCTTAGATTTAGGTCATGTTCCTAGAGTCCTGGGATCAAGCCCCACGTCTGGCTCCCTGCTCAGAGTCCGCTTCTCCCTCTGCCCCTCCCCTTCCATGCACACCCCCCAAATAAATAAAACATTTAAAGAAAAAATTCTTATCAGAAGAAAAAAATTAACTACGTGAGGTGATTAATGTTAATTAGATTAAACTTACTGTAGTAATCATTTTGCAATATGTATAAATATCAAATCATTATGTTGTACCTTAAACACCTTAAACTGATACAGTGTTATATGTCAATTATATTTCAGTAAAATGGGAGGGGGAAGAGTGTGTACAACAGCAGTATAAATCTAGGTGTTTTTGTTGTTGCTGAAAAGAAAATTGACTAGGCGAATTTGGAAAAATACAAACAAACAAAAACAACACCTAAGGAGAAAATTGTAACTGTTGAAATAATAATTTGGTAATTAGAAATAATTTGGTAATTTGAAAATCTAGTGTATAACATCCAGAGAGAGTTTATGAAGGACATAAATGAGCAGTGTTCCTTAAATTCAAGTAAGTAATGGACAGATAAGGGAAGCACAACATAAACTAATAAGGATAAATAAAAAGAAGTCCACGTCTACACTTGAATACTTGAATACACCAAAATAATAAACATGATCTTAAGAATACCCAGAAAGAAAAGGCTGATTGTTTATCAAGGGAGTAATAAGCTGACTTCTCAACATAAAAGAAAATACTGCTGATTGTGTATCAGCAAAACTCATTCAAGAAAAAGGCAAAATGTGGGACTCCTGGGTGGCTCAGTGGGTTGGGGCCTCTGCCTTCAGCTCAGGTCATGATCCCAGGGTCTTGGTATTGAGCCCCGCATCGGTCTCTCTGCTCAGCGGGGAGCCTGCTTCCCACTCTCTCTCTGCCTGCCTCTCTGCCTGCTTGTGATCTCTCTCTCTCTCTCTCTGTCAAATGAATAAATAAAAGTTTTCAAAAAAAAAAAAAAAAAGAAAAAGGCAAAATAGGCTTTCCAAAAATCTAAAACTTGCCACAGCAGACCTTTATTAAGAAACTTCTAAAAGGATATACTTCAGGAAGAAGAAAGTGGTTCTAGGAGGAAGAGCTGAGATGCAAAAGGAAGTGATAAAGAAATTGATAAACATGTAGATTAAAGTTAAATAAAATTAACGTTTTTTTGAAAGTTTAAATTTAAATATTAAAAATGAAAAATTGTCCTCAGTCATACTAGGCACATTTCAGTGCACATGTGGCTAGTGGCTACTAATGTGCTGAGTAACAGTTCCACCATTGAAGAAAGTTCTGTTGAACAGCACTGTTGTAGAACAATGGAAGGGAAATACATTAAGATTATCTTTGCCATTCATTTTGAGATGCCATTGTTTGTAAGAGCCACCGTTATGCTATGTGTAAAAAAATTTAAGAAAAACATTGCCCGATTTTTTTTTTAAGATTTTATTTTTAAGTAATCTCTAACAACCAAGGTGGGGCTTAAACTTCACCCTGAGATCAAGAGTTGCGTGCTCCACTGACTGAGCCATCCAGGCACCCACCCCTATTGCCAGAATTTTTTAAGGTGCCATTTTTAGAAGACCCATCTCAATATTACCTGTGTGAACATGTGAAGAAATGTGTCTCTTAGGCTGGTTGCCACTTGGGGTTAGAGTATTAATGGCATGGGCGTCCAAGAGTGGTGATCCACATAGGGTGGACATATAGAGTGTCAAGGGAGAAGTCTGGCCTGGAGACAAAGCATGGCGCGAACTTGGCCTAGCGTATGTCTCAATGAACGTTTGATGAATGACTGGGGGCTGTACTGCAGGGCGTATGGGGGTCATCAGAATACCCTGTAGGTGGGCCTGGCGATGTGGTTGAAGTCACCAAAAGGTTTGTGTGAAGTCATGAGGAGAATCCGAATGAAACCTTCATGAACACTGTGGGTATTCTAGTGGCCATGCAGAAGGGAGCCTCAGGGGGAGCCTGAGAAAGAGCCTTGAGAGAGGTGGGGAAGAACCAGGAATATGTGGGGCCACCTGGGGATAAGGGTGAGGAGGTGACATGTTGGAAAGACCCTGACAAGATAAGTCTCTTGACGTAAGTGTCAGCTTGCTCTGTGTGATAGGGGAAGCATTGACTGTCACCAAGGCATCAATGATTATTTCTGCCAGGGCATCCGAGAAGACTTCCAGAAGGAGGTTGTTTCTGGGCTGAGCTTCAGAGGATGAAAGCTTGGCACCTCCGAGAGGGAGGGCAGGGCAGTCTGGGCAGATAAAGTAATGCGAACAAAATCCTTAAGTTGTGAGAAGGTGTGGAGCCTTTGGTGGTAATTCCTAATGAGCTGGACTTCGCTGGGTCCAGCTTCTTTCTAGGTAAAGTCTCGTGTTGGTGAAGGAGCATCCATTCCTTAAGATCAGAAGCGTACCTTTTCCTAATCTCTGGTTGGAAGGTCATTAAAATAACTGCAGACCTGACCAGATACCACCCAATGCTCTAAACAGACCATACTTCATAGATAATTTTTCAGAACAGTATCTTTTTTTTTTTAAAGATTTATTTTATTTAATTGAGACAGAGAGAGAGAGAGAGAGAGAGAATGAAAGGGGAGAGGTCAGAGGGAGAAGCAGGCTCCTCTCAGAGCAGGGAGCCTGATGCGGGACTCGATCCCGGGACTCCAGGATCATGACCTGGGCCGAAGGCAGTTGCTCAACCAACTGAGCCACCCAGGCGCCCCAGAACAGTATCTTAAATGCAGAATTTATGACTGAATTTTGGGTTTTAAGCTCTGTGTGAGGAACTGTAATGCCTACATTACATTACAGATGACGTAGCCATAGGCCATCCTGAGACTACAGAGTGGAAAAGAGACTTGGCTTGCTGAAGTTCACCAGATGCTAAGAAAATATGGGGCCGACTTCGGTGAGAAATCCCAGGTCTTTGATTTAAAAGCCAGGTAACATCAGTCAAGTTCCTTGAACTTCTTCATGCCTCAAATTTCCCTGTTTAAAAATAGTCATATAATAATAGTTCCTACTTCAGGATGAATGTGAGGATTCATGGAAAGCTCTTAGCAAAACAGTTACGCATTAATATGATAGAAGTATTCTAGGGACCCCTGGTAGTGCAGTAGGTTAAGCCTGGGACTCTTGATTTCGGCTCAGGTCATGATCTCAGGGTCCTGGGATCGAGCCCCGCGTGGGGCTCTGCACTCAGCGTGGAATCTGCCTAAGATTCTCTTCTCCCTCTGCCCTTCCCCACCACATGCATGTTCTCTTTCTCTCTCTACAATAAATAAATAAAATCTTAAAAAAAAAGGGCTCCAGTACTTTTTTCTATGAGGCAGTAGAGTAAAACCAGCAGTTCCCACTCATGGCTGTGCATCAGGTATCATGTAGGGATAGTTAAAAACAAACAAACAAAAAACAACACGAAGATTTCCCAGACACTCCCCCAGACCTGGTATGTACGTCAGGGTACTTGGGCTTTGGACTTTGTATTTTTTGTAAGAATTGCAGGTTTAAGAAGCTCTTCCCCTAGAGTTGTGTATCGTTTTGGTCATTTTTATTTGGATATTTACTTTCTTCCTTGCTAAAGCATATTTTCGACATTGGGTCTTGCTGGTTGTCGATTATGTGAGCTTTCATTTCAGGTTATTAATCCGGGTCAGTGTGTGGATCTTGACTCCCTCCCTTCTTTTCTCTCTTCCCCTCTTTCCTCGTCCCCTTCCGCTCTGTCCCATACCGAATTTTTAGACAGTTGGGCTGACAGTGTCCTGGACAGCCTAGTTCTCAGGCCCTTTTTATTTATTTTTGTAATGAAACAGATTTAAAAAAGCAACTTTGCTAAGGCAGACATTTGGCATGTTAAAATTGAACTTCAGTTTTGTTTCTAAAATAAATAATTCCACTTTTTTTTTATTCTTTAAGAAAATGACTGCTCCAGGAAATGCTTCTAAAATAACTGAAGTTCCTCTTGTTAAAACCAGGGTTGTTATTGGACGGATTCCAGCGAGTGTTCTTTTTCCTGGGGGTGGGGGTGGGTGGGCAGGGGGAGGACGGGGGCAGTGTGGAGAGAGTGCTCTACTCCAGGCCGACACACACACACTGTAGTCCCCCACACCTAAGAGTGCGGTTCATATAATGGCAGTAGATTATTTGGTATATCGTAAAATGTGGTCTGGAGGTTAAAAGAAGAAGGCAAATGTTTACGGTATCTAGATCAATTAGAATATTCCTTTTAACTTTTGTGTGGAGGTCTTTTGGTGGAAGGAATCGCCGTGTTGCCTCAAAGGCAGCCTTGCCGCTTCCTCTATTTAGTTCGTATATTTCACATTTCGTTCGAATGAGGAATGACTGAAATGTCAGCTTTATCAGGGTGGACATTTTGGTCAGTCCTTTTATTCTCAGCACTTAGGTAGGGCCTGGCATGCAGTGAGTGCTCAGGAAAAATATGTAAATGAATGGACTAACAACAATTAGACAACCCAGATTAAAAACGACAGCTACCACTTTGCGCTGTGGAACTTCCTCAAGAACTCTGAAAAGGTGGTGCGCCTGGGTGGCTCAGGTGGTTAAGCGTCTGCCTTTGATTGAGGTCACAATCTCAGGGTCCTGAGATCGAGCCCCCAGTTGGGCTCCAAGCTCAGCGCAGAGTCTGCTTGTCCTTCTCCCTCTCCTTCTACCCCCTGCTCTCTCTCTCAAGTAAATAAAATCTTTTTTTAAAAGTCCTTGCAGGAAGGGACTGGGTCTCCTGTCCATGTTTGGGTCCCCAATGCCTTATCTGGCAGCATTGCAGTTTCTTAGTAAATATTTGTTGAATGAACACATAGTGTTAACATTTCTATAATACTTTCATATTTGGTTTTCTCAGTTGGCAATCCCAGGGAGTTGACTATGAGTATCGCCCCAGTTTCACAAATGAGACAAAGGGTAAAGAGAATAAATTAGTTATTCCAGAAAGCCACAGGTCCTAAGTAGCAGAGCTAGGACTATAAGCTCTAAATCTGCTCATTTCTTCATCCCTTGTTCTTTCCAGAACAGCCTTTAAAACCTTAATAAGCATAAATTCCCACTCTTTGCTCCCCAAGTGGAAACCCTCTATACTTGAGAGCATGACAGGGGAAGTTGCCATATGAAACCTTTTGCAAATTACCTAGTGTCTTCCCCATCAGCTACAATCTTTGTTGGGTGCCAGTATGGATTATTCATAATAGATTCTCCTAAGTTGCCTGTGATGGGTTCCTATGATATATTCTTTTTGGAAAAAAAAAAAAAAAAGCCAAACAATTTTAATGCAATCTTCTTTTCTCCCAAATATTGTAAGGTGTAAGTTTATTAATACTGTGAATCTAAGGGTTTTTTTAAAAAAATATTTTATTTATTTATTTGACAGAGGGAGAGATCACAAGTAGACAGAGAGGCAGGCAGGGGCGGGGGTGGGAAACAGGCTCCCTGCTGAGCAGAGAGCCCTATGTGGGGCTCGATCCCAGAACCCTGAGATCATGACCTGAGCTGAAGGCAGAGGCTCCAACCCACTGAGCCGCCCAGGCGCCCCTGAATCTAAGTTTTTAAAGTCAACTTTCCATGGGAGCCTGGGTGGCTCAGTCAGTTAAGCACCTGACTCTTGGTTTTGGCTCAGGTCGTGACTTCAGGGTCGTGGGATCGAGCCTCGCATCGGGCTCTGAGCTCAGTGCGGGTTCTGCTTGTCTCTCTCCCTCTGTTCCTCTCTCTCTCTCTCTCTCAAATCCATCAGTCTTTAAAATAAAATTTCCAAGGTGGTGAGAGGAATGTTCTCCAGTGTATTTTTGCCTGATCCTGCGGATCATTTTGAGATAGAAATTTCTGAAGTGTTGAATTGACGTGGCTGGTATTTCTGGCCTCGGGCTCAAGCAGGAGAAACCTTCCCGGTGATGTTAGAATAGAAAAAATAAAACGCCGGCCAAACATAGAAGAGTCTCAAACTGTGGCAAACATCTGGGTGTACATTTTGCCAAAGGCATTCACCGAAGCTAAAGACCGAGCAGCACACAGCCAAGGTTCCAAGAAAGGATTTCAAAATCTATGAATCTGATCTCATTCTAATTTATGTTTCATCTCTGTTGGCAAAGATCATTTGGTAGCTCCAGCAAGATTTACCCGATTGGATTAGCGGGTGAGAGTTGGTCTCCCCAGACCACGACATTTGAACTTAACCGTCCTTACCTTACAAATAGCTTCAAAGAGTTACTTGAACAATACCCCAAAGCTTTGATTTCACCGTGACACAGCAACACGAATCTAATTCCCTTTGCCCGCTGTGGATGTTGACCTTGAGTATTAGAACAGAGGCATCGAGGGGGATAAATAAACTGCCACTATTGTGTTTTCCTCCAGGGTCCAGCCATGGAAATAGATGGTAGGGACTTGAGGAGCAGTTTTGTGTGGACAAAAAACCAAAAAAATAAAAAAACCCGCATTTTCTTTTTTCTCCGGGTGCCTGACTTCTCAAATGAGGCGGGATGAGCTGTCTAGTGTTTTTTCTGGCTCTTACAAAGCGAGATCACATCCTCCCTCGATGCGGCTTTTTTTTTTTTACGAGCAGCCTTGCAGCCCACGCCGTTGTCGTCGGCTGCACGGTAGGACAAGCTCACGAGCAGGGCGCTGGGTGCAGGCTTTCCAGGGAGCGTTTCTGAGTCTCTCCTTTTGCCACCCGTCCTCTTCTCTCCCCTGGCTTTTCAGACTGTCCACATCATGCGCGACTCGTGGGTTTCTGATTGGGGCGGTGGGGACACCGTAGGCGGCTGCCGAGAGAGACGTGAAGGTGAGCCGCGTTTCAAGTGACTTCGGAGAAAAGAGGAGACTCTTGCTCCCTCTCTGAGGTTTGTATCAGGCAGGAGATAGGAAGTCTTAGGATTATGCTGCCTTATTTCTCAGCGACTCTTCTTTACTTAATTCTTGAAACCACTCGTGTCTCCCCGCTACGATTTGGGTCATCTGGTCGGGAAGAGGCTGGGACCTGATGCTATCAGTCACTCGTTTCCAGCGGGTGGGGTGAGCGCGCATCCCTCTTACCTCTCACCGGTGGGCTCAGTGCAAGTGTCACGTTATCTCGTTGAAAACCTTTTGCTTTGAGCCGTGGGCATGTGCCGTTGTCCACAGGGCAAGTAGTGGGACCAGGAGGCTTTCCGTGTGACGGGCAGTTTCTGGTCCGGACACCTGCTGCCTGAGCACAGTGCGCCCATTGTTTCTCTGATCGAACATGCTCCGGGCACAGCCACCACATCTTTTTTAGCTTCCACTTGAGTCTTTGTTTTTTTGTTTTTTTTTTTTCCCCCTGCATGCATTTCATTTTTGGTGAAACAAGCGTCTGTCTTGTTCTTCTGGTTTTGCCGGTATGAATTTAACGTGTGCGTGTTTCCTACACACTTGTATTTCGAAGAGTGCGGGCCGAGGCCACATCATGGTGGGAAGAGTGCTGGGTCACAGTGAAAGGAGGCGATCTGGACTTTGATCCCCGATCCTCTCGTCCCTGCTGTGTGGCCTCAGGAAAGCCATTGAGACTCTCTGGGCACCCGGGGGCTTCATTTGTAACCCGAGGGAGTGTTGGGGTTCTTGGAATGATGCCTTGTCAGGTCCTCCAGTGTTAAGATTCCACCACTGTGTTTTGTGTTTTCTGGGATGCCGAAGAGTGTCAAAAACCGAGTGGGTCAAGTGTTTGTGAGGGCTGGGCTCCTGTGAGACCGTAAGTAATACCAGGAGGCACTCTTTTTAATTAAGCAAAATTAATATGGCATGGCCAGTGTTAGAGAGGTTTGGATGCATCATTTATAGGAGAAAAATAACTATGGTCTTCTTGTCTCCTTGCGGCAAGTTTGCAGTAAACAAACACATGTTTCTTATTTCTACAAAACTAATGTTATTCGGCCCTGGAAATATTATTGGACACTTGGGCTTTGAACTTCTAAATTAGGAGTTACCGAACTCAGATGAATGAAGACTTCTTAATTTATTAGCTCTTACTGCTCAGATGAGAAGAAACCCACAGATGAGGCTAACATAGGATAGACATCCAATTGCTGATTTGTGTCCCCATCATGTTTAGTAAAAATCTTAGTGACAAATACTCTAATTCCACAAGTGATACATAGGAGTTGTGGAAAATTTGGAAAACACCAAGAAGGAAAGACAAATAAGCTTCTCATTCCATAACCCAGAAATAGTTCTTTTGTCGTGCTATTGTGTCTTTAATTATATACACTTAGTTTGTAGAACAAAACTGGGATCATACCATACATACATAACTTTCCTGTGCTGCTTCTGAGATGATTTTCGGGCCTGAGCTTTCAAGAGAAGGTGGAGATTAATGTAATATTATGCTTGGCACCCTTGTGACAGGGTCTGTTTTGTCTTACAGAAATAGAATTGTAGCCCTAGTATCTGAAAATAACATTTGTCCTGTTCCCTCTTGAACAGGCTTTCAATAGTTTGCATATAGAAATGTCATCATAATGAATACTATGATGAACACATGAGAACTTAATTTATTTGTCTTAATAGTTCGCTAGCTCCTTTTCTAAGGTTTCCTCACTTTAGTTTTCTGTACCAGAATTGCTAGCTGTAATAATAGTGAGCAGAGGTTATTTTAACACTGTTTTTCTGGACGCCTTCATTCCTCAAGCCGAAGCATCGTCGCTGGTGTGTGCCAGGCCGCAGGTCTGGCATGAAGGAGGATAGTTAAAAAATTCCTTTTGCCCAGATAGATAATGCATTTGATAATATTTATAATTCACTTGTTGAATATCACTTTTAATATGTCATTTTTCTCTATTGGGAAATGAAAACTGATTAGTTTCCCCCTTTGGATTATTTAGCCTATAAAATTTTCTGTTACACCATTTGCTTTGCATCGAAAATGCATTCTAAATCCCGAACCACATTGGAATTCTCTATGACCTTCCCCTTATGTGTCTTTCAGTGGTGCCCTTTGAAGTCCTGAAATGTTTTTATATTTGATTGAGATCAAATCTGGGTTTCACTTTACTTTTTAAAACATATTGAGCAAGTTAATTTTCTGTTCGAGTTCCTAAGGGGAATGATTCTAGCCCTCTGTGTCCCAAGAATTCAGACTGAGCCTTGCCAGAACATTCCTGTGGTTTTCCACAGGGCAGATCACTGTGTTCATGAAATTTTAGTTGTAGCTTGTGTTTTCTGTGGTTAATTAAAACATCTGGCTTTTGCATTTTCCACAAACAGAGTCTAATTGTTCGGCCGAACCTTTTCAATAACGATTAAATGCCTCAGTCCTCCTTTAGGATAGCCCCGACTTGTCCTCCGGGCACCTTACACGCTGCTGTCTCTGTTCATTAATGACTTTAAACAGTTGGAAAACATTTGGGATTATCTTGCCAAACATAGACGAGAGGGGGGGGAGAGAGAGCGAGAGAGCGAGCTGGTGAAGACGGATCCCTCCAATGGCTCTGGCTTTTCCCCTGCAGGTCGGAGCTGCTGTGGTCCGTGGCCAAGCATGCTGCTGTGGCCGGGTCTGGCCAGCCGTGGAACAGAAACATTTGCTGGTTGGAAAATCCATAAAAGAAAGCTCCTGTGAAAGCCGGAGACAGACGCTAACTAAGTAAAATCAGGTTAGTATCAGAGAGGCTGGATGAAGTGGATTGGGCCAGCTAGGGAAAAGCTGTTTTGTTTACTCCAGAAAGTGTTTCTGGAACAGCCCCAAGTAGTCCTTCCCAGTTAATCGAGAGAGTCCTAGCGTTGCAGAGACGGCCGACAGATCCTGACGTATCTCTGTGTGCAGTGAATCACGGTCTTCCTTCTTCATCGCCCCTGCCCCATCCTCTCGCCCGTCTTCCTCTCCTCTTTCAGAGAAGAGAAAGTCTTCAGCACAACTTATGAAAGAGGCCTCGAACAGGGGTGTCCCCATAACAACCGCAGTGATCTTGGCCTGACTGGAGAGAAACCCTCTCCTTGAGAAAGCATGGGCTCCCGCTGGTGCCTTCAGACTTGCCCTCCTTTGTGTCTTCACGCTGGGGAGGGGGAGTCCCGGAGATCTGCCATTTCGGTTGGGGCGCTTCTGGCCCTCGTTTGCTTGGCAAGATTCTACTTATTCTTATCTCCCCTCAGACAAAAGCTAGCAATGTGTCCATTTTTGGCAGTGCGTGCATTTGACATGAAGGTCCTCCTATAGCACAGGAGAAAAGAAGTGTCCTGAAAATAATAGGAATATAGATAAATGCAAAATAGCCTAGCGGTGGAGCAGGAAAGTGAAACAGAACTGCCGCCCGTGGAGCAGGAAGGTGGGGTTAATTCATTCTGAGAACGTGTGCTTTACACGCAGGTAGAAGCGCCAAAACACAAGCTGTTGGCTATTCAGGGGGTAACTCAGCATTATACATCATGAACGGTTAATAAATACTCACCAGACATGAGCGAGTCAGCAGTCTTGAGAACCCGTGAAGTAGTGACCGTCTTTTGACTTCACCCGCCCAGCATCCCTTTCCCCCTTGCAGTAAATCACCCAGATTTTCCCTGGGCTGTTAGTCACCCTTCCTTTGTTTTCAGCCTGTATGGTCCGAGGAGGTGACCTCACTGGCTCTGTTAGGGGCATGTGACATAAGCGTGGCTAGTCAGGGTCACAAGGATCGGTTTATGGAGGACCCAGTCTTTTCACTGACCCCGTTGCAAAGAGCATTTTCCTTTTTGTGGGTTTGTTAAGCTGGAGTGGCTGGTTTCCCCACTTTGCCACGGTTTAAGGAAAGCCTTTCTGAGAATAAAGTTAACCCAGAGGAGATCAGAGCAGGGAGGTGCAGGAAGTGAGATGAGGAGGGAGAGGGGCACAAGTGCACCCCCCCCCCCGCTTCCCGCAAAAACTTATGACCCCAGAGGCAGCACCACCTAAAGCTAGCAACTCTGGCTTCACTTTCCTGGCAGGTGAGGGAGTTAGTTTGAAATAGATCCCCATCACTTAGATCCAAACAGGTCCTGATTGGGAATGCCTCCTTCTAGGTGTGAGGTCTGAGAGGGGCGGGGGATGGTTGGCACTTCCTGTCTTCAGGGGCTCCTCCCGGAGGGGATGGGCCACATCCGTGCTCTGACACACAGTGTGCAAAAGGGATCACTAGCGGTGGGAGCTAAGTTCTGTGGCAGTAGAGGTGCAATTATGAATTCTGCTGGGTTTTGGAGAGACTGGCAGAGAGCTATTAATTAACAAAAGGAGAAGTAGAATTTAGTCCTCGGGAACATTTAAGGAAATACATGTAATTCAATTGCTTGCTTTTTGAGTCTGGAAGAAAGAGAGGCTTTCCAGAGCACGCATTTAAAGTGCATAGCAGATAAGGAAGATAATTTCAGAGCTTCACTAGTAGTAGAATCCTGGTGTTTACTGTAAACACAGTTGTTTTTGGGGGCAGCCAAATGAGAGGTTATCAGAAAGCTGTCCAGAGTTTATTTAAACACCACAGGCTAATAGCTGCTCTTCTCACTGAGACCTCAGTTGGCTTTCTGTTCAAGCAGAATTCCAAGCACATCGTGAATTTTAAAGATTTATTTATTCTTCTTAAAGTTACGCTTTATTATTATGTCATGTTTTATAATCTACCCTGCCTTTTATTTTTAATTTTTATTATTTATATATTTTTTTGAGAGAGAGAGGGAGAGTGTGCACGGGGCGAGGGGGTGGGCAGGGAGGAGCAGAGAGAGAGGAAGAGAGAGAGAATCTTAAGCAGACTCCATGCCCAGCGTGGAGCCCGACCGAGGGCTCGATCTCACGACCCTGAGTCATGACTTGAGCCAAAATCAAGAATTGGATGCTTAACCAGCTGAGTGGCCAAAGTGCCCCAGTTTGCTTTTTTAAATGAACGGGTTTTATTTTTGGAGGGTAGTTTTAGGTTACAGAAAAATTGAGCAAAGAGTATAGAGAGTTCCCACATATCCCCACTACCACTCAGAGTTTTCCCTATTAATATCTTGCATTAGTCTGGTACATTTGTTACAATTGATGAGCCAGTATGATACATTATTATTAATTAAAGTCCATAGTTTACATTAGAGTTCACTCTTTGTGTTGTCCGTTATGTGGGCTTTGACAAATATATGATATGTATGTACCATTATAGAGTAACAGAATGATTTCAGTGTCCTAAAAATTCTGCATTCTGACTATTCATCCATCCTCCCCTCTCTCTGAATCCCTGGCAACTATTGATCATTTTCTTGTCTCCATAGTTTTACCTTTTCCAGAATGTCCTCTATTTGGAATCACACGTTATGTAGCCTTTTCAGATTTGCTTCTTTCACTTAAAAGTAAGCATTTAAGATTCCTCCATGTTTTTTGTGCCTTGATAGGTCATTTCTGTTCAGTGCTGAATAAGATTCTATTGTCTGGATGTGCCACGGTTCATTTATTCATTTACTGATTGAAGGATATATCAGTACTCCTAAGGTTTGGCAATTGTGACTAAAACTGCTATGAACATTCTTGTGGCTTTTGGATGGACATAAATTTTTAGTTCCTTTGAGTAAATACCAAGGAGCATGATTGCTGGATTGTATGGTAAAAGTATGTTTAATTTTGTAAGAAACTGCCAGACTGTCTTCTGAAGTGCCTGTACTATGTTGCATTCCCACCTGAGATTTTGTTTCTCCACATCTTTGCCAGCATTTAATCTTGTCAGTGTTTTAGATTTTAAACATTTTAATAAGTGTATGTGGCATTTCATTATTTTTATTGGCAGTTCCCTGATGATGTATGATATTGAGCTTGTTTACATATGCTTGTTTGCCACCTGTGTATCTTCTTTGGTGAGGTATCTGTTCAGATCTTTGCCCATTTTTAAGTCAGATTGTTCATTTTCTTATTATTGAGCTCTAAGAGTTCTTTGTATGTTTTGGCTACCAGTCCTTTATCAGATAAGTCTTTTGTGGAAATTTTCTCCCTGTTCTGTGGCTTATTTTTTTCATTCTCTTGACAATGTCTTTCTCATAGCCGAAGTTTTTAATGTTAATGAAGTCCAGCTTATCAATTATTAATTCTTTCGTGGATTTTTGTGATTGTATCTAAAAATCATTGCCACCCCAAGGTCATCCAGGTTTTCTCCTTATCTTCTAGAGTTTCATAATTTTATGTTTTACATTTAGGGCTATGATCTACAGGTATTTTGAGTTAATTTTTGTGAAAGCTGTTTTGAGGTCTTTGGATTCATAGTTTTTATGTGAAATTACCGTTATTCTAGCACCATTTGTTGAAAAGACAGTCCTTTCTTTATTGAATAGCGTTGGCTCCTTTGTCAAAGATCAGCTGACTGTACTTGTGTGGATCTGTTTCTGGGCTCTCTTTTCTGTTTCATGATCTGTTTGTTTATTCTTTCAACAGGATCACACTGTCTTTACTACAGCTTACAGTAAATCTTCAATTCAGATAGTATTAGTCCTCTGGTTTTGTTCTTCTCCCTCAGTATCGTATTGCCTATTCTGGACTCTTTGCTTCTCCTTGTAAACAAATTAATTGGCTAGGGTTTTGATTGAGATTGTGCTGAATCTAAAGGTCAGGTTAAGAAGAACTGATATCTTCATAGTATTGAGTCTTCCAATCCACGTATGTGGAATCACCCCATTTATTTAGAACATCTCGATTTCTTTCATCAGTTTTATAGTTTTCCTTATATAGATCTTGTATTTATATCTAAGTATTAAACATATATCTAAGGGGACGCCTGGGTGGCTCAGTTGGTTAAGCGACTGCCTTCGGCTCGGGTCATGATCCCAGAGTCCCGGGATCAAGTCCCATATCGGGCTCCCAGCTCCATGGGGAGTCTACTTCTCCCTCTGACCTTCTCCCCTCTCATGCTCACTCTCTCTCTCTCTCTCTCTCTCTGTCTCTCAAATAAGTAAATAAAATCTTAAACAAACAAACAAATCTCTAAGTATTTCATTTATTTTGATGCTAGAATAAACACTATTATATTTTTTATTTCAAATACCAGTTGTTTATTGCAGGTGTGTAAGAAAGCAAGTGACTTTTTTATATTAACTTTGAATTCTGCAAACTTGCTATAATTGCTTATTTGATCCAGGAGTATTTTTATTGATTCTTTGGGATTTTCTGCATAGACAATCATGTCATCTGTGAACACAAAGACTGTTTTATTTCTTCCTTCTCAATCTATTCCTTTTCTTTTTTAAAGATTTTATTTATTTAACAGAGAGAGACATAGAGAGGGAACACAAGTAGGGGGAGTGAGAGAGGGAGAAGCAGGCTTCTCGCTGAGCAGGGAGCTTGATGCGGGCTCGATCCCTGGACGCTGGGATCATGACCTGAGCTGAATGCTGATGCTTAACAGCTGAGCCACCCAGGCACCCCTATTCCTTTTATTTTCTTGTCTTACCTCTCTAGCTAGGACTTCTAATATGATATTGATTGAGAGTGGTGAGAAGTATCTTGCTTTGTTCTTGAACTGCATGAGAAAGTATCTAGTTTCTCACCATTTAAGTATAATATTAGCTATAGATTTTTTTACAGATGTTCTTTATCAAGTTGAAGAAGTTTCCCCCTCTGATTCTGGTTTGCTGAGAATATTTTTTGTGAGTGGGTATTGGATTTTTATCAGATATGTTTTCTATATCTATTGATAGGGTCATATGATTTTTTTCTTTTTAGCTTATTGATATGATGGGTTATAGTAATTGATTTTTGAGTGTTGAACCAGCCTTTTGATGGGAATTGTATTGAAACTCTAGATCAATTTGAGGAGTATTGCCATTTTGCCAATATTAAAAGTTCCGATCCAGGGTGCCTGGGTGGCTCAGTGGGTTAAGCGTATACCTCTTGATTTCACCTCAGGTCATGATTTCAGGGTTGTGAGATTGAGGCCTGTATGGAGCCTGCTTAAGATTCTTTCTCCACCCCTCCCCCCACTGCATGCGTGTGTGCCCGTGTGTGCACGCACACATGTGTATGCTCTCATAATAACTGGAAAAAACAAAGGAGCTCTGATTCATTAACATGGGATATGTTTCCATTGATTGAGATCCTTTTCTTTTTTAAGATTTATTTATTTAGAGAGAGAGAAGGGGGAGTAGCAGAGGGAGAGGGAGCAAGAGAATCCTAAGCAGAGTCCCCACTGAGCAGGGAGCCTGTTATAGGGCTTGATCCCAGGACCCCAAGATCATGACCTGAGCTGAAACCAAGAGTCAGACACTCAACCGACTGAGTCACCCATGTGCCCCTAGATCTTTAAAAATTTCTTCAACAGTGTTTTGTTGTTTTCAGGCAACAAATCTTGCACTTTGCTATTAAATTTATTCCTAAGTATTTTTTCTTTTTGTTACTTTCATAAATGGGATCATTTTTAAAATCTAAAATTTCATTTCAGAGTGTTCATTGCTAGAATACAGTTGATTTTTGTAAGTTGATCTTGTTTCCTTAAGCCTTGAACTTGTTTATCAGTACTGATAGTTTTTTATTGTGTTGTGACTTCCTTAGGATTTTCTATACACCAGATTTTGTCATCTGCAAATAGAGATAGTTTCATTTCTTGTTCAGTCTGGATGTTATTACCATTATTTTTTACAGTGATTTGAAAACTTGTCTCTGATATGAGAAAAACTAAGTAACGTGCTTTGGAGTTACTAATGAAATCATCCTATTATGTAGCTTTTGAAAAGAACAAAAGATGATAATTATGAAATTTATCTCCTTATTATCAAGTTAGTTGTATAGTCGGTGAGCTTCTTAGTCACTCCTATATCTTTTTTAGGGAAATGCCTATTCAAATTCTTGGCGCATTTTCATATTGAATTATTTGTCTGTAAGTCCCTTATCAGGTACATCATTTGCACCTATTCCCTCCCAGTCCGTGGCTCCTCTTTTCATTTTCCTAATACTGTCCTTGAAGCTCAAAAGAATTTATTCAAATTCCAGTAGACATACAGTGTGATATTAGTTTCAGGTGTATAATAAAGTAATTCAGCACTTCGTTCAACACCCAGTGCTCATCACAAGTGCCCTCCTTAATCCCCATAACCTATTAAACCCATCTCTCCACCTCCCCTTTGATGATCATCAGTTTGTTCTCTATAGTTAAGAGTCTGTTTCTTGGCTTGCCTGTCTCTTTCTTTTGCTCACTTGTTCCTTAAAGTCCACATATGAGTGAATTCATATGGTACTTGTCTTTCTCTGACTGATTGACTTCATTGAGCATTATACTCTCTAGCTCTATCCACGTCATTGCAAATGGCAAGATCTCATTCTTTTTTTACGGCTGAGGAATATTCCGTTGTCTCTATGTATCACATCTTTCTTATCCATTCATCAGTCGATGGACACTTGGGCTATATTTCCATATTTGGCTATTGTCGATAATGCTACTATAAACATCAGGGTACATGTAATTCTTTGAATTAGTATTTTTGTATTCTTTGAGTGAATACTTGGTAGTGCAATTGCTGGGTCATAGGGTAGCTCAGTTTTTAACTTTTTAAGGAAACTCCATACTGTTTTCCAGAGTGGCTGCATCAAATCGCATTCCTACCAACAGTGAAAGAGGGTTCCCCTTTCTCCTCCTTGCCACCACCTGTGGTTTCTTGTGTTGTTGATTTTAGCCATTCTGACCAGTGTGAGGTGATATCTTATTGTAGTTTTGATTTGTATTTCTCTGATGATCAATAACGTTGAGCATATTTTATGTGTCTGTTGGCCATTTCCATGTCTTCTGCCCACTTTTTAATTAGATTATTCATTTTTTTAGAAGTTTTTAATGGTAACAAAGTTCAGTTATTCAGTCTTTCCTTCTAAAGTTCATGATTTTGATGTTTCTAAGTATTCTCTACCTAACTAAAGGTCACTGAGATTTTTTTTCCTGTGTTTTTCTCTAGAACTTTTGTTGTCTTTGTCCTTACACTTAGGGCTTTGGTCCCTTTGGGGTTAAGTTTTGGGTATGGTGTGAGGTTCAGGTATATGTTAATTTTTTTTCTTCCCATGGCTATCCAATTGTCTCAAAACTATTTGCTGAGAAGACTATCTTTTCCTGTTGATGTATCTTAGCCCCTTTGTAGGAAATCGTTTGACCATAAATTTAAGACTTTATCTTAGAACCCTCATTTCTATTTCATTGATTATTCCTGCCTGTCCTTATGCTTATTCCGTATTATACTTTACTTAGGTTTGCAATGCAGTTTTTTTGTGAAAAAGTTTTAAGAAATGGGGTTAAGTCGCAATATGTCTCTCTTTATTTTTACTATCATATCTTTGCTTCTTTTTCTCTCCATTCCTATTTGAGTCACTCTCTTAGAAGTACTAGTCTCTGGTTATTTTTCTTTCAGATAAATATGGAAATCTGAAATGGTAGAAGAGAATGCAAACCAATTTAGATGGATTTTCTAGATTACTGTATGCATTACTTTAAATAAAAAATCCTTTGTTTTTCATAAAGTTGGTAAGCATTCTAATGCCCATTATCCATTTGAATAAAACAGATTGAAATTTTCCGTTACTTCCTTTTTTTTTTTTTTAAAGATTTTATTTATTTGTCAGAGAGGGAGAGAGAGAGACCACAAGTAGGCAGAGTGGCAGGCAGAGGCAGAGGGAGAAGCAGGCCCCCTGCTGAGCAAGGAGCCTGATATGGGACTCCATCCCAGGACCCTGGGATCATGACCCGAGCCAAAGGCAGCTTCTTAACCAACTGAACCACCTAGGCGTCCCAAAAAATTTTCCATTACTTCTGTCTTAATCATTACCAATAACTACTGACTAAAGGATTTGCAAGTTTGGTATATTATCTCAAGAATTTCAAGAATTCTCATGAATGATTATATGAATTGAGTCTATTTTTACATAAAATGATAAATTTCACAAAACTATTATTTTATGAAATGGAAAATCTATGAAATAAAATATTTTGGGTTTTGAAAACAGTACGATTTTATGTTTCATAGAAACTGAACATTTTTCATAGTACCATTAAAATGCCACCTATATTTTTTTATATTTACCCGTGCTCTTTTTCTTTGTGTTAATATAGTTCTCAATAAGCAACTGTGCAGACATGAAAATAATTGGATTGGCAGTATGAAGACTGCAAATTTTTATTTCTTCCTTAATTATAACTCTGTAAAAACCATGAATAGGTGTGATTTAAAAAGGAAAAAAAAAGTCAGCTTTCTTTGGTGATGTTTGGATTCTAGTTTGCCATTTTCTTTTGTTTTGTTTTGTCATTAAGTTATAATTCTGTCTGGGGGATGACTTATTTTTAATGTGAAAAAACATAAAATTTTGGTCTCGGTGAAATTCAGAGATAGTTCCTTTCTCTGATGTACCGCTGAGAGCTGACTTCGGCCACTGGGCTTTAATTGAGTATTAAAATCAAATCAAAATTAGATCTAGAATATGTTTTCTTGCAGTTCCATGCTTCCCAGTTCCTGGAGGGCTCAGTTAAGGATGGCTTCTCTGCCTCTTGCTCTTTCTTGGCAGCCTTCTTATTTTAGCCTGGGGGACCACCATGATGGGAGCAGACGTGTGTGTCACCTGCACCTTTGCTTTCTCTGGCTGTCCTTTGGCTGATAGTGTTACCGTGTAAAAGTGCATCCTTCGAGCAATGTGGATTTATTCTTTTCATTGTTCATTGAAAAGAAAAAGCCAGGGGCGCCTGGTGGCTCATTTGGTTAAGTGTCGGACTCTTGATTTCGGCTCAGGTCATGATCTCAGGGTCGTGGGATGGAGCCCCGCCTCAGGCTCTGTGCTTAGCGCGGAGTCTGCTTGTCCCCTCTCCCTCTG
>CM052800.1:29305008-29362921 GCA_028533885.1 Nasua narica | reverse complement strand
AATAGTACGTAAAATGTTCTAGGAAAATATGTTCTCGGTCTTGTTTTTCTCCAGGAGCTGAAACAAAATATGGCTGGGTGATAGTAACTTCTTAACTTTAGAGAGGGCCTTGTGCTGACTGGTGTCCGGGGTTCCCAACGACTGAACCCCTGAAGTTTGAGTTGCAGTACAGTGATATCTGTGAAGCCTCCGGCCCATTTATTATCGTTTGGTTGCCGATGAAGCAAAGTCAGATCTACTTCGTCACTTTCAGTGGGCCAGTATAAGAGTATCCGGAACTTGCTGTCATTTAGGAGAAACCACATTTTTGTGTAAATGTGTAGTGGAGATGTTTATGATAAATATGTTAATAGAGTTTGGCACATTACATCTTTATAGGTTTTATGTGAAATAATCTGTGAATTATCAGGTTTCCTTGAGAAGCCTTCAAAGATACCATACTTGAGTGACTTATAATCAATTGTTATTTATTTTAATGTAATTATTACTAGAAGAACAAGCAATGGTTTCTCAGCCCTAGATTGACCTGTAATGAATAAAACATTTAATTTGATGACATGGTGTGACTAAGATCTGCATTTATGACACGATAACTGTTCATAACTTCGGAAACCTCCAAACTGATTATTATCTGCTCAAATAAGAATTGATCTTCCACTTCATTCATTAACAGAAATAGTCTGCTGGATGTTTTTATATACAGACAGTGTCCAAGCCAGTAATTTATTTAAAACACGAGTATCAACATCAGTCTAGCTAGCATTAGGAAATTGCTCTGTGTAATTTGCTAGTGGACCTTTTTTAAGAATTGAAGAAAATGGTTTTTCCTGCAATCATCATGCAGCTGAGGCCCTCTGAGGACAGATTTTAGAATCTTAGTAACCATTCTTTGTTTGGTTTCATAAGAGTGATCCTCTTGAAGATGTAAGTTTGCAGATGGTTTGTTAATGCCATGGTTCATTTCTGATTAAAGAATGACAGAAGCAAAGAAAGTAAGAGGATATTAACGATTTTTACCAACGGCTCACCTCAGACATAAAAAGTGGAGCGTTCGAACCATGACGTTGGGCCCTCAGTGTTTCTAAAATTGGATCAAAAATGACTGGTGCTCTTGAGCGGACATGAATTTATGAGTAATAAGAAATGCTGAATTAATTCTACTTAGTTCAGAGCAATTCAGTTAAATTCCAGTGAATGTGTTAAAGTAGCCGATGTGGAAGGTTACTTCGGTAGTTGCTGGAGGGAATAAAATGAAATATCCTGGGGGAAAGACAGCCAGAATGGAAGTCCTTTTGGGAGAGCTAACATTTCTTTGACTGTGTCCAGTATGCTAAGTACTTAAGCGCTTTGTCAGCTTTTGATGGGGCGGGGTGAGAGATTTTATTTGATCTTCACAATAGTCCTATGATAGAGAGGCATTCTTTATCTACTTTATAGATAAAGAAGCTTAGGATCAGTGAGATCAAATGGTCTTATTGAAGTCTCACGTCTCCTAATTTAAATTTGAATATGAATTTTTTTCTTGCACTCCATTGTATACATGTATAAATGAAAGCATCGCCTATAAAAAGTGATTGAGCTGTGGAAAACCCTCTTTATATATCTAGATCTAGATCTAGATATATATCTTTCTTTATGTATCTTTCATTATTTTTGTAACTAATGAGATAATAAAGACCCAGAGAACCAGATGAGTAGAATGCTTTGGAATTTCCAAGGAGTGAGTGATGAATATGGATGTAGATTAATTGGGAGAAATACCATTTTGTTATTTTTGATAAATTAGGAGGTAGGAAGTTGTCAGTGGAGGGTTGTTTTCAAGCCTTTTTACCTGAGCAAAATATCTATCAGACTCTCAGAGGCAGAAATAAAAATTCAGGCATGTTTTGGGAAATCCTTGATTTTACAGCCAAGGATGTGGCCCTCCAACATACTCTCAACTTGCCGTGAGTTACTCAGAGGAATCTGGTGGTGAGGGGAATCAGACACTCCCAGGCAGTTACTTAGAGAAGGAAGTAATTAGGTAAGCCAGGGACGTTGCTAACTATCCCGCATCCCCACTCTGCACTCCTTTGAGAACTTCAAGCTTCTTTGTGCTATCATGGGAGTTCCCTAGAATTGACAGTGGTAAAGGACCACCAAAATGTTCAACTCTATGATGGTTTGAGATTCCAGTCTATCTATTGCTTTCTTAGTATTTTTAATTGCTAGTATTCATAGTTAAGTACTGCTGTGGTCTAAATGACCCCCCACAATTCATATGTTGAATTTCTGACTTCCAAAGATGATGGTATGAAGAGGCGTTGACTTTGGAAGGTACTTATGTCAGAGGTGTTGACTTTGGGAGGTACTTATGTCGTAAGGGTAGAGCCCTCATGAATGGAATTAGTGCCTTACAAAAAAGGTTCCAGAGAGATCCCTACCCCTCTCCACCATATGAAAACGCAGTGAGAAGGCCAGCTATGAACCAGGAAGAGGGCCCTCACCAAAAGGCAACTGTGGTGACACCTTTTTTTTTTTTTTAAGATTTTATTTATTTGACAGAGAGGAGAGAGATCACAAGTAGGTAGAGAAGCAGGCAGAGAGAGGGGGGAAGCAGGCTTCCTGCTGAGCAGAGAGCCCGATGCGGGGCTCTATCCCAGGACCCTGAGATCATGACCTGAGCCGAAGGCAGGGGCTTTAACCCACTGAGCCACCCAGGCGCCCCTGTGATGACACCTTACTCTAGGACTTCCCAGCCTCCAGGACTGTGAGAAATAAATTTCTGTTATTTATAAGCCAGGATATATGTTATTATAATCCAGTCTGTGGTATTTTGTTTTGGCAGCCCAAAGGGACTAAGACAAGTACCTCTGAGATGTCAATCCCCCACCCTAAGCCCCTTTCTTTTCCTGAGGTTGTGTCTTAGACAAAGAATATAGAAAGAAGTAAAAGGTCAGCCACATAGAACCTTCACAAAACTGTGATCCCCAGCTGTGATCATCTTTGCTATAAGATGTTTCTGGCTTGGTTCACATAATCTCTGTTGTCTAGAAGAGCTAGGCTTAGTCCGTGACGGGTTGGTTGTCTGACCCGGGATATAGTTTGAGACAAAGCAGGTCAGTTTTGATACCCGTAAGCATGCAGAAAGGGGACTACTGTTTGAGATTAAATTATCTTCTAAAATAGCTACCAGTGAAGAGCAATTTGGCAATATATTTCAAAATTTAAAATCACCAGCAATTTCCTAAATAGGCTCACTTAAAACTATGCCAAGATATTTGTACAAGTTACAGTATAGCATGTTTATAGAATGAAGTCTGTGTGCTGATTTGAAATTATCTTGTACATAAAATACAATATATAATATAATATATACCTACACATATATACATATGTTCATGTATCTATATACAATGAAAAAACATTTTGATGAATCATATGAATTCATCAAGAGAATTCTCTTTTGTCTAAATCTTTTTAAAAAGATCTATATGCTGGTATATATACTTTTTCTCTAAAAAGATATGAATGTTAATACGCTGGAAGATTTGTTTTTTCTTTTCCGTATTTGAGTTTTCTTTTTCTTTTTTTAAAGATTTATTTATTTATTTATTTATTTGGCAGAGAGAGAGAGAGAGAGAGAGAGATCACAAGTAGGCAGAGAGGCAGGCAGAGAGAGGGGGGGAAGCAGGCTCCCTGCTGAGCAGAGAGCCCGATATGGGCCTCGATCCCAGGACCCTGAGATCACGACCTGAGCTGAAGGCAGAGGCTTTAACACACTGAGCCACCCAGGCGCCCCCGTATTTGAGTTTTCTAATCACGTTCATTTATTCTTCTTTCCTTTTAAAAAAGAATCAGGAGCTAACTGGGTAGTATGGTCACGGACCGTTTTCCTTCATTGTGTTTGAACGTAGTTTATAAAACCCTACTAAGTGTTTTTAAAAACACAATACATTTTTCTCTAATCTATTTCATTTGTCAGACTTTCTTGTCCTCTTTGCATGCCGAGGAAGGGGGTGATCTTTGTGGGAAAAGTGGTTAAGTATGTGCTAAGCCAGCAAACGTTCCCTTGAAAGCTTATGAGTTAAAACACTGAGTTGAGCAAGAGAAGAGAAAAAGATATTTACCAAATGTGATTTGAAGGACAAAGAATCCCATCTTGCTGGAGTGTGTCTGAAAGTGTACCTTTATACTCCGTTTGTTTGCTTTAAATATGGGCTTTGGACTGAACTGTGTTTGCTTTTCAGACCACAAGGCTGGAGGTGGTCATGGAAGTCTCTCAAATCTGATTGCTAATCAGGAAAGCTGTTTGCTAAGAAAGGCGCGCCTGCTTAGAGTAGAAGTAATGACTGATGCACAGATAAAGCCAGTGTGCCTTTTTAAGTATCTTTGGACTTCTGTGTCTCGATTTGCTTTTCTCTTAATTAAAACCCCTAGACACGGGCCATAGGTCAAAGGAGATGACTCCTTTAAACTCTCCCAATAATAATTACTGCTTACGTTTTTTTTTTTTAATTAAGATTTTCATTTATTTATTTGAGAGAAAGCAAGAGCACACCAGCAGGGAGGAGGGGCAGAGGAAGAGGGAGAAGCAGACTCCCGGCTGAGCAAGGAGCGCCATGTGGGGCTTGATCCCAGGACCCCGAGATCCTGACCTGAGCGAAAGGCTGTCGCTTAACTGACTGAGCCACCCTAGCGCCCCATTTATTTATTATTTTTATTTTTTTAAGGAATGTAGACAGTGGTGCTTGGAGAATAAGCCCATGGTAATACCCTTTATCTATATGTATTTTAATCTCTAATACCCGATGTTTCTTTTTTTTTTTTTAAGATTTTATTTATTTATTTGACAGAGAGAGATCACAAGCAGGCGGAAAGGTAGGCAGAGGGAAAGGGGGAAGCAGGCTCCCTGCCGAGCAGAGAGCCCAATGCGGGGCTTGATCCCAGGACCCTGAGATCATGACCTGAGCCGAAGGCAAAGGCTTTAACCCACTGAGCCACCCAGGAGCCCCATGATGTTTCATTTTTTAAAAAATCAACAAAGCCATGTATTTTTGCTAGATTCAGAAAAATTTTAGTAACAACTTTTTTCTTAAAATGGTTTGATGAATAGCTCGTTAAGGTCACTAATACTTATTTTCGCCTTGTTTTCCTTCCTCTTTGTGTAGTTTATGTACTGATATCTGTCCCTCTTACGTTGAGTCATGTCAGGAAATATAATCCCCATGTTTTAAGGTAACTTGAACCATAGTGTAGGAATTGTAATCCATTAGAGAGATTAAGGAGACAGTTTCCAAAATACATATATATGTATATCTATATTTGTATATGTATGTGTGTTTGTATGCAATTGATTATGTTTATAATATAGAAAAGTCTGAAACAGTACCGATGACACTGGATATCTTGAAAGAGGAAAACTGATATTACCTTCAATAAATACTTAGTTCCCATAAGAGCTTGATAATTTAAGAACTCATGGGAGCCAGTATCACAAACTGGGGATCACAATCTTAGATACATACCAGGACGAGACAGAAAAGTAAACAAGTGAACTGGGGTATAAAGTGGGGGGAAGAGGGCGTAGTTACCACCCGGCTAGTCAAGAATGAGGGTCCAGTGTTCCCTGATGTTCCGCTATTTCAAGAGAAGGTAGAAATGTGGATTTTCATATGACTGCTACCAATTTTTAAGTGTTGAAAACACATTTATGATAATTAAAAGCTATTTTTTCATTCTTTGCTATGATGTTCTTTTCAGTAAGTATTACAACTGCTTTTTCTACAGTAGGTGGCATGGGGCTGAAAAGTGTGCTGCATGGCTCCTGTTTTCTAGGGACGCACCGTCCAGATGGGCCAGTATAATGTGGAACAGTTGGTACGGTGGTCAATGCCTCAGGAACCCCAAGGCGGGTAGAAGTCCCTATGAGCCTGACCATCTCAGGAAGACTTATTATTTTTTTTTTTTTTTCAGGAAGACTTCTTAAAGGAGCTGGCATCCGCAGTAACCTTGAAGGGCCCGGGTCTTGAGATTTAGGGCAATGGAGAACCGAGGTGGAGTGATGGGAGGGTGTGTGAGGTCTCGGGCAGGCATAGGCACACAAGGAGGAGGGCTTTGGAGCAGG
Source organism: Nasua narica (assembly GCA_028533885.1). NCBI lineage: Eukaryota > Metazoa > Chordata > Mammalia > Carnivora > Procyonidae > Nasua > Nasua narica. The sequence continues at coordinate 29,356,815 of CM052800.1, read as the reverse complement.
TCTGTGCTCTGGAGACAGACCCAAGGGGAGCAAGTGATGCAATGATGGGAGAGTGTTCTGAACTCCAGTCCCGCTGCTGTTTGTAGGATAAAAGAGAGGGAGAGAGAGAGATAGGGAGAGAGAGAGAGGGAGAGAGAGAAAGAGAGAAAAGGGGAGCATTGAGAACAGAGAAAGCAAATTCCAAACCTTCCCAGCCATCTAGGAATGAGGAGAGGGTCTGGGCTGGGGCTTAGTTATTATCAATGAAAAGGAAGAAATGGAGACATGTGTTCCAGTTCATCGGAAAGCCTTCTTGACTTGGCCTTCGGAACATGTCCATTGTTACCACCTTGACTCCAGCCACAATTCTGTCTTGCACGGATTATTCCAGGGACCTGCTAGCTGCTTTCCTTCATTCTATCCTTCTTTGCCTCTCTGTACTCATAATTTTCATCTTATTTTATTTTTCCTTCCCTTCCCCTATGTTAATCTGTTTCATTTCTTAAATTCCACATGTAAATGAAATATACGGTATTCGTCTTTATCTGACTGACTTATTTCGCTTAGCAAAATACCCTCTATTCCATCCACGCCATTGCAGATGGCAAGATCTCATTCTTTTTGATGGCTGAGTAGTATTCCCTCATCTGTATATACCACATCTTCTTGATCCATTCATCTGTCTATGGATATCTGGACTCTTGCCATATTTTGGCTACTGTGGACATTGCTGCTATAAACATTGAGGTGCCTGTGTCCCTTCGAATCACTATATTTGTATACTTTGGCTAAATACCTCGTTGTGTAATTGCAGGATTGTGAGGTAGCTCTATTTTTAACTTTTTAAGGAACCTCCATACTGTTTTCTAGAGCAGCTGCACCAGTTTGCATTCCCACCAACATTGTAAGAGGGTCCCTCTTTCTCTGCATCCTCTCCAACATCAGTTAATTGTAGCCATTCTGAGTTAGTTTTAGCCATTCTGACTCGTGTGAGGTGGTATGGGTTTTGTTTATTTAATGATCTGTCCCAGCACCTAAAATGCTGCCTGCTGCATAATATGATCTCAGTAAACGTTCATGGATTTAAGGAGTAACGTAGCCAAACTTGAAGGGTAAAAGTAGGTTGTAAGGTCATAAATTGTTAGAAGGCTTAAATTGAGATTAAAATCATATCAATGATAATGTTTTGGCGATCCTTTAGATATAGGACTTTACGATATTAAATGTAGCTATTGATATTCCTGACTATGCACCTGGTTTGAATAGAAGTCTTGATCTCAGTGTTATTTTTTAAACCCGTTTTGATATCAGGAGCAGGCCGTACAGATTAACATAGCAATAGGTAATCCTTCTTGCAAAGACGTGAGTGCCTATATGAAAAAGCACACGTGAAATGAGTGAAAATGTATTTTTTTTTACACTTGCCTTTCATTATGATGAATGTCAAGTGAATGTCCTGATTTTTTTCCATGTTTGGATCTTTGTTGCCATGCAAATTGCTTGTAAAATGTGGACTGGCAGCTGGTGCTTAGAGATCTTGTGGATATGCCCCCTACCCCTACTTTATGATTGGATTTGGTATGTAATGAAGTATTTCATAAGGGCATTAAAAATGATATGTTCTTTTTTGATCATCAAAACCAGCATGGTGTTGGGACATTGTTGAATGTAATATCCTTTCATGAAGAAAGGTAGTTAATTTTCAAAACAGTGAGAATTTCCTGTCTATTAAGTCTAGCCTCTGGCACTGGTAAGAACAAACAGAAATAGGGGCACCTGTGGTGGTTCAGTCATTAAGTGTCTGCCTTTGGCTCAGGTCATGATTCCAGAGTCTTGGGATCAAGCCCTGCATCGGGCTCCCTACTCAGCAGGAAGCCTGCTTCTCCCTCTCCCACTAGCCCTGCTTGTGTTCCCTCTCTTGCTGTGTCTCTCTCTCTGTCAAATAAATAAATAAAGTCTTAAAAAAAATTTTTTTTTAAAAAGAACAAAGAGAAATAGAGCTTTGCCATGGCCATTGTTCTGACAGAGTCAAGGGCTGAATTGTGTCCTCTCCAAATTCTCATGTTCAAGTCCTAACCCTCATGACCTCAAAATGTGACTCTGTATTTGGAGATAGGATCTTGAAAGAGGCCATGAAGTTAAAATGAGGTCATTTAGGTGGACCTTAACCAAATGGACTGGTGTCCTTATAAGATGAGGAAATTTGGGCTCATCCAGGCAATGGAAAGACCATGTGAAGACACCACGAGAAGGCAACATCTATAAGTCAAGGAGAGAGATAAAAACAAACATTGATATTGACAGCATCCCAGACTTGGAAATCTCTATGTGTGAGCCACACAGCCTGTGGGTGTTGGTCATGGCGGCCCTAGCAAACGAACAAAAGCAGAAGCCAAGACTGTTCTAGCATATCTCGTCTCTCACCCGGTGTCCGCGTCCCTGTCTCCCTGGATGTTTGGGAGAGGGTGATTTCATGGCTCCCTGGGTATTCCCAAAAGAATGTCTGTCTGAATGCTTGCTGGCTTGCCAGGCAACGACAGTGGTGACTCCTTGGCACAGTCATTCATTGCTGGGGCCATCTTTGTTTGAAACTGCATGCCTCCTCAGCATTTTCATCTCCCTCAGAAACTGAGTGAAGAGTGAGGTGAAAGAGAGGCGCTTCTCTTACCGCTTCCTGTGATGTGATGTATCAGCTTTCACTGAGGAGACTAGGCCCCAGCTCAGCGGAATGGAGGGGCTCCTCCAGAGACGGGACGGCTTGGTGGAGGGCCGTGTGTGGTATGAATTGGACCATGGCCATGAGATGCCCGAGTCTCCAGCTACGTCCGCTTCCTCGAGAGACTGTCCCTGGCAGCTTGGAATTTAACTGAAGCCCAATTTCATTCCTGGTTTTCACAGTCAATCTGAAGGCTGCTGTTACTTACAGAAGGAGCTGGAAAACAAACTCTTGAAGACGCAGGGCCCGAGAGGTCTTTCAAAGAACTTTAGAATTTTTCACTTCACGTTTCAATAGATTTGTTTTCCAAAGGGGCAGAGCATGTGGAGTCTGTAATTAATTAGGTGATAATGAGTTTTGTTTGGTTTTGTTCCACGTCTCCTAGGCTTGGAGAAGATGAGGGGCGTAAATGTGAAGAACTTTCCTTTTGAATTCTCTCTTCATCAGGTTTCTGGGACTTCAGGATATTTAAAATATCCTGATGTCAGGATATTTAAAACAGCTGGACACCTGAAGTGACGTGTTCCTATTCTCTCCTGTGTATCTAGGGTCAGAGACATGTTTGATGTTAAAATTACATCTTTTCCCTATGTTAGGTCGACTCTTCTAAGTGATAGTAGGAAGAGTTCTTCAAATTCCTTATTTTCATATATTGCTATTACGTGAAAGAGATGAGATTGTCCTGATAATTGAGTGAAATTTAAAATCTTCTGCTTCAAGTCATGAGATAACATGTTTTTACCTATTTTCTCTCTTTAAAATTTTATTTTTAAAAATTTTCTTCTCTTAAAAAATTTTTAATTGACTATATTTGTGTGAGTGTTTCCTTTTTTAAGTTTTTATTTTAATTCCAGCGAGTTAACATACAGTGTTATTAATCAGTTTCAGATGTTGAAATAACATGTTTTTGCCATGCCATCTTCTGGCCTGGCCTTTTCAGCAAATCTGTGGCTTGTGGGGCCGATGACCCTAGATCCTAGCAGCACCTGCAACCCAAATAGTTCTCATTCCAGGGTCCACACAATGGGGTGTGTTTGAGAGTATTTGAAAGCAAAGTGTAAGCAACACATTGTGTACTTAATCATAAAATGTTATGTGGAATCTAGATGCCTTGCCCCACAGTCTGGGAAACTGCCCTCTGCTTTTTATCCCAAGATTTTGTGACAGTTCCTCTTCCTGTAAAGGAAGAAGAAGCTGGATGAGATTTCTTCATGAGGATGGAAAATGAAGATACTTAGTCGAGGAAAAAGTGCTTACCATAGCTTGTGCTTCAAGATGACCCAAATCTGGGTAGGTAAACAGTCATAGAAGAGGGGTTGAGTAATGTTTACTCACCCAAAAAACTTGATCCGGCTTACCGTTCTTTACCAAACGTGATTGTTCCATGCTTAATTAATTGTTGAATATCCAACAGATTCATGGAGCAGAATATATTTTATTGGTAAAAAAAAAAAAAAAAAAAGCCACCCTTAGGAATGATTTAAATCAGGGGTCAGCAAACCATGGCTCAGAGGCCAAATCTGGCCTCCTGCCTGTTTTTATGTGGCTCATGAGCCTAGAACATTTTTCACATGTTTCAGTGAAAAAAAAAAAATTAAAAGAAGAAGCGTATTCTTTGAAACCTGAAAATGATATAAAATTCATCTTTCAGGGTCCTTAAGTAAAAGGTTATTAGAGCACAGCTCTGCTGATTCATGTATATATTGTGTCGGGCTGCCATCATGCTGTGAAGCAGGGCTGAGGACTCGTGACAGAGATTCTGTGGCCTGCGAAGTGTAAATTATTTATTGTCTGCTCCTTTGCAGAAAATCTGTGCCGCCCTGGTGTAAACGGTCATTACATTTATTCCTTTTTTTTTTTTTTTATTGTTTACTGTGTATCCAATGGGTTTCGATGCGCCGTGTGGAAACCTCACACAGGATGGCAGGTTATCCCATCAACTCACCTTTTAATTTATACAGAATTCCTTCGATGGCATCTCCGAAAGATACAACTTGTATTCAGTGAGCGCCGACTGTATGTCATCCGCTGTTGGAGGCAGTCAGCGTGAGCAGTAATCCTCTCCGACACGGCCCCTCTCTGGGACCAGGCGTTCTCATGGGAGGAGATGGACCATGAACAAATAAATATGTAATAGATCAGGGTAATAAGCCCAGTGAAGAAGAATGAGAGAGGGGAGAGAGAGTGGGAGGCAAGAGAGGGCTGCTGCTTGAGAGGTGGTGACAGGCAAAGCCCTCTGGGGCCATGACGAGTGGGCAGGAATTTGTGACATGCAGCGGCGTGAAGACCCAGGAGGTGGCATTCTGGGTGGAGGCAGCTGCAAGGGCAAAGGCGAGAGCGAACTTGGCACATTTCAGAAGCAGTAAGGTTGCCCTCTGGGTAGGAACAGCGATGCAGAGGTGAAGCAAAACAAATATGGGGGTGGAGTGAGGGGTAGGTTACAAAGGGTGCTGCCAGGCAGAAGGAGGACTTAAAACTAGTCACTTCTAAGATGACAGGGTTTTGAGCAGAGACCTGTCTTGATCCAACTTATGTTTTTAAAAAGATCACTTAAACAAGGGGGAACCATAGCAAACGAAAAAGCTTCTGCTCATCAAAGGAAACTATCCACAAAATGAAAAGGCAGCCTACCGAATGGGAGAAGATCTTTGCAAATCACGTCTCGGAAAAAAAGCTTACTATCCAAAACAAGAAAGCCTCCTATCACTCAATAGCCGCAAACCAAACAATCCAATTAAAAAACGGGCAAAGGAACCACATAGGTGTTTTTTCAAAGAGGACACATAGATGGCCAATAGGTACATGAAAAGATGCTCCACATCATTAGGCGTCAGGGAAATGAAAATCAAAAAGAACAATGAGATATCACACCTGTTAGGATGACTTTTATCAAAAAGACAAGGGATAATAAAGGCTGGCAAGAGAGTAAAGAGAACTTTTGGGCACTATTGGTGGGAACGGAATTGGTGCGGCCACTATGGACCACAGGATGGAAGGTCCTCTTCGAAATAGAAATACCATCATGTGACCCTGCAACCCCACTTCTGGGTTCATATCTAAAGGAAAGTGGGATCTCGAAGAGATCCGTGTGCTGCCGTGTTGATTGCGGTGTTCCTCCCAGCAGCCCAGACACTAAAGCAGCCCACGTGGCTGTCGATGGATGACTGCATAAAGAAGATGGGGTCTCTGTATCCACAATGGGATATTAGTCGCAAGAAGGAAGGAAATCCTGTCATTTGCAACAACATGGTTGGCCCTTGAGGGCACGAGACTCAGTGGAACCAGTCAGAAAAAGACATGGACTACAGAGTATCACTCATGTGGAATCTGTTTTTTTTTTTAAAAAGTCAAACTCAGAGCAGAGAAGGGGTCGCTGGGGGAAGGGAATAAGGGAGATAGAGAGAGGTTGGTAAAGGGTCCCACCTCTAGCCATAAGGTGAATAAGGTCTGAGGATCTAAGGTTAAACGTGGGGACTGGAGTTGATAATACTGTACTAAATATTTGACATTCGGTGAGAGAGTGGAACTGAAATGTTCTTGCCAAAAAAGGGGGGGGGTGGGTTAAATAAATAAATATGTGAGGTGATGAATGGGGTGATTAACCTGATGGGGGAATTCCTTCCCCATGAATACATGCACCACATCAGCACGACGTAGACTTTATTTTTTAAATTTATTTTATTTTTATTTTAATAAAAATTTATAATTTAAAATTTTTTAATTTTTTAAAAATAAATAAAAAATTTATTTTTATTTATTTTATTTTTAAAAGATTTTATTCATTTGTTTGGCAGAGAGAGCGAGAGATCACAAGTAGGCAGAGAAGCAGGCAGAGAGAGAGGGGGAAGCAGGCTCCCTGCTGAGCAGAGAGCCCGATGCGGGGCTCCATCCCAGGACCCTGGGATCATGACCCGAGCCAAAGGCAGAGATTTTAACCCCCTGAGCCACCCAGGCGCCCCTATTTTAAATATCTTACGATTCTGTGTGTCATTTATACCTCAATAAGGCTGAACAAAGGGATCACTTAAGCTGCAAGGGTATTTCCTTTAATGTGTAGTTTATTGCTCATGATGCAATATGGGGATTAAAAAAAAAAACACATGTCAATATAGCAGCCAAAACGATTAGCTATAAAAGATCCCGAAATATTGTGGAGTGACTCTTCTTTGACATCATGGGTGTAAGGCTGTTAGAAAAGTGGGATCACAGCAGTAGTCATGACGGACACTGTCTTCTTAGATGAGCATTTGAAGGTTTTAGGTCTCCGTATCCGGCTAAGTCCCTTCAGGAAACAGGTGGCATGTTCAAAATGGGAACTTGGGCAGTGTCTAGGGGAAATACTAGGATAGCGTGGTGCTCTAGGGTAGAAGCAGCCAAACTCCTTCCACTCAGGGCCTGACGGGTTGAGGGAGGGAGCAATTAGGGGGAGACCAAGAGCTCTGTGCGGGGGTCCACCTGACAGGACCTGTGACCTGAGGGGACCCTGCAGGGAGGGACTCCTTCCTTATGCGCTCTGTGGGTGCCCACCCGCCTGTGGGAACCTCTCCACTGGGCAAAGCCAACCAGGAGCCAGAGGACAAGGGAGCCGGCTATGAAGTGGGTCAATGTCTTGGAGCGAAGAACAGTGGAAAACAAAGGAAGGATTGGAATGTTGGGTTTTAGGAGATACCTAAGATAATTTTATGAGTTCTGGCGCCCTCTTGCCCTCCCCCACCCTAACCTCACCACAGATGAGCACATGCAAATGTTTGTGTACACACACACACACACACACTCACCTAAGTCCCTCTGGTATTTCGTGATCACTTTTCTGGGAGGACAGAGAAGTAATTTATTAACTAAATGATGTTTCTGAGTATTTCTGTGCTGGTTGGCTGTGTAGCATATGCTGTGGGATATATGGGGAAGGGTTTGGATTACTCTGTATGTCCCATCTTTCATTCCTAAAAAAAAAAAAAAAGAAAGAAACTCAAAGCACATGTGTTACTGATGGTAGAATTAAACATTTTATTTTATATATATATTTTAAGTCTCTTATAGCTAGACAGAGAAGGGAAAAATACCAGGGCAGAAATTTAAAACCCTGGTGAGCTATATTTCAATTTTGGTTATTCTAGTTAAAAACAAACAAAGCAAGCATTGAATTTTAGCTTCTTTGATCCAGATGGTTTTAGTTTTCCACCGTTGGACATATTAAAACTTTGAAGACACAGAAGTACCATTCAGTAAACTGCTTCTTTCAGCAACTTCTGTGATGGCCGGGTGCTCTAGAAGCCTCCCTTTCCTTTCAGGCAGGAGCAGTTAACTCTGAATTAGTCACTCTCTGTGCGAGGTCAGGAGCTTTTTATTTCATACCAGGGGGTGGGGAAGAATTCTTTTTTCATGATTTGATCTTTTGTAAATATTTGACTTTTCATTTGATTTAGGTTGTGAGAGTCTTACGTTCTAATAAAATGGTCAATATGGCCAACAAGTCTGTAGGAAGAAAAATATGCACAAGCCAGTTTTAAGTGTTATTTTCTTGAGTGTGGTTCCTGTAAGAGGAACTCAAGCTATATGGATGGTAAAATGAGTTTTCCTCTCCCCCTTTTCTGGAATCTGGGTGAAAACTGAGACCTGTGGCGCATTCCTGAATGTTCTTGGCCCCAAGTTGGAGGCCCAGCTGAAGACTCGTGGGGAAAACAAAACTCTGTTTTCTGTTTATGGTTATCAGCCATGTTGTTAAAACAGAAGTGTAATTTATTGTGCTTTAAGGTCAAGGGAAAAAAGTCCTCTTGAACTTCAACTTTTTTTCCCCGTTAATTTTCAAGAACCAGAACAGCATATGTTTTTGTTTCATGGCTTTTGCCCATGGGTAAGCTGTGCAGCGGAGAATCACTCATGTGGTCTTGGGCCACTGGATTTGGGGAGCCCCCACTGTGTGAGGCACTGCGTTAACATTTAGGAGGGAGAGGCATGAGGGAGGCAGTGCCCTCGTCCTGAGTTGGTTTCTATAATTCTGCTGGAAGATTGAATGCATGAGCAGATAATGGCCCGCAGAGAAAGAGAGACTGCCTACAGGATGCGGAGGCTACTGTGGAAAATTACAAGACAGGCGAGGTCCCGTGTTTCTGGCTGGAGAGAGCGAAAACACAGCTGGTTCTGAGCCAGGCCTCGAAGGATCCCGAGTGGAACAGATCGGTGGTGGATTTGAAGGAGTTCTGACTTCGATTATGAGCTTCGATTTTCCTCGTCTATAAAACAGTGCTGTCTTTCCCACCCATATTACAGTACTTGTATGAGGCTAAATTATAAAATGCACCACAAACAGTAAAATGCTCTTGAAGCTATTACTTGCCATTGTGCTTAGTAGGACGGGACGGTGTCCTTTAAATATTTGCATGTCTGAAGTGCTCTTCTGTAGTTTTCCAGGAGGGTGATCTCACAAAGAGTTACTGTTACTCATGGTGACTTATTAGGCTGGCTCTACTCAGGAAGGCCTTTCTGTGTGGGAGTCTAGCGAATCGCATAAATGCAGTGGAGAGAGTCAGCTCTCATAGTGGGGAGAGGTCCCTGGACAGAGAAAGGCCCGACTTTCCGTCTTGAGGGAAGAACCACGTGTGGGATGGTTGAGCGTGTTAATGTGCAGCTAGATGCCTGAAGTCCTGGGTTTGAGACGGTGATATAGAACTTGGGAATTAGGACTCTGTGATTTTTTTTTTTTAAAGAAAATAAGTATCAATGCTTAAAAAAATTTTTTTTTTTTTAATTTTTTTCTTTAAACTTCCTAGAGCCTTTCTGAGACTTAAAGAACTTTGAATTGACTTAGAGAAGGAAGAGATGTGGTAAATCCCTTCCTGGGAATGAATAAAATGTCGTGGATTAAGCTGGAGAACTTGGAGCCTGAAACATGTTGGGGTTGTGTGAGGGGAGGGAGATAAGTGCGTGAGATTCATGCCACACGCTTGGTGGGACGTTCAAGTTCCACGTCCCTCCCCAAATGGACCCCAGGCGTGCCTTCCCTTTGCTGAAGAGCTCTGGACCACTCTTCGTCAGCTTATGCGCCAATCCAGAAAACCAACCTCGTGGTCATCCTCTTTTTTAAAATAGACCTTATTTTTTAGATTTACGGAAAAATGGAGAAGATCGTACGCAGTTCAGTACCCCCTCACCCTGTTTCCCCATTATTAACCTCTTCCGTTACTACGGTACATTCCTTACGATGAATCAACCAATAGCGATGAGATCCAAGTCCATAGTGTGTTCAGATTTTCCTAGTTTGTACCTGGATCAAAAACTGTCCTTTTTTTACTCACTGCTGTGTCCCATCACTGTTTCGAACAGTAGCGGTTTTCCACTATTTTTGTCTGTTGAGCAAATAAACAAATCAGATGCTGTGCCTGCCCTTAAGTTGTTAGAGTGCGGCTGGGAAGGGTCCAGCCACCGGGCAAATGACACGCGCCGGAGTATTTGAGAGTTTCGAAGCAGAGAGGGCTACGTCCGGATGAAGCCCACCGCTGCCCGTTACTACCCTCGTGACTCGTACAAGTCACCCAGCCTCTCAGCCCGTTTTGGCACCTGTGAGAAAAGGGCAGTAGCAGTTCCTGCCTCACTGGGGTAGGAACAAAATGAGTAGATGAAAGAATGCATGTGGAAGTGTGTAGAGCAGGGCCTCACGCTTGGGGAGCTGTCGGTCAAGGTCAGCTTCAAGTTCCACCACGCGGGATGGACCATGCCAGGTGTGGTGAGGAGTCAGGAAACGATGATGTGTAAAGTTGTGGGGTGGGGGGAGGTGGTGGTGGTGGTGGTTAGGAACGTTTTCCTGGGGAAGGCAGCCTTCGAGATTGACCTAAAAGGATTAAGTCTGCTCTAACCAGAGGCGCAGTGGCTGGCAAAAGAAAATGCCAGGTTAAGAAGCTATAATACACAAACGTACAGAGAGCGGGAAGGCTTGAGAAGATGTCTTCCGGAGGAAAGAAAATTATTTACTGTAGACGGACCATAGCGCAAGGTGGTAGAACAATGACAGGACAAGGGAGATGAAACTGTAAGGTCATAAATATTTTTGACTGTTAGAAATTTATTTTTTATTTTTCATTTTTTAAATTTAAATTCAGTTAATTAACATATATTACTGGTTTTTTTAAAAAAAGATTTTGTTTATTTATTTGAGAGAGAGAAGGAGAAAGAGATCACAAGTAGACAGAGGCAGGCAGAGAGAGAGAGAGGGAAGCAGGCCTCCCGCTGAGCAGAGAGCCCGATGTGGGGCTCAATCCGAGGACCCTGAGATCACGACCTGAGCCAAAGGCAGAGGCCTTAACCCACTGAGCCACCCAGGCACCCCTACTACCGGTTTTTGAGGTAGAGGTCAGTGATTCATCAGTCTTATATAGTACCCAGTGCTTAATATGGACTGATACAAATTTAAACTTACAGAAAAAAGTAGAATGGATACCACCATGGACATCCATAGACCCTCCATCTAATTTTAATAATAACAATAATAATAATTTTTAAAAGATTTTATTTACTTGAGAGAGAGAGACAGCGACAGTGCACAGGTAGGGAGGAGAGGGAGAAGCAGGCTCCCTGCTGACCCGGGAGCCCAACGCGGGGCTCAATCTCAGGACCCTGCGATCATGATGCAAACCGAAGGCAGATGCTTAACTGACTGAGCCACCCCGGCGCCCCTAACTTTAATAATTAGTAACATTCTTCCCTATGTACTTCATCTGTATGAATTTTCAGAGGTTATCTTTTGCTGAGCCATTTAAAAATAAGTTCTAGCTACCATGATATTTTACCCCGAAATACTTTCGCATGCATCTCCAAGAAATAAGGAAGCTGCCTTACTGAGTATCAATAAATAAGTGTAAGTCTAAATAAATTGAGATTTCCCCAATCAAGATGATGACTCCGATGTTAGTTTTGAAATCTCAAGTGATCACAGTTTTAAATCGCTCCATGTCTGCCTACTCGCCTTGGGTAGACCTGCACCGGGCTCACAGAATTCAGTAGAGATACGGTGACACGCTGATTTCAGTTGAGCCCAGGACCGAATCTTCCCCGATGTGAAAAGACATCCCGAATGGTTCTGTGTAGACACGCAGAAGTGATTTTTGGTTCCATTGTCTCGATGAGCCTTTTGGACACTCGGTTCCAACCCCCGTGGGTAATGTCACAGTGAGTTTCACAATATTTCTGGAAGGCAAAAAATCCGTCAGGGCCATGGGTGTAATTGTGCTATGAATACCGGATGCTTGTGACAGGAAAGTCTTCCCTTGACGTTGGAAGAGATTTGGAAAGGGGAGAAGGCAGAACCTTGTGAGTGCTGGGGCACTGAGCCTCCTCCTTTGGTTTTGGGGCCCCTGGCCCAAGTCACTATGACTGGGCAAGTGTCTGAATTGTTGTAAGTCTTGGGGTAGGTTTGTAAAGTGCCCCCCCCTCCCCAGGCTGCACTCCTACGACTCACAGAATATACCCTGGCCAGCACTGAGGCTCGTATGCAAGAGAAGGAGATGGGTACTGGGGAAAGTTTTCCTCCAAAGGGACACCTTCTCGTTGCCTTTTCCTCTGACGTCTCCTTGTAAAACTGGGAGTGGGGCTCCTCTGGGCATTTCTTTCCACCTCACTGGCAGGTGCACAGTGAGTGCTACTTTAATTGATTCCGTTTAGCCTTGTAGTGGAACTCAGCCCACCCTGCCTCTTCTGCGGGAACCCTATTTCCACCTCTGTTTGGACTTTGATGCTGTTCCATTGACCTACTTGGAAAGATTCAGTATGTAGTGCCTGCTTGTTTTTCCTTCTGTCCTTAATTTGGGCTGCCTTTTATTGTCTTCCAGCTGAATGGATTCTTTCTCTCTTTTAAGGGAAAGGGACCTGAGAAAAACAATGCTCGCGGTGATGACTGTTTGTTAAGGATAATTGCTATTTTATGTTAATCTAAGTGTTAAAATGAGGAGATAGGGAATTGCTAATTCACCAACCTGTTCTCTCCCCAGTCTAGGCCTTTTATTTGTGGCTTAAATAAAGATGTAGCCGTGCAGAGTGGAAATGTCCAAGTGTACAGTTCTTAAGTGCAATTGTATATATAGGATTTAAAACTTTATTTCCATCAGCAAGAATTGTGATAAAATTCTCGGAAATTATAGAAAAGTGGAAAGGAGAAACCCAGAGATAACTAGCATTAACACTCTCTGAATTTATGTCTCGCTATTTTAATCTGTGTGTTCCGTCTCTCTAAATGGGCAGACTTTCACTGTAACTGTCTAGAACTTTTTGCTACTCAGATGCGTGGTCCGGAGATTCAGCGTCCTTGACGTTTCTTGGGGAGCTTGGTAATGCAGAATCTTGGGCTCTACCCCAGAATCATAATTTGTACCGAGTGATGTTACGTATACATTAACATTTGGAAGCTCTAGAATACCCCAGGGCAGAAAGTGAAGTGGATTTGGCTCAAAGAGCGGAGACCTGTGCTCTCCATTCTCCTCCATTTCCTCTCTGTCATGCTTCCTTAAAATAATTTGCCTCAGTATGTGCTAACGCTGAAAATGAGGTCATTTTCTTTTTCTTTCTTTCTTTCTTTTTTTTTTTTAGTAAGGCGTAGCAACCCTCTCAAGAAACCGCACTGTCTCACACATAAACATTTCATTCAGTGAACACTGGCGAAGTGCCTCCTGAGTTCTGGGTCCACACGTCGCAGTCAGGGCCCCTGTAGGGAGGGCTGGCGTATTCTGTAGGAGAAGTGTACGGAGGGCAGGAGGAGTGAGTGGCTGGTCCTGCAGGGTGGAAGCGACCAAGAAGAAGGATCTCTGAGCTGAGGCTTGAAATACAAGCCCGTGAACGTGAGTTATGAGTATTTGCTACGCTCTAGAGAGAGCACAAAGTTGGATGAAATGGGTCCTTTCCTTCGAGGATTATCTGCCTGATTTAAGGCAAGGGGATGGATGGTGTTTTAACCAACAATATTTAATATTATATATTATTTAATATTATATTATATATAAATTATATATTATACATTTGTATTTTATATATAATACATTAATAATATTTAATATTAATATTAACTAACAGTAATTTAACTAACACCAAGGGGTGTTAAGGTAAAACCAGAAGGCCAGGTCTCAATGTCAGCCTTACAACCGTGACCTTGGACTGATTGTCTCACCTGAACATTGCTTCTGTAAGGTTGCGATAAAAGAATATTTCACAGACTCACAGTGGTTTTTAAATGAGATAGCATAGCAAAGCGCTTGCCTGCAGTGGGTGTGGAATTGATACTGTGTGAAAAAGATACTAAGAAAGTGCCAAGTGAGTGCCACAGACAGAAATTTTGAGGAAGAACAGAGGAAAGAGAGGCCATTTGCCTGGAATAAGCGAGACCACGGCCAACATGGCCTGGAGGTTGTGAACGAGCAAGAGTGGGTGAGAGGATGGGCCACGGGAACGGAAGTGAAAGATGAAGCTGCCATTTTGAGACTGGATAGACGGAGGAGAGGGGTCACAAAAATGAGGGATCAAGTTTGGTGGGGAGAATTCTGTTTCAAACCCATTAAGTTTGAAACGGGCAGCTGCTGAGAACTGTGGTTCTGGAATGCACATTTGTTTGCTCCCCTGGCTTGTCGCTCAGGTGCTCCCTGTTCTGGGCTTGACCATGGCTGGAGATGACTTGAAGTGCTCAGCCTTCCCTCCTCAGGATTTGGTCAGTAGGAAGCTCCCCAGGGACTCTTTCTGGCTTTGCGGAAGTGGCCCCACCCACACCGGAAGTGGCCCCACCCACACCGGCTTACTCACCAGGATTGGGAAGCAAGGCACTATTTGCAAACCTTGACCTACCTCTTCTTCCCAAGGAATAGAGGAGAATGGAACTTCTCTGTTGCTCATGTTTACCCATTGTCATTATCTTCCTTGGGTTTCTTTTCCATTTTCAATCTTCTTCCTCCCAACTGGTGACCGTCAGTCAATCGCTACAGAAGAGAAATGAATCGGGAGATAGGCTAACAGCTCTGACACCAGTGGGCAAGATACTTGTGTGTGTCCTTTCCTTCCAACTCATTTATGATCTCTCGTTATACAGAGTAGATGCAGCCCACAAGTAATCATGGTTACTGTTCTTCTGGGTCATGGCTAGCCTGCCATATAAAATGCTAACATTTGTCCGATTTGCTTTATCTCTGTCTCTGTGTCTATCTGTCCGGCTCTCTACACATCCACATGCTTTAAACAGCTTTTACCGAGCCATTTGAATTAGTTGCAGAGATCACAATCTTTTTGTTCAAAATACTTTAACACATTTTTTGTTCTATATACTTTAACACTTATCTACCAAGTACAAAAATACTCTTCCATGTAACCCATTTTACCATTACCACGAAATATTATCTGATACATAAATATTTGAATACTTCCTTAACTTTCCCCAGTTATTCCAAAAATGTCTTTTATAACTATTCCTTTCCTCCTCTAAGAATTGTCAACAATCATTCATGGAATTTTGTCTCTTTAGTTTCCTTTAATCTGGAGCAGTCTCCCCATTTTTGTTTGTTTTTTTATCATTCATGGCACTGGTATCTTGGAAGATTTCAAGACATTTGTCTAGCGGAAAGTATGCAGTCTGGATTTGTTTGATTGTTACTTTATGATGAGATACAGATTAAGCATTTTGACAGACATATGATAGTGATTGTGGAGACACATGACATTCAATTGTCCCATAATTGATTATGCTAACTATCGCTTGGGTAAAGTGGTCTGCCAGAATTCTCCATTATAAAGACACCCTTTCCCCTAGGCAAATGGTAAGTCATCTGTGGGGCGGGACTCTGAGACTATGAGTATCCTGATCCACAAAACCCTTTCCCTGATGGTTTGAATATCCATTAATGATCCTCAACTGACCCAGTTATTGTCCTGGTGGTTGCAAAGTGAGATTTTCTCTTTCTGCTATTCCTTTGGTGTTTTTTTAGCTGGCATTCTTCGTAAAGAAGAGCTTCCTGCTATCCCCTATTTCATGAATATCTGGATTGCTGGTTCCTTTTTTTTATTCAGTATGTTCTAATTCATTCATATCATTTTTTTTTTTCTTTTGCTATTGTTCCAACTCTCCCATATTTGGCCAGTGGGAGCCCCTTTGAGGTGGCTCCCGTGTCCTTTTGTTGTGTCTGCATTAATATTTGAGCATTTCCTTAGTTTCTGGTATAGTGAGGTATTCTGGGCGATTTTGTCCTTGCCCCAGGCCTGGACTCAAGTGTTTCTGGAATGAACTAAGGTATTTAGAAGCCAAGAGCTAGGTGCTCAGGCTTTTCTTTAAAAATGCTTATGATCTAGAGAAAGTTAAATGTCAACAGTCATTTGTTTAAGCTCTCCCATCCTCCAGTTTCTGCTAAAAATACGCATGGAGCCACCAGGTGTTTAGAAGTTGGAAGGAAAGAACCAGTTAAGAGGAAGAGGCCATCGAAAGTAAGTGAAGGTCTGGCTTCGGACCGGAGGTGGCACAGTAAGCGAAAAGGGAAGTGAGATGGTGCCAGAGACCAATTTAAATTATGTTGGAATTCTGCCCCCGGAGTGGCTAGAGAGCCCCAGGAAATAATTCCTGCTTATGTTCTAGGTAGACTCGGAAAATTGGTTGCCCCCCTATTTTTTTATCTGGTAATGCTAAAAGAATGTATTCCCCCGAGCTATACATGTGCTAATTCTTAGAGCAATTTAAGAATTGCTGTTTCCATCTTGAGAGTTCCTAAGTGATCTGTATTTTCAGGGTCAGCATGTATTTTACAGAGATGGATGTGCATTTCAGCACGGCCTTTAAAAATTAAAATTCATACTTTTTGTACTTTGAATGCTTGCAATTGAATATAATCTTTGACATAACAGGCTGATTAGTATCTGGTTGCAAATTATTGGAGGTGCATATGTACAGCATTTTAGGCAGCAACTTGTGAGATTCAGAAGCCAAGAATTTCCGTTATTTTCCAAAGTAATCAGCATAGCATTCGAGAAGATGTTAGAGCCTCTGAGAGGTATCTTGAATCAACTGATTTTTTTGGAACTCAATATGTCCTCTGTGCTCTCTTTTTATACCTAACAGCATAATTTAAATGTTCATGTTGCCTTTTCTATTCTTCAAAACAAAACATGAAGCCAGTAGCTTTCATTTCCATTTGGTAGGGAACCTATTGAACACGCTTGAAAATGTAAAAGCAAATTTGAAACATAAGGGTTTTGTTTTTGTTTGGTTTTCATCAAAGTCAGCACTGGTGGAAGTGAAAAAAAAAAGCCCACAAAACAAAAATATAAAGACTACTACGTGTGTACTTTGTCCAGCAGGAATATGGTTTTTATTCCAATGTGTATACTGAATGTCACGCGTGCTTTGTGGTTTTATGAAACAGAAGCACACACACTCCCACAACCACTGACTTTTAATTCTCAGTATGAGAATGGAGAGTCATATTAAAGCAACTGTTTTTGCTAGTTCCTGGGTGTGTGTTCCACTAAGAAGGTTAAACTGAAAACGGAGAGGAACACATTATTTATATGTGCTACGAGCCGAGCATAGGTGAGTGAACTCACAACAATGTGTTGTGGCCACATTGTCCCAGGTTGTCCTTTGACTCCTGAGTATCCTCACCATTCAGTTCTTTTGTGATGTCCGTGCGTGCGATCAAACTAAGTGCCCTCATGATGGAGTCAGCCATTTTTTGGCCAACGGATAATTTTCAAAGTCAAGTTTCGTGGTTACTGGGAAGATTTTAATATAACTGAGATCTTCTGGAAGTCATCGAGATCTGCCTCTGTCTCTTTGTACTTTCTATTTAAAACTCACCAAGTGGAGCGTTTATTCCTACGCCCAAATCCATTGCCCCTTGTATTTTCTTTAATCTCAATTTTGTTTGAAAGGCACTTTATCCAGAACAAAATTTCTTCATTCAGAATGAAATTTCTTTCAGACGTTAAGACAGCTTGTATCGGTTATGTAATTAAAAAAACAAAACAAAACAAAAAAACCACACTTCTTTCTTCTGGATTTTACTAAATCTGTGACAGTTGTAGCCAGTAAAAGCAAATTGTATTTCGGCCTCTGTAACGGATTTATTTACTTTGACTGTCCCTGTTGGGACTGTGTTTGCCTCGAGTTGTGAGGTAGAAAGTACTTGGAAGGGTTCAGTCATGGACTGGGTCTGTTAATTCTTGTGAAGGAAGCTTCTGGTGTCCTTGTTCTTGCGCTGGACCTTTTTGGCTGGATTCACTTGTGAACTTAAAGTGGGGATAAAAAAGTTTTTCCCATCAGATTCTTTAGTTCTATTTTTATATAGCATATTGTTATTTGTGTGTGTGTGTTTTTTTAAGATTTTGTTTATTTATTTGAGAGAGAGACAGCACGAGCAGGGGGAGAGGCAGAAGGAGGGGGAGAGGGACAAGCAGCCTCCCCACTGAGTGTGGAGCCTGACGCTGGGCTGGATCCCAGGACCCCAAGATCATGACCTGAGTGGAAGGCAGATGCTTAACGACTGAGCCACCCAGACACTCCTTAACCTATTGTTATTTGTAATTGTAAAAGTAGATGTGGTTATTGTGAGAAATTTGGGTACCACAAGAAAATGCAAAGAAACTAAATATTATTCTACTCTAATTTCATTATTTTTAATTAACGTCTATACAAATGTGAACTCCCCTCCTTTTTTCTAGCTATAGATACTTGTAAACAAAATTGGGACTGTACCGAACATACTGGTTTATAGTCTGCATTGCCAACGAACACTGCTTAGAAACATTTCTCCATTAAATGATTTATGGATTTAGAAAAAACTGTTTACCCATTGTTGGGCATTTATATTTTTAAAATTGCTTAAAATCATTATTACTTATCATAAGAAAACTTCTTTGTACATACACATCCATACTTTTTAGGCATATCTTGGACTTTGTAAAGGATAAATTCAGTCTTTTTTCACTTCATTGGCTTCAAGGAGTGAAAAATATTTTAGTTCAGTCTGTCATTTCCAGTAATGACATTTAAGCCCTCTTGCCTGCCAGGATCTGTCTTTATAATGCCATCATCTTGATCTGTGCAGAATGGGGTGGTGGAACTTTATTTATCTAACACCACTAGGGAACTTCTCATAAATAGTTTTCACGTTATTCGAACTGGCCCTTAAGTGTCTACACTTGAGAATTATAAGCGTTGTGAAGGAGAATCTTTCTCAAATTGTATTACATATGTCGCTATCCTCTTTGACATAATGAAAAGCTATAAAAATCACAATTTACACCTTTCTATTTCAAATCACAAATACCTTTATAAACACTAGCTATCGTAGAGTCAGTTCTGCTAAAATACGAGCCAGGTGTTCCTAAGACCTACGATGCTAAGCAAAACCATGCAGGAAAACCCACAGCACTTATGGGAAAAGTAAAGCTCCGAAAGCTTTATCCATGACACATTAAAAAAGTAAGGTAGGAACTGAGTAAAAATTGTGACACAGTTTTACACATATTATGTGACTAAGAAATAGGTAGTACAAACAATATGACATTTTACCTTGACAAAATCCAGGTGTTTTCTTGCAGACTGAGGCCTTCCAAAGGTTGTGGGCTGTGAGTTATTTGCAGTGGTGGTTCCCTGAAATCAGAAAGGAAGTCGGGGCACCCTATGTGGATGGGTGTACCTCATAGCACTGGTGGACCCTGGGGTCGCCTGTGGATGTTGGAGGCATGAGCTTTGCGCATCCCGTGTGTCTTACTGCAGCTGCGTTCTGCCTGGGTGCAATTTTCTGCTATTATCTCGGGTTTCCTGCAGTGAAATCATGCATCAGCAAATGTGAAATTTGAGTGATGCTCCGATTATTCGCTCACATAGCGATCTTGGAACAAACACAAACGTTATAGCAGAACTGAGTGTACCGAGTGGTAAGAGAGTGATGTCAAGGGGATATTCTTCTGGTCTCTATCCTTAATAGAGTGAGTACGTGTAGAATGCTTCCGAGAAGAGTCTGGCGAACGAGTGAGCATCGTGTAAGTGTTGGCAGTCATGAGGATGATGATAATAACGAGTGATGCCAATCAATGTTTGTGGGATTCTGTCAGTTATGACCGTCTCCTATAACAGTGCTTCCTGCCTCCTTCTAATTGACCTATTTCTCAAGCTCTTGGGGCTTTTAAATGAGTTTATCATGCTTAGAATCACATCTAGTGTAAGGCCCAGCGCGGGAGAGCCTGGGGGTGGGGGGGGGCGTGTCAACTTTCGGCTATGGTTTACCTGTGGCACCTGTTTTAGCTACTCAGACTTTGTCATCTCCTGAGTTATTACCCATGTATTCATTCGTGAGATTGTTGGGGAAGAAACTTCGGTTCCAAATGAGGATATTATCATACAGAATTTCCGGGTTTTTCTCTTTGATTAGAGAAAACGATTCATTTCTCATTCCCACCTGCAAAAGTGAAGTGTGCATAAATGAACCCACGGGAAGGGTGCTTACAAGTTGTTGGTGATTTTCTTTAGGTTGTTCCTGGTTCATTTGTATTTACAACTATTTCTGTGCTTGTGAGATGAGCTCGTCTTTGGAAGGTGGAGCGGACAAGTGTGACTTCAGGAGACCTTCCCTCCCAAGTCACAGTATAATTAGAAGCCCAGATCCTCCCTCAGTTATTTTTTTATGACTCCCCAAGAAGGACATTTTTACCGTGAATGGTTGCCAAGGAGCCTTTCCTGGATCCTCCTTTAGTGATTTAATAAGGCGACGGATCAAAATACCATCTTGATTTAGCAGGCCTTGTTAATATTGTTCCGAAAGAAAAGTAGCTAACATGGCTCATCGTTTAGATATTCCAGTGAAATCTGTACTCTGATTATTCAGAGAGACCCTGAATAGCAAGGGGGTATCTTGACTTTTAATTTCGGATCTGACTTTGAATTTTAACTTTTTGTCTCTGCATAATTTTTAGATATTTGGGCTGCTTGACCTCACTGAGTGATTGCTATTAATTAACAAGACTTTGTGGGAAAAGGGAATTTGCCTTCTGAGCTCTGTACCAAAGACCTGGGAAAAAAGTAAGTAATTTTCTAACTTGCTTTTTAAAAAAAAAATTCTTGTTATACTTCTCTCAGAAAGTTAACAGTGTGGGTCTATGACTTTTCTACTTTCATTCTTTCCTGGCTTTGTAAGTTTTATATGCTCTTACAGATTTAAAACATGGAGAGGAACTCGAGAGACCTTTTTTTATTTTTCATTTTTTTCAAAGATTTTATTTATTTATTTATTTATTTGACAGAGAGAGAGAGATCACAAGTAGGCAGAGAGGCCGGCAGAGAGAGAGAGAGGGAAGCAGGCTCCCTGCTGAGCAGAGAGCCCGATGTGGGGCTCAATCCCAGGACTCTGAGATCATGACCTGAGCCAAAGGCAGAGGCTTAACCCACTGAGCCACCCAGGTGCCTGAGAGACGTTAAAAAAAAAAAATCCTTCTAATAGATTAGGATGATGGACCGCTCTGTGCCACGTCTTTGGGTTTCATAAACTGAGTCTTTAAGATTGTGATAAACCTTTTATCAGGTGTGTAGTAGACAAATTAAATTATAAAGGTAAAGCATTATACCATAGCGTGCCAGAAAAGCCGAGTCCAGTTTTCTGAGCCTCAGGTATTTTAGATTTTAGATAGGTTCTTTGGTTCTGAAGTTTTAGAATAAGAATGAAATCCATTTGGCTCTTTTCTTGTCTGGAAAGGAAAACAAAATATGTAATTGTTTGTTCAGTAAGTCTCTCATGTAGCTTGGTCTTGGAAGAATTGTTTTATTGTTTTATAGCTTTTTGTTGGTACTCTGAGGTATTCTAATTAAGCATTGTGTGAATGGTTTTGCTGTCTTTTAGAAAAAAATTGTGTGGGTCTGTAAAGTTCGTTTTTATTCCCTGATCTTTTTGAAAAGGTAAAATGGGCCTTGAAGATAATAAGTCAGTCTGCTTTATTGTAGAATTTACGTAGAAGTATGAATGGCCCATAAGAATGTAAGCAAAATAAAACATACACATGTACACGCACACACACACATTTTTTTTCTGGCATGTTCCAGAAACAATATCATTGACCAAAGGAACTGTTTGTCCATAAAATTCCTGGTAATTTCCTAAACTTTGTATGCCTTGTGTCTTATGGTTCCTCTACATTTCTGACTGTACAAATAAGCTAGTAAAATGTGTCTAAAACAAAACAAGGCAGAAGAGAACTCTGCTCTAGAAGTTCCATAGAGGTATTCAATAGTAAGGTCAGATTTCATTGTTATATTTTACACACTCTAAATTTGCTTATAATTAAATTGTGTATTATTATATAATAATTATAATAAGGTAAGGGTCATGAATTCTGAAGCCTTTTTAGGTTAAATAAGATATTTGTACTGAAAGAATATTACACACATGCACAAAGTATATACACACCACAGATATAATTTCTGAGAGCTGTCAATATAAATTCATTGAAAGCAAGGACTTCGAAAATTTTCTCCAGAGTTTTTTAATGTTACAGTGAAATATTTACAGTAGTGAAATACTGTCATCAGTGGCATTTTGAAAAATGATAGCGATTTATTTAGTTGAATTTTATATTCATATATTAACCTTAACGTAAAGGAAATCCTATGTGGTATAGTTATTATTCCTTCTTGGAAGGGTATTTGAAAGAGGATTATGTTGGAGAAGTGGAATGAAAAGGGCAAAAGATTAATTCTATGGGTTTCAGGATCCAGATATTTGATGTTTAGATTGGAAATATAACTTAGCCCCCCAGAAGGTAAGCTACTGAAACTGCCTTTCAAATAATTTAGCATCTCTTTAAAAGTTAATATAGTCTCTGGTGAGGTATTTTCCTTCCATTGTACCAAAATATTCACTTTGTGCCATTGTTGTCAAAGTTGTATTTCCATTTTGTAGAGGCAAGGCATCTGTGGGAACTCCGGTCATAATAATAAGCTAAAGACAGTCACACCTGTTGCCAGAGGGACTGGGGCAAAAAGATCCCTGCTTCCTACAACTGATGCTGTAGGTGAATATTTATGTGCACAGAAGGCTGTGCATAACTTACCTTTTGGTTAAAAAAAAAAAAAGACAAGAAGGTTATAATGCATAAGTACACTCCGTATCAATCCAGTCCTGAAGGAGCTGGTTAGGTGGAAGGCAACATTAAGGAAGAAGCAGGGCAAAGGAGAAGGAAGGAGGTCCTTTCTTACAGTGACAAAAGTCGCAGGGGAATGTTTCTGACCCTACTTTGAAAACTGGGAGGGGGACTTAAATGTATCAGTGATTTCTTTTGGGGCAAGGCAAGCACAGTTTTAGGAAGAAGCCAGAACCAGAGACAACCTCCACACTTCTTTTTGGCGTCTTGGTGTCCTCTAATTTTATTTTTTTCTTGATTGCATTTGCATTTTATTTATTTTATTTATTTAAGGTAGATCTCTGGACACTTGAGTCTGTGTTGTTTATCAAGTATAGGTGCACTTTTGAAAAATTGGCCATGGATTACTTTAAAAGAAGTAAAAAATAGCTTCTATTTTACTATTCTACCTAATAGGTGCAATACGTGTCTTTTTATGTCGGTACTGAAAGAGGATTCTAGTCTTCAAACTGCTTGGTATCCTGTCTTTTTCCACTTAATGATGAATAATGAACCCCTGTGCTAATAAATATTTATCTACAATATCATTTTTAGTGAAAGTAAAACAATCGGGTCTTGGCTTTTTGTTTAATTTGAGGCCATTTTGGCTTTCCGTTACAAGGGAGAGTATGTACGTGAAATACTGAGTGTGGGCTTTCCATCTGCAAACAGAGAATAGACTAGGATCCGCCTTCTATTATCTCTACGGTGTTTACTGTAACCAGACATGCTCTGAATAGGGACTAAATGGGAATTCAAAACTCTAAGTGTCACTTTCTGACAGGTATGGTATGGAAAGCACTGTGTCTTCTTTGGTCCCTTTGTTTCATTAGAAGACAGCAGGTGACACGTTGCTGCCGCTTTGCTCTCTTCATCAAGATTTCTGTGTCACAGGAAGGATTCTACCTACATATTTCTCCCTCCCAAGAAACTCTACATTTCTCAGACGAGGGGATGGGTACAAAGGGAGCAGCATTTCATAGACTTTGGGCTAGAATTTATTGGAGTAAATTATAATCCAAATTAATTGGAGACGGAGAATGTTTTCTAGACCTTTGCGTACTTTCTCAATTTTAAGTTCATTTATTAACTCGGCATTTGGCGTGCAGCTACTATGTGCAAGCCCTGTGCTGGGAGCTCCTTATTCAGAGATGACTGAGAAATGCCTTTGCTTTCAAGGAACTTAATTGGAGTTTCAAATTCAGATTGAAATAACATTTATTCAGCGTATACAGGTGACAAGTTGTGGTGGGATGCTCTTAGATGAGGTCTTTGATTACGACAATTCAGTAATGATACTTTCTGACCCATTCTCTTCAGAATAAATTATAAATAGAATTCTCTAATCTTTCTTCCATTATATTTTCTTAAACTTTTGGTATCTGTGACTACTTGTTAAGTTAAATTAACAGATTAGGGGGGGAAGAAAAGGTTGAAGCATTTAGTTGATAAACATCAAGCAACAATTGTAAAAACATGGATATTTTTTATGTTTGAAAACCTGTTTACATAGAATGTCATAATTTCTCCTCCTGGAGTAGTTCTTAGTTCACATGATACAATTAAATGTACTGAGATTTCATGCATTCTGCCCTCAGAGTGGCTTTAGTGCCTGAGCAAGTGTGAAAGACATAGTGTGGAGCCATTTTGATTTTCCCAGTAATTCTTGGGGTAGGGGTTATTGAAATTTAGGAGAGAAAGTAACTAGCCCACTCAGGTAGAAGATGAGTTAGGATTCTGACTGTGACCCATCTAACTTCAAAGCCCTTACAGTATCCTCCTGACTTGTTCAAGGTGGTGGGGAGAGTAGACTCCCAGGTGCCTTGGGTTTGCTGAGGAAGGAGCAGTCATTTCAGCTCAGGAATCAGGAAATGTCTTTATTGCATGGAAGAGCTGTCCCTGAGATAAGTCTTGCGGGTGGAGTTAAAATATAGGGAGGAAGGGGAGGAATTGTTGGAGCTTGTAGTAGGAAAAGCACGTGCCAAGGTGCAGAGGAATGGAAGCTCATGGCATGTTCCAGGAGTGGCGAGAACTCTACTGTGACTGAGGTATGGGACATGATGGGGAGCAGAGTCGACTCTGAGATTTGAAGAACCTCAGTGCCAGAGTGAGGAGGGCTACATGTGTGCCCTGCTGGAGGCTTGGGGTTTCTAAGAAATATATAGCCATAAAAATTTTAAGGTAGAAGTAGTTCATAATTAGATGGGAGTTTTAAGAAAATCACCTGGGTGGCAGTGTGGAATATAGACAGAAAAAGAGAAAATGAGACGGGAGCCCCAGGGCTGCCATGTGAGGTCGTGCAGATTGTTCACTGCACAAGGGAATGTGTAAACTATAAGTGGTGGGGACCAATAACCATCTGCCACATTACTCACCAAACTCTGTGCTCTTAGGTCTGGGCCTGCCTAGAGAGGGTACCTTTTAAAATTTGCATAATAAAATGTTCTACTTGACTTTTAATTGCTTATAAAATAATAGAAGAGATTACACAAAGAAATAACCATGTTACCCTAAGGCCTAGGAGTCTGGAGGTGGACATGGTGGTCTGTTTACTAAATATATTACATCGAGCATGTTCCCCATTCTCAGAGTCTATTTCCTCATCTTTAATGGAGAGTTGCTAGGGGTGCCTGGTGGCTCAGGCAGCCAAGAGTCTGGCTCTTGATTTTGGCTCAGGTCATGATCTCTGGATTGTGAGATCGAGCCCCATGTCAGGCTCCACGCTGGGCATGGAGCCTGCTTGGGATTCTCTTCCTCTCCCCTCTGCCCTCTCTCTCTTTCTCTCCCTCTGTATAGATAAATAAATAAGATTTGATAATAGGATCTGGCAGGGTCTTGGACAGACCAATTAAGGGACTTTGGTTAAGAGAAGGAACTAGACACGGGGTGGACAACTGGTAGGTCTAGGATTGGATACCCCTGCAGGCATTTAAGTTGAGAGTGTGCTAGGAACTGTAGTAAGGTTTTAAGGTTTTATTTTTATTAATCCTGTATCAGTTCTGAGAGGTAGATGTTATTGTCCCATTTTAGAGATTTTGTAAGTGAGGCTCAGGGAGGTTAAATAACCTATCTAATGTCACATAGCTGGGGCGTGGTATGGTTAAGACTTGAACCTGGGTCTAGGTGACTCTCATGTTTATGCTCTTAATGACCGTGCTGTGCTTAGAAGTAACGTTTTCTATATGTCAAACTCCCTTCATACCCTACTGAAGCTCTCGATAACATTTTCCGATTTTTGTCTTTTATTGTTTTTAACTTGAGTCATAGTTATATACAAAATGTTTTAATTTTCTAGACAGGAAGATTCTAAGGATTGGGATCTAGTCTCATTCATTTTTTGTTTTTCATAATTCTTTGCTCAATAAAATATGCATCGATAAGACAATCTCTTTGGGAGCCTGGGTGACTCAGTCGGTTGGGTGTCTGACTCTTGATCTCAGCTCAAGTCTTGATCTCGGGGTCCTCAGTTCAAGCCCTGTGTTGGGCTCTGCACTGGGCGTGGAGCCTATTTAAAAAAAAAAAAAAAGGATGAATAATCTCTTAAGATTTTTCTGTCTCCTAAAATTCAATAATTTTTTGTTATATATGTAAAGCCTCAGTTGCAGTTATAATTAAGTAGAACTTAAGAAGGAGTCATTGGATTTTAATTTGATATCTAGATTGATGGCTAAAGTTTCAGGAAATTCTTAATTGCCATTTTTATCTGAAAAATAATTTGACTTGCTGTCAAAGACTGAGGCTAAGACTAAAATCGCACTTCTCTAGAGTCCTATTTGGAAGCTTAAAGCTGTGCTGCCTGCTTCACAGCTGCGGCAGCTCTAACACTCAAATGTCTTAAATGGTATTTACGGGTCCATAAAAAATGTTACCCGGCCATTCACACAGGTAAGGACTCCTTTTGCAAAAACCCATGAAACCCTAGTGCTGGTGGTCACTCTTATTTGGTCCCAGCTGCACACAGACAACCCAGAGAAGGGCTTTCCTAGTTCCGGGCTGATGAACAGAAGCCCTGGGGTCAGACTACCTAGGTTTGCATCCTACTTTTCTGGTTTATGAATTCCGTGGCCCTTGGCCAGAAAGCATCTATAAATAAAGATGGCTAAGTAATAGGTTCATGGGCCTGGTTCATGGGAATCTGCATTCAGATGAGAGCCGCTTTTGCTTAGATATTCTCTAAAGAAGGGCAACATTGTGAGCTTATGGGATGGGATTGGACATTTCAGTATTATTGGCCATGTTTTCTCCTAGGATGACTCTTTGCTGTAAGGACTGCATCTGCTTTTTTGAACTCTAAGGAGGGGAATTTAGCCTCTGCTTCATGCTTTGTATGCCTAAGGAGAGTAGGAAATGATGGCTTTTTTAAAAGAAGGAAAATGGCACCTGGCTGGCTCAGTCGGTTGGGCATCTGCCTTCCACTCAGGTCATGATCCCAGGGTCCTGGGATCGAGCCCCACATCCGGGGAGCCTGCTACTCCTCCTGCTCATGTTACCTCTCTGTCAAATAAATAAATAAAATCTTAAAAAATAACAACAACAAAATAGGGAAAATGTTATTTGAGATCAGCATTGTTTCTGGGCTTTGAAAAACTTTGGAGTTTCTTTCCTCTTTCAGAAGAGTAGCGTATGTGAGCTGGGAGAAAGGAAACCAAACCCCAGGGAAGTTTCCTAGCTTGCCTCTGCCCTTTAACGGGGAGAAGAGGAAGTCAGGGTCTCTCGAGAGCTCTCCCGGTGTCTGTGGGCTGTGAGTTCAGGTGCGCCGGAGATGGATCCCTAGGTAGCTTCTTATCTTCTTATTCCCAGGGCCACTGCTTCGCCTGAGAGAAAGCCAAATAGCAGAATGGGTCTCAAAACATTGCTGCCCAGCGAAAGCAAGCAGCCGCCGGTCTGTCCCAGAGTTTTTTCTTTCATCAACGTGAAGCAGCACAAAGACTCGTGATGTTATTCTCCTTTGAGGTTTTATATTTGCGATAGCTGGAAGAGCAAGCAAGCTGACTAAAAATACCCTTCAGACCCAATCTCGTCCTTGCCGTTTTTGCCTGCTTAGCTTTGCACTTTAAAGTTAAGGGCAAACTTGGCCTGTCCATTCTTGCCCGGGAGAAGCTTGGGTTATCAATAAATGCTGAATTGAAAAATCCCTTTCCGGGGTTACCTGCCCCCCACTCCAGGGCTCCCGCAAAAAAAAAAAAAAGAAAAAGGCTCAGCCTGCTGTAAGCTGGTAAGCCCTTAATACTTGGATGCCTTGGTAGGGAGAATAAAATTAGATTGCACACCCTTTCCCTTTTCCTAGTGAACTAATTGTTGTTTTCCTGCATTTAAAAGCAGATGTTAAGCTCCTCCTTTGCTGTTCACCAGCAGACAGACTCCGGTTGTGTATTAGGGCTCTTGATGCATAGCTGTTGTTTGAATGAAGATCAGCTTTGGCAAATTAGATTTTGATGGTTACGTTTTGATCCGGAGCCATGGAACGGAAGGGCAATTTATTCTTGCGTTCAGTACACATTTCTTGGGTTCCGGCTGGGCCGCTCACGCAAATTGTTTTCCAGATTTCACAAATGCCACAAAAACCTTGCCAACTCACTGGTGCTCTCTCTGTTCAATAGATGAGAAACAGAAGGCCTATGGAATGATGCGGACTATTGTATATGTAAGAAAAATAAAGCCCAGGGAATGATTAGAAACCTTTTGAGGGGTTGTACTGCTATTAAGTGGCTAGGAATTTGATTTGGGGATTCGGGCTGATCTCGAAGCTGTTGCTCTAGAGGTGCTGCTTTTTTTTTTTTTTTTTAAGATTTTTTTTTTTATTTATTTGACAGAGAGATCACAAGTAGGCTAGGTGAGGGGGAAGCAGGCTCCCTGCTGAGCAGAGAGCCCGATTCGGGGCTCGATCCCACGACCCCAAGATCATGACCTGAGCGGAAGGCAGAGGCTTTAACCCACTGAGCCACCCAGGTGCCCCAGAGGTGCTGCTTCTCAAGAGGAGATCGTCCATGGAGCAAAAATGTTGAGCTGAAATCAAGAAAAAAGTAGTTAACCATGAGCCCCTCCTCATTTGCTCAGGAGACATTTATCAAGTGCCTGTTTTGTGCTAGACACTTTGCAGGCCGCTGGAAATTCACCGGGAGGCAAGATAGACTGTCACCAGCCTGAGGGAGGAAACAGGGATGCGAGAGTGTTCACTTCCCTCAAAAGGAGTGTGTTGGCTGGGAGAGGTTTTGCGAGGTTTTTTTTAAGATGTAGAAATTTTGGCGCCTAACAAAAATAGTTTATTATTTCTTTTACATCAGGACGTATACTAAATTACCTACACATAAGCAGGGGCTTCACGAGACTACTCTGCAATTGTACCCCTTCCGCGAGCTGCTTAGGATGTACAGAAATGGAGGTTGGAGAAATGGTATTGAGTTTTAAACAAAGTGTCTCAAACAAAAATGTGAACAGTTGCCTGGCAAGGACTAAATGTAATCTAGCTTTGGATTCCCCATTTTAGGCAGGAGGTACTTAGCACAGTACCTGGGATGTAGGGAATACCCAGTAACTCTGGTCAATGGGCTTAGTGACGGAAAGTAAAGTAAGGAGGCAAGGGGACGGGAGTCTCACTGGAAGGGGGATAAGTGAAGGTGATATCAAGGGTGGCAATAAAATAAACCAATAAATAGGTGAAGAAAGCACATGACTTGTGTTGGCTTAACCCACATGTACAAACTGTTGGAAGAGTCAGGTGGGAGAAGCTACGTTTAGGGGATCTGGAAACACCATTGGGTTTGGAAGCTTGAGAAAAACCGCATCCTTCTCCTCTGTGCCCCCTTTCCCACCATGATCTGGATTTCAGCTTTTAAGACTTCGGGGTGGTTTTATTTTTTTTAAAAGATTTTATTTATTTATTTGAGAGAGAGAGGGCAAGAGCAGGGGGAGGGCCAGAAGGAGAGGGAAAAGCAGACTCCTCGCTGAGCAGGGAGCCCTATGTGGGAATCGATCCCAGGACCCTGGGATCATCACCTGAGCCAAAGGCAGACGCTTAACCATCAGAGCCACCCAGGAGCCCCAAGACTTTGAGTCTGGTATTTGGTTCTTTAATAAATTGGGTGACCATATGTGTCCATTTGCTGGAACAGCCCTGACTGTTTCCTCTTTACCGTTTTCGAGAATGCCCCTTTTCCCTGTCAAGTGTCCTGGCGTGGATGAGAAGTTAAAGGGCCACCCTACTAAGGGAATTTGGTGACATTCCGTGTCTTTAAACAGAAATCTTACAGCATTCAGACCACTTTGATGAATTCACCTGCTGTGGATGTAGTACCAGTAACATGACCTGTGGGACTAATGTCTGATCTCTAAGTAGAAAGGAGAGCCAGTGAGGGGTAACTGAAAAGAATTGGATGCTGAGCAAAAATAAGCTGATTTGGACAAAATGAGCTTTAATTACAACCAATGGCTGGCGTAGCTATACGAGAAAGGGCATTTGTAGGTCATCACGATGATGGGTAGTGTTTGGGGAATGTGGCATCATTGGAGAGAATCATGTCATCATCACGGGTTTTGATTTAGCGTCTCACTCTTTCCACGGCACTGGTAATTTAATTCAGATGCATTTTCATTTGTTCTCTGAGTAGAAAGCAAAAGAAATCATTTCTGAGAACAGAGGTTTTTGCCGGAGGTTTAAAGAAATGGCTGGAGGGAAAATTGTTAAATACGGACTTTTCACCTTAAATCTACTGTTAAATTATGTCACTTGTTGAAAATGGTGGTAATATTTTAATCCAATTGAACATTTACATAGGGACTCCCAAAGCTTTAATAGAACGTATGTTGAGGTTTTTCTCTTGGTAAATAGGGCTACATTGGTTTTATAGTTCATATCCATGGCTTCGAAGAAACAGACTGATATTTTGTCCTACAGATATATGTAAAAGTTGTAGGTGTTCTGATAATGCCTGATAGTGATTGCAGGGTGAGAGTTGGGGGGAGGAATTAAAATCATACTATGACCAGTCTTTTCCATATTAATATTTTATGGGGCAGTCCTGTATTTGCCTTCAAGGCCCATAGTGTCTTGCTCCCTGCAGTGTTATCTTTTGTAGGTGGGTAGATTCCCCAAGTAGAGGATTATTCCTCCATGATTCTAAAACTCGGTTGTTTCAGAATAAAATTCGGACCCTGTCACTGACCCTCTGAGGGTGAGTTCTTTCTCTGAGCCTCAATTTTCTAGCCCTAGAAAATGGAAATAATGATATTTATTGCTTAAAGTTCACAAACGGGGTTCATTCATTCCTGAATCTGGGATAAACTGTAAGCACGTAACACAAAGGTAATTTTCTCCCAGGCTGAGGAATCAGTAGCAGATACTGAGGTCGGGGAGACCAGTGTTACTGCTGGAAGGGTGAGACTCTAATTAGCATCCAGCTTCTGGCCGATCAGAATGGATGCTGACTGTAGACATTCTCGAAGGTTGCACAGTGCTCAGCCGTTGAATGAATATTAGCCTATATTGTTGGTATTGAGAAATCTGTGTTTAGTCTGTGATGATCAGCAAGCAAACCCATTGTGTCTCCTAGTTATAAATTCACGCCCCCTTCTCTGAGCTCCCGTGATCCAGAAAGGATGCCATCTTCACTGGAGGCGTGAGCCTAGCTTTCGTGCCCGGATTCCTGTCTCGGAGGTCCTGGTTTACGTTGAGGACCTTGCTAATCGTTGCTGCCAGCACCGGGGTAACTCTTCTTCAGAGACTCTTGCTTTCCCATCTTCCACCCCATTCCTTGTCTCCTATAATTACCCATAGCGGATAAAAGTTGAATTTATGACCCAACCCGGAGTGTCCCGTAAAATTGGTTACCAGGTAGAGCAGGCCTAGACGCAGCCTTACCAGGCCTCCTGCCAGGCCACCTTTCATGTAGACCAGCACTTCTCACCCCCAGAAATGACTGTGAGCACATCCGAATGTAGGGTCTGGGTGTCCAAGAGAATGCGGTGCTGGAAAAGGGAGCACTTCCGTTTTCTTTCTGCCAAGTCTGTCTTGCTCATTCCCATTTCTCATCTCAGGCTCTGCCTCTTTCCGGGATCATCAACATTGGGAAGTCTCTCTTGCACAGCGCAGACCTAACCCCTTTCCCGAGGGGTGGGATGGTAATGGCCAGCTATCAGGAAGTCCAGCATCGTTTAGAAGCTTCCACATAATCCTGGAAAGTTCCTTTCCCAGAGTAAGGATAAGTTGGCTTCCATATACGGATGTAGTTAAGAGCTGTCAAGAAACTGTTTCGTGCTTCCCTCATAGGTGTTAGAATGGCTATTATGAAAAAAGATAACAATGGTGTTGGTGAGGATGTGGAGAAAAGGATCCTTGTGCATCACATCGGTGGGAATGTAAATTGCTGTAAATGCAGTGGTGTAATCCCATACTGTGGAGTATGGAGTTTGGAGTATGGAGGTTCCTCTAAAAGTTGAAAATAGAAATTCTACATGATCAAGCAATTCCATTTGTGGGTCTATATTCGAAGAAAATGAAATCACTATCTAGAAGAGATAGCTGCACCCCCATGTTCATTGTATTATTTACAATAGTCAAGACAGAGAAGCCACCCAAGTGCCTGTCAGCGGCTGAAGGGATAGAGAAACAATGGCATATATAAATGATGGAATATTATTAAGCCGTGAAAAAGAAGGAAATTCTGCCATTTACAGCAATGGCTCTTGAGGGCATTATGGGTGGACCTTGAGGGCATTATGCTAAGGGAAGTAAGTCATGCAGAGAAAGACGAATATTATATGATGTTACTTTTATTTGGAATCTAACTCCCCCCCAGACTTAGAGAAACAGAGATCGGGTATGATGATTGCCTAAGGTGAGGATGGAGGAAATGGGGGAAGGTGGTCAAAAGGTACCAACATTCAATTATAAGATAAGTAAGTTCTGAGGTTGTAATATGCAGTTTGATGACTCTAGTTAACGGTACCGTATCGTATGTTTGAAAGTTGGTAAGATAATAGATCTTACAAGTTCTCATCACAAGGAAGTAAGTGTGTAACTGTGTCGTGGTTGTGATGGATGGATGGATTGATAACTAAACTTACGGGGGCGATCATTTCATAAAATCAAAATGGGATATCGAAATATATCAAAATTTGATATGTTTTGCATGTATCAAATCATTACGTTGTCTCTCTTGGACTAACACAATGTTATATGTCAATTATATCTCGATAAAATGGATGGTGCGGCGGGGGTGGGGGGTGAGAAAATTGTTTTGCGTAGAAACCTTTTCTGCGGGGCCCCTGGGTGGCGCAGTTGGTTGAGCGACTGCCTTCGGCTCAGGTCGTGATCCCGGAGTCCCGGGATCAAGTCCCACATCGGGCTCCCAGCTCCATGGGGAGTCCGCTTCTCACTCTGACCTGCTCTCTCTCACTCTCTCTCTTTCCTAATAAATAAATAAATAAAATCTTTAAAAAAAAAAAAAAAAGAAAAGAAAAGAAACCTTTTCTACCAGCAGACTAAGGTGTACTTCCACTCTCAAGCACGGGAGTTTCATTAGGGAAGACAGAGAAACCCTGGAACCCTGCCTTCCAGTCCTGGTTTTGCCAGCTGCTAGTTATGTGACCTTGAGGTACATAGGCCCCTCTTCCTGGGGTCCTCCTTTTCTTATCCAAAATGGTTTTCATATGCAATATGATTGTTAAGGTCCTTGCCAACCAGAAATTCTCTGAATCTATAATAACTCCTAAATGTACATGGCTTTTGAACAGATTGCACCTGTCAGGGTCTGATGACGGTAGTTAGCGTTCTTGCCACCGCTCTGGTTTGTGACTAGAGCTGTTCCGTGGGGACCCAGGAATCTGTCTGCTGGAGGTCATTCCTCCCATCATTTTGATACGATACTGTCCGCTTGATGTGCCTTTTTGAAAACGATTTATTTATTTATTTATTTATTTATTTATTTATTTATTTGAGAGAGAGGGAGAGAGAGAGATGATTATTTGTTTGGGGGAGGGAAAGAGAGCGTGAGCCTGCAGGAGAAGAGCGACAGGAGAGGCAGTGAGAGAGTCCTTCAAGCAGACTCCCTGCTGAGCATGAAGCCAGGCTCGGGACTTGATCCCAGGACCCTGAGATCGTGACAGACCCCGGTCAAGAGTCAGCCACTCAGCCGCCTGAGCCACCCAGGCACCTCTCGCGGTGTGCTCTTTAAGTGCAGTGACAGGCCTGTTTTCTGATAGGACAGACTTACCAAGTCTCCCCTGTGATTGCCTCATTCAAAAAGTCATGAATTCGGTCCATTGTCAGCCTGTATATTGGTGATGATACCATTCCATTTTATTTTTTCATTTTAAAGCAAGTACTTCCCCCCCCACCCCAAGTTTTTATTTAAGTACCAGTTGGTTAACATACAGTGTAATATTAGTTTCAGGTGGTAGAATTTAGTGGTTCATCACTTAGCTACAACATCCAGTGCTCACCATATCACATGCCCTCCTCAATGCCCACCACCTATTTAAACCCACCTCCCCACCCCCTCTCTCTCCAGTAACCCAATGCCACTCTATTTTAAACATTGGATCCTCTCTATGTCTGAACGGTAGCTTCCAATTTGCAATCTTCAATATATTACTTCATAGTTTAATTATAAGTGTTTGTTGGTAACTTGGAGTGATTCACCCTTAAAGTTTATTAAGAGAGAGAAGATGTGCAGGTTTTCCATTGCTGCAAAAATGTCGCAGGGGTTTTGACAAGGATTGCTTTGAATTTGTATATCACTTTGGGTAGTATTGACATCTTGACAATTTTAAGTTTTCCACTCAACGAACACAGGATGTGTTTCTGTTTATTTGACTCTTCTTTATAAAGATTTCTTTTAACTATATTTTGCAGTTTTGTAGTGGATAGAGCTTTTGCATGGTTAAGTTTATTCCTAAGTGTTCTGTTCTTTTTTGATGGTATTCTAAATAGAATTATTGTTTTAATTTCCATTTTGGATTGTTCATTGTTAGTGTATAGAAACACAAATGATTTTCTCATGTTGATTTTATACCTTGTGACTTTGCCGAATTCGTTTATTAGTTTGAATTATTTCTTGTAGAATCTGTAGGGTATTCTACATCTGTGATGGGTTTTCAGGTCATCTGCAAATGGAGATATTTTTATTAATTCCTTTTCAATTTGGATGCTTTTTATTTCTTTTTCTTGCCTAATTGCTCTGGTTAGGACTGCCAGTGCTCTGTTGAACAGAAGTGACAAGAGGAGGCATCCTTTTGATCTTAAGGGAAAATCTTTCAGCCTTTCATGATTAAAATAATTTGTTTTATTAGCATTGGATTTTAATTTTCCTCTGTTGTGGGCCTTCATATTTGTCATTTTTAATAGTTTCATCATCTATCAAGTGCCTGGCCATGATAGAACAGCACATTACCCAATTTTTTGAAAATACAGAATGTCATTTTCCTATTATGAATAATGCATCAATGACTACCTCTTTTGCATATTTTAAAATATTAATTTCTATCATTTTCTTAATGAAATGTAACTTTGTGATAGCCTCCTGAACCGTTTTGTTGTCAAGAATCAATCTCTATATTCAGATAAATCACCAAATAAACAGCTTAATCCTATAGCACCATTCATTCATCATCAATAATATCATGGATTGTTACGTGTTCAGTAGGTGCCAAGAGCAAAGTGTGAAAAGTTCAGTAGGCCACCCTGTGACCTCTAATATCTCAGAGTCCATCCAGTAGGAGACTCAAACTAGTCAAAAGTAAATACTGCAGTAGGACGAGCGGTCTTGGCAAGATATGGCAAAATCCCTTCATTGCATGAAATTGACTTGGGCAGCATTGTTGATTGGTATCCTTTATGATAGGAGAGGTGTGGACATATCCATGTCGCATAAGATTTAAAAAAAAAATGTGTCTAATAGGCTTAATGATCTGGCAGAATATGGCCCCATCTGACTAACCCAACCTCTTTTCCTTGAAGTCTAAATCTTTCTGGGAGGTCTCTGATTCAGTGTTTGCTCACAGCTCCACGTGTCGTGTTGCTCAAATATGCGAAGCTCCCGGTGGCCCGTGACTGTGTCATGTGCCTCACTCGTTTCCACACCTGCTACACATTGCTGTGTTTGTAGTAAGTGTCGAAGGGTCAGTGGTTCATTTGACATGCTTTCAGGTACTTTTTCCCACCATTTGATCCTTGCCTTAGAACTTCGTTATCCATGTACATTCTGTGATATTGGTGAAGTCAGTGCTATTTTAATTACATCTTGTCGTATTTGCTTAGTAAAAAAAAAAAAAATCTGGAGTAAGAAGATATTTGTGAGATTATATAATCCAGTAGAGAATCTTAGAGTTAATATATAAAACTCTGCTACTTATAATGGTTGGAACTAGAACCTACACAAAACAAAATAAAACCCCTCTGTGTGAATTTCTGGATGACCTCTTTTAAGCCATTGTAGAGGGAGGAAAAACAAAGAGATCTTTCTATACCTAAATATTAGATCAGGCTTTGGATACAATGAATCTGTCTTAGAAATACCCTTTATGGTTCTGCCATTTTGAGGTTCATTAGCCAGCTATGAATTTGCCTCCTTTATACTTGTGCATAAAAAAAACTGGCCCTTCTTTTTAAATTTCTTTACAAGGTAGTCTTGGAAACAGCTTTTGAGACTGATTTCTTGGGATTTTTTTTTTCCTCCCTTTTTCTCTTTTCAGTTCTGAAACCTAAATAACTGAATTGTGCCTTGTTCTTTCCAGAGCTGTGGTGATTAGATTGCGTATTTACTTCGATACACACACATATTGCTGTGTGGAATCACTGTCCATTGTGATCCCCAGATGAAACAAGGGGGCGGGTGGCTGTGGATCTGGGATTGAGATAAATTTATCTCAGCTTTTCAAAACATTGTGTGAGCACAGTGTAATTCACTTGGACAACTGTGGAATGAAACTCTTGTTTTAGAGGCCGTTAGATATTTCATGGGAACTGACTGCACAGAGGTATATGGTACAGGGTTTGGCAGAGGATAGAGTTTGAGGTAGCGTTTATATCACCACTGAAATACAATTAATTTCCCCCAAGTTGATTTATAGCCTGACTTCTGTGACTGAAGGATGAATCCCTTGGCAAGTCTTTATGAAATAAGGCGCCAGGCAGGGAAATTATATGCACCCATCAGACTTTGCGTTTATTTCGTGAGCTTTCTTCACAGGGTGTGTGTAACCTTGTTCCGCGAGACTAACAAAAACCGTGGTTGTGCTCATGACTTCAGCTGTCACTCTTTTGTCATGAAAGACTTCCTCAGTTTCCAGAAACAATAGCTACCCCAGAGTGAAGCTCGCTTTCTTTGCCCTCCCCATTTCTATTAATGTCATGACTGCATTTGACTCTTTTATGAGGCCCTTTTGGTCACATCGACAGTTTGTTCTAAGCTATCTATCTTAACTTCTAGCTTCGTCTGCAAAATTTGTGTGGTTAGCCTTTGACATATGCAGATAAATTGCCTAGGGTTCAGCTCTCTGCGACTCGGGACTAAATATGCTACCGTACGCTCAACTGATGGCTGCGGCTTTTTCCCAATATTGATGGTTCCACAGTTGAACATAAACCTTCGGGTGCCTTGGTTTGCATTTTCATATCCACGTGCCGTTCTTGACCACTGCTTTTCAAACAGCCGCATCTCTCAGAGAACTCTGTTTTAAGCAGAAAGACAAAGAAAATTGTTCTTCCTCACCCACTGCTCTTCTGCCCACTCACAACAATAAGAATGGTGAGTGTGAGTCTTTCGAGGGATGTAAATAGTGGCAACTCCCAGTTCACAAACCGATTACATTCTCACGGCTGGTTGTAAAGTCAGTTCGTGGTTTGGAACTAGGAATGTGTTCTCTAAAGAGAGAAAACAATTCAAAGAATTGATGAGCCTGTTGAAACTTCTTTAACCCACAACATTCCAGCAACATCGTTCTTTTTGTACCTTACAACCTAACCTTCCCCCGTGTTTCCCCGTGGAAAAATGTCCTTGGTTCTGCTTTGGTATCTTATGGAGCATAAACATTTCATTCTTAACTTCAGGAGATCGGGCAGGGTTTCTTAGAAGCAATGGAGACCACTCCCTCACAGCAGAGAGGGAATTTATGGAGAGGATACTGGGTAGTTTCTGGAACTGCTGGAAGTAGGAAAAAAGACAGGAGCAAATAGAGACTATACAGCCAGATTCATCGCCAAGGTCATGTATATGATTCGTTCTATGTAGGTTGGATGGACCCTATCACTGGACACAAGGCCATGCTGGTTTACTCTGACCACTACAATGGGACCAGACGCTTGCTACCAATTCCATTACCCCAGCCTTTGCTACTTCTGGTATCGGGTGTTGTCGCCGTTTCCCCTACCTATGGTAATTTCCTTCTGCTCCTGCCTCTTTGGGTCTCCAGCTCTAGATCCAGGATTGGCCAAGGCTAAGTCGTGTACTCATGCCTTAGGTGCAAGGGAGTCTGGGAAGGTGAGTGTCCAGCCATTTTTGCCTTTATGTTGAAAGGGGTGGTTCTCATCATGCTCTCATGATGAGGAATTCCCCAAATATAGGAACGGGGTGCGTGCTAGATATTCTCCATCCTGAACCCCTCAATAAGGACAAATCTTCATTGTAAGAAGCCATAGTAGGGGCTCTGGAAGAAGGAGAGTGGCCAACACATCTGCAGCTGCAGTTAATGAACTTGGTGATGGCCAAGTTGGCTGATTGTTCCTTTTGCACCGGTGTCCAGGGACCCTTTCATTATGCGCTAATTAAAGTTTAATGATTTAGGCATACTTGACCTTTCTCAGTGCATTTCTTGCTATTTAAAGATAAAATGCATTAAACTGTGAATTTTAACAATTTGATTAGCTAGGACAAATAGATTTAGATATATCTGTTAACATATATAGAATGAAATTTCACATTATCAGTTTGTCTTTTGTGGTTGGGAGGTTTACGTATTTATTGATTAATTTCTACCGTTTAAAAAACTTACTTTTTATTTGTAGTAGTACATGCAGAGCTTATAAAATCCTGCCTGCTTATTTGGATTGTCATTTTCCACCTCTGAGAGGCAATTACTTTACATTCAGCCAGCTCTTTTTCTTATATTTACTTCCATATAGCTAATTAAAATGTTTATGTTAGTATTCCTTAATTTTTTTTCCAATTTTGCACATTAAACATTGAATTCCTATGAAGAAAGCTAAGGGGTTAGCTTCGATTTTTTTTCTCTCCCTGAAATACCTTCCCTTCACTCTCAGGACAGTTGTATCTCAGTTTGTTTTCACTGTAAATATTTTTCACAGCTAAGCTATGCAGTGCACTGTGATTTTATTTTCTTCCTTGTGCAGCATACTAAAGTTTATCTTTTTTTTTTTTTGATTCACTTATTCATCCCCAAATTCTTCCTTCCTTCCTTCCTTGCTTCCTTCCTTCCTTCTCTCTCTTTCTTTCTTTCAAGATTTTACTATTTATTTGAGAGAGAGAGAGAGAGAGAGAGAGAGAGCACGAGCAGGGAGAGGAGCAGGCAGAGGGAGAAGCAGGTTCCCCACTGAGCAAGGAGCCCGATGTGGGGCTCCATCCCAGGACCCTGAGATCATGACCTGAGGCAAAGTCAGATACTTAACTGACTGAGTGATCCAGGTGCCCCATCCCCAAATTTTCAAATAAGGTCAAGCACGGTGGTTTGTCTCTTGGATCTCATATGTGTGTGTTTGCGTGTGTGACATTTTTTCAGAGCCTTCTGCTTGCCTGCTCCATTCTGAACCATTTACTCTTGAGACGTTACACACAGCTGTTGATCTGGAATTTTCCTTCACTATCATTTTGGAAATTCTTGATTGATCTGGATGGGTGGCATCTCTCTTGGTTTTCTTTCTCTTCTGAGGAGGCACATTGCCCAGTTGCTTCTTGAGGAAGAGTGTGTATAATGTATATTTTTTTTGAGATCTGGCATGTGTGAAAGTATCATTTAGTCCTTCCTCACATACGATTGATATAGAACTTAAAGTTGGAAATTATTTTCCCTGAGCGTTTCGGAGGCTTCGTTCCATTTTCTTCCGCTTCCAATTTTATTATTGAATTGTTGGATGCTTTTTTTGATTCTGGTTACTTTATTTATTTATTTATTAATATTTTATTTACTTATTTGACAGAGAGAGAGAGATCACAAGTAGGCAGAGAGGCAGGCAGAGGGCGAGGGGGAAGCAGGCTACCTGCCGAGTAGAGAGCCCGATCCCGGACCCTGAGATCATGACCTGAGCCAAAGGCGGAGGCTTTAACCCACTGAGCCACCCAGGTGCCCCGGATTCTGGT
Source organism: Nasua narica (assembly GCA_028533885.1). Classification (NCBI taxonomy): domain Eukaryota; kingdom Metazoa; phylum Chordata; class Mammalia; order Carnivora; family Procyonidae; genus Nasua; species Nasua narica. Next base: position 29,316,690 of record CM052800.1, on the reverse strand, counting down.
TACTTTATATGTGACTTTTTTGAGGGACTGAGGAGAGCTTCTAGAGTCTTTTTTTTTTTTTTTAATCTCCTAGTGTTCTGCAGTTCCATGATATTGTTCCTTGCTTTATAAGTTCTTTCATTCATTGTGAAGATTTTTGTGTGTCGGGGGGTGGGTGGAGGATAATTTTCTTCCCATCGTTTTTTGTATTCTTTCTTTTCTGGAACTCTTATTTGTCAAATGCTGGAACTTTTGTATTTTTCCTTCAGTTTATTGTTAAAAAAAAATTTCTGACCTCTATTCTTACATCTTTTTCTTTTACTCTTGGGAAACATTTACCTTTATTATCTTTTAACTATTCTATGGATTTTTTTATGTCTGTGATCATAATATTAATTTTTAAGAATTCTTTCTTGCTCTTACAATATTTCTGTTTTTATAGCATCCTGTTCTTTTTTGCTTTATGGATATAATATCTTTTACCCCTAGCAGTTCATAATGTATATATGAAGTTTTTCTCCTGCTTCCAGCACTATTTCCTTTTTTTTTTTTTTGACTGTTTCCTTTTAAAGTTGCTCTTTGTCACATTAGGCTCTTCATCGCGTGTCTGGTGATTGTTTGCTGTCCACATGATATGTGTGGAGACCCTGACAACTGATTGGAAACTCTACGTGAGCAGGTTGACAAGCTCTCTCTCTCGTCAACTGGTGGCCTTACTACTGGATGACTCTTTCTTTCGAAGCCCCCTTTCTCCATAGTTTTCATAACTGTAGATCTCTTTTCTTAGGCTAGTTTCTTCAGAAAATTCTTCCTATCGCCTACGTGGCCACTGCTCTAGTAGCCCAGACAGGGAAGGGGTGCCGGGTCTCTCCATTCAGAGTGTACCCTTTTCACTCAGTCCTCTCTTTCCATGTGACGCCTCCACCTGTGTCGCTGTTCCTCGTGTCTCAGAGGCCAGACCTTCTCAGGTGTAACCTCTGCAGGCGGCAAACCTGGGAAGGAAGGAGATACAGTTGACAAGCTTCATGGCTGAGGTAGGATCTGGAAGTTTACTCCTTTAAACATCTTGCAGGGAATCCTCTGGTTTTCAGTGGCACCCCCACGCTGCCCTCTCCTTCCAGCTTGGACTATTGATGTCACTTCCAGCTCGAATTTATACTTGCCTAATGTTCCATGCCCCATATTGGTTTGCTTCCTCCTGATAGTTCAGTCTGTAGGCATTTAAGTTTTGTCTGTCCCTGCATTAAATATTTACTCATCATTGGCCTGATTTCTATTTTCCAAAAAATTTTCCATTCATTTCCTCCTCTTCCATTCTTTTTTGTCCTCATGAGTTTATCTCTGCCTCTTGCTTAGTGTCATTTGTGGGTTTTGGAGTTAAGCATGTGGTTGTAATCTACCACATACAACTGAAAATCCTTATTAATAGACTTTTGAGATTTGGCCTTTCAGTTCAGATTCATGGTTGTCTGGTCCATTAGAGAAAAGTTTATTTGGTTACTCCAGGATGGATTCCATTTACCGTATTTTCCAGTGTCATTCAAAACTTATTACTCTTCTTGTCAAAATGAGCTGGGTGTTACCGTCCTCCTGATTTGGGTACATAATAGGAAAAAGGGTTAATTATCTCTAAAGCATAGATGTCCAAGTGTGACATTAAACCCAATCACAAGAATAACATACAGTTTCCAACGTTACAAAGAAATGACTTCCATCCCCTAGGATTTTTCATGGCCTTAATCCTACTTGGGTCAGTCTCTCAGATTTCCTACTAGTTTGACTCGAGTTGTGGCCAAGGTGGAAAAACATTCTTTTCTGTGTGGTCCCAGTGGTATTGTATGGGATACTGAGTTTCCATGAGTTCTCTCTCTAAATTCTATAGAACAACATCAGAGCATGACATCTTCTCCATATCTAGGGTAAAATCACTCAGAGTATCTCTTGTAAGATGTGGGGAGGTCTGTAATGTGCCGAAGCTTACATTATTGAACATGGAACCATCCATAGCACAATTAGGACCATATCTGATTTCTCTTTCAACTTTTTCCTTAAAGACTTTTTAGTACTTCCATTGTAACAGTAACAGCTGATTTTTTTTTACAGTGTTTAACATATTATTAAGGTATAGCAAGGATTACTGTAAAATTATTATGGGCCTTAGGCAACCATTGTAAAGCAAAGAGGAAGCCAATTCACATTTTAAAGGTTTTGTGTCTTGCAGGATTTGAATGAATACAGAGGAAATCTGATCTGATTCCTAATCTAAAATTTTTTTAAAAAATAATGTTTACCTTCACATGGTAGAATTAATATTTTTCTGTTTCAGACACCTCATGTTCTTTGTTGATAAAGCAAGATTGAGAGTATGTAGAAGTTCAGAGAGGAAACATTTCTATGTGAAGGTTCCTGTTTTCATCATGATAGGTAAAGAGTGCCAGGCATCTGTTTTGTGCTAAAGTTTACTAGAAGTGTCGCTGCCTATGAGCAACAAACAGGAAATACTTCTGTCCTTAAAACCAAAAATAGATGCTCTTTCTCATTATCATAACTCAAAAGATCATCTTTTTTTTTTTTTAAAAGATTTTATTTATTTATTTATTAGGAAAGAGAGAGAGAGTGAGAAGGGAGGTCAGAGTGAGAAGCGGACTCCCCATGGAGCCGGGAGCCCGATGTGGGACTCGATGCCGGGACTCCGGGATCATGACCTGAGCCGAAGGCAGTCGCTCAACCAACTGAGCCACCCAGGCGCCCAAAGATCATCTTTTTTAATGAGATGGGCGCATCCCTGGTGGTTTTCACAGCTTTAGGGATCAGGTTAGTTAATGCGGGGCTTGGAGAATAAATAGCTCTGATAAGGTAGATAATGGAAATTTTACTGAAAGCAGAAACAAGAACTTTGTTCTTTCTCTTTCTGTAATTTTTTTCCCCTCTTCATTTTATTTTTCATTTATTATTTTTGGTGACTCCTAAAGGGATTCACTTGTCTTATTTTAAGATGTTGGTACATTTATACATTTCTCACTGTATTTTAACTTCAAAAGATCACCAAGGGAGAAAAAAAATTATTTGCAAGGAGAGCTGGATGTGTTAGCACTTAGGTATACTGTATAGTCTAAGTTGCGGTAGACAACTCTGCAAAGTATTGTGTATTAATGTGTTGGCAATTGGGAGGATAAAAATTGCTTCTTTGCTGGTTTAAGAAAGTTCTGCCTATGGGGCGCCTGGGTGGCCCAGTTGGTTGGGCGGCTGCCTTCGGTTCGGGTCATGGTCTCAGGGTCCTGGGATTGAGCCCCGCCTTGGGTTCTCTGCTCAGTGGGGGGCCTGCTTTCCCCACTCTCTCTGCCTGCGTGTGGTCTCTCTCTCTGTCAAATAAATAAATGAAGTCTTTAGAAAAAAAAAAAAAAAAGAAAGTTCTGCTTGTGTTTTGGAAAGTGGAGCAAGGAAAACTAAAGAGAGGCAAGTAGAAGTAATTTAAGGGAAATAAGGTAACATTTATGAAAGTGCTTTGTAAACTTCTACACAACATAAAGATGTTAGTTACGGTTATTGCAAACCTCAACCTAAAGTGAGAAAAAAAGGTCCACAGAGAAAAATGGGAAAAAGAGAGAAGAACTGACTTGGATAAGAAAAAGTTAAGGAAGAAACAAATTGAGATCATAATGGGGAAGTTTTACATTCTAGTTTTTTTTTTTTAATCTGAAAATTCAGTGGTACTTTACTTCTTGTTTAAGCCATTAAGTTAAAAAGCATTTTATAAACCAAAAGGAAAGTTCTGTTGAAAATAATTTGGGGAAGGAATCTTATCATATGAGTTGGCAAGCTTTGGGTAGAAAGCACGAGGCAGATGACTTTCTCAGCTCTAAATAAAGATCCGTGTGTCATAGGGGCTTGTGTGTGGTGTTTCCACTTAATTAAGGTTTACTTGACATTTTTGATATTGTCTGAGCCATGCATTTGTTCTCATTCGCGCCTTTGCAAGGTGTAGGTATCATGAACCCATTTTACAGATGAAGCATAGAAGTCTAATCGACTTGGCCCTAACCACTTACTTCTCCAATGGCAAAGCCTTCACTTATCCAAGTTTTGAGTTTATTCCCACATCTTCAGATACTTCCCATCAGAGCAATTGATTCCATGCTGTTTCTGGATATTCAGCTCATTGGATTTCTCTAAAGGGAATCCTTGATAAATAACAGTTGTCAACCTACAGATATCACCCCCCAGGCATGTTTTAGAACTGGCTGTATTTGTACCAAATGACTTCAAATGAGCCCTACTATTTGAATTCTGGAAGAACTAAGGCATAAACAAAAAAGACATCTCAGCTGCCCAGGTATGGGTTCAGAGTCTGTGTACTGTGTGCCCTTCAGACCTTACCTGGAGTTTGGCATTTTTAACGTTAGTTCTCTTAGACTTTTACGTTTTATTTGGTGTCCAAAACTGTTGTGGGCTTGAGAAAGGGAAAGGTTTGTACTCTGACCGCAGTGAGACTTGACTCTTGAGGCAAAGGCAAGGAGATAAACTGTGAAAGGTAGAGAAACTCTCTCCTGAAGTAGAGTAGTCAGTGGCCTTTGAGTGGAAGAGCAAACAGTCCTCTGTGTGTTGAAAGCTTTGTCTTGCTACTGGCCTTTGTGGGGGGTGGTCTAGTCCGGTTATCAGTGTTGTGCACTTAAAGCCAATCTTACATCCCGTCCCTCTGCTCCATCGATTTATATTCCACTAGAATCCTGACTTGGCTTGGCTCTAGACCTGGATCTGTAACTTGGAGTTCACCTTTAGCTCTTCAGAGTGCTTTTATACCTGTGCTTTCCTTGCTGTTTGAACCTCAGCAATCTCTTACTTTTGGTTCTTGGAGGATCCCATTGCTTTGTTAGGAACTCCACCTCTGCCTACTTTCCACTGGACCAGCATCTTTCCCTCAGTGGTCCCTCTTCCAACACAGCAAGATAACTGGTAGTCATATTAATGATCCCACGTCACCCAAGATTAATTATATTCTGAACGCTGTGAGAAGGCATAACATTTTAGAAAAAAAAATCCAGTATGATTGAGATTAAACCCATTTTATTACTTAGACGGGTAATCCTTCAACTATTATGAAAATCTTGATCATTCTCACTATCTTCTTACTCCTTGAGGTTTCCCAAAAGCAAAGATTACATAGTATTAAATTACAATGGCATAATGAGGCAGAGAGTTATAATTGAATGAGTTATAAAATAAGTTATTTTTGAAGACTATAACTACTTTTTAGTAGCTTGTACCAGCTTTCAAATAAAAAAAATGGTTCAATAAACAGTCTTTTTTTTAATGTTTTGTTTACAGATTTGTCTTTTATTTTTATTTTCATTTTTTTAAAAGATTTTATTTATTTATTATTTGACACAGAGAGAGAAAGAGATCATAAGTAGGCAGAGAGGCAGGCAGAGGGCGAGGGGGAAGCAGGCTCCCTGCTGAGCAGAGAGCCCGATGCCGATGCTGGACCCTGAGATCATGACCTGAGCCAAAGGCAGAGGCTTTAACCACTGAGCTACCCAGGCGCCCCACAGGTTTGTCTTTTAGGTCGATAGCAGCAAATACCTAAGTAGAGATATTGCGATATCATCAAATAGTTCAAAAGGGAACTAGCTAGTAGCTAGTTCAAAAGCCAGTGGTTGTCACGAAATGTTTATCTTGGAGAGAATTCTTGGCATTTTTGCCTCACATCAGCATAATAAGAATTTGTTGGAGAGGAGGGAAGCATTAATGTATTTGTTGAGGATTAATGTCCTTGTAGAGCTTTTGTGTTAGCGAATATGTTATGGAGGGTACCATAAATATAGTAATTAAAAAGTTGCACACTAAACATTTTGTGGACTGGCATAAATATCCCTCTCATCCCCCTTGATGGCCTGCCTTCAGGGGAATAGTGCATTGTTCATTTTGGTTTCTTAGTGTTCTTAATCAAACATAGGGTAGGAAAAAGTATGGTCGTCTTGAAGATTTCTTTCTTTCTTGGGTTATTGCTGATCAGATGGGCAGAAACAGATTTGATGTTTTCAGGACTGAGTTTTTTTTTTTTTTTTTACAGTACAGAAAAGTGTCACCTAATACCTACTAAAAAACAAAAACAAAAAAAACAAAACAAAACAGAAAACAGCAACAACCCACTTTTCCTCACTTTGGGGAAATTTTATCATTAAAGTTATTTCCAGACAGGAGCGCAGTGTGCTGCTGGGAATGTGTAAAAATGTATTCAGTAGGGTTGGTGATACCTCACAGCTTATGTGCCGGAAAAGAAATGAAATGATGAATAATATAAATATATATTAGGACGAAAACAGAAACTCATAACGAGTGAATTTTCTGAATTCTCGAGGAAGCCAGACTCGATTATCTCCTCACTCTCTGTGGCCCGGGGTCGAACCTGGTTGCTGTGTGAATGAGCATCTGGGAGGAGGGGCGCCATGCTGTGAGGGTCATGACGCCCTGTCCTTCACAGAGAAGAACAAAGAAGGCACACAGACGTCGAGTGGGCAATTTCTATTCCACCCATGCCCAGAATGCTCGCGCTTACCTATTTTCCCATGTAGGAGGCATCCTGGTTTTCCTAACTTCATTATTTCTGAATCCTCTTACTTAACACACAATATGGATTTATGCGTTCATAAAGATTTTCCTCTGTGAGGGGGAAAATAAATGCAGTTGAGTGTGATTCGCAGCTGGACTTTGAGTCAGGTTGGGAAAGGAAGGAATAGACTATTTCTGTTCTCGCCATTTTATTGGCCTCCTTACCTCTTAGTTGTGAGAACTCTTCACTGAGGTATCGGTTTTTTGATCGATTCTGTATTTACTGATTGCTTGCTGTGTCTCCTGTGTGCTGGGGGTACAAGGAGGGATGGCCCAGTGGGCAGGTAGGTCTCCGATGGCTTTGGAGCCGCCTCCACTTGGCCAACTTCAGCGATGGTGACATGTCTCTATCTAGAGTTCTGAAATTCTGCTGTCTCCCAAGGACGGCCTGGGGATGTTCATGGTGACGGAATAGACGCACTGTGGAGCGAGTCTCAGCTTTCGAGATCGCCAAGTCCGCCTGGAGGACGGAAATTCTCCTTTCCAAGGTGTTTTCCATTGCATTAGACTTTCTAATGAATATTCTATTTGTCCTTATTGGAATGCTTTCCAAGAACTAAGTCACTTCACCCACTTGTGGATTTGCCAGAAGCTGAGGTGGAAGAGGGAGTAGGAACCCGAGGGGATGACAGCGCGGCCATCTGAAGAGGCACGACGCTGGGCCATCCGGGGCAGGTGCTGCTGCCGGCTCCACTCCCGGCTCCTGGCCTTCTCTTGCAGCTGTAGGACTCCACATTTTCCTTAAGTTCGTCATGCTGGGAGGGGTCTTTGAGTTGAAACGTCTTAAGAAGCCTCATGAGATGGTGGGGAGTGGTTTCACTCAGTGAACTAGAACTTACATAAACCTTTGGAAAGGTTGGCACCACAAACCAAAGATCATTTTAAGAAGAGTGTTCTTTGGAATGTTTTACTTACAAGATGTTTTCTGATACTACTAAGTTCTACTGCGGGTGGGCTCACCTCGCAAAGCCTCCCTCACCCCCCTGGTAGGCACTGGCGTCTATTTTTTTTTAAAGATTGTATTTATTTATTTGACAGGGAGATACAGCGAGAGAGAGAACCCAGGCAAGGGGAGTGGGAGAAGGGGAAGTAGGCTCCCTGCTGAGCAAGGAGCCCGATGTGGGGCTCCATCCCGGGACCCTGAGATCATGACCTGAGCCAAAGGCAAACGCTTAACGACTGACTGAGCCACCTAGGCACCCCTATGTTTCTTTACCTTAAAACAGGGTTGGGCTATTTCGGTTTTGGAGGGAAGCAGATGTAAGAAACCAGGATTTTCAAGATCCAGATTGTCAAACCACGAACACGTCACCCCTGCTTAGCAAAGAGCCTTGCCAGCTCTTTTATCTGCAATATTGTTGTTTCGCCCGCCCGCCTGTGGCCTCCAACGTCCCAATGCTCTTACCGACAGACTGGCTCTACCGAGCTTTGTCTCTATTCCTCTAATTCTGATATTCTTGTCTTATCAGAGGGCTGTGGAATCGCCCTTCCTGCTGCAGTTCAGCCCTTCATCTGTATTCCTGACCCTTCCCCCGCCCCCAGAGGGATCTTATTCCGTCTTTCCCTCCTCCCTCTGTACGCTCAGCCTTTCTCTCTCTTCTGACTCCTTCGGTTCACGGATGCAGACTTCACTCAGCACTTACCCCTTCCAGCAACTGTCCATTCTCCCTCCTCCTCTCTTCCGCTCACTCTCTTGTCTCGCCACCACCATGTCACTGAAACCCCACTCGAGGAGGGTGACTGGTGACTGCTTAGGTGGCAAATCCAAAGGTCGGTTTTTCATTTCTTATCTTTATTCATCTCATTGTATCCCGTGGTACCTCTCTGCCTTTCTTCTTCGGTCTTCCTTTGCCCACTCTATCGGTGTTCCCGTTCTCGAGGGGTCAGCTTCTCAGCCCTCATCCTGTCTGCTCGCTCTGCCCACTTTCCTTCAGGGCTGTCACCCACTAACCTAATTCCTGCTCTGTCTGTGTAACGATCACGTAGATACCTTCATGTTTTGCTCAGGTTTCTTCTCCAAGCTTCACGCTCAAGAATATGTGGGTGTCCACACCCGAATGTTCTACCCCTCAATCTCTAATGCCCCAAATGATACCCCTTGTCTTCCTTATGAAACTTGTTCATCCTTCTGTATTCTCTGCTCAGTCATCCCTCCCACCACCTGTGTGTAGTTAATTACCAAGTTATTCTGCTGTTAGTGTCTGGATGTTTCCCAAATACTAATTCTCCTCTACTCCTCCTCCTCCCGGCTTTGCTAATGCCCACCCTTCTTCTCATACCAAAGAAGCAGACTGGCTTAGCTGGCCTCCCAGCCTCCACTCTGCCCTCTTTGAATCCATCCAGAGAGAGTAATGCATCTGAAACCCAGATCTAGCCCACCGGTGGCTCTCTGCTGCCAGAATAAAGTCAGTCCTTGAGCGTGTGGACAAGGGAGGGTCTGGCTCCAGGCTTCTTTCCTGGCCTCACCCTAGAGAGGCCAGCAGCCCTGACGTACACGGGGCAGTTTCTTACCTCTGCCTTTTCCATTGTCTGTGTCCCATTCCGAGGCTGGCTAAGTCCCACCCCACCTGAGGACATGGTAGGCAATCCGTTTACTTGGAAGCCTTCCTTACCTTCTCCATTCCTGGGCTGGGTGCCCCCCACCCCCAACACGAGTCTGTTATCACACCCATCTATCCGTCCCAGTGCCCTTGGGAGTGGGTTCTGTGTATCTCTTGGCCCCACTGGACTTCGCTTTCCTTACCGACAGAGGCAGCGTCTCATCCTTGTCTGTAGCTCCCATGCCTGACACAGGGCTTGGCATCTAGGAGGTGTTTAGTGTATGTTTTTTATTTCTATTTCTTTATTTTTTTGAAAAGATTTTTATTTATTTGTTTGAGGAGAGAGAATGAAAGAGATTGAGTATGAGAGGAGGAAGGTCAGAGAGAGAAGCAGACCCCCCGCTGAGCAGGGAGCCCGGGGACTCGATCCCGGGACTCCGGGATCATGACCTGAGCTGAAGGCAGTCGCCCAACCAGCTGAGCCACCCAGGCGCCCCCAGTGTATGTTTTTTAACTGAGAAATTAATAACGACAGCAAATCGACGTGATGTCTGCAAAGATGAGCAGAAGTAAGCTATGCATAATTGTTGCCTTGAGGAGGGGGCCTGGAAGGGGGGCTTCTGGGGCGCTGATAGGGTTCTGGTTTTGATCTGGTGTGTTCAGTTGAGGAAAATTCATGGAGCTCTTCCCTAATGGTTTGTGTACTTTTCTGTATTTACGTTATACCTCAATGGAAAGTTGTTTGTTTTTTTTTTTTTTTTTTGAAATCAGTCCGATGTCTTATCTACCCAATACAGAAATTTTCTTTTTTTTTTTCTTTCAAGCTTTTTGAGTTTTTCCCAGGCTATTAGTTCAGCCCTCACAGCAGATAACCAGGCTGGGGCTGTTCCTCGACTTTAGGGAGGAGCGAGATGAGCACCAACGAAAACGTGGCTGGGATTGCCAGGTCTTCTGAAGAGGGCCAGTGAGGGCCGACCCCCAGGGTTAGCCTTGCAGGGACCTGGGCTTCCGTCACACCTCACTACAGGGGCCACGTGCTAATCATCAGCAAGCTCTGTGCCCGCCCGCAGTGACACGGGGACTTCGTCTCGCATGGGACTGTGAATAATTCATAAATGTGGTTATCTGGAAATTTGTGGTCATCATTAGCATTTTAATAAAAAAAATGTAGTCTTTATCCTAAATCTCTGCTTTGTTTCTACCTTTTTTTTTTTTTTTGGTCTCTCCCTCCTCCCCCACCCCAGCAAAGCATCTCCATCTTTCCTGAGTACTTGGAAACCGCCAAGGGCCCTGCTAATGTGCTGACCGGTCGCTATGGGCAGACGGTACCCGGAGGCTCCCTGTCACCCAGGCAGCTCATGTACGTATGGGATTGGATCTCCCTCCCACCGCCCCGCTGCCCTTTAACTTTCATTGTAGAATGTCGCCGAATACTCAACTAGTGAAGGTCTGCCAGATTGAAACAAGAGGGTTTAGAAATGTGTGAGGACAGAGAGCCCTAGGGAACGCGTTTAATATCCATCCAGGAGAAATGTTACTCAAGTTTGGGTTTTTCTAATCCAGTGGCCGGAGAAAGCCAGATGCGTCTATGAGCGATCTCCTTTTTCTCTTTCAGTGCATCTGCTCATAGACAGGGTCTGTATTTTTTTTTTTAAGCTTTCCTCTTTTGCAGCACAATACATAACATTTGAAACAATAGCGATGCCAGAAATGAAGATGATTTCCTACTGATTTTTACAATTCTTTTATATGAAAGAATTCCTGGACTCAGAAGAGAGGGCCTCCTGGGTATGTCATTGGTGAATACACGTTAGGGACAGAGTCCCAGGCTCTTACTTGTCAGCGTTCTCCAAAAGAGGAAACTCCTCATTCCCTCAGTGATGTCTTTCAATGTCTCCCAAAAATTAAGTTTTTCTAATTAGAGTCTTCTGGGAATGGCTACAGTGTGGCCTACCCCTGATCGACTTAGGAGAAGTATTATCGCCCTTTTAATCATCTCTATTTCTGTAAAGGAGAATTTGTCATGAACTTATTATCATTATTATTATTTTTTGTTCCAGTTAGCCTTTTAGCTTTGGGCCAGCTGCTGAGATATTTATTTGCTTTTGTTGCTTCCTCTGGACCTTTGGAATTTTGGCTTCGAATGGGGGGGGGGTAGTATGCCTGGGGCAATTCCCCAGAGTCCCTTTGCTCCCGTATCCTTTTCATCGTTATGCTTATTCATATTCACCTTTAAGTCTCATTTCCTTGTACATCTCCATTTCTTTCTTCATAGAAAAGTTAGAACTGCCCTCAAACCCTCCCCCAGACGGTTGCTTCTAAAATAAGCCCGGTGGTTAGAAGCAGCCGGGGGAAGGGAGAGCAGACAACAGAGTGGAGATTCCGACCAACCGCCAGTGACGCCGCCCGCACGGGTGGGATAAACAGCTTCTATGCGGATCCTTTAGCATCTTCCAGCCGCATGACTCCATTAGCCTAAAATTAGCAGTTTTCATAGTGAACATCAGAAAAAAATTTACCCTTGTAGACTGTAAAGCAGAGGTCAGCAAACTGG
>CM052800.1:29292499-29304908 GCA_028533885.1 Nasua narica | reverse complement strand
GTTGGGAGCCACGTACTGCGATTGAAACATGGGACGTTGTTATTTTTTGACCAGTTTCGACCTGCAAAAATGCTAATTTCGTGTGGTTCCGTCTATTGGCGTTTGGAAGAACATTCTTCTTTCAGAACGGTTGACGTGTGGAAGTTTGGGTACTTAGGGTGGAGGAAGGACATTGACTTGGAAAATTCCCGCCTGTGGGCCTGCTCTTTGTTCACCACCGTCTTCGGGAGTGATTCATCGAACCTCTCTGGAGTTTTCCAAGGGGGCTCCGAGCTTCAGAGTCCGTGCCGTCGAGGAGTTGAAAGGGTGCCTTTCTTCTTCACTTGACTTCCTGTTAAGAGCTCTCGAGGAGAAAACTGCCCTCCTTTTACCCTTCCTGCATGCCAGGAACACGCTAGCCGTTCCCAGAGGCCTCTGCTGCGCACGTCACTGGTGCTTTTTTCCTGGTGGGAAGGAAGGGGTGCGGTTCGTTCTGCAGTGGGCACACACGACGGTCCCTTGGCCTACCGCGTGTTTGCAGAACACCTTGCTTGAAACATCCTTCCCAGGATACTAGAATGTGCTTCTCACCTTTTTGTGCTTTTCGTCTCCTTTTTACAGTGTTGTTGATCCCTTGGTGCAGTATGTTCAGACCATCGTTTATCTTACGGGGTGTGTTTTCTGTTCTCTCTTTCCTCCCCCTTGTACCTCCCTCCTCCTTATTGTTCAGTAAGATTTGCTGGTTGAAACCTCCAGCCGATGTTCTTCAGTGGCCACTCGTAGCGGTAGGACGCATTTACCTCAGCTGCCTGGGGCCGCTCAGCCAGGACTAGGTCTGAATAGGACCACACTGTTCTGGAGAAGAGAAAATATTTCAGGGGAAAAAAAATTCTCCACAGTTTATAATTTTCGTCTTCAAATGTGGTCAGAAGCATCAGTCGAGGGTTGTTGGTACACAGTGCTGCGCTCTGAACCATTTTTGAGGCTCATGTGGCAAATTGGAACTTTGAGCTTTTCTCTTTTTTTCTATTTTGGGGTTCTTATTTTCCCGTTCAGGGTGATCCTCTGTCAAGACAGGAGGCTGTTCCTTGGCGGAATGTGGAATGACAGCCGCTGAACACCGAAAGAAGAAGTCAATAGCTAGAGCGGATGTCTCCAGTCCTTTTAGGCTGATATTTGTGCTTAAGACTGGTGTTTTGAAATTATCCCGGGAGTTGCTAAGAAGATTGCATCCTTGTTTGTTCAGGTTTGCACCTAGCTGCTCTGACTCCAGCTGTCAGGGTCTGGACCGTGGCAGTAGTCTCCTGACCCCTGCGGTCGGGCGTCTCTTGCCCTGCAGGTTTGACTCGTATCTTACAGAAGCATCGCGTCCATCCCTGCCGAGAATGTTTGTTGTGTCCCCACAGGTTCTGAAGGTCACGCTGACATTTGAGTCATCCACATTGTCTTTCGCTGCCCCTTATTTTAGTACCCATTACTCATGGTTAATAATAGTTGTTGTTGCTGGTGGTATTACTCCTCGGTGGTTATCTTACATGAGCCTAAGTGGGCTGCTCCTGCCCAGACCCACTGTTGCCTTTAGGTCACTGTGCTGTCGCTCCTGCTGGTCCCTCTCTGCGATGCAGATCCGTCTTTTGAGCGCCTGCTAGAACTCTACTCTGGCTCGAGGGCAGAGCAGAGTTGCCCTCCTTCCCAGGAAGCTGCCCCAGTTTCCCGAATAGAAGCACCCAATAGAAGCTTCCGTGGAGCTCTCAAATCTCCCTCCTGCAGCTTGTGTCCCAGATTGCTCCCCAAAGTTTGGAGTATGTAGACACTTTGGACTTTGACACTAAACTCTTTTTCACTTCCCTCCTCTTTGCTATGTGCGAGGATAGAGCTTTATCTGTGGCAGATCCCTGGATATTTGTGGCATCCCCTTGGGTTTGAGATGGGATCGGGTTATTTCTTTAGGAAGCCCCTGAAAGGCATGTTCCAGAGCTCTTGGCAGAACTGGTGCAGGCCGAGGCCACAGGGGCATAATCAGGGCCTCGGGGGCAGCCCAGGTGCTGTGCCCTGTGCTCCTCACCCACCCCTGGCCTTCCTTCCACCTCCTTTCCCTCTCAGAGGTGGGGGTTTCCCCCTTTTTTGTACTTAAGAAATTGCCCTTTAGAAAGTTTAAGCAGTGGCACCCAGGTGGCTCAATCGGCTAAGACTCTTGATCTCAGCTCAGGTCTTGATCTCAGAGTCGTGAGTTCAAGTCCCATGTTGGGCCTACTTAAAAAATTTTTGAGAATAAAATATTAAAAGTTTAAATAGTAATGGGCACATATGATCGTTTCTCTTGGCCCGCCCCCCCCCCCCCCTTGACTTCCTTGCTGTCACTGAAAAAAAAGGCATTGGTTGTGTTTCAGGCACTACTACATGCCACACACTGTGTCCTAAAGTTACTAGAAGTATCTCACTTTGAACTGGATCGACTTTTAAAGGTTCATTTTATTATCCCCATTTCACAGATAAGGAAAATGAGGCTCAAAACAGCAAGGTGACTTGTCAGAGCAGAGTCGCAGTTTGAGCCTAGGTTTCTCTGCTCCCCGGCTCCCATCTGTATTCTTTCCTGCACTTGGGTCGTCCAGTGACCTGGTGACCCCTTATTTAGGAGGTGTCCCCCCACCTGTTTTCCCCACTGGAGCTTTTGGTGGTACGGGTCTCAAAGACTTGACGGATTCCGGCCGCATCAAAGGATGCTGACATCTGTCTCTAGCTCCTCTCTTATCCAGTTAAACTCAGTGAAAAAACAAATAACACAGAGGCGCTAGGAGAGAGTACTTCATATACAAAGAGTAAGAGTAATAAGTACAGTAAGGGTAGTAATAACACCTTTAAAATCAGACGGGTATGCATGCGTAATAAAGAAAATTTAAAAAATAAAGAGAAAACCAGCTCTCGCAGCCCTATATACCATGAAATAGCCACTTTATGTGTTTTGTGGAAGACCCTTCTGTATGTCAAGTGTTTTATCTCAATATATTTCTTTTCTGTTACTCACAGAAATGGGGTAGCGCTGCACATGATGTTTACTCAGCGGTATCATAAGTCTCTTTCTAGACTCGTACCTTTACTTTCCTGCCAACTCGGAAGTTGCCGTGGCTGGTGGTAGGCATATGTGTGCGGTGTTCCAGAGGGAAGCGGTAAAAACAACTGAATGCGGCGAGGCTGCTTCACCTGGGTATGGAGAATTCCTGCCGTGGTCAAGCAGGTGCTGGTCAGGATTCCCTAAGTTGATTTGCAGGGACGCCTGGGTGGTGCAGTCGGTTTCGATGTCTGCCTTCTGCTCGGGTCATGGTCCCCGGATCCCGGGATCGAGCCCCACATTGGGCTCCCTGCTCAACCAGGAGCCTGCTTCTCCTTCTCCCTCTGCTGCCGCCCCTGCTTGTGCTCGCTCTCTGTCAGATAAATAAATCTTTTAAATTATTTTTATTATTTTTAAAATTTTATTTATTTGACAGAGACACAGCAAGAGAGGGAACACAGCAGGAGGAGTCTGAGAGGGAGAAGCAGGCGTCCTGCTGAGCAGGGACCCCGATGCGGGGCTTGATCCCAGGACCCTGGGATTGTGACCTGAGCCAAAGGCAGACGCTTAACGACTGAGCCACCCAGACGCCCCAATAAATCTTTTTAAAAAATTGATTTTCAGTGACCATTCATGGTTCTCAACTCTGGGTTTGAGAAGCACTCGCCTATAGATCACATAATACTGGAAAGCATGCTTAGACAGCCTCAGTTTTTGGGGAGCGGGGAGGAGCAGGGTTTCTCAACTCAGTTGGGGTGTGGGGAAACATTTGGAATTGGAGTTCAGACCAGGAGCCTGAGAGCAGTGCTCAAGGTCATTAACAGCCAAGCGGGTCTCCCTGCCGGGACAGGCAGGATATGAGGCAGGATCCCAAGAGAGGGGCTCTCTGCTCTGGTTTTAATTGGTTTCCCTGGTGTGGGAGGAAGTCCTGCAGGATTGTCCAGACGCTGGTGATTATAGCTGAGGAGTCCCTGGGGAGACTCACAGTTTTAGTAATAAGATTCCCTGAATGAGGAGTGGATGTTGGAGTTGGGGTAGGTGAAAGGAACAAGATTTTAAAACTAATCCTGATTAGATTTTTCCTCAGTCCAAGGGGATAAAACAATCCATTTATTTTAGAAGATGTATAAACACTGAAAAGCCCAAAGAGAAAAAACCCCATCCTTAACATTTTGCATGTATTTTTTAAAAGATTATTTATTTATTTATTTGACAGAGAGAGAGATCACAAGTAGGCAGAGAGGCAGGCAGAGAGAGAGGGGGAAGCAGGCTTCCCTCTGAGCAAGGAGTCCGATGTGGGCCTCGATGCCAGGACCTTGAGATCATGACCTGAGCCAAAGGCAGAGGCTCTAACCCACTGAGCTACCCAGGCACCTCTTTTGCATGCATTTTTTATAGTCTTTGTGTGTGTACGTGCATGCGTCTGCCCCTTTATATGAAACATTATCGTGGTCATACTGTAGTCCTTATTTTATAACATGTGTTTTGTCACTTAGTTCATCATGGAAACTTCTGATATTAAAATCTTCTAGTGTGTGTGTGTGTGTGTGTGTGTGTGTGTGTGTTTGGTTTGTTTTTTTTTTTAGTGTGTGATTTTTAACAATCTCACACATTATTGGTTGCACGAATATATCACGATTAACAGTCACCCACTGTTGGGGCACCTGGGTGGCTCATTTGGTTAAGCGGCTGCCTTCGGCTCAAGTCATGATCTCAGGATCCTGGGATCAAGCCCTGTTCTCTGTCTCTCAAATAAATAAAATCTTTAAAAAACCAAAAAACAGCCACCCACTGTTGAGCATTTAGTGTATTTCCAGTCTTTTCATGTCCTTCTGGATTAACCATCATTCATAACTCTTTTTTTTCTTCTTAAGAAACATCCAGAAGTGAAACTGCTGAGTTAAAGTGTTGCTTGCACATTATAAAGACATTGCCATGTGCGCCCAAACTGCCGTCTGGAGAAGTTTTATCTCCTTCCATTCCATCACCCTTGGGTGAGGACTGCGCATTTCTTCCTACTCTGGAAACAGGGAGACAAAAAAAGCACTTTCTGGTATGATAGGTGAAATATGCTATCCTCGTTGTTAGAATTGGCATTTCCTTATTTTTTCCTAATATCGAGGCTTCACTTTTTCTTTTTTTAAATCTGGTCAGTGGCCAAAAATCAGCTGCATGAAATGTCTGGGATGCAAATGTGCAAAAACTCAATTTGTTTTTGTGCACATCACGTGGCTCGTTTTCATCCTACATGGTTTGTGTTGGTTTTAAGCTTTTCAGATGGCAGTGACCTGAGGAGTTTAAGTAAGATCTGAAACCGAGTCCCTGTGCCCAGAAGTCTGGGTAGAAGAACAGGCAGCCTGTGGTTGCTGCAGAGGCGTGGATGGGGAGACAGGAGGCCTGAGCGCCAGTCCCAGCCCTGCCAACTAGGGCTGAAGGCGTAGAGAAGTTATTGGAACTAATTGTGTCTTGCTTCTGACAGCTGCAAATTGCGGAGTTGGACTGGATGATAGTTAGGCAATGTCTAGGTTAAAGATTCTACTATATTTGTTTTCTAAAGAGAGAACTGCAAGCAAGGCTTGACTGTAAGGAGAACCAAGTCCAAGTCAGAGCAAATATATTCAAAACCTAGAACTCAGAAAATCTATGGGTAGTGAAATATTATTCAAGCTTGGGTTTTAACTGCTGAAAATACCTATGGCTGCGCCAGAGCTTTTTTTTTTTTTTTTAAAGATTTAATTTATTTATTTGACAGAGAGAGAGAGAGATCACAAGTAGGCAGAGAGGCAGGCAGAGAGAGAGGGGGAAGCAGGCTCCCCACTGAGCAGAGAGCCCGATGTGGGGCTCGATCCCAGGACCCTGAGATCATGACCTGAGCTGAAGGCAGAGGCCTCAACTCCCTGAGCCACCCAGGCACCCCTCGCGCCAGAGCTTTTGAAGGAGACCTACCACATACAAATAAGTAAAGGTAATTAGCTTTACAATATAATAGCTGTGACAGAAATAAAAGTGCTTTTACAGGATGATGTTTTGGTGTATCTAGTTAGCTTAAACCGTGTGCTAGCAGCCACTTTCTCGCATAATTGCGTGAGTGCTTCACATAGGAAAAGTTTTGAGGAAGCGTTACGAATGCGATGAAGTACAGGGCCCGACACGTAGTAAGTGTTCAATAAATATATATTGAAGGAATGAACAAATGACTTACTTGAAAACTTACTTAGCATTGATGGGGGTTGGGGAGTTGACTAGACATTGCAAGTCTTTCCAAATCCTGTTTTTGAACACACTTGGTTCTCTAGTTTTGGTTGTGCTTGGGTAGCTTCTTTTTGCACACGGCAGCCCCTATTGTTTTCACCCGCCTGACTCATTGACCCTCTTTACCCATATCTCCTTGGTTTCCTCCTCTGCCGGCTGGGAAGTGGCTCTGAATGCCCTGATATGTTTCAGGGACAGTTTCCTTTATTTCCGTCAAGGCTGAATGACATCTTCCTGGTCTTCCACTTAACCTCCTGTATTAGTTTTCTTTTCCTGCTGTAACAAATTACTGCAAACTGTGACTTAAACAACACAGATATATTATGTTACCATTTTGGCGACCCAGAGTCTGAAAGAGGTCTTGTTGGGCCACCCAGGTGTCCTCTGGGCTGGTTCAGCTTGGAGACTCTAGGGGAGAATCTCTCTCTTGGACTGTTTCAGCTTCTGAGAATCCTGTATTCCTTGGTCTTGGGCCCCTTTCTCTGTCTTCAGAGTAGATCACTCCAGGTTCTGCTCACAGCACTTTCATCTCTTCTCTAGTAAAATCTGGTACTCCTTCCTCTTAAAAAGACCATTGTAGTTACTTTTATGCACCCAGAATATCCAGAATCTCTCCTCTGGTGGAGACTTCAGTGTGATCCCATCTGCGGAGTCCATTTTGTCCACATAAGGTAACTTCAGAGGTTCCAGGGATCAGGATGCGAGTATCTTTGGAGGGGAGGGGAGGGGGCAACATTATTCATTTTACCACACCTTCCTTCTCTCTTCCCATCCTGAACTTTTCCCTCTTCTAGTTACTCACTACCAACTATTTGCTGTTGTATGAACTTTCACACACACACACGTTTGTGTGTGAAATTACTTCATCTGCTTAAAGAATTCTTAGTTTCCTCTCAAAAACGACTCATCTCAAACAACAACAACAACAACAAAAAACCCGACTCATCTCTGACTTGCTCTGCCAGGTACTCTAGCCAAAGGGTGGGACTCCTGTTACCTGATAGGAGTAAGAGGCAAGGTGTAGTATGAAGGAGAATGTAAAGAGACACCAAATTCCTAGACACTGTTCTGTTAACAAATCTCTAAATTGTATTGGAGTAAACCCTGCTTGTTAGTGGAGTGAGTCATTATAGCCTCCACCCAAACTGCTTTCCGATTCATGAATTCGCTCTTTGGCTGTTTCTAACCTTATTATTGAATTTTCCTGTTGAGTTTTCCCCCTAAATGAGGTATAATTCACTCTTTATAAAATTCAATCCTTTAAATTATAAAATTCAGTAGTGTTCTGCATATTCACAGAGATACATAACTGTCACCATTGCCTGATTCCAGAACATTTTCAGCACTTGGAAAAGAAACCCTGAATCCGTCATTAGTTATCACCACACATGCACATCCATCCCCCTCGGAAACTGTGAACCTACTTTGTGTCTCTCGTGTAACATTTTCAAGGTTCATCCTCGTTGTGGTACTTATCAGTACTGCGTTCTTTTGGTTGCTAAATCATACTCCATTTTCCATTTTACCGATAAACCACATTTGGTTTTTCTGTTCATCCATTTTATGGACATTTAAGTTGTTTTTACTTTTTGGTATCATAAATAATGTTGCAATAAACATTCATGTACTACGTTGTTTTTTTTTTTTAAAGATTTTATTTATTTGAGAGAGAGAGAAAGCACAACAGGGGAGAGAGTCAGAGGGAGAAGCAGACTCCCCACTGAGCAGAGAGCCCAAAGCAGGACTCGATCCTGTGCTCCAGGAACATGTCCTGAGCCAAAGGCAGTCAGTCACTCAACTAACTGAGCCACCCAGGTGCCCGAAGTACAGATTTTTGAGTGGACAGATATTTTCCTTTCTTTGGGGTAATACGTGAGAGCAGAATGGCTGGGTCATATGGTAACTCTATTTTAACTTTTTGAGGAATTGCCAAACTGTTTTACAGAGTAGCTGGGCCCTCTTACAGTCCCACTAATAATGTATGGGGGTACCATTTTTTTGACATCCTTACCACACTTTTTATTGTCTGGCTTTTTGATTCTAGCTATCCTAGTGGGTGGGAGGTGGTCTCTCATTCTGGGTTTGATTTGCCTTTTCCTAATGACTTATGATAGTGAGCATCTTTTCAAATCCTTTGTTCATTTTTAACCTGGGTTATTTATTCTTCACCTTTTAACAATTTATAAAAAATTTTCTCCTATTCTGTGGATTGTATCTTTACGTTCTTGATAGTGTCCCTTGAAGCATAAAATTTTTACATTTTGGTGCAGTTCAGTTTATCTGTTTTTGTTGTTGTTGTTGTTGTTTACTTTTGACGTCCTATCTAAGAAACCAACGCCCAATCAATTTATAATTTTAGTGCTTGCCTTTAGGTGTTTGAGTCACCTAGTTAATACGTTCTGAAACAGTGGTTCGCTTCATTCTCTTGTGTGTGCGTGTTTAGTTGTCCCAGCACTGTTTGTTGAAAGACTCTTCTTCCCCTTTTTAGGATAAGTTTTTCAATTTCTGCATTGAAGCCAGATGTGTTTTGATAGGAATTCTGTTTAACTTTGAGAGGTATTGCTATCTTATTAGTATTGCCTTCCAAATCCATGTACATGAATATCTTTTCATTTCTTTAGGTCTCCTTCAATTTCTTTCAGTGATGCATTGTAGCTTTCAGTGTACAAGTCTTACACTTATTAAATTTTATTTTTAAGTATTCTTTTTGATGTTATTAGGAACAGTTGTTTTCTTAATTTCACTTTCAGGTTGTTCTTTGCTGGTGTGTGGAAATAGAATTGATTCATGTGCATGTGTGTATGTGTGTGTGTGCTGTATACATAATATGCAGTGTGTGTGTGTGTGTGTGTGATTTTTCCTTCCTTCCTTTACTCTTGGAATTTCTAGTGGATTTCTTCATATTCACCTGCTGTCCTTTCTTGCTCTCCTGTTTTTGCTTTCTTCAATTGCTTAAATATAAAGCCTCTTTCAGACTTTCTACCATTTTTAGCTCTTGGATGCAGATTTTGCCATTTACATTGGCCATCTCTTTTTTTTTTTTTCTTGTTTAGTCATAAACTTTGGCACTGAGGGCCTCATTAATGGGGGTTATTTGCCGTGGGAATCCAGTGTGAATGGGAATGTGGAAAACCAGAGCATTTTCTCATTTCCTCAGTTAGTGAGTGCTCTCTGTGTATCATTGCTTCCAGACCAGTTTTTGTATTATTTTCTGGGCCAGGGAATCTGATACTACATGGATGTTACGAATTTGGATACCATACCTCCATGTGAGAGTCATCTTGGGATTTTGATTTTATATTGGTGAGGCTTTTAAAATTTTGTTTACTCCTTCTCTCCCTCCCTCTCTCCTCCCTTCCCTTCCCTTCCCCTCCCTTTCCTTCCCTTCCCTCCTCTGTACCCTCCTCCCTTTCCCTCCTCCCTCTTTCCTTCCTCCCTTCCTTCCTCCCTTCCTCCCTCCCTTCCTTCCTTCCTTCCTTCCTTCCTTCCTTCCTTCCTTCCTCATCCCCAAATGAAAGTTTCCTTGCAAAGCCTAGGGGGCGGGGAATGAATATTTTCTGGACTTCGTTTTACTGAGGGGCAGCCCTTTATGATGGCCAGCAGAGAGCTCAGCTCTGGCTAGCCAGCTCCATGGACCCTATGGACTGTGTGTCCCTTTCTTCTCCATAGGTCATCAGAATCTTTGACATTAAGGCCACACCGTGCTCGGATAGCCTTCTAAGTCTTCAGGCTTTAGCTGTCTTTATTGACTTTGAATTCTGTCTTCAGTTTTGGCCCAGGGATTTCCTTCTCATGATTTTGAGTTTTTCTTTGTTTAAAAAAAAAAAAGAAAAGAAAAAGCTGTTCTATCTTTTTAGGTTTTAGGGTCTATCTTTTAGGTTTTCCATGTGTCTGAGACAGGCAGAGTCCGTCTTTGTCATCGTGGCTCACCATATGGACTATCAGCGCAGTCTGATTATAGGGTCGTGAGACCTTGGAATCACCAGATTGCAATCTCTGATTTCCAGTGGACCTTAAGCATAGCTGAGCGTTCAGGAAACGTTAATTCAGTGAACCAGTGTTCCGCAAAGAACCTTGCACCCGAGTGACCGCGGTTTTGGAGTGTGGTGAAGAACAGGCTCAACCCCGCGCACCAGACCCCACGCAGAACACCGCTTCCTGGGCACGTCTCGCCATCGCTGAGCTAGGTTCTAGATTTTATGCGGCATGTGAACCAGAGCTCTAAAATTGCTAATCGGAGGCCTATCGGCTGCCTCTGTTTTTAGATCCTCATCAAATAGAGTTTGTTTTTTTGTCTGGTAAATAAGATTGGATCTTGATGGTGACAGTCATAAAGAAAGGTGACGTCTCTGACTCTCTGCAGAGAGAAATCAAGAGTGTGTTGTCCTCAGGGGAAGTGGCCACAGGACGTCCTGCCAAGAGAGTAATTGAGAAGAAATATTCCAGCCAAACTTTAGGAACTGAAGACCATCTTCTGGGAGCAGCCTCTGGAAAGGGAAAAAGAGAAATATGCAACTTTATGAGGCAGTTTTGAAAACAAAGCAGATAGAGTTATTTTTCCAGGTTTCTTGGACACTTGTTCATTTATGTAAACCTGATACTGTTCTCAGGGGAAGTGACCTCTGATGACCTGAATGAAGGCCACAAAAATCCTTGTGAGATGAAACCCATAGAATTCTAAAAGGAATGATTTGGCATATTTCAGAGTCACCAGATAGGTCAGTTTGTTGTTAGCCTCTGTACCTTCTAGACTTTTCTTGAATGAGCTCGTGCACCTGCATGTGTATTTACAGAGCGAGAGGGATAGAGAGAAACAGGAAAAAAGCAAGCATGCTCTATTGCATATTCTATAGAGAATGCTTTGTTGAACCATATTTAGACTTTTAAGTCATTTTCTCCTTTTCAGTATTGTGGAAAATATAAATCTGTGGAATTACATTTGTTTTGTCCTTAGAATTTTCTCTTAGGAGTATCCAATCATGGGCAGTGTTGATCCCCACCTCCGAGGGTACAAGAAAATTCCCCGAATGGCATAAGTTGCATATTGCTTACTTGGAACTTAATACCAATAAATGCAACATGACTTGGCTAAGTCTTGCATACCTGCTATCATTCTATCCTTGCAACTGGGGCTCACTTAGGGGTAAAGAGGAATTCCTGTTGTTTTTTTGGATGTCAGGAGATAGAAGCCTTTTGTTTTTGAAACCTGTGTTTTTTCCCCTGACGGGTCCAGTTTAAGCAAGGCTTAAAAACAATGTTCCCCCTTCCTCTGGTTGAGGGACAGGGCGGCATTAAGGCTGGAGGGGTGATCAGAGCCAATCAGTAGCCGGATTGATACCATACCTGCTCTACTTCTAATGCTGTCCTCACTCCTCTGGAGGACTGAGAAGAGTTACATCTTGTCCTCGAAGAACTGATGTTTTCATATGGAGACATGACCAAAGGTGGCGACAATTATCAGAATCAAATCAGGTTGGTGTAGCAGCTTAGAGGAGGGGAAGGGCGGTGAGGATCAGTGAAGTTCGAGGACTAGAACCCAAATGTTGGGAGCTCCCTCCTCCCATGGAACAAGGGTCTGGGAATAGATGGGATTCGGATCGCAGAGCTGACAGAGCCACTGTGGGATTGCAAGTGCCATGGGTGGTATTGGAGGTGTGGCCGAAGTGGGGTATTGTGGAGGGACCTGTTGAGATAGGGCTGCACGGGAAAAATATATCCTAGCGAAAACGAAGAGCATGTGCTTTAATAAGCTATTTACATTACTGACTACGGAATTATTAATGATGGAACGCTTTCAAGCCAAACGTCGTCTTCGGCGCTTAGTGTGTATTCTCCCAGCCCTCCTGGCGGCTGTCTGTGACGTGGGGGCAACTGGTATCAGTCAGTTACAGATGAGGACACTGAGGCACAGAGGAGACAAGGAACTTCTTCCAGGCTACCCAGTAAGTGGTGTAGTTGGGACTTGAGCCCGGGCCGTCTGGCTGCGGGCTCTGTGCTCCCGACCACTCCGTGGCCTGTGTCAGCAGCCGGGAGAGGAGTCGGAGGGGGTTACAGGCACTAGAAGCTGCTGGGAGGGAGGAGAATCCCGGGTCAGGGGTTGCGGGGGACGGGTTCCGGGGGTTGCAGCAT
>CM052800.1:29254476-29291999 GCA_028533885.1 Nasua narica | reverse complement strand
AGCACCAAGACTTCACACACACCTTTTTGCCATCTGACTCTCCATTTTTATGTGTTCGGATAGAGAAAAAAACCAGAGTGTACGAACCTGAAGATAAACCAGTTTTTGTTTGGTTTTATAGGTATTGGAATTTGTAAAACATGACTTTCTATGTAGTTAGGGGAACAAAAAAACACTTTGGAAATACTGTAAATTATCTTCTCTACTTATTGGATGACTTTCTTATTTTCAAGATGGAGACTCAAAAGAGAGACAAATAATTGCCCACCCAGGGCCTCTGTCCTGCTCCATTTTTGCTAACAGACTCAGCATTTACTTTAGAGTGGTGTGGTGATCAGCTTCAGACAGTAGTTGTGATGCTCCAAGCCAACCTGTCGGGCCTGACCGCTGACTTCCCAGGATTCTTTGCAGCTAGTGTGGTCATGTGACATGGTTCTGGTTGGGGAGGGACCTGAGACTAAGTCTGCTGAGGTGTGGGGGTGGGGTTTCCAGGAAAGCATTTAAGGTCCTGATAAAACCTGACCCGCGAGCCTATCCATGCCCTCACTTGCTTTCCTCTATGTTCTGCCTTGAATACCGATATGCTGTCTGAATGCACAGCAGCCCTCATGTCACCATGAGGTTACAAGCATGAAGGAAAAGCCAAGAGCATCGCTGAGATACCTGCTCTGACATTGTTTCCATCGCACTGACACCAGTAGCCTTGAGTCTTCCAGTGACTTCCTAATTATTGAATCTCCTGTTAGTTAGGTTTTCTGATACTTATAGCTGAATGCAACGATAGCTGAAGCAAATGTGAAGATACAGATGTTGTGAGCTTTTCCCCGTATGCCGTGATTGCTTCCTAACTATTCCTTGATATTCAGTATGACCTTTAGCTCGTGTGAAAACCAGCCCCGAGAAGGATATTCTAACTTGTATTAAAAGTTATTCACAGTTGAAAGTGATGAGTTGTGGACTTAGAAATGTAATTTTCAAAATAAATGAACTCGCCTGTGCGAACCTGCTGTAGCAAGTACCGTGGAGCCATGCTTCATGGCCGGTATCTTCCTTACGGCCTTTTTTATGATCATCTCAGTCCGTGTTCTGGGGAACTACATTGTGTATACTTATGGCTTCATAGGAAACTATAGCAGTACTTGGGATAATAGCATAAATAGTCTGATTTCTTAAAAATGTGAAGCTCCAACAGGCTTTATTGGATTTCAGGGTAATGGTATTATTAAATTTTCTACTTCTTTTCAAACTTTTTACAGCTAAGTTCCACCCTGGGGATTTCAAGAAATCTGGGGGCTAGTTCTGTACTTTTATGGAAAATAATTTATCCTGGAATTCTGCATTGCTGAAAATAGGGGTGGAGGAAATAATAACCCAAGTTAGGGTTTTCTTTTTCACTGTCTTGGACTTAGTGAAAATACTCAGTGTGTTGTTTTCCATGTGGAAGGAGGATGTAGTGCTGTGGGGGGCGCCTGGGTGGCTCAGGGGGTTGAGCATCCAACTCTTGGTTTCTGCTCAGGTCATGGTCTTGGGGTTGTGGGATCGAGCCTTACATCAGGCTCCATACTTGGGGGTCTGCCTGAGATTCTCTCTTCCTCCTTCTTCCCCCCCACTCAAATAATAAATAAATCTTAAAACACAAAACAAAACAGTTGGTGCTATTGTATGTATTTTGAGATAATTTAAGGCATAAAATCAAAATTCTCTTCTAAGCTGTTGGAAAAAAGGAATTATAAGTCCCAGCACTATCAAAATACAAAGAGAGATTATAGGCTTATCTAGTAAAATGACACTTTTTTTGTAACCTTGGAACTTAGACCTAAAACAATTTGAGTTATCTGTTTATAAAATAAAAATATATGTGGTTGACCTGTGCATCCTCTTTTTCGTTAATGAAAGATTATTATTCCAAAGGAACCAGGAAACATTGTGTGACCCCAAGGGCCCTTCAAAAGAAGGCTTCAAAAGCCATTTACTTTGACTGCCGGAGTCGCAAGAAGACAAAGGTTAGTTCTTTGAGGTAGACCGGAAGACGGCTATTGGGCCGGTAGGGGCATGACCACAAAACCTGCTAGATGTATTAACACCTTCAGTGCCTGGAAGTCTTGATCGCAGTGTCTCGGATCAGTGGGGATCAGTGTTTGGGCTCATCCAGGAGAGATGGTAAGGGTTCGATAGGCCCTGATGGGACATCCCAGGCAGAGCGAATAGCAGAAGCATACGAATGGGAAACTTTCAGTAGGTTCAGTGAAGAGTGTGGAGCCCAGTCTGGTGTGCCCTTGGGGGGTCAGGTGGTAGAGAAAGGGCTAATGTCCATAGAGACTAGAGGCAAGTTGGGCCTATTTTGGACTTGCACATGGAGAGTCTTGAGAGCATATCGATGGAATGGGGGATTTTATTTGTTAGCCAGTGGGGAGCTCTTAAAAGAGTCATGATGATGATGAAAGCTAAGACTTACATCACATGCACTGTAGCACACTCACCTAATTCCTGCAGCAAACCTTTTACATAGGTACCCTCCCTATTCCCATTTTACAGTTGACAAAACAAAGAGGTTAGGTGACTTACCCAGAGTTACTCAAAGAAGGTGATGGAGACAGAATTCAAACCCAGGTGCTCTGGCCCTAGGGTCCCACTTTTAATGGTCTGGGATGTGGCATGGTGGCAAGAATTGTGGTGGATTCTCTTGGGAGGACAAATCTGTACAGGTGTGCAGGAGGCTGGAGTGAGGGCAGATGGGTGATCACGAGGTGGACTGCGGGCCTCCAAGAGAGTCCGTAGAACCCTGGTTGCCAGTGGCAATGATCCCCAAATGGACACGGGGGCTGGGGCAGGACGACGTCAGAGGTGGCCACGATCTTGCTTGGATGTCTGCCTCACTAAACCAGGGGGCCTGAGAAGGAGACTTTGTGGGACGGGGGAGGATTTCTTTTTCCATAGCCATGTTTTCTCACTGTGACCAACTAGGGTAGTGGTTCTTAACCTGGGAAAACGGTCTTCAAAAAAGAGCCACATAAGTGTGTCCAAAATATTTCTGAGTTTAGGGACCCTTGCAAGCTCACCTGTCAGCGTGATAGGGCATCCACAGTAGGTCTGAACATACTTTTAAGACTGTTTTAAGACAGTTCTAAGGCAGTGTGTCCTTTTCCCAGCTTGAAAATAGCGTCTGGGAGCGCAGGGAGGCGATGGGTGTGGTTCTGGCGTCGGGGCCGCCTTTGTTCCAGCTTCCCTGGCAGCCCCGCTGGCCTTCCGCTTGCCGGTCAGTCCTGGCGTTCTGACGAGGAGGGCCGCTGGTGGCCAGAGACAGAGGAGGACGTTGGTGTGCGCGCGCGCGTGTGTGAATGGGCATCCTGTGTGGAGAGGAACGCCCTGTTCCTGGTGGCAGCCTCGGCCTGCGGGTCAAAGCTGAGCCCTTTTCTTCTCTCCTGCTGCCTTTCTGAGGAGCGCGTTCCTGGGTGGCCTGTCCTCTCTGAGGTCTCTCACCAGAGACCCTGGCCAAAGGGCTGAGGAGGAAGAGCAGGTTGTCCTAAGAACATTCGCTGACCCTCTTGTGGGGATAAACGTCCTGAAGCATGAGAGAACACAGAGATTCTACATCGGGTTTATGTTTCATTATCATCTGCGGCCTGTGACGGTTTCCTCTTTCTCTCCTTCCTTCCTCTCGCCCTCCTTCCTTTCATCATTTCTTCACCCGCCCTGCCTCACTCCCTCCTTCCTTTTTACCACAGGAGTTGGGAATCATGCAGGGTCAGCAAATGTGACTACACCTATTTTTATCTTTTTTTTTTCCCTATTTTTATCTTTGATTATGCTTTTCCATCTTGATTTCTCCGGGAAAGGTAACTGGCAATCACGGAAACACTGGTTGCTTGTGGAATTTATAGAATTTATACAGCCGTCCTCTTGTGGGTACGGCTATGTGGGGAAAGTGGGGAATTCGCAGTCTTGGCTGTCCCCTCAAGCCCCTTAAAAACAGTGGGGAGAAAATACACAGATGTGGATTCAAATTCTGGTTCAAGTCACTAGTAGGATGTCCATGCATGAGTTCTCGAATCACCCCTCCGTAGAAATGGGGATGGTAGGATTCACTTCAGAGGGGTGTGTGACTCATACATGAGACAGCATGTCCGAAAGACAGTGTGCCCTTGCTTCCCTTATCTCCCTGTTCTCATCTAATTGAAAGTTTCTGGATTGTACCTCAGGATGATCCCGGAAATCCTAGAGGAAAAAGGGGGAATCTAAGTATTATTTGAAACCACTCGAGGTATGTTTATTCCATCTCTGCCTCGGAACCATGTGACGTAAATATTATTTTTATGTCAGAAAGGAGAGAACTGAAGTTCAAGAGAGACCGAAAACAGTTGCTTCACCACCACCTGCCTGATGTGTGGCCTCAGGCAGTTACTTAGTACCTCGCTGCCTGTTACTTCATCTATACAGTGAGGACAGTAGTAGTCCTATAACTCACCATGTGGTTATAAGGATTGAAATGGTTAATGTGTATGAAGTATTTTTTTTAAATATGCATGAAGTCTTAAGACAACGTCTGGTAAATAATCAACGCAATGTAAATGTTAGAGGTTATTATCACTGAGAAACTTGCCCGGTGTCTCGAAGCTACTACATGGTCAGATCGTGATTGATTCATATGCGTTATGTATTGAAATGAGTTTTCACTGTAATTTTTGAAGCCTAGAGAGGATTTGGTTTTCATGAAGAGGGATTAGGGAAGTGGTATGAGAAGCATCAGGAAAAGTCTCAGTGAGAGAGGAGGAAAGCTTTCCAGAATGCAGGGAGAAGAGGAGAGATCCCAAGGTAAAGAGGCAGGTCAGAAGGGAAGTTCAGTGTTAGCTTTTGTGATGTGACTGGAGAGAAGCCATTCCCTAATTGCTGGGTTGGGACACTCACCTTCTCCTGGAACCAGTAGGTGAGGGACCAATCATCTCTGCAAATGGGATCTTTGGAGGCTCTGTTTCTCCATCCCATCCCTTTTTCTGCTTTCTGGGAGAGGCCGTAGAGTAGAATACTGAAGTGACGATTCTGGAATCGTAGGCCAGGTGTGGAGCTCAGGCCCTACTGCTGATTAGCTGTCTGACGTTTTGCAAGTTTCATAACCAGGCTGTAAGTCCCGGTCTGTAAAATGAGAATAATGGTGCCTATCTCTCAGGGCTTGTCTGACCCGAGAGACATTGTGCATACTATTTATGTCAGTTAGCTCAGAAGAAAACCTCAACAACAGTTACTTAATGCTATCCAGGGTTTAATATTATCCCCTGGGTTTTGGTTGAGAATTCAGGCGCAATAGGCATTATGGCAGATGAGGTGACATTTGGGGGCAATGCCCTTTCTTGGATGAATCCCAGTGAAGACCATGAAAGATTCCTGGCTCCTGTCATTGTCTCAATCAAAAATCTGGCCTGGGATTTTGAGTTGCTTTTGCGGTATACTTTCGTCTGCTTCTCCTTTTCGTCAAGCAAGTGTTTTAGAGCTTAGAGAGCAGATGTGGACGTAGGCTTCTTCTGTTGGGTTCCGAACACCCGGACCCTCATTTCCCTCCCCTCCGACTTTTGATTCACATCAATACTGCACAGTGGCACTTTTATATCTAGCAATGAGAGAAGATTCCATTCTAAACTAACAATTTGGACTTGCAGTCTTTGCTATAGAGCTCTTTCTTATTATCACGTTTGTTCTTACTACCCAAGATAGGATAGGGGAGTGAATAATGGGTTTCTCTAAGAAAATTAAAAGGTGACAAGTGAAGTAGGTTTGTTAGACTCACGAATCAAGAAATCCAACCTCCTCTGTCTTGACTCCCTGGCCAGTGCTCTTTCAACAAGGCCATGTTACCTCTCAGCCTTCCTTTCTGCCTCTGTTAAAAGGGTCTGCCAGGATGTTCTGTGCTATCTAGCAGGTTCTTGCCCTAGGAGTGGCTTCCCTTTCTGGTGTAGACTTCGCTGAATGACCTGCATCAGCTTTGAGGGGAAACTTGAAATCCTTTCTCCAGAAATTCAGGCATTCCACTTCAAATGAAATCATTTTCCTTAGCCAATTTAACAAGATCCTTACTCTTTCGTTTCCCTTAATTATCTTGTTTAAAAAAAAAAAAAAAAGGGAACTGGAGAAGGCCATCTGTTTTATGAGGCAGTTCATCTCGTATGTTTTCTCTAATAGATCTATGAAGGCCTAGTGAAGCAAATTAAGGCTTCTTCTCGTTCTTGTTTGGGATCGTTCTGTTTGGTGCTTTTGCGTCACTGCCGTCGGCATTTCTCGGTTGTATATTTGGGACGTCTTGGAGTGCACATTTTATGAAAAGACGTTATCTTTGTTCCATGAATTGCAGGCCCTGGGAGCCATCTTCAATATAGTGCCAAACTATCGCAACAAGGTTCTTTGCTTTTTTAATCCCTTCCTCTCACCACGAGAAGTCCTATTAGCATGTTTTCTGAGCTACAGAGTAAAATCTGTCAAATATAGCATGGAAGGCAGATGGGTGGTTGCTGTCTTCCTTTTCACAAACTCTAAACCTAGTCTTCCTTAGTAAAACTCAGCCTTATCACCTCTTAGCCCAGAGGCTTCTTTATGAATAGAAGACACACGTATTGAGGGTGGGGGTGATGGGGAGATGGGGGCACGCTTCTTTCTTTCTTTCTTTCTTTCTTTCTTTCTTTCTTTCTTTCTTTCTTTCTTTTTCTTTCCTTTTTCTAGAAACATAGCATGTACGTAGTTTCACATACAAACTTTCTTCCACATTGAAAATAACTCTGCTCTGAATATGAAAATACTTTGTACTCATTATGAAAGAATTTAGAAAAATCAGCAGCATACAAAGCATTGGAAGACATTTTTCTAAATCCTGCCACCCAGAGATTACTGCTGTTAACATTTAAGCAAAGATTTCTATACCTTCCTTTATGGGCTATTTATTGAATGTCTGCCACACACCAGACATGGGGAATATACTGATGAACAAGATAGATGGGGTCTCTGATTTCACAGAGCTTTCCAAATAAGGAAGAGAAAGGTAGTAAAGAGACTATGTAAATTATATGTAAATTTTCTAATTGAGATGTGTACTGTACTTTCATGTCTTATCTTTTACCTTCTTTTGAAATAGTAGATCATATTTTAGGTTTTTTTTAAGCACGCGTTTTAGGCATGTTTTCATTGTCTGTAAGGATATCACTTTGTTCCATATTTTCTCTTCATAGTAAGCTTATAGGATATAATATGGTTAGTATTCTGTACTTTTATAAAATTTCATATAGGGGCACCTGGGTGGCTCAGTGGGTTAAAGCCTCTGCCTTCGGCTCAGGTCATGATCTCAGGGTCCTGGGATCCAGCCCCACATCGGGCTCTCTGCTCAGCAGGGAGCCTGCTTCCCCCTCTTTCTCTGCCTGCCTCTCTGCCTACTTGTGATCTCTCTCTCTGTGTCAAATAAATAAATAAAATCTTAAAAAAATTTTCATATAAGTACAGAACACTAGCAAGATTACATCCCATACAAACATACTATTAAAAAAAAGGAACAGATTAAGCTGTAGATAATAGAGATGAGTCTGGAACATCTCTAGATAATAGCTATCAAAGATTAGGGCCATGTGAGAAGGATTCAGAAGCCAACCTGAAGACACTTCTAGTGCCCTGAAATGGCACAGTTTGAGATTAAAAAATAAGAGTTGCAAGTATGTTTAAATCCGTGATGTCTGATGATCTGAAAAAAGATTGATTATTGCCTAGGGTTAATGAGCCACTAGTTCGTTATCTTGAAAGTAGTCAGGAAAGAATCAAATATTTATCCTCCCATTCTTATATGAACTGACCACTGGGGCACCATGTAGTAGATGATGGGAGGCATTGCCTAAAATTTTTCTGCTCAGTAAGTGAAAATGAAATGGGAGGATCAGAGTACCATCACTTTGCAGTCCCCATTGATTTAATGGATTCAGACAGTGAGTGACAAAGGCTGCGAACGTTGGAAACCAGTGAAAACCAGATACTACATGCTTTCTGATGAAATTAAAAAAAAATAGACAGGAATTAACTATACTGACCAAGGTTGTACAGTGAAGTGATGAAATCATAAAGAAAATCAAGAACATGATTGCTGTAAGTTCAAGATTCTGGAGGTGGGTAAAAAAGTCTGTTTCTTGATCTGGGCAGTAGTTATCAGAGTGTTTTCTTTCTGTCAACTAGTAAGTTGTTTGTTTTGTGTAATTTTCTAAATTTGTGTTTTATATTACCACATATTTTTAAAGAAAAATTTTTGAAAGAATGATACTCTTCAGGGCGCCTGGGTGGCTCAGTTGGTTGAGCAACTGCCTTCGGCTCAGGTCATGATCCCGGAGTCCCGGGATCGAGTCCCATATCGGACTCCCGGCTCTGCGGGAAGTCTGCTTCTCCCTCTGACCTTCTCCCCTCTCATTCTCAGTCTCTTGCTCTCTAATAAATAAATAAAATCTTAAAAAAAAAAAAAAGAATGATACTCTTCATGCTATTTATTTTATTTATGCTTTATTTTAACTTTTCATTATGATAACTTTCAGACAAACAGAAAAGTTGAACGTCCTGTGTATGTAACATTGTCCTATAGCTCATTTTTTTGTTCAGTAATATGTAGTAGAGATCTGTCTATGTAACTATGGAATATTGCCACTTTTATTTATTTTTTATTTTATTTTTTTTTAAAGATTTTATTTATTTATTTGACAGAGAGGGAGAGATCACAAGTAGGCAGAGAGGAAGGCAGAGAGAGAGGGGGGAAGCAGGCTCCCAGCTGAGCAGAGAGCCCGACATGGGGCTCGATCCCAGGACCCTGAGATCATGACCCACTGAGCCACCCAGGCACCCCCATTGTCACTTTTAAATAATGCATGATATTCCATTGTATAGATGTGATGCTTTATTTAATCAGTTTCCTACTCTTGAGGATTTAACTTGTTTCTGATTTTGTTCCTAGTAGAAATAACGCTGCCAATATGTCCTTATGACACATTCCTAAGATTTGCCGTCACGGGCTGTTCTAACATGCAGAGTGTAAACGGTTGTGTGCTGTGAGTGAACAATGAGAGAAACCAAAGATGTAGCCCATATTGGTCACAACAACCCTGTGTAACCTCGGGAGAGCATTCGTGTCCAGGGAAGAGCTTGATTCCCCACAGTGGGACCTTCACACGGCATCCTACCTCCCCTGTATCGAGATTCAGGCTGAATCCCGGTGGTTCTCCGATTATCTCATTTTGGTTGTTGTATATATAATTAGTGTATCATTTACCCATTGCCACAATAACGTTGCATGCTCAATGGCCAGCTGGCCGAGGTCCGTCGAAGAGGGCCTTGGCCAAGAGGATTCAGCTACTCAAGCCTCCAGCATCCTTCCAAGAGGCCAGCCTGTGTGTGTCTGTGTACCTTGTCAGGCAGTCACACAGATGATAATCTTTTTCAGGGGCTGGAAATGGGCCACACTTTTCCAGCTTCTCTGTCATCCCATTGGCTAACCTCTCAATGACCAGAGCAAGCCCAGCAGCGACACATCAGAGGCAGTGGGAAGGGATGACAAGTTTAGGGAGCAGAGGACGAAGACACCTAGAGGTGTTGGTTGAGGCCATTGATGCAGTCCGCCCTCCAGAGCCACCTGGGAGCATATTTTAAACTGAAACTTTTTTTTTTTTAAGATGTTATTTATTTATTTGACAGAGAGAGAGATATCACAAGTTGGCAGAGAGGCAGGCAGAGAGAGAGGGGGAACCAGTCTCCCCGCCGAGCAGAGAGCCCGATGCGGGGCTTGATCCCAGGATCCTGAGATCACAACCTGAGCCAAAGGCAGAGGCTCCAGCCCACTGAACCACCCACGTGCCCCAAACTGACACTTCTTAGAAGCATTAAACATTGCTGTTATTTCTAAACGGCAGGCATAGTGCCCTTGAAGTATGAAAAATGGGGATCAAATATATTTGTGGGAGAATCATCAAGCTTTTGCTTCACTTAAAAAAAATTCTGGTTTAGAGTTATAAAGGTAATTCATAAATGGAAAAGTCTACCTTTATTCTGTCTTAAAAATATTTATTTTCCAATTTCGGTATTTCCCCCCTGGGATACATTTCAGGAAATAGAATTTTCCCTGTCTGTGCATATTTGCCTTTGTTTGATAGTGTTCTTGGAATTGGTTTTAAAAGCTGGCTCTGAGAGCACTGAATCAAGTAAGATAAAGAGCTAGAATCACAAATCAGCATCCGTAAGTGTTTTTGCATGATATACGGACATTAGAGATAGGATTAGTCCCTGCGCCTTCCTTGCTGGAACTAACTTCTATTTTAAGTTATATAAGTGGCAAATTAGGCTTTTCCAGAACAGTGATTCTCAATAGCACCCAGGTTTGTGGATGGCAAGAAATTGTTACTAGTAATTATATCTCAAAAAACTTAAAAAAAAAAAAAAAGATCAGGTTTATTCCCTCAGAGTGGGATATCGTATGTCACACCTCTACTTTCTTCTCTGTGGAAAAACAAAATACTGAAAAAAAATTTTGCATATGCATATACTTATTAAATACTCATCATTATGTATGCATCATAAAATTTTAAGCACTTTAGTTGTTTAACGGAAACTGTGTATTGTACCAAGTAGGCAATTCAAAGAACTTTTCAAAGGAAGTTTGACTATCGTGGAGTCAGCTTACGCAGTTGCTCCATATTACAGATCTGAAAATACAGATTAAATTCTTTTGGGGAAAATATTGAAAACCTTAAAGGATGACCGAATCAGTATGAATTTGAAGCTAGGTCTCATCTTGGAGTGAGATGTCTAGCTTTAAAAGTACTTATCAACTAATAACAACCCTGTAGATTTTTCAAGAGCGTAAAGCGACAGGTTTTTGACAGCCCTCCCAATGCTTGGCAGGTTACAATAATGATTTCAGGAATGGCAGGAAGAAAGATCCCATTGTAATTTAGTTCTTTGTTCATTCTTGGACTTAGTTTATTATTTGTGAACATTTTTAGAGAGCCAGACGGGGAAGGAGGGAGAAAAGAAGGAAGACGTGCGCCACCAAAGGTTATTGAATACTTCTGATGGGTGTGCAGAGATCTCGAAGACACCTGACTTTCCTTCAGAAAGCTTACAACCTCGTTGAGAAGATAGGTCATGTGTGTTGGAAAAAATAGTATGTGCCAGGCAGTGAGTAAAGCAAGCAAGCAAGCAACCTATCGTGTCTCATTTGATCCTCATAGTAACTGTCACATGGATGGTGATCATGATTTGCAGTTGACTAATATGTGCCTCAGACATTAAGTATTGGTTCAAGATCCTACAGGACCTCAGTGTGGAATGAATTAGGAAGTGGAGAGAGAACTCTGGGCTGATGGTATACCTTTCAAAGCAGGGCACTTGGAAGTTTCTAGGGCACCCCTTAGGGAGTGTGGAAGGAGGCCCACTACTCACCTACTTGTGCTTTCTGGGTGGAGACTAGGGATGTTAGGTAGTCTTGCAATACCCAGGACAACCCTATATAACGAAGAATGTCTTCTTCTGCGAAGCTTGTAAACTTCCTACCAAATATTCATGTAGGCAAACAGCATGTTTGTAATCATCTGAGCCTACAAGCTCTAAACATAAAGAATTTTTACGGCTTTGATATACACTATATCTTTCAGAAGTGGAAAACTTCTAATTGTAAGATAACGTGTTTTTAACATTTTGGGGGCATTTTCTTAGGGTTGTTGAGCATTTTGAAATTGCCGTTCTTGACAGCGGTGCAAATCACGATTTCTGGCTTGAAAACACAACACATGCCCCTGTGACTTTGCATTTATGGTTGTTGCCCTCTCAGTGAATCTCCCCATAGATGCAGGCATCTGATGACTGTTGTGACTGCTAGTGTAGTTCGGTCCGAGGATTTGGTTATTGAAATGGATCTCTCCTTTTATTTCTCCTTTTCTAAAATTTATATGTATAGATAAGTTGTTTATCTGTGAATTTGACTCAAAATAGTAAGGGGATGTTATAAAATACTTGTTACAGCAAGGGAGTGTTTTTCTGATAGGATTACACCGGGTTTGATTTTTCGGGAAAGTGACTGTTTGAAGGTAATGAAGGTTTTAGGTAAATGAGCAATTCTAGAGTCGATTTGGTAATAGACTGTCAATGCTGAAAGCACTTTAGTCTGGAGGTTTTGGGATAAAGGAGTGATTGTGAACACAGCAGTGTTCACCTGCTTTTACGGAAGTAGGATATGTCTGGGAAGTGTCAGGAGGAATTAGACTGAGACTGGGCCTGGAGTTGTGGAACTGCAAGAAGGTTGCATAACTAAAGGTCTAAAGAGGGAGTGGACAGAACAGAGAGGCAAACTGAGAAGAATTGGTCAGACTTTTTGAGGAATATTCAAGAAAGATAAGTAAAGTGAAATTCATTGATTTTTAATTATTTCTTTTGCCCCTCTTTGGCATCATTTAAAAGTGCATAGAAAGTTTTTGTCACAAGAACAAAAATTTTGTGACTGTGTCTGTTGACAAAGGTTAACTGGACTTACTGTGGTGATCATTTTGCAATAATTCAAATATTTTGATTCATAACATTGTACAACTGAAACTAATATAATCTTATGTGAATTATTACCTCAATGAAAAATAATAAAGTAAAAATAAGTGAAGCAGCTCTTTCTTCAAGGAATTTACCCTCTGTTAGGAAAAAAGATAAAAATAAAAACTTAATGCCATGTGTTAAATATAATAGAAATATGTACAAAGTTTAGTGTGGGAAAATGTGATTAAAATAATTAGGTAGGAACACCTGGATGGCTCAGTCGGTTAAGTGTCTGCCTTCAGCTCAGGTCATGATCCCATGGGATCAAGTCCCACCTTCTCGGGCTCCCTGCTTAGCGGGGAGTCTGCTTCTCTTTCTCCATCCAATAAGTAAATAAAATCTTTTAAAAAATAACTAGGTAGTTCAAAGAAAATCTTTACTTGAGCTGTATCTGGATGGGTGAACGCATGTGAGTTTTCATCTGTTTCTTGAAACAAGAAGAATTACACACAACTGTAGCTTGCTTGGGAAAGGCTTCTCAACCTTATAGTCAAAAGATCAGGCAGTCTTAGCAGAAGAAGATTCCAGTTTTGTGCAGGGTTTCTGAAAGCCCACTATGCCCTCCATTGCAGATGGTGACCGTGTAGGGCAGTGCTCTCTCTGGGTACGGTTTTCTCGTCCCTCAGACCAAGGGTGGTAACTTGCTCTTGCTACTCCTGGAGTCTGCATTATCCCTTGTGGTTTTCCTACTGCCAACCTTTTTTTTTTTTTAAATAGTCCCTAATTAAACCCACCTTAATTTGATTGCGTCATCTGTTTCCTACTTGAAACCTTATGGGTACAGTGTGTAATTACATACTGGAAAAAGGCAAAACACACAATAAAAATAAGAGGAAAAAGTCTTTATTCTAAATTACAAATATATCACAAATAAAAAGAATAACCAGTACACATAGGGCCTGATTATATAGTGAGATGTAGCATTCTTGGTTAGGGATGTATCGTTTTGACAAAAATAAAGCCATTGAGGTTTTGATGGTTAAAATAGAAAAAATTGAACTGATAATATGTAAAATTTTATATCTACTTATTTATTTTCAATGGGGAAAAAAAGCACAAAGTATCTTCTACTGAACCAAATACAAGTGGGCATTTAATTTATTTCTTCGCTTATTCATTTGTTAGGAGTGCTTACATGATTTCTGCTTGGAGACATTCTTTTGTGGTCCTTTTGGACATTTAATGAGCTTTAATGGTATTATCACAAGGCATAGAAACATTAATTTTCATTAATGGGACACATGAAAACGCTGCTGGAAGGAAACTATTGTTACTATATTATTTCATTGACACAGTTTTTATGCTTTGTTTTAAAATCAGCTGTTAGGTCATGATCTCAGGGTCCTGAGATCGAGCTCCACGTGGGCTCCATGCTTAGTGCAGAGTCTGCTTGAGATTCTCTCTCTGCCCCACATGCTCTCTCTCTCTCAAATAAATAAATAAAATCTTTATTAAAAAAATAAAACAAGGAGCGCCTGGGTGGTTCAGTGGCTAAAGCCTCTGCCTTCGGCTCAAGTCATGATCTCAGGGTCCTGGGATCAAGCCACGTGTCGGGCTCTCTGCTCAGCAGGGAGCCTGCTTCCCCCCTCTCTCTGCCTGCCTCTCTGCCTACTTGTGATCTCTCTCTCTCTGTCAAATAAATAAATAAAATCTTTAAAAAATAATAATAAAAAAATAAAATCACAGCTCTTGTCTCAGGGCACCTGGTTGGCTCAGTTGGTTAGGCATCTGACTCTTGATTTCGACTCAGGTTATGATCTCAGGGTCATGAGATCGAGCCCTGTTTGGGCTCCGTGCTCAGTGGGGAGTTTGCTGGAGATTATTTCTCTCCCTCTCTCTCTCTCTCTGCTTTCCCTCCACTTGTACACTCTCTCTCTCTCAAAAAAAATAAAATCTTAAAATAAAATCATGGCTGTATTCTTAACATGGAGCTTGTAGTGGCCTATGGGAGTCTCTAGCGTCCTTGAACTCAGTATGTGATTTCATGGAAACAGGTACCTGGTCTGATGCTGGCCGACCTTCTCCAGCTTTACAGCTGAGGGAGTGTCTCTGCCTGTCTTTACTTTTATAAAAAAGGTAAATAATATTTTGATGAGGGTAAAGTTTGAGACTCTGTCTGCATTCCCTTGATCAGCGCTTCTCCAACAGAAAAGGAATGTGAGCCATAGATGTTATTTGAAGTTTTTTGGTAACCACATTACCAAAAAACAAAAAAGGTGAAATTAATTTTAACAGCATGTTTTATCTAACTCAATATATCCAAAATAGCATCATTTAACATATAATCGATATTTTAAAATTATTAATGAGAGATTTTACTTTTTTTCATGTAACGTCTTCAAAATCAGTATGGTTTACGCTTCTGGCACTCAATGTGGATGCAGAATTTTCATTAGAAATACTTGATCTCTGTTTAGATTTCATAAAATGTGTTGTTGAAAAAGTAGATTCACCTTCCCAAGAAGTTCCCCTGAAGAGTCAAGTATCAGTTTATAAATCTAGATTTGTTTTTATATAAATTTAGATTTAAATTAATTATAATGAAATAAAATGAGAAATTCTGTTCCTTAGTTGTACTAGTCACCTTTTAAATGTTCATTAGTTCCCCGTGCTCCTCGTGGCTACCATATTGGACCACATGGCTACAGATTATTATCATCATCATTTTTTTTTTAAGATTTACTGATTTATTTGAGAGTGAGAAAGGGAGCAGGGGTGTATGGTGGGGAGGGGCAGAGGGAGAGGGAGATAGGGAATCTCTAGTAGATTCCCCACGGAGTGGAGAGCCCACCTCAGGGCTCGATAGCACAACCCTGAGATCGCAACCTGAGCTAAAATCAAGAGTGGGTCGCTAAACTGACTGAGCCACCCAGGTGCCTCAAGCTACAGATTATTTTTAAAACCATGCTTGATTGCTTTTGTATTTCTCAGGTTACTTTTTATGCAGAAGTAGTCGGTGCTGCAAAGTCCTTAGAAACTTTTTACCAGATTAGGTTTATTCATCAAGGAGATAAATGCCTAGGGGAAAATAGCTCTGCATGTCTCTGCTTTATTCCAGAAGCTGGGAGTGCCTTGCACATGGTAGGTGTTTAATAAATGTTTACCTAGCTGAATCCTGTTTAGTCCTCAAATTGCAACATAAATTGCACTTTCTCTTGGAAGTAAGTGTATAGACTCTCCAATCTATCCCGTGCTGCTTCATTCCATTTTCACAGAGAACTGAGTTCTTTTCCTCCAGGTCATTTACCCATATACCCATATACACTGACATGAATAATTTTGTGATTAATGTCCATCTCCCTGACAGCCTGTCTGTAAGTTCCATGAGAAGGGGGAATGTGTTTTTTTGTTCACTAAAGTATCCTCTGTTCCTAGCTTCATACATGGCACGTATGGAATAAATATTGGTCAGATAATAATAGCACAGAACCATTTAGAATAGGAAGCAATTAGCCAGAATGTCAATTCATAACTTCAAAGAAGTTGGAGTTTCTTTCATCTTGGGGAGAATGAATTTTTTTTTAAAGATTAGATGCACTGAAAAACTAGATTCTTAGTGTTTGTTCAAGCCTTTTTACTCCTGTAAGTGTGCCTCCTCTTAGCTTTCTCTCTGTTTATTAATATTCATTGTCTCGAAATAGCTGTTAGGTCACATCTATCGCTGCTTATAACTTAAGGTACGCTGAAGACAAATACTTTAAAAAAAAAAAGAAAATTGTAAAATACTTTTCAGGAGCTGAGAAGGGTATAGGGCAAAAACAAAGGTGCATAAAGGAAGCATCTTTTGCTGTTTCAGGACAATTTAAAATAAACCCACCCTTTTAATTATAGCAGAGTAATGAGCCTTACCCACAATATGTGGAAATATAATTAAAAATGTATTTTGGGTCAGTAGACCAAGTTGCCGGGTCATTATCGGAATCATAAAGTTGGGAGTAATGCCCATTAAAGGTTACTAGTTTGGAAAGGTTAGAAAAGAATTTAGTCTCCATAAATATAAAGTTATGCAAGTTGAATAATGCCTTAGAAAACTGCCAACATCTGACTTTTTAAGAAAAACTTCTCACATAACTGTAATAAACACACAGAAATGTGCGCATGAGGGTGCAGCTTGATGAATTTCCATACCCAGATCAAGAAACCGTGCACTCACCGTTAGAACGTCCCAGAGGCTACCCTCTTGCTGCTCCCCCTTTCCTGCTCTCCAGGGTTAACCACTATCCTGACATAGATAAGTTTTTCCTGTTTATGTACTTTATATAAAGGGAATCACGCAGTACCTGCATTTGAATGATTATGATAGATTCTCATTCTAAGTGACATTCCCAATGGCAACTCATTGAAAAACATGGTCTGTTTTCAGGTTTTCTTGTCATGTGTCTTATTTGGTAAACTGGCAGTTTACCACTGTGTCTGGTTCTTTATTATTCTTTTAAGATATTTTCTGTGTAGGGACACCTGGGTGGCTCAGTCGTTAAGCGTCTGCCTTCGGCTCAGGGCATGATCCCTGGGGTCCTGGGATTGAGTGTTACACCCGGGCTCCCTGCTGAGCAGGGAGCCTGCTTCTCCTTCTCCCACTCCCCCTGCTTGTGTTCCCTCTCTCGCTGTCTCTGTGAAATAAATAAATAAAATCTTTAAAAAAAATGAGTTTTCTGTGTAGATGTATGTATACATGTGTGTGTATGCACTCACGTGCATGCTTTTAAAAATTGTACCCAAATTTGCTTTTGCCCTGCTGTGCATGTTACTCAGCTCTTGGTGATAGGTCTTAAAGTCCGTTTCATATCAGCTCTTGTAGATCCGCTTTGTTTTTCCTAATAGCGTGCAATACTCCATTGTATGGATGTATCATAATTTAAGAAACCAGCTATCCACTAAAGAACAGTTAGTTACTGATCTTTTGCTTTTAGAACAAGAGTCCACGTAAGTTCATCTGTAAAATAAATTCTCAGAAATGGAATTGCTGGGATGCCTGGGTGGCTCAGTCGATTAAGCGTCTGTCTGCCTTTGGTTCAGGTCATGATCCCAGGACTCTGGGATCAAGTCCTGTATCAGGCTCTGTGCTCAGTGGGGAGCCTGCTTCTCCTATTGCCTGCCGCTCCGTCTGCATGGGCTCTCTCTCCCTGTCAAATAAATAAATGAAATCTTAAAAAAAAACAAAGAAAAAAGAAATGGATTGCTGAGCAATGGGGTCCTTGCATTTTAAATTTGCTCAGATATTTCTAAATGGCTCTTCAAAAAGTTTTGCCAGCTTTTACTCCCATTAGCAAGTTTTGAAAATTCCTATTTCCAGTGTTGTTGCTTTCAGTTATTTGTTATCAAGCTTGTTAATCTCTGCAGTCTGATAGAGGAAAACAGCAAGTCATTGTTATATAAATTTGCTTTTTCTTTAGTTTTGACTGAGGTTAGTTATTTATATGTTTCTTGGACATTTGCATTTCTCTTGGAACTTGTCCTGCCCTTTGCTCATTTTCCTACAGGCTTGTTCATAATTTTCTTAATAACTTCAAGGAAATTCTTCATAATTTCAAGGAGCTCTTTCTATATAAATGAAATTAGCCCTTTTATGTCATTGGAGTGTTAATTTTTTTCAGTTTTTTTTGTTTTGTTTTTACAGTGTTTATAGTCATTTTGTATTCCCAAACAGAATGTTTACTTTTTTATGTGGTGAAATGTACCAGTTTTCTCCTTACTGCCTTCCGAATTGTGCTTTTAATGAGAAAAAGCATTGGAAAGTTGAGACGCGTAGATACATAGACAGCAAGACAAAGACAGATAGATAACTGCAGCCTGGCATGGGGAAAAAAACAAATCTCAAGAAATGTTTGTGGGAAATGTGGTTAAGCAGAAATTCAAATTTTAGTCAAATGTGTTGTTACCAACTATAAATAAACAGAAATTTGGATATTATCTGCCAAAAATTGTTTAACGTTTTTTGACAGCTTCTGGAAGAATTGTCAATGCTATGCTTTTTTTTTTTTTTTTCTTGGATGCTTTGTTATTTGGGGTTTTAATTTCTCCAATGATCCCTCTTTTCAGATTTCAAATTATAACCCAGTTCCTGCGCCACAGCTGGAGTCCCGTGACCCATGTCAGAAGTACTTCCAGGTCAGACACTTCCGCATGTTTCAATGCAGAGAAGCAGTTGAATATTAAAACTTGAACAAAGAGATACGATGAATGATTGTTTGGATGTTAAACATGGTTTGCTAAAATGACACGTTTTTTTGCTTTTTCTTGTTCACTAATGTAGTAGAAAAGGAGATCGTTAAAATAAGATAGAAGAATTCACTGGACTTGACCTGTCTTTGTGTAATAATTGCATGACTCTAGTACTACCTCAATGTAAAAAAATATTTTAGTTGGTTATAATAGGAAGCTAAAGCTATGTCGAATTTTGCCATCCAGCATTGCATATGGTAGCCTGTGAACACTTACGTATGAGCAATGAGGTGTCAGTGAGTCTCCATAACCAGCGTCTTTGCCATTGTTGGGTTTGTCTAGAATAGAACTCCTCAGTTCAGTGTTCCCCCGGATCTAGTGCTGATTTAGTTTAGACCTTAAGGAAACCACCTAAATTTTATTGTACATTCCTTTCTTTGTGTCATGATAGATACTAGTTACTTCTTTGCCTCACAGTAATATAACGAGGAAGAAGTAATTGCAGTAACTTTTTGAATTAAACATAGGCTAAGATTGCAAGTGAAAGAGGAATCTGTTGGAATCCATATTTGTTAGGGTACAAACCATGAAGCAAATTCTGAGTTTTTAAGTAAGTAGTTTTAAGCCATGGACAAATAGGTATTAAAGTCTCTCAGTTCTGTCATTAAACTCCAGAAGTAGGTCCAAGCTGTTTTCTCCTTTATGTAAT
The DNA here is from genome assembly GCA_028533885.1 of Nasua narica. NCBI lineage: Eukaryota > Metazoa > Chordata > Mammalia > Carnivora > Procyonidae > Nasua > Nasua narica. The sequence goes on along the minus strand of CM052800.1, from coordinate 29,272,552 downwards.
ACTTCATGTTCTGCTTCCACAGAACACAAAATAAAACATAATAGAATAAACACTAAGCTCAGTAGAGATATATGAACCACAGGTAATATCTTTTTTATTCAAAACAGCCAGAAACAGTGACAGACCTAAATCCACACAGGAAAATTAGGAACTTAGAGCTGATTCTCAGTGGCCTCTGATCATGCTGTGATAACTTAGGTACAGGGAATAGATTTTCTTTGTAAATACGTATTTGATCAGGCATATTAATTTTGGTAAATCAAGGCAAATACGCGTTGTTTTAAAAAAATGCAGTTTAAATTGTTGAGAATGATTCCTTTTAGGAATTCTTTAGCATTTAAAATTTTTTATTAACATGGCAAGATAGGCTCTGTATAGAAACTGTAAGAACAAAGCTGGCAAGTATGTAAAATGTGTTCTCCTCTAAATGGAAGTGGACTAATGAAATAACTTACAGGAATTTCTTACTGTCACTTATATTGTTTTATGCTAATGTATTCCTTCTTCTTAACGGTACTCTAGTTGCTTTTATTTGCTGGTAGTTCTATAAGAGATAATGACACTGTCATCCAGCAGGGTTTTCCAGTGACAGCTACCACTATCGTATATTGGTCTAGGATGTGACACATTTAACAAGGAAAGCAGTATTCTTATTTCAGTGGAGTGAATATTTCAGTCATTTTTTACTTGAAAATTGAGGTGACAGCTAGTGCAGGAGAATCCAGACTGGTAACTGAGATCAGGTAGCCTCCATCCCACTTCTCGACTCCCGGGACCTGTGACTAGAGGGAGCCTTTTAAAAAACAAACATACCCCAGAACGTACACCGTTATCCGCCTGGAAGATTCCTCTTGAACCTTCAAGAAGCAATTCAGGAGTCCCTTCCAAGCAGGTCTCAGCCCATGACATAGTCTGGTAGTTCCCTGTCTCAAGGATTCGGCCACTGTTTTAGATTCCCTGTTGGAATTGACTTGAGGCCGCAGCTTGTCAGTTACTCAAGACAACCTGTGTCATTACTTGATCGCTCACCTGCTTTTTCCCACCGAAACCGGTATTCTCAAGCTTGATCATCTGACTGTATTCACCAGACTTGGTCATAAAAATCTAAAGCTGTATTTAAAACATACATTAATCTTCCAAAGACATTAAGGCTCTTCCAAACAATGAAAATGGCTTAGAAATTGAGCAGAGAAGATATCCTTGGGATGAGCATATACTTGTCCCAAGGCGACTGCTTAGAGGGTCTTCATTCTTACTTGGATATGCAAATTCCGACTTGGGTTTCCAAAACAGCTAATCTTCACATTTGCCACAGGGGATTTTGGAACACCAGGCTCCCTCATCGGGCATGCCTTTCTCACCCCGGCCCACCGGTGGACTCCTACCTACCCTTCAAGACCCAGCTCGGCTATGCATTTTCAGGGGTGCCTTCCCTAAACCTCTTTCATCATCCCAAATGCCTTTTTCTCTTAAGACTCTCTGCCTACTTGAGCCACGGCGAGTTTGTTTAATAACTGTTCCTTCTTATTGCCCACTCTGAGTTTCTTGAAGAAAAGTATCTGGTACATCCCTCTCGTGTCTCCTCATCTCCCCTTGGGACGTTTCACAAAGCCAGTCCTCAGGCAGTTAAGTTGAGTGGGCATGGGAAACCCTTCGGTGGTTGAGACCTAGCCGCTAAAATCACCCTTTTCCCCTAAAGCCTGGGGAAGTTGCCCTGTGAATCAGCTGTGTGAGGCTGCTCCTTTGGCTTTAGAAACTTCCAAGGTTAGGGGCGCCCTGGTGGCTCAGTTGGATGAGCATCTGATTCTTGGTTTTGGCTCAGGTCATGATCTCAGGGTCCTGGGATCGAGCTCCACAGTGAGCTCTGCCCTCAGCAGGGAGTGTGTTTGAGGATTCCTTCCCTTTCTCTCCCTCTGCCTGCTCACAAGCGTGCTCTCTCTCTCTCTCTTTCTCTCTCTCCAAAATAAATAAATAAATCTTAAAAAAGAGAGAGAAAGAAAAGAAACTTCCAGGGTTCTAATCCTGTGATCTCTCTGCCTCAGTGACCCATAACCTTTGCCTCTTTTGTTCAGAGAGAGGTTCTTATCATTTTCGTCACATTGAGAGTTTACTTTCATGAGTAATTTCAGGAAACCAGCCTTCTTTTGCCTCTCCTTCCTAAAAGAAAAAAAGAAAACAAACCCCGAGTTATTTCATTTCCTTAATACTTTGAGGTCTAGTTCAAAAGGCAACATTCCTCAGGGTAGAAGTTTCGCTGTTAACTCCTCAGTGGAAATAAAACTGTGTAGCAGAAAACTGAAAATGCGGAAACTGAAGTTTCAGGGAGGAGCAGGGCGAACCTGGAGCTTTCCTGGGCCATTTGTCAATTTCTCATTTTATCAGCAGGTCCTGGGAGCACAGGGGGGGCAGCAGGGATGGAGAGAAGAGTTTCCTGTCCTTCCTGACAAAAATTTTCCTTTGACAGATGTCTAAAGGTCTCAGAAAAGAGACACCGAGGGGTTTTTTTTTTTTTAAGATTTTATTTATGGGGCGCCTGGGTGGCTCAGTGGGTTAAACCCTCTGCCTTTGGCTCAGGTCATGATCTCAGGGACCTGGGATTGAGCCCCAGCATCGGGCTCTCTGCTCGGCGGGGAGCCTGCTTCCCCCTCTCTCTCTGCCTGCCTCTCTTCCTACTTGTGATCTCTGTCAAATAAATAAAAAAAATCTTTAAAAAAAGGGATTTTATTTATTTATTTGAGAGAGAGAGCATGAGAGAAAGAAAGTATGAGAGGGGAGAGGTCAGAGGGAGGAGCAGACTCACCGTCAAGCAGGGAGCCTGATGGGGGACTCAGTCCTGGGACTCCAGAATCATGACCCAAGCCGAAGGCAGTTGCTTAACCAACTGAGCCACCCAGGCGCCCCCGAGGGGGTGGGTTTATCTATAGGTTCCAGCATGGGTTTATACTAGGATGTCATCCAAATTATGGGGTTCTGTCTCTGTGCTGGGATCTTTGTGACTCTAGGTATCTGGAAAGCCTTGTTAGTCGTGGACTTTAAGTGACCCTGACTTCATTTTGTTTAGGCCTCATAAAAAATACTCCATTTATTAACAAAGCCTTTTTCTTTCAGTTGCTAAAAGGAGAAGACTCAGTTTAAAGTGGTTTAAGCCCACACAAAAAATCAATTGACTTTAACACCCAGGAAGTCTAGGGGGTATCACATTTCAGGTGTGGCTTGTTTCAGGGATTCCAACAACATCATTAGAGTTTCCTCCTCCCTCTCTGTCTCGTCTCATGGATCTACTTGCTCATAGGTCCTTGCTCACTCTGGTTGCCTCTTCATGGTGACCCTTCAAAGTTCTAGGCTTATATCTTCTAGTTCAAGAACAAGAGCAAAGAGAGCACCCCTTTTCTGATCATTCTGCCAACAGTCTTAGGATTGGCTTTATTTTATTCATTCATTCATTCATTCATTCATTCATTTATAGGACTGGCATTATGTAGGTTACCACATTTCCTTGAGCTGGTCACTGTAGCCACGGGGATTTGCTACCTGGCTGGCTGGGCCTGGTCCCTGCCCTCCACAAAGCAAGGGGCAGTGTCATCTGTGCCTGAAACACATGGGCTGAACCACTAGAATGTAAGCCACACACGAGTATGTATTTTTATTTTGTCAGTTTTGTCCACTGCTATAACCTTAGCAGTTGGGACCATATCTTTTGCGTGGCCATGCACACCAGAGAATCTGTTAAATGAAGGAATGAGAGTTGTAGAAAAGTTGATTCCCCAAGAAAAATTGTGGGGCTGTTACCAGTTAAAGAGGAAACGCATGCCGGGCTGTAACAGATGTTTCCCCATGGGTGCGGAGGAGAGCCATGGTTGTAGTAATACTAGCTCTTGTCAGACTCTTAACTTACATCCAGCTCTGCAATAGGAATCGATCCTCCTGCATTGATGTTGGAGCTTGATAACAGCATGATGAATAGTTGTGGAGGTAATGGCCTTGTCTTGGGGCCCCACCTCACCACCAGAAATGCAGGAGCAGAACCCTCTCTATACTGAAGACTCTCAGAGTCACTGGTGTTTGCTTACCCCTTCCTCATTCATTTTGCTTATTTTGTGTACTGTCACCTTGGCCTTGAGAAGAGCAGCTAGCACACAGCAGATGCTCAATGGATATTCAGTTAATGAATGAGTGGATAGATTAATGAATCAAACATTTATTGAGTACTCTTCTGTGCCGGGCTGTGTTAAAAGGCACTGGAAACTCCGGGAATATAAAAATGAAAGGGAAGTGCAAATCGAAATGACAACGAGATGCTACTTCATACCTCCTTGGATGGTTAGCATAAAAAAGACACAACAACAAGTGTTGGGGAGGATGTGGAGAAATTAGAACCTTCATCCACTGCTGGTGGGAGTGTAAAATGGTGCACCTGCCCTGTAAAACTGCCTGCAGGTCCTCAAAAGGTCATATGTATTTAATGATATAACTTTATATATAATATTATATAACTGTATAAATACATATAACTGTACATATTTCATTATATAACCAAATATATATGTATGATATATAATATCATATATTAATTACATAAATAATTAGCACTTCTCCTCCTGGGTTATACCCATGAGAATTGAAAACACGTTCACACAAAACCTTGTACATGAATGTTTGTAGCAGCAGAGTTTATAATAGCTAAAACATGGAAACATTCCAAATGTTCATTAACTAATGAACCGTTAAATAAAATGTGGCCTGTCAATACCATGGAATATGATTTGATCACCAAAAGGAGTAACGTACTGATACATACGACAAGGTGGATGAACCCTGATGATCCACTACGTGAGGAAAGCCAGTCACAAAAGATCACGTGTCCTGTGATTGTGTTTATGTGAAATGTCTAGAATGGGCAGGTCCGTAAGGACAGAAAGTAGGTGAGTGGTTGTGAGGGGCTGGGGCATGGGAGGAATAGAGGGTGACTGCTGAGTGTACCAGCATGGAGGAGGGGGCAGCCATCATTGTGTGTAAGAATCAGAGGAAGGCTAAAGGAGCTGGGTTTTGAGGGATTCATAGGCGTTTTCAGGCAGGGGGTGGGGTGCGGTGATGGAAACGTGACTGGAATCTCGATTGAGACTAGTGCAGGGGAATTTAAAGTGGTTGTAGAGTGAGCTTTTGAGCAACCGGGGCCAGTCGATGGTTTTAAAGCTTGAGAGCTCCATGACCAGTTTGTTTTTAGAATGATACAGGGCAAAATGCTGGACCGCAGAGCCATTATGCTTGCGGAAAGAAACTGATAAGTGATGCAGGCCTGAAAGCAGCCGGGGAGGAGGTGGGAACGGGAAATGTGATTTACTAGAAGAACACTTCAAGGAAAACTGAGAGAATTCAATAGGATAAGAAACTCACGAAGGGCGATTCCGATGCTTCTAGTCCGGGAAATGTAGGGTGGCAATGCCGTGAGTTCTCACTTAGGGTCTAGCCCACGTGTCAGTGGATTTAACTCCCTGCATCCCCTAATTGATAGGGAGTATTATACCAAGTGGTTTTTGATCTCAAATCTATGGTAAGATCATGGGAGGCAAAGATAAATGGGAGTGGCTTGAATGCACCAATTTCTGGATCTCAATCTAGTACTAGAATTGGGGAAAGCAGGCTCACCTGTCTTCCATGGAGAATAGTGAAAGCAGACGTCGGGTGAGGGGGAGTGGTCCTTGGGTAGAAGACGAAGATAGTTGTCCTTTCATTTTCATATCCACGGGGAATTAGTTTTTCTCCATAATTGTTAGTTTTATATTATTGTTGTATTGCTCTTTCCCATTGTACGTGATTCTCTTCTGTTGATTGTTACTGACGACGCCGGTGGTAAAGATGTGGAAGGAGGGGGACAGAGGAAGGCCCAGAATTGGGTGCTGGGGGGCACGGTGGTGACGGGAGCATTGTGCCGTGTGCACCAGAGCAGTTCGTGGCAAAGCTCGGAAACCTTGGAGCTGGTAGGCTGACAGCGGATGGGAAATCGGGTCTGGTAGAGAAGGAAACCAGTCTGTTCTGGGTCCCAACACATGTACTTTTGACTCTAAATAGCCTTCTCTTCTTTAGGGAGTTACGGCAGAATTACACAAGAAAGTTCTTGAGCCGAGACCGAGGAGCAAAAGAAATCGGGCTGGATAGTATCTTGAAAGATTTTATTTCAAATCTTGCTCAGATGCTACATGGGATAAAAGCATGAGAAAAGCTGACTTTTAAATCTTTTTTTTTTTTTTAAGATTTTATTTATTTATTTATTTATTTATTTGGTACACAGAGAGAGAGAGAGAGACAGAGATCGATCATAAGTAGGCAGAGAGGCAGGCAGAGGGGGAAGCAGGCTTCCTGCTGAGCAGGGAGCCTGATGCGGGGCTCGATCCCAGGACTGGGAAATCATGACCTGAGCTGAAGGCCGAGGCTTTAACCCACTGAGCCACCCAGGCGCCCCTTAGCTAGACTTTTAATGTAGACATTTCTTGAGATGTTAATGAAACACTTTTTTCCCCATTGTATTCAGTGATTTATTCTGCAGACATGCATCGAGTACCTACTGTATGCTATGCTCCTGTTCTAGTCACTGGAGGTCACAGTCTAACGGGAAACTCACAACAGGGCAAAAATAACCCAATGGGGATGTTGCCGTCACAGAGATGAGTGTAGGAACGTTTGGGAGTATGCCAGAAGGAGCCCTTGGAGTCTGCCCGGAGGGGCAAGAAGACAGCTCACCACTAGGTGATACCTGCCTACCTTGAATCTTAAAGGTGAAATAGAGATTTGCCAGATAGCAGGGAAGGGTGCTGAGAAGGTGTGCAAAGACCAGGAATGAGACATGCATGATCAGCTCGGTTCAAGTGCCTCTGAAATCATCATCTGGTTCTAGTGGTTCTCAGTCTTGGCCACACATTGGAATCACCCTGATGGGGCCCCAGCCCAGGCTGGATGAATCAGACTCTTTGGGGGTGTCTTTAGGAGTGGGCCTTAGCCTTCTGTATTTTTTAAAAAGCTCCCCAAGGGATGCATGCCGCTGGGGTTGAAAACCTTTCCTTATTCCTATGACACCTGTTTCTTGACCTTTTGGAGACCTCCGATCCCTTGGCCTTTTCCTCCCAGCTCTCCATCCCGGCTCCATTCCCTGCCCTCTCCAGGCCATACCCAGAATGCATTCCTCTTCTGTTCACTTCCCCACACCTGCCACCTTAATCCTGTCCCCCTCTGTGACCATGTCTCTGTTCCCCCTCCCATTCAGTAGGTTGCCTTTTCATTTTGTGGATGGTTGCCTTTGTTGTGCAGGTTTCTGGGGTCGATGTAGTCCCGCTTGTTTATTTTTGCTTTTGTTGTCTTCACTTTTGGTGCGAAATCCAAAAAACTATTGCCAAGACCCTTGTCAAAGAGTTTGCTGCCTGTGTTTTCTTCTAGGAACTTTATGGTTTCAAGTCTTACGTACAAGTCTTTCATCCATTTTGAGTTGTTTGTGTGCGGGTTCAGGGCCAGGCTTACTTCCGTTCTTCTGCACGTGGCTGTCCCGTTTTCCCAGCACCCTTTAGTGAAGAGACTGCCCTTTCTCAGTTGTATACTCTTGGCTCCTTTGTCATAAGTTAATTGGCCATACACGCATCAGTTTATTTCTGGGCTCTCTAGTCTGTTCCATTCATCTGTGTGTCTGTTCTTATGCCATCAAACTTCACATTTCTTTTAGAAGAAGTCACCAACTCTGTGTTTCTCCCACGTGACTATTTCGGGACTTTGTTCCCCTAGCCTGCTTCCCCTCAGGGGAAGACTTTCCCTTCCCAAAGAAAATGGAGGCTGTCAGTTCTGCTTTTCCTGGGCTTGGTGTCGCTGTCCCCACCCTTCCTCCCGCTCCTTCCTTCCCTCCTGAGGAAGTATCCCTGGTCTTGGGCAAGGCTGTCTCTCTCATGTCTGCTGTGGTCCCTCCTCTCATCACCTGGATTCTCCCCTATTCGTCTGTCCCTCTTTTGAGTTTCTGTTTGTCTCTTCTCTATCGCCTTCTGCGTTTCCGGCTTATAACCAATAAAATATCATGACGATTCTAATTTTTAAAAGACAAAAATGGCTTCCTATTACCCCAGATCTCCTGTAGCTGCTTTTCTCCCCAGCCTCCCCAACTTTGTTCCTCCTCCTTGGAGGTCACTTTCTGCCCACCTCTGCCCTTCTCCCCGAGCTGTTAGGGGCAGAAGCCGCCCCTATTCTTATCACCAGCCGGTGCTGCTTAATGGAGGCTTTTCTTGCCCTGGCCAACAGGTGAATGACTAGAGTCAGTGCGATGGCAGTGAGAGGGAGGGACTCCCGCCCCCCTCCCCGGTACCTAAGTCTCTCGTGCCCACCTTGTTCTTTCTGTACTGTCTTGATTGGACTATTGACGGTAGCTTTCCAGGCGGGCTCCATGCCTGTGCTTGGCTTCCCTTTGGTAGATGTCAGAGTCAGACACTAGCGCCAAATGGAAGGGCATGAGTTGGGGCTAGTCTGCCTCTGTGGTTAGGGAGGCACCCTCTGTCTACGTCATTCTGCTCTCCCCGATCACCACTGATGTTTTAATTGCCTCGTTTCCATTGCTTCTTCAGTATCTTTTCACCAGGCTCATCTCAGAGAACATGCTGGAGGAAAGTTGCCCTTTCCCTCAGCCACATAAAGGAAGATAACACACACACACACACACACACACACACACACACACACACACACCACACATCACCTCTCTCTCCCTCACCCTCTTTCTCTTTCTCCCTCGCCTTCTCTCTCTGTTTCTTTCTCTTTAGCCTCCTTCATTCTTCATGCTGTTGAAGTACTTGATCTCCTCTGCCTCAGGGTCGCGTCCAGACCCTTGGAGAACGTCTCGCAGGACTCTGCCTGACCCTTCCTCCCCTTTACCACGTCTCCCTTTGTGTTTTGATTTGCTAAGACTCCCCAAATGCTGATCCGCCCCCTCTTACCTTCAGATCCTTTCCAGACTGAGGTGGGAAGCCCACTTACTCCTTTGTACCTCCTCCAACTCCCATCCTGGTTGATTTTTATCACATTATTGTGTGTTTGTCTTCAACAAAGCCAGAAGCGCTTAGCAGGTGGGACCTGGCATATCTTGGTTTCCTTATTCCCAGCACGGTGCCAAGGCAAGAAGAAAGCGCTCAATAAATATGGCGATCAGAGACAAAAGTGCGTGAGGAAGGAGGGAACCGTAAAATAATATTAATCCCTAACAGTATGCCAGGCACGAGGTTAAATACTCGACAGCCATCTCTCTTAGTTTTCAACAAAACTCAGTGAGGTGAAGATAGTGTTACTATCCTGATTTTACAGGAAAGAAATGGAGAGTTTAACCAACTTATCTGTTATATCAAGGAATTTGGACTTATTCTTAGGCTTTTGGACTCCAAAGAAAACAGCTAAATAGAAGATTTAAAGAGACACTGTAAGATTGTCTCTGCTTTAAAAAAAGAAACACGCCGGGCGCCTGGGTGGCTCAGTTGGTTGGGCGACTGCCTTCGGCTCGGGTCATGATCCCGGAGTCCCAGGATCGAGTCCCATGTCGGACTCCGGGCTCTGCGGGAAAGTCTGCTTCTCCCTCTGATCTTCTCTCCTCTCATTCTCAGTCTCTCTCTCTAATAAATAAATAAATAAAAAATCTTAAAAAAAAAAAAAAAAGAAACACAGGGGCACCTGGTGGCTCGGTGGGTTAAAGCCTCTGCCTTCGGCTCAGGTCATGATCTCAGGGTCCTGGGATCAAGCCCCACATCGGGCTCTCTGCTCAGCGGGGAGCCTGCTTCCCCCTCTCTCTCTGCCTGCCTCTCTGCCTACTTGTGATCTCTCTCTCTCTCAAATAAATAAATAAATTCTTAAAAAAAAAAAAACATGAACCTCCTTCCTCTTACATGGAGGGATTTTTTTTTCCCTATTATGAAACCCTTCTGGACCCAACGTCTTTATCCCATCTTGTTAGTCTGTTTACTTTCTCTGTGTCCGGACAATGGGACCATTTCTATTACTCGGAGCAAATCAGGTGGTAAATTTGGGGCCCCTGGCAGGCAGCCCTGTGCTGTACCCCTTGGATGTAAAGGGGTGAGGGTTGCTGACATTTATGGTTACGAATATCTAAATCCTCTGTCTGCATTTCTCGTTTTAATCCTCACAACAAAAATGCCCCCATTTTTCAGACAAGGACACTGAAGATGAGGTGTCCTAGATCACTCAGCTGCTAAGTAGCCTTGTCTCCCCGGCCCCAAGTCCTGTGTTCTTTACCCTCCGGGCACCGCCTCCCACTTTCAGGGGCCCCCTTCTTTGAAGCCTTCGTCTTTCTAGGAATTTACTAACTTCTGCCTACTTCTTTTGACCCCAGATGACCGCCTAGCTGATAGTTAACTCCTAGAGACAGCTGTAGACTTCATAGCATTAACTTGGCTGCCTCAGTTCTAGATGTGAACCTTTGATTTTGCTCCTAGATGATAACCATCGTTTAATATCGAAAACACAACTCAAACCCTGTTCAGGCTTTGATCTATAAAAACAGCACAGACAGAGCTGCTTTATTGTTTAAAAGGGAGAAACAAACTAGATTCTCTCTTTCTATGAAATGAAGCCGAGGTCCTTAGCTACGTTGGCAGGTAAACAGGAATCCTGATAAATAACGCTTCTAAAGAATGGGGTCCGAGGTCTAACCACTTTGGGTTACAGCCACACGGTCATTGTGTTATAAATGTGGGCCCTGCCTACAGCGTATGTTTCCTACCTTCCTAGAAGCACACAGACTCCAGGATGAGTGGGTGACTCTTTCCTGAAGTGGGCGATCCTGAGTATTTGAGAAAAGAAAGGAATACCTCTAAGCTCCCGAATGGGAAACATTCTTACCTTCCTCTCCTGGGGAAGTCCCTGTTTTGCCTGGGGGGGGTGGAAGAGGGCGTTGTCACAATACAATTTTAGGAATGTTGGGAGCTGTGCTTTGGTTCATTTGCTGGTGTAAACTCACTGAGGTCTCTGTGGAGGGCAAAGGATCAGATAGGAAAGGGGTCGTTCTTCATAGTCTGAGAAATGTGAAACCATAGGAGTTCTCGTTGATGAGTTTCATGCCCTTCTAGTCTGAGAAACCTTTCTTTTTTCCTAGCAAGAGACACGTGGAATAAATCACTGATGGTAGGAATAATATTTGAGATAAATGCAATTGACTAGGAGTCTTGCAAGGGCACATGGGGAACCGCGAACAGCTGAGTCTGTATTTTAATTCCGTGGAATATATTCAGACTCCTTTGGGGGCTCTAACACAGCAATAGCCAAGGTCTCAAGGCTGCGTTATTAATAATAGTTGTGTGTGTGTGTGTACGTTCTTGAGTAACAGCCATTTCTCCAAAATGTCTGTTTCATACAAATTCTAAGCCCAGGTCAAAAATGTTCACAAAGATATTAGCAAACTCCGATGGAGATTGGCTTTTCCAGGCATTTGGAACACAGTTTCTAGACATGGTTGAGAAAAATTACCTTGGATGTATGGTGCACCAGTGAACAGTGACCTTTCAGGTTAACTAAGAAAGCTGGAGTCCCAGATGAATTTTGAGCAACTTTTTTGTTGCCCAAAGGAATTACAGAATAGAAATGTGGTGTGAATGTTTAGAAAGGGAGTGATTTTTAAGGTTCTAAACAACTGACCAGAAGAAAATGCTCTTATATGAATGCAAAAGGGAGAGTATAAATAAACTTTGGACCCTTAGACCTCTTAGCTTTTCTAAAAATTGGCTTTTGTGTATCCACGTTAAGCCTTTTATTTGTTCCTATTTAATTTATGAGTGAGCTGAGAAAACACAGGAAAGTGGGTCAATTCTATAAGAACGTATGCAACGGACGCATTAACCCTTTCAATTTTTTGTATAAAAATATTGGCTCACTGTATACTAAGCAGTTCACTCATGTCGGGTGGCTACTGACGAGTTCCTTTTTTTTTTTCCCAGCTGACTCAGGTGTAGACACTGTGGCCGTGTTTATGGCCAGTAGCGGAGCCACAGACATCACGAATCGAAACAGCCCGGCCACACCACCAAATACGCTTCATCTCCGTTCCTCCCACAATGAACTGTTGAATGCCGAGATAAAACACACAGAAACCAAGAACAGCACACCCCCCAAATGCAGGAAAAAATATGCACTAACTAACATCCAGGTGGCGATGGGCCTCTCCGATCCAGCCGCACAGCCCCTTCTGGGAAATGGCTCGGCCAACATCAAGCTGGTGAAAAATGGGGAGAACCAGCTCCGGAAGGCTGCGGAACAGGGACAGCAGGACCCCAACAAAAATGTCAGCCCCACTGCAGTCATCAACATAACTTCTGAGAAGTTAGAGGGCAAAGAGCCCCATCCGCGCGATTCCTCAGGCTGTGAAATTTTACCCTCCCAACCCAGGAGAACCAAGAGCTTCCTAAATTACTATGCAGACCTGGAAACCTCAACCAGAGACCTAGAGCAGAGCTTGGGCAGCCAGCACGGGGCTGTGGAAGAGAAGTCCCAGCCGGGCCAGGGCCCGGCTTCCGCCATCATTGGGAACAGCGAGGCGCTGCCGCAGAAACCAAACAAGGCCCAGTTCAGCCCTGAAGATGGCCCGGCGGCCACAGTGTCCTCCAGCCCAGAAACCAAGAAGGATCATCCGAAAACAGGGGCCAAAACTGATTGCGCACTACACCGGATCCAGAACCTGGCACCAAGTGATGAGGAGTCCAGCTGGACAACGTTGTCCCAAGACAGCGCCTCCCCCAGTTCCCCGGATGAAACAGGTACCTTCCCCCTCCCCCCCCCCACTCCCGCCCCCGGAAAGGGAGTAGCCTCATGGCGGCACTTCCTTTTGGTATGTTCAGTTGTTGATGGGGTTAATCTCTAGTCCAACCAAAAAAAAGTCCGTTTGGGGGCAGAGAAGAACACAAGCCTCTTGGGGTAAAATTAGGCAACTTGTGTGGAAAGTATTATTACATTTCTCAGTTGTTTCATTTTGGTTCTTATATCATAGTTGCTTGTCCTGGTAAGCAATTTTGTGAAAGAAATGGGTCCATGGTGCTAAGTACAGTAAAACGTCATCTGTGTAGAAATTACACCACTGGGCGCCTGGGTGGCTTGATTGGTTGAGCAGCTGCCTTCCGCCCAGGTCATGATCCTTGAGTTCTGGGATCGAGTCCCACATCGGGCTCCCGGCTCCACCGGAAGTCTGCTTCTTCCTCTAACCTTTTCTCTTCTCATACTCTCTCTCACTTTCTCTGTCTCTCAAATAAATAAAATCTTTAAAAAAAGAAAAAAAAAAAAAAAAGAAATTACACCACCACTGTTTAGGTGAACTATTTCAACATACCATTCTAGAAATCCTGGGTTTTGTTAAGCAACATGATAAAGAGATATAGTCTTGCAGGGGACTGCGTATAGCTTGATGAAAAGCACCAACTCTTTTAAAGTTCTCGGAACGTATTTATGCTCGTACTAATGAAAAGTTAGAAGTTTACAAAGTTTAAAAGTCTGCTCATTATAGACATTTCCCTTTGACCTTTACTAGGGAACATCTCATTAGCCTCATTCACGTGATATTTGAAAGTAAGAAAGTGACGTTTCTTTTCTTTATATATATTCAGAATATATTCAGAAGTTCAGGATTTTAATCAGTCTAATTGAGACCAGACTTTCTTGACCTTTCTTGTAACCATAGCATCTTAAGGTTTGTCGGAGGAGTCACAGCTGGGACAGAAACAGTGTTCTATTTTTTTTTAATATATATTTTTTAAAGATTTAATTTATTTATTTGACAGAGAGAGATCACAAGTAGAGAGAGATCACAAGTAGGCAGAGAGACAGGAAGAGAGATGGGGGTGGGGGGTGGGGAGGGAAGCAGGCTCCCTGCCCAGCAGAGAGCTGGATATAGAGCTGAATCCCAGGACCCTGAGATCATGACCTGTGCGGAAGGCAGAGGCTTAACCCACTGAGCCACCCACGTGCCCCACAAACAGTGTTCTAAAAGCCTGCTCCTTTCAGTTGCCTCTTCTAATCGCTCCACCAGTGTACTGATGTTAAGATTAAAACACTGCAGAGCACTTTGTTATATCTAAATTCAGCGTAAACAAGCACTCTCCAAGGCTTATTTCTCTAAGGTAACCCAGTAACCCGGCACCTACCCTCGCGGGTTCCAAGGCTCTGTCCCTGTGCTGTAAATGTAACCTATTACTGCTATGGGAGGAAATAACATTTCTGCAACCTACAAGGCAGAGAAATGACAAGGACTCTAGATAAGGAAAAGAGAGGGAGAAATGGAAGACATTGACTTGTTTAAAAAAAAAAAAAGTGTTTTTAAAGTGCCCTTTAAAATCGTGGTACTTTAGATGATGGATTTCATCAGCCCGCCATAGCTGGATATGGCGGTAGGGAGCTTGCCATGAGTCCATTTCGTCTCCTAGATGTGTGGAACTGCACGCTACTGGAAGCATAATTATGTTTAGTAATGTTACTGAGCTCACAGCTACTCCCCTTCACCCACTGAGAGGATTCCTATCGTATCACTGATGGACGCCGTCACCTCCTAGTGTTGGAATCTACATCAAGGGCTCCTTGAGTATCTTCCCGCCAAACTCCGCTTCCTCCTTCCAGCCGCGCTGCTAGGACCTCCTTGTCTCCCTCCCTTCCTGATGGCCTTCCCGCTGCTCTTCCAGGCATGGCACTTGCTGTTGTAGGCAAATTTCAAATTTCACCGCATGGTGTTAAATGAATAGTAAAATCTCCCATGTCCCTCACTCTTGCCCCTTTCCCCAGTGATGACCACTGCCTTCTTTTTTTTCTTTCTTTCTTTTTTTTATTATTAACTTTCAGAAAACATGTTCGGCCTATATCCACATTTATAATAAATTTTAAGACTTACCCAACTTTTATGATAATGCTATTTTTTAAAGAGTCCTTATCTTTTAGAGATATATGCTCATATATAATAGTACGATAGATATAATGTAATATATATACTAATATAAATAATATCGTGTATGGGATTTTCTCCAAAATAATTGAGGTAGAGGGAAAAAAAAAAAAAAAGAAACCAAACTGCCCCGAAGCTGATAATTGTTAAAAGGTGGGTCCATAGGGTTTATTATTCTTTTCTCTCTAACTTTGTATCTTTAAAATTTCCCACAATAAAAAGTTAAAACAAGAAAAAAATTACATTAGATGGTTTTACGACAGGTCGGCTCTTTCCCTCTTAAGGATGTGTTTTGTAGAGCAGCGCTTATGAGGACATACTGTTTCTCTACCCTTAGAAAACTTAGGTTTTCTAAGTTTCAGCCATGCTGTTCCACGCTTTTCGAGCTCCATGGTTTATTTAATGATCCCCTCACCGATGAGTGTTTGCATTATTTCTGTCCCCGGCGACTTATCTTGTTGAGTGCAGGCGTCAGGAAGGGCCCGTGGAGAGCCCGGAATTCAGGCCGAATGTGTGCGCTCTACTCGGTCCGCTCGGACTCTCTCTAGGACTCTCCCTGGGGTCTCCTCTGCTCACTGCTCCTTTGCTCATCGTCCTGGCATGACTTCCCGTTGGTTTCTCTGGTGCTTGGCCCATGATGTGAACTGAGCTAGAGCTCTCTCGATGCAAGGAGAGGATACGTTCATTTTCCTCTCTTAAAGTCAGTTTTGAACCTTCTTCACATTTTAAAGGAAGATTGACAATATGGTGCTGTCCCTTCATGGGTAGCTAAGGATAGACATTTTGAATCAAATATGCTCAAGAGAATGTGTTAAATATGACTCTGAAGCAGTGGGATTGAGTTTTTTAAAAACAGGCTTTAAGAACCAAACCTATGCTTTTTTTTTTTTTTAAGATTTATTTATTTTAGAGAGAGCGAGAGAGAAAGGACATAGGTAGGGGGAGAGGAAGACAGAGAAAGAGAATCCCAAGCAGACTCCTTGCCGCACGTAAAGCCCAGCACGGGGCTTGATCCCATGACCTTGAGACCATGATCTGAGCTGAAATCAAGAGTCAGCTGCTTAACCAACTGAGCCCCCTAGGCACCCCAAACCTCTGCTGTTGTTCAGTATATGGTCACTTTGAGATCTCTGCACTTATTTCAGTATGCTGCAAGGTCTCAAAATATTGATATTAGTAGTTTTGGGGAATTCTTTTGGAATTTCCTCCTAGCCAGTTGTGAATTCCTACTGAAACGAAACCTCTTCACTTTATGATCACACTTCTGAGTTTCAGGTAGTAACTGCTACATGAATTAGTGAGTAAAATAAAACCAACGAATTTTCAGCATTTGTGTTTCTTTTGATTTTGTCCAGCGAAACCTACCATTAATGTTTGCAGTGATCACAAGCAGTTTAAATAAAACCTTGTAGATTTCACTTACAGTGGTAAAATCAGTGTTTATTACACGTTTCATATAATACATACATGTTTGTATATATAATAAACACAAATACTAACTGTTGAAAGAAAAGAAGAAATAAGAGCAACTTTTTGTAAGATAATGGTATGTATAAACACATAGTACATGAATACCAGTCTGTATTGCTGAGTATATATATTTGCTTATCTGATGTGTGTTCAGTAAATACTCATCACACACAGTGGTGTGTGTTTTATGACTAAATCATGGCACAATTATCTTTGGATTGCAGACTGTGCTTTGGCGAGCTGAGAAAAATAGAACAGACTCATTTCTACCTTCGGGGCATCCTTTCCAAGTTAGACTGCTATTTATAAAATAAAATGCCTGGCCTAACCCAGAGATTGACTACTTTCTATTTCTCTTTCTTTCTGAATTGCCCCCTCCAGCATTTTGGTAACTTTTTTTTTTTTCACAATCAATCATCTATACAGTATGTTGCCCCTCTTTTCTTCCTGTGTTGTCTGTCCTGAGAAAACAAGAGCCTATTAGGAAAAAGAAAAACATCCGTGAAATCCCTGAGTTTCCTAGGAGTTTACCAAAGTTCAAAAAAAATGTCTTGACCCCGATTCTAAAAGAAAAGGTCGCATCCCATTTTGATGCTTGAAGGTGAGAACTTGTAATCTGTAGGATTTTGCCAGAAATACGGTTCCCTCGGGCGCCTGGGTGGCTCAGTTGGTTGAGCGACTGCCTTCGGCTCAGGTCATGATCCCGGAGTCCCGGGATCGAGTCCCATATCGGACTCCCGGCTCTGCGGGAAGTCTGCTTCTCACTCTGACCTTCTCTCCTCTCATTCTCAGTCTCTCTCTCTAATAAATAAATAAATAATCTTTAAAAAAAAAAAAAAAAAAAAAGAAATACGGTTCCCTCTGTGGCCCCAGGTGAGCACGGTGACTCAGATAAGTGTAAGTTGGTCAGATTGTGTGTAGTCTGTCTGGCAGTCACCTGCTGGTTTATGTTGGTTTCGTGAAAACTTGTGAAAGATACATGTTGATGCTACTGGGGTATGGGTTTCGGTGCCTCGTTGGTACCAACATGTAACTCAGGTTTAATTGGGGGCTTCATAAAATCAAAGATACAGAGTGTGAAACTGGGTGGGTCTTGGGGACTGGCCACTCCAACATTAGGTTCGTTACTAATGTGTAGAACGGCAGGGTATACACAGAGAAAACAAAATCTAGGTGGTGTGGTTTTGCGCCTAATGCGTTATGAACTTACCATTGAGAGCATGGGCTCTAGACTCAACTTCTGAGTTCGAATCTCAGCTTGGTTAGAGGCAGGCAGTTCACAGAGCCTCTCGTGTGTAAAGTGGGAGTGATAATAGGGTCTGGCATAGATTAGCTGTGAGGGGTAAGTGAGAGCATCTTCAGAGGGCTCTTCAAACAATGGCTGGCAAATAGCTCACGTTTAGTAAGTGTTAGTGCTTCTTAGTATTTGCGATCCCCGTTATCACTGCAGCAGTGGGATGGGAAAGCTTGCTTCTTCTCTAATGATGAATTGCCTCTCGTTTGGACTCTGACCTTAGTTAAGACCCTCTGCACCCTAAGAGCAGGGACCGATCTGTCTCCACCTTTGTATTTTTGTTATCAATGCCTAAAATACAGCTGGTGAACTTAGTCAATAAGTAATGATTGGCTGAATAAAACTGGAGACCATCTGCAAATGGCCCTGAT
>CM052800.1:29214009-29253976 GCA_028533885.1 Nasua narica | reverse complement strand
TTTTTGTTTAGCTTTCCATAGGTTTCCTCTTGAATATGATTGAATTTAATCCTCAAAAGGATTCTTACTCAGTATCATGAGGACCATTATTAGTCGATTATTTTTCTCCTTCTGTGATGTTTGAAGAAGACTTCATATAAAACTGAATATACATCTGAAATACAAGAAAGGTAGATCTCCATCCTATAAATGGCTTGTTTGGTGAACTGGTTTTGGTCTGTTGTTTTTTGTTACCAGGACACTTTTTTCTCATATAAATAATAGTATATGTGAGGGTTATACAAGGTCTACAAGATGGCTGGCTCGTGGAAGCATATTTAATCCCTAATAGGCATGTTGAGTAGTGTTAGTAGAACCACAGAACCTTTTTGTGAATTGTTCTAGAAGAAAATGTGGTCCTAGCTTCATGTGCAGTTGTCGGAAAATGAGAGGGTGATGATGACCCCATCTCCGAATCAGTGGTAAGGGACTGATGGGAGGCGTAGCAGGGGAGGTTCAAGGACTGGAGGGGGCAAGACACCTGGTGGTGGAGCCTCCAGGCGCACTGCTCAGTAATGGGCTGACTCTCCGGTTCCTACTTGGCTTTTCTCTATCTGCTCCAGGTCTGTGTCCTGTAGGGGAACCTCTAGCCAGCATTTCCTTTCATCCCTTGCTCATTGTGGACAAGGGAGACATTCCATGACTTCCTTTCTTTACCCAGAGCAAGCATCCTCTTCTTTCAGGATTTCCAAGTGGCTTTCACCATTTTAGTTCATGTCTTGTCCCTCTGCGTCCTGATGACCTTTCCTCTGCGTGCTGTGGAATAAGACCCCTGGGTCAGAGAACCGACTCCATGGATAAAATACCAGAGAGAAAGCATTTTTAACTCAGGTCTATCTTTATATCTTTAATGGAGTGAAGGACTATTGGGTTGGTAAAACCTAGAGTAAAAATTAAATTATTTTAATTGTAAATAAAAATGTATTTTTAAAATACTCTTAGTAAGGTTGATAGGTTACCCTTACTCCACTCCCATGGTTTCCCCAGCTTCTCAGTGTGCAAGGTACTGAGCTAGTGCTCTGGGTGAATCCCAGACTGAGATGTAATCCTTCCCTCCGAGAACTCACAGGCTCCTTCCTCAAGATTGTTTAAATCTCTTTATCCATCTCCTGGCATTTGTCACTTCTTGGATATTAGAGGCGGTCATCCTGGCTTATTCCACTTTAGCACTTTCTTAACCTCTGAGCCCCAGCTGTCTTATCTCTAAAGTGGGAATAATAATAGTAGGCCCTACCTTATAAGATTGTTACATGAAGTGAAGTCCTCGGCCCAGGGCTGGGCCCACAGAAAGCATGTTTTGAAATGTTATTTCAAACCATTATTATTATTACCACCATTATTATTACTGTCTTCTTATCTCTGCTGTAAGGTGGAAAGTTTCTTCGGGATATAGGCTGTTTTGCTTTTGTTGTTTTGTTAATCCCCAGAAATAAGTTCATACAATGGGTAAGCAGGTTTCAGTGTATGATTATTATAAAAAGTACATTTTTTTAAAGTTTTTATTTGAATTCTAGTTAGTGCACATACGGTATACTATTAGTGCCCAGTGTATATTATGGTGATTCAACACTTCCGTACAACATCCGGGGCTCATCACCGATGCCCTCCTTACGAGCGGCACAACAAATCAAAGGTACTAGCTCCTTTCTGAGAAAATCACAACAATTAGGGAGATACATAAATCCCCTGCTTCTCAAACATGAACGTACAGATAAGTCTCTTGGGAATCTTGTTGAACGGCAGATTCTGGGACCTGCGATTCTACATTTCTTTTTAAGAAAATTTTTTAATTGTGGAGATTCTACATTTGTTATGGGCTTTTGCACGTGATACTGATACGTACTTCTGTGCTTGACCATAGTTGGAGTGGGAACGCTGGACTGTAAGCTACAGAAGGAAGGGGTTACCAGATAGACATTTACCAAGTATGTAGAACAAAATAAGGGTCATAAAGCTCCAGATAAAGCATTTCTTGACTGGGAGAAAAGGAAAGAATTGGAAAATAAATGGGGTTTAGAGAAGTAAAGAAGTAGTGGGCACCCGGCAAAAAAAAAAAAAAAAAGAAAGAAACTGGAAGAAAACAAAAGAGTACTCTAAGGCACTGACCTCAAAGTTTTTGGTCTTGGGGACCCCTTCACATCTTCAAAATTATCGAGAGCTCCAAAGATCTTTTTTTTAATCAATATTTATTGTAATAAAAATTAAAACGGAGATGATTTTTTTAAGTTGTGCATTTAAAAAAGAATAAGAGACCCATTAATGATAACAAAATAGAATGTGTTTTATGAAACAAAAACATGTTTTTCAAAGCCAACAACAGTTTAGTGAGAAGATTAAAATTGTTTTATTTATTCGAAAATCTCCTTCATGACTTAATCGAAGGCAGCTGGGTTCTCTTATCTGCTTCTCCCTTTACTGTGTCTCCATAAATTGTTTTGGTTGAAGTAGATGAAGAAAATTGGGCCAGTCCCATA
Organism: Nasua narica; assembly: GCA_028533885.1. Lineage (NCBI taxonomy): Eukaryota > Metazoa > Chordata > Mammalia > Carnivora > Procyonidae > Nasua > Nasua narica. Next base: position 29,251,463 of record CM052800.1, on the reverse strand, counting down.
CAGACATGAAGGTGGAGAAGAGACAAATATTTTAATAGCTTTTTCAGGTAATTGTGGATATTCTTTTTCAATGTTACACCAGAACTGGATAATTGAGAGTTTCTTAAAGGTTAGTTACACCACGGAATCTGAAACCACAGTAGTAAACTTTGTTGTATTGTATTAAAACCAATTGGCGTGTCAGACATTTTGAATGGCTGCTTTACCCATACATAACTGTGTAACATCATGGACTGGTGATTTGGAAAATGTTGGCTCAGTGAGTGGTGATGTTTTTCCAAATGTTAACACGTTTCATTACACAGGAGGGAAACATTACATTTGTTAATCTCACCACCTAGCTCATCAGAAAAGTCAGTAATTATTGGGAAACTGTCAAGTTCTCAGTGGCAGATACAAGTTTTCGAGAATTCTAATTTTTCCTTGAAAGTTTGCATTTTATCGTCAGCAGCAAATACTGTAAGTTGTTTTCCTTGAAGTACAGGCTCGCCTGATTCATTTCTGGGAAAATGTCTGCCTCGTACCTGAATTTGAATAACCACGGTTTGTCTGTCAGTCATTGTTTTAAGAAGAAAGGATGTCCCCATGTGCCTTTTCCCTCAAACACGATCATGCCTCCGTCTACAGAAGAAGTACTTTATGCATGATTATATTAAAAAGGTATACTCAAGGATAGAGGTCTAATGAAGTTAATTTTTACTACTTCAACAAGAAATTCTTAGGGGAGATGGGCATTTTGTTCAGTGGGAGTGTATTTGTATAGTATCAGGGGGTACAGCAATTGCTAGTACATTTCGGGTCCTTGCCCCGTGCTGAAAAAGCCAGCAGTTTTAGCCATTATTTTTCTGTGCCCTATCAGTTAAATGTCAACACAGTGGAAAAGGCTGTAAATAACATCTTAGAATTATGGAAGTCATTTCGACCTCAGAGACCCCCTGAAACTCTCTCCAGGAATTTCGCTCTCCGTGTGAGGATCCCTGCTTCCAAGCATTGTGGTTGGAGAGGAGAGGCCGTGAAGGATAATTGTGAGAGGAGTCCGGTAGGTAGATGGAGGCGAGATTGGAATAATGCTAATGCTTCAGCGTGAATTTGCTTTTGTGAGTGAAAAACGGGTGACAGTTACAGAGAGGAGTGTCATTAGTAAGGTGGAGTTTGAAGAGAGTCTATCTGACCCGGTGCCTAGAGCACGTGGCAGGGGCGAAGGAGGCAGGCTGCTCTGACAGCGGTCGGTCGGTTGGAGATGATGACGATCAGAGGAAACTGTAGCTTTAAAAGAGGACGGCGGGTGGGGGGTGGGATGTTCTGGGGGGAAGGGAGGGAAAAATGAAACAAGATGGGACTGGAGGGAGACAAACCCTAAGAGACTCTTAATCTCAGGAAACAAACTGAGGGTGGCTGGAGGGGGTTGGGGAGGGATGGGGTGGCTGGGGGATGGACATTGGGGCGGGTAAGTGCTGTGAATTGTGCAAGACTGATGAATCACAGACCTGTATCCCTGAAACAATTAATATATGTTAATAAAAAATAAATAAACAAAAACAGTACAGACATAGAGGAAAGGCATCTCTAGGATTTAGTGATTGATGGGATATGGCTGATGAGGGAGAGGGTAGAACCAAAGATGTGAGAGTTTCAGTGTGAAGACTAAGAACATGATGGTCTTCAGAAATCAGGAAGTTGGGAGGAGGAACTAGTTTTGGGCGGAGGAGTAGGAGGTGGAGGTTTTTGATTTTAGATGCAGGAGTTTGAGATAACGGGGGAAGGGGGTGCTGTCCTAATTCTCCCACTGTGTCTGGGACTGTTGTGTGAACTTCTGGTGCATCGCGGCTTTAAGCGTGCTTCACTTTCGACGGGTGGTAGGAGAAGGATGGAGTGGGACCCTGCGTGGCTTACCCACGTGGGGTAGTTTTAGAGGACCACCGAAAAACACCCATGGCATAGTTATGATGGTTTGAACCAGTCTGTTCTTTTTCTCCCATTTGAAATATTAAAACTTGCATGGCACTTCTCGAATTCTTACTTAATTTGCAGTAAAGTGAAAGGACCACATTTAGAAAGACAGGCATACTCCTCTACTCACAAGCTGATGTTGACATTGACTTTCACTTACCTCTGCCAAGCAAGACGCCCAACAGACTTTACCTGGTGACACGCATGACCTTTGCCTAGGGTCTCCCTGACAGACTCCAAACCAGGCTTTAAAAGCAGATCTGCTTCTTAGAGATAGACTCATTCAACCAGTTCGTGAGACTAAAATACTATGGATGGTGTATCAGTTTATTAATTCATAATGAGAATGATCATGTCCCAGGTAATGGATTTGTTGACACGACCCAATGGGTGCACACTCTCAGTGCTAGTGTATTATCTCCCAGCCAGAAGTCATTATCATGTGGCCTGATTTGCCCTAAACTGTATGACTAGGGATTCCCTCCCTCTGGGCAGTCACACAGGAAACCCAAGCATACGCAGAAGGATGCTTCGGGAACATGGTTCTACTAGAGGGGAGTCAGAAATGAAATGTTTATTTCATTTCATTTCATTTCATTTCATTTCATTTCATTTCATTTCATTTTAAAGATTTTATTTGTTTATTTGACACAGAGAGAGAGCACGGGCATGGGGAATGGCAGGGAGAGGGAGACTAGAATAGACTAGAACTCCCCGCTGAGCAGGAAGACCGATGCAGGGCTCCATCCCAGGACCCGGGATCACGACCCAAGCTGAAAGCAAACACCTTACTGACTGAGCCACCAGGACCGCCCCAGAAATCAAATGTTTAAATGGCATCGGGCTGGATAGCCTGACGCATCCTGTACTTTTCCCCTGTGGGATGATGCTTTCGGGAGCCTAGAATCCTTGAAGGGTATTGACCAAGATTCCATCTTCTTTGGAATTTGAATCTACGGTCTGCTTTTTCTTTTCTTTTTCTTTCTTTTTTTTTTTTTTTAAGATTTTATTTATTTATTTGACAGAGAGCGATTACAAGTAGGCGGAGAGGCAGGCAGAGAGAGAGGGGGGAGCAGGCTCCCTGCTCAGCAGAGAGCCCGATGCGGGGCTCAATCCCAGGACCCTGAGATCATGACCTGAGCGGAAGGCAGAGGCTTTAACCCACTGAGCCACCCAGGCGCCCCTACAGTGTGCTTTTTCTAAGCTACCTAGTTTTCTACTTGACACACTCTTTCTTAAGATAAAGTAATATTTTCTACTGCGTGAAAGATAAGTCATTGCTGTCACTCTGATCTGTTTTTTGGGTTTTTGTTTGTTTGTTTGTTTTTTACCTACACAAACACTTCTGACACTGAATGGTTTACCACACCAGGCAATTCTCCCGTTCTCCGTTCTCCGCAGACTTCAATTGCACGTCAGTCCTGATCCTGACTACCCTGGGTTAGCACGAACCCCAGAGGTTAAGGTCTGTGTGCTGTGAGACTGCCCCCTCCCCCACTTCAGATGCCGATCACAAGTAGTGGGTCACCGGGTTCCCCGCAGTTCTATCCAACTTAACCACCAATCAGGAGTTTTTAATACCCTCTCCTCAGAATGATAATTTACTATCATGGTTAACTCGGGGAACTCGGGGGAACACTTTATACTTACTGGTTTAGCATAAATTCTGTTATAAAGGACACAAGTGGATGGATGAAGGCGAGGGATGTGGGGCGAGATCCAAAAGAGTCCTGAGTGCGGGAGTTTCTCTCCCCGCGGAGCTGACCCGTGCCTGTGTTCACCCATTCAGAAACACTCCAAACCATCTCATTTAGAGCTTTTATGGAGGTTCCATTACATGGCCACGACTGAGGAAATCACTGAACGGTGGTTAACTGAGTTTACAAACTCTCTCCCCTCCCCGAAGAGTAAAACTGAGAGTTCCAATCCTCTGATTTCCCTCTCTGGCAACCAGCCCCGTGCTGAAGCGGGCTCTGGAGTCCCATCTAGACTCATCTTTACTATAAACTCAGCTCGGGCGGATGGAGGCTTGTTGTAAGTAACAGAAGAGGTCTCTGACCTACATCACTAAGGAAAATACAGGGGTTTTAGGGCCTCTTCACATATGTATTTGAGACCAAATATATATTTCTTATTATATCACAAGAGGATAGTCATACCATGTTTGGGAGCTCTCTTACCTCCTTCTTGTCCCATTTCTGGGCTTTGATCCATCGGCTGACTCAATTGTTGCTTGATAACTCCAAGAACAAGTCTTACCTCCTTCGTTCTCAAGTAAAGTGCTGTGTTCTTATTCAAGTGCATTATGATCTGGCCAGAGTTTAACAGTCATGACCGAACAACATGTGTAAAACATTCATTTTCTTTAAAAAACAACCAACCAAACAAACAAAAGGAGTGCTTTGTTTTGGTTTTATTAGGGGTGAGAAGAGTTTTTCATGGTTTGGGGTTCCAGAAATTAAACCACTGGATGTCTTTTCTCTGGTTCCTGACCCCAAAATGAGATCCGTGGCATGAACTTTGATGCAGCATCAAGATCGAATATTTGAAATCCCAGCTCTGACGTTACTGAATATATCCTTGTGACCGAGTTACTGACTATCATGTGTTGTCCCGTCTGTGAAATGGGGCTAATGACAGTACCTGCCTCATGGGGTGGCCAGGAGGCTGACAGGAAGGAAGGCAGGGGGAGCACTCAGTGTCAAGCAGGGCATGTGACGAGGGCTCTGCAGAAATTTGATTTTACAAATATTTCCCAAGGGGAAATTAGTTCTCCCACTAAAGGGCAGGCACAAAATGAGTAAGGGAGAGACTGAGACTGTGTAAACAAAATACTTTCAGATAATCGGCAGAATAGACTAGAATGTGTAGATATGGAGACAAGAGAGCAGAGACCTTGCAGATGGAAGGCTGTCCTGTTTTCCATCCGCCCCTATCGGGAATGGTTTGTAGGTCAGATCAGCGTTAACTGAAAGGGTGGAGAAAAGGAGGGTGGGTCCCCAGGGCTGCGCAGTCCCCTGGGTCTGGACATGGCGAGGGGTGGGTCCTGCTCTTGAGACTGTGACCTATGGGCCTCACGGCAGGCTGACCTGCAGGGTCCCCAAACTTCCGGGAGCGATCCCGCACTGCGGCCAGCCAGTTCTCCAGGTGTCCGATTCTTCTCTTCCCGACACCACACTTACGAGGCACCCAAGAATACTGTCCAGGAATATATCTAAACGGCTGTTTAATGACATCAGAAAATGTTAAAGTGAGCTAAACCAGTCAGCTGAGATATCCGTTTCCATTCACAGCAAGTTCTGAGCCTTAACTCCAGAACGTGTTAGCAAAGGTGCTTTTCTCTTTAGTATTTTTAGGCTTAATGGACGATTTTCACTCCGTATAGTTTGGGGAGGGGGAGAAGAGAGAGAGAGAGAGACGGGATAAGGTGAATGTTGTGATCGTAGCTGCTGTAGATGATAGGATTTGTAGAACTTTGTGGTCTCAGACCGTTTTGAACATTCTCAGAGACCATTCAGAGACGCCTCAGCCCGCCCTCTGTGGCCGTAAGGGGAGTAGTGTCCTCAGCTAAAAAAGCCTTTGGTGTTCTGCAGGTGTTAAGAGAAATCTAGAAAACTGGGCGATAAGCTGAATTAGGGGCATTTTCAAATTAAAAATTTTCAAGTTAAAAAGTGTGTCTATTTTGGGAGGCGGGGTAAAACGTCTAGAGCTTATCTGTACTTTTTGCTGCTTTTCTCTGCTCATTTGCCAAAAACAAACAAAATCACCTCGCTGCAAGCTCAGGACCAGGAAGCAGGTGGAAATTGTTCTAGTTAGAGCTCCCATCTGTATTTTTTTGTGTGTTACTTTGCATATGTTTTGAAAATGTAACCAGAGTCACTTGGTATTTACCATATTTCATCTGAAGTATTTTGTATGCTGTATTCTCAGTTTGAAGGATAGGATAGGTTAGCGTCAGTAGGGGGGTGCAAGTTTCAAAACGCATGGCAGTCTTCAGATGGACCTTTTAGCAATACTGAGAAGCAAAATAAGAAATTGAACAACCGAAACCTGATCGAAAATGACCAGAAGTCTGTGTACTCAAGCCGACTAAATCTTCCGTCCTCGCCTCACTATTCCGGGTTCTCCCTGCTTCTCTTTTCCTCCGCTTCCCTCCCCAGAGCACGCAAACCCAATTTAAACCTTCAGGAGCTGAATCCCAGAGTCTTTGCTTTTCTTGGCAGAAGCGGAAGAGAAGATACCCTATACAGTTTGGAGTAGCATGGTGAAACATAGTTTTAAAACGGTAGATATAGTTTGGGATGAAATAAATCACTGTTTAATCTGTATTACTTTGCCCATATGGGTACACTTGGACCCACCACGAACTTCCTGCATGATGGTGAAGCGTTTCCCACACGAGCTTGCCACGGTTCTGTCAAGAGCCTTCTGGAAGTCTGAAAGCTTTGGAATGGTAGGCTAATGAAATGCTAAGCCATTTGCAGAGTTCTTTTCCTTCTTTTGGATAAAAAGTGGTTATGGCACGAGTGCTTTCACGAGCAATGCTCAGCCTTGGAATCTCGCCTAGCTTTTGGCACTTTTGTAGGAAAGAATCCTTTTTCTCAGGTTAGCCACCTGATAGAGCTGGAAGGATCCCGCGATGTTGGGCAACAAACGCGGCATAGTCTGTCAGTTTTAGGTTAAGTATTATTTTCTGAAACAGTTTTTACAGTTGGATAAATACATGTGTGTTTATTGGATCATGATGACAAAATATATTTCTTACACACATTGCATTCCAATACACAGTGGGAAAACAGTGGTGTTTGGAGGCAGGTACGCCTAGGTTTCGAATCCCAGGTCTGCTTTACTGTTCTGTGTCCTGGGCGAGTTACTAAGTAGCCCTGAGCCTCCGTTTCATCATTCATCAAATGGGCTCCTATTCCCTTCCTCATAAGATTTTTGGAGGTGATTGAGTGAGCTAGTAATATATGGAAAGTACATGTGCCGAAATGTGTGCATAGTGTGTAGATATGTATGTATGTCAAATCTATTCCTGGCACGTGGCAGGAATCAATAACGAGTCTTTCTTTTCCTACTTTCATTTTAATCTAGCGATTCTTGATGGCGGTTCCTTTGATTTGGTGTTCACATTTTAACATTGGTCTAAATTATTAGTTCAGAGCCAGCAGAGTGGAACTTGCCCCAAAGTACATACTTTTTTTTTTAATTTGGGATTACAGTTTCTTTTTTTCCTTTCTTTCTTTCTTTTTTTTTTTTTTTTTTTTTGTTAACATATAATGTATTCTTTGTTTCAAGGTACAGGTCTGTGAATCATTAGTCTTACATAATTCACAGCGCTCACCATAGCACATATTCTCCCCAATGTCCATCCCCCAGCCACCCCAGCCCTCCCTTCCTCATCCCCTCCAGCAACCCTCGGTTTGTTTCCTGAGATCAAAGTAGATTGATTTCATGGATCCAGATCTGAGCGCCTTCTCGGCGAAATGAATGTCTTACTCCGGGCCTGTTGCCTGTGTGTTGGAGCATCTCCTTCCTCTGCTTGCCCTCCCTTGTCCCAGTCCGTAAGCTTTATTCTGTTTAGTGATGACCCGCGTTTCAGGTCCACCTTCTGAGGTTGGCCCTAGGATCCACATTTCTTTCTAGGAAATGTAGTATTGTGCGAACTCTTCATTGTTCATTCTGATATTCGAGTATACATCCTGGCCTTCTGTATATGTGTTTATAAATCATACATATTTGCAACATACTAGTATATTCTGTGCATAGATACAAGGTACAAAAGTAGAAATAAATGGATAAGGGGTGCCTGGGTGGCGTGGTGGTCGGGTGAGAGTCCAACTCTTAGGTTGGCTCAAGTCGTGATCTCAGGATCGTGAGACTGAGCCCTGCATCGGGCTCTGTGCTCAGTGGGGAGTCTGCTTGAGTCTCTCCCTCTCTCTCCTCCCTTGCCGTGCTTGCTTTTGCGCTCTTTCACTCTCTCTCAAATTAATTATTTTTAAAAAGAAATGGATAAAATAACAAAAGTGTAAGTAGAAGATATACTTTCTTCATATCCCACTGGACCATATTGCACTACTCCCATTTTTAAAAAAAATTGTAAAATATACATAACACAAAAAAATACCATCTTGGCCATTTTTTTTAAATTAAAACTTAATTAGTTCACATAGTATAGTATTGATTTCAGGAGTAGAATTTAGTGATTCATCACTGACATGACCCAGTGCTCATCCCAACAAGTGCCCTCCTTAATGCCCATCACCCCTTTAGGCCATCCCTCCACCTACCTCCCCTCCAGCAGCCCTCGGTTTATTCTCTATAGGTAAGAGTCTCTTATGGGGGCTCCTGGGTGGCTCAGTCATTAAGCGTCTGCCTTTGGTTAAGGTCATGATCCCGGGGTCTGGGGATCGAGCCCCACGTCGGGCTCTCTGCTCAGCAGGAGGCCTGCTTCTCCCTCTCTCTCTCCCCCTGCTTGTGTTCCCTCTCTCACTGTTTCTCTATCAAATAAATAAATAAAATCTTTAAAAACAAAACAAAACAGAGGCTCTTATGGTTTGCCTCCTTCTTTGTTTTTATCTTATTTTATTTTTCCCTCCCTTCCCCCATGTTCATCTGTTTTATTTCTTAAATTCCACATATGAGTGAAATGATGATATTTATCTTTCTCTGTCTTATTTCACTTGGCGTAATGTACTCTAGTTCCATCCATGTTGTTGCAAATGGCGAGATTTCATTCTTTTTGATGGCTGAGTGATATATATAGGAATATATATTTATATATTATATATAGGAATATTATACATTATACATAATTATATATGTATGTATATTTTATTTATCCATTTCATTAGTCGATGGACATTTGGGCTTTTTCCATAATTTGGCTATTGTTGATAGTTTAGCCATTTTAAGGTGTACAATTCACTTATGTTAAGTACATTCCAATTGCTGTGTGACTGTCACTACCACCCATTCTTAAAATTTTTTCATGTTGTAAAACTGAAACTCCATATCAATTAGACAGTAGCTCCCCAATCTCCCTTCCTGCCAGCTCCCATTAACCACCATTCTACTTTTTGTCTCTGATTTTGACTACTCTCCAGCTACCTCCTGTAAGTGGAATCATATAGTATGTATCCTCTTGTGACCGGCTTCTTTCACTTGGCATAATGTCCTCAAGGTCCATCCCTGTTGTTGCAAGTGTCAGAATTTCCTTCCTCTTTAAGTCTGGGTAGTAAGCCATTGTGTGTATATGCCCCGTTTTGCTTATCCATACATCTGTCAATGTACGGGTTGCTTCCCATGTTACACTGCTCCCACTTCTGAGACTGCTGGGGTAGCAGGTGGGCCAAAGAACTATGGTAGGTGAGCATACGCTGGGTCATAAGAAAAAAGGCAGTGTTGTCCTTGACTAAGGATTCAAGCCTAGGGCTGTACATTACAATCTCCTAGAGCACTTTAAAAAATCATCTACATTGAGGTACTCCCCCCCATGGACTCTGATTTGACTGGTCTGTGATAAGAATAAGTATTTATTTATTTAGTTAGTTAGTTAGTTAGTTTTATTTATTTATTTGACAGAGAGATCACAAGTAGGCAGAGAGGCAGGGGGAAGCAGCTCCCCACTGAGCAGAGAACCCGATGCGGGGCTCGATCCCAGGACCCTGAGACCATGACCCGAGCCAAAGGCAGAGGCTTTAACCCACTGAGCCACCCAGGCACCCCAGAATAAGTATTTATTGAAAGCTTTGGTATCAGTGTTTTTTAAAGCCCTTCAGATGGTTCCTTTGTGCAGCCAAGGTTGAGAGTCATCGATTACCCTTTCAGAAATCCACTCTCTTAACTTCGTAAGCTGCCACTGACAATACTCGCTTTATGGAATGATAATTGTCACCCTTTTCTGATTCTGCTGCATGTTAGGCTCTCTACAAGAGTGAGGGAGTCTAGTCTTTACCACCGTCTGCAGAGTAGAAGCTATCATTTTCTTCCTTTCTTATTTTAAAGAGATAAGTTTGCTGAGGTTCAGAAAGCGGTAAGAATCACGACTCAAGTTACATAGCTAAGCAACCCAAAGGATCAAGATTCACACCCAAGATCTGTCTCATTTCAAAGTCCATGTTTGTTTGTTCATTCTTTCTATCTTTACTTCTTTCCTTCTTCCTTCCATCTCCCTGCCTCCCTCCCTTCCTTCCTTCTTTCCTTTCTACTTTCCTTCTCTCCTTCCTTCCCTGTCCCTATCCCTTCTTTCTCCTCCCCTCCCCCCTCTTTCCCCTCCTTTCTCTCTCTTTCTTTTCCTGAAAAGGTGACTCAAAATCTGATGTGTGAAAATGAAACAGTAAATGGGAAAGAATCTGTTTCCAGAGTACTAAATAAGGATCTCAAGCCCATCTTTTGGATCTCTTCTTTGAGGACATGGTTTTAGCCTTTTGTATGTGTTCTTTCATTTCTTCTTTTCTTTCCCACTTGAACGGACAGTCCAGTGAAGATCCCTTTGCGACCAGGGTTTGGTCTTCATGAATGCCCCGTGATTGTTATCACTGTTGCCGTTACATTTGAGAGTCTGGTTGCGTGATATTTAATCTGTGAATGTGGCCTCCATGACACTGCCCCCTGGAGCAAACACCTTCCCCTTCGGACGAAGCTCTTAGGACACAGAGATCACTCTAAAGCTCAGCTGAACAGAGACCGAACCACAGTAGGAGGTTTTCTGATAGTTGGTGTGATGCTTGTGTTTCTATAAGTCACTATAAATTGTTTATGACAGTAATTAGAGAATAAATAAGCAAACAAGCAAATTAAGAAACCAAGTAAATCTATAGCCAGTTTGAAAAGCCAACACACTTAGGATGGCTTTGGAAAAAAAATGTGCTTTCTGGTCTACTCGAGGGAAATTAAAAACTCTTGTGTTTTATTGATTTCCTCTAAGCTCATCTGCACATTGTTTACATAAAAGCTAAGCGATGAAAGAAAGGCCATGATTTGTGGAAGCGTGGAGTTTAGATGCAGAGATTTTGGTTTTGTTTTCAGGAAGTGAGCCCTTTCTGCAGAGAAGCATTCACCTCGGGAAAACATTCTTCATGTCCAGTCTGGCGTGCATCAGTGAATAGTCGAGGGGAGAAAGCGCTCTGTCTGAGCTTTGCTTGGCTCTCCTTCCGCCTGAGACCCCTGAAATGTACCAGGAGAGGCAAGGCATCATGGGATAGCTGCCTCCTTTGAGAGTCCAAGCAAGTAATAATGATCACCCGACTCTTCATATTATGCATTAATAAATGAGGTAGGAAAGTAAGCTGCATTTTTCAGCCCTCTCTGTCTTCTCTACTCCACTGGAAAATCTGCTTGCTTCTCACCCACTCTATGAACACTGAAAAGTAAAAGTAAAGGACTTTGGCCAGCAGGAGAACGCTTTGATTTATTTAGCATTCATTATAGTAATATTAATTGCATTTGTACCCTCTCCTAGCCCCCAGCATTTTAAAACAAAAGGGGGGGTTGTTGATAAGAATTAAACTTGAAAACTTGAATCACGCACGTTCGAGTACAGTGTGTTTCGAGATTAGGACTTTCGGCGCAAGGGCAATGGGAATAACGTATCTTGGGGCCATTCTGACTTTGTAGCTGTTGGGATTGTGTGACTGGTGTAATACAGCTTTGAAATTCTTGTGTCAGAACTGGCTTTGAGTCATTTTTGGGGCACAGTCCCTTAGTCATGGTGACTGTTTCTTGCCCATTGCATGAACAATTGTTCACATTCATTCTCTCATTTAGCTCACAAGTATTCCTGGATGGACTTATTCACGCTCTTCAGACTTGGAAACTGAGGTTTGAAGAGATTGATTTTGTCTGACAGATGCTAATGTCCAAATGTAAAATCTCATTTTACTTTAGTGGAAGACCACAGGATCTTGGAACGTGAAGGGACCTTAGATTGTGTCTACTCCGAATCTCTTCTAATTCCCTTCCATTATATCCTAAAGAGTTGGTCGTTCAGCACGGGTTTAGGATGAATCCACTATGTTCTTGGGAAAATGTTTGATGGCTCACAGAATCATTCTTCATAAAGAGTTCCAGAAACGGGGCGATCACAAACATGGTGGTTCTTCTCCTCTTTCTGTTTTGTGATCACCGCCCAGGAACCCCATGGGAATTTTCACATCTTAGTCATAAATTATACACACACAGAGACTCCGTTCAATCCTTCATTTTGAGAAAAGATGACTATCTAATTTTAAAGACATTTCAAAGAATTAGTCCTTGGATTGAAATGTCAAATCTAAAAAAAAAAAAAAAGTCCTATGAAATATTAAATAGACCTTCTTATCCCTTAGGGTACAAATCATTACCTAAAGAGAACAAGGCACACGAAAATAGAGAACTGGTTCAGTATGATTTATAATCAAACCATCAAAGCTTCCTGCCGATTGTTTTGTAACTTGAGGTTAAGAAGTTGCTGAGCTGAGGAAAAAAACAACTTTTTACAATTATATCATCAAGTTCTGAAGTATGTGTTGTGCCTGTCAGGTTCTAAATCGATCTTTTAAACTTTGACAGCAAATCAATTATCTGTGTGATAAAAAGGATAAATGTATTATTGTTTTGATACATATGCCTGGTATCATGTTGTTTAACATTGAGCTTTTTCTTCTCGAGTGAGTATATTGGCAAGCTGTGGAAAAGCTGTTAGTTTTCACCTCATCTCTTAAGAGTGATAATTTCTTAATAGACATGGATTTAATTTTCCTCCTATGCTGTGCAAAACCACAAAAATTTTCTTGGTCATTTTGACTGATGTGATTTTTGGCACTGCTTTAAATTATCGATTATGGTTAAAAAGGGGAGGGACTTTCTGATGAAAACAGCACTCTCTTTAATAGCCTTTCACAAAATCAATTTCTCCTGTTCCTACAGTGCTCCTGCCGAGTGCTAGAGGTTAGCAATCTTGGGGAGAATCTGGGTCTCCGAAATTTGTCTTTTAATTTTTCATTATTTGCCCTTTCCGATCCCTCCATGTTTAGCTAAACAACTTACAATAAAGATCTTTCTGTATGGTTTCTTTTGTGCTTGAAAGGGCATGGGGATGTGTGTGTGTGAGAGAGAGAGAGAAGAGAGAGAGAGAGAAAGAGAGCGGATTTTGCTAAGAGAGAGAGAGCGTATTTTGCTATTTACGTGGCTACTTAGTATCCATTGGTGGGTGATGGATTAACACCATAGTTTCATGGCCCCAACGCCCTGTTTCTTGATTTTGTCTCTCAGTTGGGATAAGTCAGATCGTGCCTCTGTATCTCTTAAACCAAAAACAGTTGAGTGGTGGATGTACCTTTGGTCGCTGCTTTTATTCCCAGCTCATCTGGACAAGGAGGCACTGATGCCATCGGCACGTGGAGCTTCAGCAACATGATGTGTAGGCAAATGTGCCTGGGAGCGGTGGCTTCATTCTCCCCGAAATCTGATCCTGCCTGGGCTAATTAACTGGACTCCTGTTCACACACAAAACCATTTGTCTGGCTTCAAATAGGGAGTTGATTCGGACGCACGTAAAGTAGGCTAGGAAACTATTGAGAAATGTAGCTCGGAAACCTAAAGGGTGCTGAGGGCAGATGGCACCGTCTCGGCGAGAGATGATGAGTAATCTCTTCTTACCTACGGTGTTTCATTGGGCACCGTGTCCCTTCTGGATTTCTTTGGGACTTTATTTTCTTACTTGCTTATTTTGTTAGGCTGGTCGGTGGGGGTGTGTGTGTGTGGGGGGGGATTCAGAAAAAGAGGAAATGAACAATTTTGAATTGATGGAGTGGCTTGAAAAGAGTCCTCTCAAATTAAAGTTGTTGGCTTTCCTGTGGCCTAAGTGGTGAAGTTTGGAAATTGGGATCCGTGGAGCTTGAGGATTTTCAAAGAGAACTAGAATCCGTTACAAAACTTCTGTTTTCTCCTTCATGTGTCACTAATTTCTACTCCGGGACAACCTATTAAGTTATTCAAGTAGAAAAGTCTATACTCAAGAGAGTATGAATCAGCAAATTAGTTCATCCCGGGCAAATGCTTTAGTGCGGGGCAAAGTAACTTTTTACTCTAATGAAATATAAACTGGGTCCGAAGATTTGGAATTCTTACCGGCCGTGCTTTTCTCACACAGCTTGACTTCTACGTAGAAAAGCTGCTTTGCTCAACTTTCCAGAAATTACTGACGTTCATCTTGCCTCCCAACTTCACTCTAACTCAAATTAATTAATTCCACAGCATTATCTTTTTATCGTTTTAATACTTCGAGATTTAATGTGGTTAAACTGCAACTGAAGGAAAAAATATTACTTTAATTTCAGCATATCTGGTGAGGAATCTGCCTTTATAATAGTGATACAGTTGCCTTGGTTTTTTTTGTTTCCTGTATTATGGTTTGTGGATTAGTCAATGTATTGAACATGAAATTCCTTGTAACTAAAGGGGATTTTATGAGGTAGTGAAATCAGTACTCGCCTGAAAAGACCTGTCTTGGTCATTACCTCACAACTGACATTGTGCTTACCTTAGGTATATACTTGGTTCTGCATTTTTTTTTTGCAGCCTCCTGGAAAGTTCTGCTTTCCCTTCTAGGGTTAATCCTGCTGGCACAGACCTGAGTTAATTCAGTTAAACGTAGCTTCCGTCCTATGGGTTGTTTAATTAGTTCTGAAAATTAAAATTAAATTAAAATTAACTTAAGTAGGTAGTTTGCAATGTTATTAATTTATTAATTGCATAAATCAAGGCATAGTCATTGAAGGCAAGGTGAGGCAACATAGGTAGATAGACAATTCTAAGTCCTCTCCCACTCTGCTGCCCAGAGGTAAGAACTGTTACATATTTTATGAATATCCTTTCAGACCTTGTTCTATGGGACTGTCTCTCTCTCTCTTCATGTGTTTATATATGTTTTTTTTGTTCTTACTAGAAATGGAATTGCTTAACATGTACTCGGTTAACTTGCCCTTTTCACTTAGTATTACTTTAAATATGGGATATTGATACATTTTCGTATCAGCAGATATAATTTTACCACACAGTTTTTAATGGTCCATAACTTCAGTGTGTGTTACCATTATTTATTTAAGTTCCATTGTTGGACATTTAGATTGTTTTTTTTCTTCAACCGATTAATTTGACATATGTTAGCTGATTTCCTAGCACGAGTCAGCACTAGAATAGATCCAAAGCACTTATGGTTCCTGCCTCATGGAGCTGGTACATCCACAGAGGAGAGTTGATTCTCAGTCTCGAGAAGTGCTATGGGGACAAAGTTCTAGAAGTTCTGAGTCGAGAGTCAAGATAAGGCATGGCCTTGCAGTCCTGGAAGGGCCTCCCTGAGGAGACGTTTACAAAAAGGTGTGAAGATTGGAAAGGGGTTCGCTGTGTCAACACTTAGAGGTAGGGATGAGTAGGCAGAGACTAACGCGAACTAAGCCCTGGGGGTGGCGGTGGGGGGCATGGGAAGCTTGGATTGCTGGGGAGATGGTTGGTGTAGGAACTACCTAGAGAACAAGGGGTTGAGGATGCCAGGTGAAGCGGGAGAGGCAGGCAGAGACCAGATGATTAAGTACTTTGGTCTTAATTAGCAAAATGGTGAGCAGCCATGTGAGGGTGACATCAGAGTTGTGCTTTGAGACAGTGACAGTGGTGTGAAGAATCAGCTAGTAGGAATTCTTTTCTTTTCTTTTTTTTTTAAATTTTATTTATTTATTTGAGAGAGAAAGCACAGAGGGAGAGTGAGGAAGAAGCAGGCTCCCCGCTGAGCAGAGAGCCCGATGCAGGACCCCATCCCAGGACCCCAGGATCATGACCTGAGCCGAAGGCAGACGCTTAACCGACTGAGCCACCCAGGCGTCCCAGCTAGCGTCCCAGCTAGAAAGGAATTCTTGACCTTTAATGTGGCATTGACCTCTCCGGCTGTCTGCTGAAGCCTAGGGAACACCTTCTAAGAATAATGTTTTGGAATCTGTAAAATAAAGCACATAGGATAACAATGGAGACCAATTATATTGAAATACAGTTGCCAAAATATTAAACTCATATATGTGGTATAGTGGTATGCGTGCTCCTTTTGTGTGTGTGTGTGTGTGTGCTTCTATATTAATGCATCAAATAATAAGATTTAGTGGGGAGTCTGATAGCTCCTGTCATTTGAAAGGAGTGATTGAAGTAAACAATACATCTGGAGACTGTCACGTGACATGAAAGATGGAGGCAACTATAGATGAGAGATTGGGTTAGTCCGAAGAAGGCAGCAGTAGAGATGGGAGAAGGGAAGGAGCAGGAAGTCAGACCTTCACATGGTAAGTTTAAAGTATCCCAGTGGCATTGGCAGGCGGGCAGTTGATGCTGGGAACTCAGAGGAATGATCTGGAGTGCCATGTAGGTGTGAGAGGCATGTTCCTAGAGATTGTAGCTGGAGCCCTGGGCATTGCCTGGATGTTGAATCGAGTGAACAGAGAAAGAGCCCAGGAATCAGCCTTCAACCCTGAAGGCCCAGGGGGAGTGCAGGAGTTGGTTGTAGACATCAAGGAATATGAGAGAAGTAGCAGAAGAGCCAGGAGGGGGCGGTTTCCCGGAAGCCATTTTAAGGCGAGTGTTGTCAATGATGTTGAAAGACATTCAGAGGTGAAGTGAAATGAGAATTGAAAAATACTGTCTTGAATTTACCATCAAGAGGTTATGAATGACTAGAAGACAGTGATTTTGGAGAGGTGATGTGAGCGGAATGCAGTTTGATGTAGCGACAAGAGTGAGTAGGAGGGAAGACCCTGGAGAAAGCCAGCGTAGATGACTCAGGTTCGGAAAGATTCACATAGCTCCGAAGGACAGGCTTCTAAGTCAGAATTCTCTCTCATACCCATTACCTGTTGCACCTCGTCTCTGCCCCATGGAGAAAATCTTGATGGGGGACGGGGGAGATGTTGTGAAATGCTGGTTTTACTTTATATAAATGGGGTAAACTTTATGTATTATTTTTCTATACACACATGAGACATGTTTGGGGACGGTAGTACTAATAGCTAACATTTCTAGGGCCATTACCCCGGACCAGGCAGTGTTCTAAGCACTTGGCTTATAAACCGCACACGAGCCCAATAAGACTACCATTACTGTCTGCATTTTACAGAGGTTACGAAGTTTTCGTCAGGTCATATAGCCAGACCCTTAAACAGGGGAAATTGCCGTCCACGAGCCACTGTCTGTCACAGCCTTGTTTACAGCAGTAAACCTCGGAAGGGGCATCTGTCACATATCGCTGGAGCTGGGATTAGGAATATAGGAAGTCTAGTTCAAGACCTCCCCATAGAACAGAGGAATATTGTCTTTATTTTACTGGTCCTCCTGACTGGGCCATTGGGCTGTTTCTCCTTTTTCTCATAACAAACTAGTCTTCTGTGAACATTCATCTGTATCTCATGGAGATGTCCCAGTGTCTTTCTAGAGTAATTACGGAGATAAAGAATTTTTGACAGATACCTCTGCCAAGAAAGTTTACGACTGTAATCAGAGCTGTGATGAACCACGGGCTCATGAATGTCTGTTTCCTGGTATAAGGGTCCCAGCAAGAATATTAAATACGGTACTCATCAAGAGTGTATAGTTTTAAAAGCAAATCTAATAAAGTGTACTGTACTATTTCATATATTCCCCATAATATGAATAATGCATTATGTCAACATCTTTACAACAAACTGTTCTTTGCCCCCCCCCCCCAATAAGTCAATAAAATAAGCAACACACCGAATTCCCAGCCTGCTCTGGGCAGATTTTCTCTGCCTCTTTGCTGCTTGTTAGCTGGCCTTCCACCTCGTGGGATGCCAGGGGCCTGGATGGTGCTAGAACACAGTTCTCCACAATGAACCAAATGGCTGTTTCTGGCCTGGACTGTTTTTACAGAGAAGGGGGCTCTTGAGTAGCAATGGAGGGTAACCCTGCCTCTCCGACTCCCACCTGTGGCTCAGCCATTGGCTTCCTTGGTGGAAGAGCTCATGTGGCCAGTGACCACGTATTTTATTTCAAAATCCCCAAATCCATGCTTATTTTACCTAATCAGCCTTTGTCCTCCACTATCTCAGAAATGAATCCCTGAAACGAAGGAGGGCAGCTCTGAATTCATGTAAAGATAGCCAAGCCTAGGCTCATTTACGTGAACTTATTTTTTTTCTTAAGAATTTATTTATTCGACAGAGAGGGCACAAGCAGGCAGAGCAGCAGGCAGAGGGAGAGGGAGAAACAGACTCACTACTGAGCAGGGAGCCCGATGTGGCACTCGATCCCAGGACCCCAGGATCGTGGCCTGAGTCGAAGGCAGACGCTTAACCAACTGAGCCACCCAGGCGCCCCTACATGAACTTTTTTTTTTTAAGATTTTTTAATTTATTTATTGACAGAAAGAAAGAGATCACAAGTAGGCAGAAAGGCAGGCAGAGAGAGGGGGAAGCAGGGTCCCTGCTGAGCAGAGAGCCCAACACAGGGCTCGATCCCAGGACCCTGAGATCACGACCTGAGCTGAAGGCAGACGCTTAACCAACTGAGCCCCCCAGGCGCCTCGACGTGAACTATTATAAGGCAACATGAGTGCTGACCATCTGGAGGTGGGCCAGCCTCCCAGGAGGCCGGCTTGCTCTGGGTTTCATGTGTGGCCACCATCCTGGCGCGACTGAGAAAGGTTTCCTGTGTCCGTGACCCCTGGAGACTGACGAACCATCAGAGTTGTTCAGCCTTAGCCAGCGACCCCTTGACCCAGCGACAGTTGTGCACTGTTGCCTTCTTCAGCCTCCCAGGGTCAAAATCAACTGATGAACCTGTGGAGTAATCCACCCCTGAGCGTTTTTAACTAGATGGTTGCTGACCCAGGACTTTCTTTGGACCCTTTAGTTAACCAGTGAACTCACTAGCAGCGTTGCAAATAAGAATGTATTGTTTTTTTTCTTCTTCTTCCACAAAAGACTTCATGACTCAGGGGTCAAAAAATCACAGTAAACAAGAGTCGGGATTTAAGGATGCGGACTTGCTGTGTCATTGTACCCAGTCAGCTTCGTCCCTTGCCCATGACCGAGAGCAGCAACTTTTGCCTACCTCCTGGAATGATAGGGAAGAGACTGTGCGGAATGTTTGCTAGTTCCCAATATTTTTACACTTAAATTGTAGACATGTGTGTTTCATTCTTTTCAGAATGCGGCTGGGAGGGTATATTACTGGTTTTTGAATCACCTTTGCTTTAGTTCTCAGGAGAGAGCAAATAGTGTAATTAATGACTAAGAGCGCAGGCCGTGGAACACAAGGTTGCCTGGGGTTGAATCCCCAGCACCACCACTTATTAACTGTGTGACCTTAGGCAAGCCAGTTAACCTCTCTGTTCCTTGTTTTCCTGGTCTGTGAAATAGAAAATGTTGAGAATTAAATGAGTAATATACAAAAAGCACTTAGAACAGTGGCTCATGGTGAGTGCTCAGTAAATATCACACACTCTTGTTATAACTTTTTGCAATCCCAAATACTGGTAATGTGTCTCCTTGTCGGCTTCTGTCTTTCTCTTCCCCAGCCTGTACGGTGAGTCCAGCTAGACAGGCATGGCCAGGGATGGTTCCCGGTCCCTTGGGAGGGTAAAGGCCTCGTACTTGTCAGGAATCTGTCAATCGTTGGTTCCAAAGGGGGGGCAGTTTGCCACTTTTATAGTTGCTGCATTTGAATAAGTGGGAAGACTTCTGGAACTTTGAGGTTTCATCGCTGAGGGAGAGGAGGAGGATAACCCTGATGGACCCATGTCCTCGTGGGGGTCCACATGGGAAGGAAATCTGTGCATATGGTTTTGCTCCATTCTTTGTGTTTGTTCACATGGCTTACTGAAGTCCATTCTGGGGAAGAGGGAGTGTAGTTGTACTTTTTTCTCCGTTGAATTGATCTCCTCTATATATTTAGATTTAATTGTTTAAAATTAAGATTCATGTAGGGGCACCTGGGTGGCTCAGTTGGTTAGGCCTCAAGTTCTTCATCCTGGCTCAGATCTTGATCTCAGGGTTGTGAGTTCAAGCCCCACATTGGGCTCCATGCTGAGTATGGAGCCTACTAAAAAAAAATTAAAAATTAAAAAATATATTAAGATCTTTAAGGGATGAGCAGAAGTGACCAATGTGTATTATTTTTGTTGCTTCTTTATGACTTCATGACAAAAGAAATACCCACATTTGGATACTTGCAGGGAAAATATGATTTAATTCATTGAATAAATGAATGCTTCCTTTTTTTTTAAGATTTTATTTATTTGAGATAGAGCGAGCAAGAGAGAGAGAGTGCACAAATGGGGGATGAGGGGCAGAGGGAGAAATAGACTCCCCGCTGAGCAGGGAGCCTGATGCAGGGACTCGATCCTGGGACTCTGGGATCATGACCTGAGCCGAAGGCAGATGCTTAAACTGACAGAGCCACCCAGGTGCCCCTAAATGAATATTTTCTAGTCTCAAAAAAAACAGGGGTAGGGTAACTTATAATCAGAGCACCATCAGCCTTGTCTGGAGGGAAGGTTGGTCAGAATGCTGTCTCCAAATGTAATTTATTAACTCGTCATCATGTAAGAGATTTTATATTTTGTGAGAATTATTAACGTAAGTAGGTATATTAGTTTGTTAGAGCTGCCAGAACGAAGGGCCACAGACTGGGTAACTTCAACAGCAGAAATTTATTTTCTCATAATTTTGGACGCTGGAAGTCCAAGATCACGGTGCCAGTAGGGTTGGTTTCTTCTGGGGCCTCTCTCCTTGGCTTGCATGTAGGTCTTCCCCTAGTGCGTACATACCTCGTGTCCTTTCTCACAAAGACCCCAGTCCTGCTAGATCAGGGCCCACCTTAAAAGGTCTCCTGTAACCTTAGTTACCTCTGTAAAGGCTGTGTCTCTGAATACAGTCATGTGCCAAGGAACTGGGGTCACTCTTTCAAATATGCAAAGGGACATGTTTTAATCTACAGCAATGAGTTTATTGGAAATCGAGTGAAGCTGAGGGGTTATCTTAAGGCAGATTCTACTGTGCGGTATGCTCCGGACAGGAAAAGGAGAGTCCCAAACAGGAATGAAAGTGCTGCTGGGCGAATTATAGAGACGGCAGCTGGAGGCGAGAGGACAGCCGACACATGTCATCATGGTGGCCTCTTGGTCTGCAGGGAGCAGAGCCCCTGTCCTCCCCTGCAGCCAGATGGACACCCATCATTTGCAGCCAGTGGGTGGTGGGAAGGGGGGGGCGTTCAATGAGGGACCTTTCTCACAAGCCATCCCACTGATAACTTCGCGTACCATCAAATTTTGCCCTAACCAGAAAATGCAAACTAGTCACAGACCTTGGTGAAATGTCATTTTTCCCCCTAATGTGTTTACATATTTCTGTCACTACAAAGTCATTTTATCTTCAGTGCTTAATTATCTGTACTAATAGGGGAGCCTATTAGTGAGGAAAGCACAAAGACTGATTTCATTTCCAGCTTCCCGGTCTGTGTCGGTAGGATTTTCTAATGCTAGCTGTCTTCCCTGCTCGCCCCGTCTCTGTAAGCAAGTTGCTGAAGCTCACGTCCCTCACCTGTGAGAGGACGGCATTGGCCAAGTTGGATTCTTGGTTTGCATATTTGATGTGCGAGAGACTCGACGTGTTAACAAGTGCACATTCCCTGGACCCTTCCCCGGCGAGACTCCAGTTTGGTAGGGTCTTAACACGAGACCCAGAAATCGCCACTGTCAGCGGGCATCCCTAAGTGACTCCGCCTCAGGGAATCCTCTCAGCCCACTTTGGGGCCTGGCCTGAGATCTCTCCTAGTCAGGAAAAGAGATTAGGAGTGAAAAGACTTGAGAACAAGCCCACATTTGAGAAATGGCCAGTTTTGGATACTTCTTACTGCTACACAATTAAAGCTACACAATTAAAATTTTGTCCTTGTCCCCAAAGCTACACAATTTAAGTTTTATTTGGTGCCCCAATGCAGCTTTTAAGCTGTGAGGCCATAAACACAGGTTGCACAAAATGGTTAAGGGATCTAACTTTAGAGCTATAATTCCTACTGTCTTTGATACTCTCCCAAACTTTCCCCTCTCCAGTATCACATGTCTTTGAGCTAAATGATCATACCTTTATTGGACATTTATTGGCTCTACTGTCTTCCTTCATGGATCATAAGTGGACATTCTGTCATTGATCCCATGCCCACAATGGAATGACTCCTTAGACCTGGGCTGTAGAAGAGTAAATGAATCCATAATGAATGCAGAAGAAAAAAAAAATCACCAGGAGGCAGAGTGCTTGCCAGGATATTGTAGAGTGGAGAAGGTAGAAAAAGGTCTAGCTAGTGATGAATGGGGGAAACAGGCCCTGCTTTTGTTCCAGAAAATCTCAGTGCCTTATATTGGTTTTCTTTGCTGAGTAACAAATGACCATGAAGGTAGTGGTTTAGGACAGCACCCACAGTTCCTGTAGCTCTGGATTCTGAGTATGGGTTAGCTTAGTCCTCTGCTGAGAGCCTCACCGGCCAAAGGCAAGGTGTCAGCCGGAGCTGCGGTCTCATCTGAGGCTCGGGGTTCTCTCCGAAGCTCATTGGTTACTGGCAGAGTTCATTTCCTCGTGATGGTGTGACCAGTGTCATTTTGTTACCAGTGTTATTGTGTGATCAGGACCATTTCCAGCTCTAGAGACTATCCTTGGTTCCTTGCACTGTGTCTCCTCATTTCACACATGGCAGTGTACTTCTCCTGGGCCAGCATCGGTGGACGCTTATCTCATTTAAGGGCTCACCTGATTAGATAAGGCCCACCCAAAAGAAACTTCATTTTAATTAACCCACAGTTAACTGATTAAGGACCTTCATTAATCTGCAAAATCACTTCACTTTACAATGTGACATAATCACAGGAGTGATAGCCCATCTCATTTCTAGGTCTTGCCCCTACTCAGGGGAGGAACTGTTTAGAACGTGTGAATCAGGAGGCAGGGATCCTTAGGACCATCTAAGAATTCTGCCTACCACCTGCCAGAGATTATTTATTATATGTTGGGCACCAAATCTTAACTGTTAATTTGTTAGACACTCTACAAAAATATTAATACTGATTTCTAGGGATCTCTAATATATAGATTCTAATCTGCAGCTTTTTGGGGAAATTTTGTTAAGCAGAATAAAGTACCTAGCCTTTCCTTCCAGAATATGAAATCACAGAGTGCTAGAAAACCCCAGAGCTCATCCAGTCACCTTACTCCCTGTGCAGAAGAGAAAACAGTCTCAGTAGGAAAGATTTTCCAAGGTCACGGAGCAAGGCTGGGAGTTGGCTGGCCCTTTCCAGCTTTGCTTTTCCTATGTGTCTCGTGGTTTTCTTTAAAGATAAGCTCCAAGTACTGATATTAATCTGGAACTCATTGACGTTAATGAGCAGTGTTCTTTGTTTCCCATTATTGTCCTGTATTAGAACATTTTTCTTGCAACGTGTTTGTGAATTAGTTACTAAATGAAGTGGGATCTTAATAAAGTGAGCTTTTGTTGTTTATTTGTATTTGTATAATCTTTGTAATTTTCGGGATGACTCATACCGTCAAGGAATTGTAGAGCTGAGGGTGATGACAGCGACCAGAGAAAGCTTTTGCATCCGGGTGCCTCACCAAAAAGCCCTTTTTTGTGATTGACAACTGAACTGACATCCATCAAGTAACTTTCCATGCCTTTTCCCTATGTTCGGTGATACGGGTAGGTTTTTCGTTGTTGTTTTGGGTTTTTTTGGGGGGTTTTTAATTTCTATGCAAGTAGAAATGTGATTGAATGCTTTTTCCATGTCTTCTTTTGGAGTGGAATCTTGCCATTGACAAGACGGTGTTTTTCGACAGCGGTGTGTATTAAAGCGTCTGCTCCAGACTGCTTACCAGTACGTGACCTCACAGGTACCCAGACTGGTCCTTAGCTTGAAAAGGGACTGCTGCCAAGGAAGGAACTAGCCATTATCCCCAGCACGGAGACAGTGGGTGTGTCGAGTAGGAGCAGAAAGTCCTTAGCGTGTGCGGCTGGAATAATGCGGGACTTAGCCCAGTCCGGGTGCTGCCTGATTTGGGGTCGAACAAGGGGCTGCTTGCAGGCTTGGATCTGGGCCCGCATCTTGGCAGTTGACAAGATGTGTTTGTGGGCCGAATCCTCAAGGTCAAGCCTACATTGCAGCTGTAGGCTATCCCCGGGTCCCGTCTCTTGTACCTTCTTCCATATCAGCCCTTAGTTACAGGCACAGACGAGGATGTCTCTCACATTCCCAGGAGAGTGGCTGGGCCATTTGACCACTGCCTCTGCCAGGAAGCCCCCTATTCTCTGCCTCGCCACCGTATCACACCCTCTTGTGCCCCGGAACATGGCGTTTGTGTCTTACATTCTACCCTCTAGGAAGGTCATTTGGAGGGGCGCCTGGCTCTGTTGGTTAAGCATCTGCCTTCAGCTCGGGTCATGATTCTGGCATCCTGGGATCGAGTCCCACGTTGGGCTCCCTGCTCAGAGAGTAGTCTGCTTCTCCTTCCCTCCCCTGGCTCATGCTTTCTCACATTCTCTCTCTTGCTCACTCTCTCTCAAATAAATAAAATCTTAAAAAAAAAATTCTTTGTACCTTTGGAGATCTATTAAATCTCCATAGAACTTGAGTTCCTTGAGGTCAGGGACAGCATCTCTGCTGTGTCGTTGGCGGTCATCTTTGTATCTTTCACATACTGTAGGATTCCTCATCAGCGGGCCTCAGACCTCTGGGAAAAAGAAGAGATTTCAGAGGCTGTGTGTCTGTATAGGTACCCAGCATTTTATATGCAGGTGACTCTTTTTCAAATATACGTGGATTCTCTTAGATTGAGAAATATACCAATATACCAATTTCTTGAGGAGGGCAGTTGTTTCCTTATCACGTGGGTCTTTTCTCAGCCGGCACTTACTAAGAGTTCATTAAAAGACGCCTTTGGCTTGTGTGTTGAGAGTCCCTGCCCTTCCACATCTAGCAAGGTGCTCTGCATTGTGAGATATTCGGGGCACTGCCCATCTCTGGTGTTCTGGGCCCCCTGGTTCTTCTGTGAGGTATGCGAAGAATGCTGACAGTGCTCCCTCTTTGTAGCACTAATAACCATCTCGGTTCTTTAATTCTTTGAATGAATACCTGATGAATATCCACCCGCACCCCTAGACTGAAGGCTCCTGATCGCCAGGACTGTGTCAGTGTGTGCCCTACTGCCCAACACAGTGACCTCCCGTGGTAGGTTCTGTACCATCGTTCGAGGTCAGAGGCTCTGGGATCTCCGCTCTGCGTGCTTTTAGTACCCACTCTTTAATACGTAGCCACGTTTCTGTTTTTTAAAAGTTGGGAGTTCTTAATTCTTATTCATATCAAATAAAATGATCCCCAAAGGTCTCCAGTCTCCGAATCAGAGGAGTTGAAGGAATACCTTAGCTCAATTTAATGATAAAGCCAAATGCCTGCCACCTGGTGTCAGATTAGGAATTAGCATCTTGGCTAATTCTCAACACTGAGTGAATCCCATTGATTTTACTCTTTAGTTGTTCAAGTGAATTATACATTTCACATAAAAGTATAATAAGCGCCATTCTGACATTACTCCTGACTTGCTACTTATGGATTTGTATTTAACATTGTTGGGTTTTCCCCCGGTCTAAAAACCGATTTGGAATTAAAGTCTAATTTCAGTGAGTTTTCTCTATACTGCTGACTCTGTAGCATTCAATTTTATATAGGAGAGAAACAATAACTTTTATGTGAAACAAAAATAGCCTTAAACATTATCAGTATTTTATGGATTTGTATAAACCTGATGACTGCTGATAGTTTTTCTAATAGTTTTGGTCAGAAAGAAGGATAAAAATTCATTTTTAACAAGTCTTTGAGTCGCTTACATTGACTGGTTTGGATAAAATGAGAATGCAGGTATTCATGAGGTTCCCTAGAATTAGAGTCAATCCCAGTCTGAGGTTGAGAAATAAGAAGTAAAGAATGTGTGTCTCTGTTTTGTAAAGACTGAGGTTTGGGGCACCTGGGTGGCTCAGTGGGTTAAGTGTCTGCCTTCGGCTCAAGTCATGATCCCAGGGTCCTGAGATCGAGCCCCGAATCGGGCTCCCTGCTCGGCAGGAAGCCTGCTTCTCCCTCTCCCACTCCCCCTGCTTGTGTTCTCTCTCTCGCTGTCTCTCTCTCTCTGTCAAATAAATAAAACTGAGGTTTAGGTAGGGGAAAGTTCTTTTCCTCCTTACTGCACTCATATCCCTTCCTTACCTGAAATCTCTCCATTCACGGTGTGCAGGAGACCTTATGGCATAAGGTCCTGCCTTCTAGACCAACAATAAGATGATAGGAGATAAAGTGTACCATCCAGGAGCAGCAAGGAGTCTTAAATGTTGGAAGATGGATCTGTTTATTAACCGCGTGTAGCCTCTGATGTCGACATGACGGAGGTCCGCCATGATGTCCTGCCATTCCATCTACGGCCCCAAGGAGCTGATCTATTGCAGGAGTCAGATAGTAATTAAACACATAGTTAGACAAGATTAGATGTGATTACTTACTGGTCGACATAGAAAACCACCCTGGTATGGGGGGTAGGGTAGGGTGGAACTAGATCAGTGAGAAGTTGAAATAAGGGCAAAAGGCTCTTGAGGAGCCCAGTAGAGATGCCTCATTTTCCCTTTACCACCCAATTGGACTTCAGTTACTGAAGGGCCTCCGGGCCCTTGCTCAAAGCCTACTTAACTCCACTTTAGGCCTGTTCCTAACCCAGCTGCATAGCAGATAAGGGAGGAGGTTTAGAGAGTTAGGGAGCTGGGTGCAAGGAGAAGCTGGATCAGGAGAGAAAAGAAGTTGATAAAACCAAGCCTTCCAGTATCAGCAAAGGGACAGCTTACCACCGGCAGGGTAGGGGGCAGAGGACCCAAACCAAACACAAGAGCTCAGAGAACGTGCCAGGTAGCAGCGGTAGATGTAAGGAATTTACGTCTCTCACTGACAGTTGATAGCAGTTGATATTTGGAGTAATGGTCTTAAGTCACCAAAAAGAAGTAAAATTATGCTTTGGGCACTTAAATAAGACAGAGATGGGAGCAGCAGGCACATGGCCCTCAGCTTCGTCTAAAGGTGTTGGCCCTACTGGAATGTGAGTTCTTTGAAAACAGGAACTGTATTTCTTTTTTTTTTTTTCTTTTAAAGATTTTATTTGTGTATTTGACAGAAAGAGAGACAGTAAGAGAGGGAACACAAGCAGGGGGAGAGGGAGAGAGAGAAGCAGACTTCCCGCTGAGCAGGGAGCCCGGCGTGGGGCTCGATCCCAGGACCCTGGGATCATGACCGGAGCCAAAGGCAGATGCCTAACGATTGAGCCACCCAGGCGCCCCAGGGAACTGTATTTCATTCCTATCTGCATCCCGGGAATGTAGCTGAGGGTAGTCTAAAGCGGTGAGTTGTTCAGTTGAGGTTCTCCGATTGTGTTAGATTAAAGAGAATTATTCTCTAGACGAATCTTCGTGGAGATACTAGAATTAGATATGCTCAAAACTAGATGTGCAGGCAAACTGTTCAGTATCCCTACGTACAATTTCATATCAGAGCAGTGGTTTAGGCAGCTTCTGTCCTTTTAGTCTCTACTGATGTATTTTTAACTCTAACAAAGCCACAAATCTTTTTTTTTAAACTAGCCATAAGTACCATTCATTTAATGATCTACTGATTCGTTGTGTGGGTCTAAGCTGCTTCTGTGCGCTTGACCTTGGACCAGATCCCGCGGGTGCAGATTGGTAAAGATTTCTCCGGGCCCTTCAATAATTCTGCAGATAGACGGTATCTCTAAAGGTTGTTATGGGTTGAATTGTGTCCCCCAGAAAGATAGGTTGAAGTCCCAAGTCCTGGTACCTGTGTGTGTGATCTTATGTGGGGACGGGATCGTTGCCGAAGTGATCAAGTGAAGGTGGGGACAGAAGGCTCTGTGTACAGGAGCTTGGGTGAAATTAAGAACCTCCAGGGGCTGGGGAAGCCTTCTGGGGTTGACAGCAGCAAGTTCCCACTGGCACATCCAGGCCCAAAGGGTCAAGAAGAGGGGAGGTTCCTGGAACCCAGGCGGAGCTAGATGTGCAACTGTGAGTACAGGAAAGGGGTGGGCTAGAGGGGGCTGCGGGTTCGTAGCCTGACCTCTTTCTCCTCCCATGCCCCATCACCTGCTGAGCCTCTGGTTGGTGAAACCTGCCAAGGGTTCATTAGCCTCTGGACTGGAAAGGGTGGAAAGTAGATTGAAAAGGGAAGCTGGAGACAATCCCACACATTTGGGGTAAGGAGTAGATGTCAGTCAAAGGTGTTTTCTCTCTGCGAAGGAAAGAATATGATGTCTAAGATAGGGTGGTTCATACCGCTGGTTCTCAACAAATACTGTGATTGCCAACATAGGCTACCCAGAATTGCTTGTTTTGGAGTCCACGATTCAAGGCAGTGGAATTTATTCAACAAATTCTTATGAAGCACTTATTGTGGTGCCAGATATACCATAGAGTCCCTAGGGATAGGCTCCAAGTAAAACAGACTGTCCTTACTCTCATGGAACCTAATGCCTAGAACTCATGAGTTCTGTTCCTAGAACTCAGTCTAGTAGGCACCAACTACATGAACAAGGGTTAAAACTCCCACAGGACTCAACTCTCTCATATTACTCAGTGCAATTTTAAGTTACGAACTAAATGCCACTCTACCCGCCCCGTGGACTGCAAGCTTCGCGCAGCCAGAGACGGGGTCTCTTGTGTTTATCGCCAGGTCCCAACTCCTAGCCCAATGCCTGGCTCCTGGCAGTTGTTCACTGAAAGAATAGATGAATGAAAGAATGAATAAATGACAGAGGGCCTTAATTTGCCAGAGGTGAAAGTTTTTCTTCTATTCTTTCAGGTTCTGTGATGGGAGGCTGCAAATTAAACTAATCTGAGACAGATTAGCAAAAGGAAGAAACCAAGATTTAATTATGTACTTAGGCATGAGAGTTCTCAAAGAAATGTGACTCAGGAGGCTGTTAGAATTTAGGGCTTATATTTGATCTTAAAAAGAGATGGGAGGAGCAGAGGGCACTTCTAGGAGAACACATGACTTTTTAGAAAGTTGTGGGAGGAAGGTGGCTATGAAAAAGCAGATGATTTTTTTTTTTTTTTTTTGGAAAGCTAAATAGGCTCCTAGGAGAATAGATAGCAGATGAGGAGATGTGATAGTTTGGTGACCTGTGTTTGGGCATTGACCTCTCATTTCCTAGAATAGATTAGAGTTGCTCCCGGGAGGAACAGGTTTATGACAATTGAGTTCTTTTGGGAGGTTCTCCTTTTAGGCAGGTAAGGAATTTCAGATACCTTCAGCTCAAGATAATTTCCGTACCATAGAGGCTGATTCTAGACCCTTTTGTTTTACTAGTTAGGAGTTTCTGAAAATTAGAGGCTTAGAAATATTTAAAATTAGACAAAGTCACTACAGGAGAAAACATTTGAAAGGTTGATTTGAGTGAATCCTTTACCAAGCAAGCGTGCTTAAAATAGTCTACGATTTATCTACGTTGTAATTCTAAATTTAATTTTGGGGAGTTTGAGAGTTTGCCTTTTGTTCAGCTTTGGAGATTGAAACCAGGTGTTATTTTTTTGTTGTTGTTTTCTGTGGTCATTGTTGTCCTAAACTGCTTGGCCCATAGGAATATGCACTGAAGTTAAATGAAAGCCTGCACGGGAATATGACCGAATTTGTTACGCACTATAGCCTTTTCACAACTAAGGCAATGATTTAAATCTAGACGAAGAATTTGGGAAAATAGTTTTACTAGTTTAATGTTAAAGCCAAAAAAACATCTGCCACTTGGTTTCAGGTTAAGAACCAAAAGGTGTCAGAGAGAGGGGTTATGTGATAGACTTTCTTTCCTTGCTCATAAAACATTGGCTAGGATTAAATTAGGGGTTTTAGGTTCTTGAGGCCTCCAAAGTACCATTACTAAACAGAAACCAGCAACTCCTTTGATGACCATATAAGGAAAGTATTTCTAGGAAAAATGTCACAGAATCCATGAGCGGCTGCGTTGTCTATTAGCCTCAGGATGGGGAGATGTAAAGAGAATGAAAGCAGCTGACTTAACCATTTTCCCCCAGAAAGTTCCTGCTATTTCTGCATAAAGATGTATGATGTGATCCTTAGAGAGTCTCGCTCCAATTATTGTGGCCTCTAGCTGAACGAGTAAGTAGAGAATCTAGTTTTTATACTTGTCAGTGGTATAAAATGCTTTCTTAGCTTCAGAGAAATTGAGTAAAATCACTTGTGGAAAAAAAAAAAATTAGAGATGGAAACAAAGAAAGAAGGCAGGTTCAAAAAGCCGCCGGTCTGTTTCTCAAGACGTAGTTTGAATTTTAGATTTAAAATGTTGCCCTCCTCCCAGAATTTGAGTCTCACAAGGAAGAATGGTGTTAATAGCCCCTCATTATTAGATCTCGTGGGAGTTCCACAGTCAGTACAAATATACTGAGCATTAAGAAGACGTTTCATACCCTTGCCGTGGGAATTCTTCTCACGAAAGCCGGCTGGAGAGTTCACCCATGCTAGGAACATCTAAGTTCCAAGTACGTATGAGGAAAATTGTTCTCCCTCTTGAGATCACAGCCATAAATAGCACAGTCAGAAGGGATGAAAGAGTTATGGAACCACAGGGAATTTTTAGACGACAGAGAGGCAAATGTTAAAGTCCATGAGAAAAAGCTCTTCAGTGTTTGGCAGAGACAATCCTTCATTTGTGCAGGACTTAAGGTGACAGTTGGCCTGGGACTAGGAGTGCTAAACTCAACAGATTCCCACGAAAATCAAGACGCTTTGTTCCAGCTAGACTGCCTTACACATTATGCAGCGTTTAGCATCCCTGGCTTCTGGCCCCGGTGGTGCCCCCTAGCCATCCTGAGAACCCCAGACCCTCCCAGACATTTCCAAATGCCCTTGGGGGTAGGAACTGTCCCTGGTGTGAACCACTGTGAGTCTAGCCCTTGGTCTTGGGGCACGCTGGTCCTACTGACAGGACAGGTCCTGAAATAAGGTGAATGGATGCGGGAGGCGAGCTTCAGTCTCCCAACAAACGAATAAACAAAAACCAAAAGGTAGTTAATTTAAATGTCTTTGGCACCAAAAAAAAAAAAAAAAAAAAAAAGTGGGGATGGGTGGCAGTCTTAATCGCCAGTCCAAAGCATGGGGGATAAAACCAAGAAAAGAAAATTAATTCAGTTTATAAACTTTCAGGGTTTATCCATTTGTGGCTCTTATTCACAAAGAATTACTGATTCTCACAGAATTTTCAAATTCATCTGTATAGCCATCTGAGATGTTCATCCTTTTTGTAATTCGGAAGGGTGAGAGAGGTAATGGCCGCTGCCTCCCCGCACCCCCCCCCCCGCCCCCCGTCCCTTCCCATCTCCTTGGAAGCAGAGGATCAGTTCCTAATGAGAGTCTCTCCTTTGGAAGGGATGAAACCGAAGAAAGATGGACAGCTTCTGACCTAAGAGGATTTAGGATAATGTCAGCAATTGTAAGGGCAGAATACATGTTGAAAAATCCCTCACTAATTACAAGGCTAGTGTGTGGAACTTCAGTACCTGTTGTCCTTATACGCACAGAATAGAGATGCCGGAGCACAATTTTATTGATTAAAAAAAGCTCAGCCTGCTTCTAATACTTGATGGGGATTTAAAGAGATTATATTGGGCAACCTTGGGCTGAAAGATGTTTTCTTACATTCTGAAACCGGTCCATGTATTCTTTCTTTAACCCGATTGATCCTCATCCTCGCCCTTTAAAGGTAAGCTTGTGCAGAGATGTGGCCGGAAGTCATGTTGTCATGACAACAGCTACCCGCTGGGAGGAAGGAATATTTCAAATGGCCAGTGACTGGGTTTTTAATCACTGATTTATGTTGATAGCAACATTGAATTGGGATGTAGAACTTGTAATTATGTGTTATTTTGGCTTCATAGTTTCACTTCTATTACTGACCTGTGATTTTTGAACATGTGTTACGATACACAATTTTTATACTAATGCCATCGATTTCATCTATTTTCTGTCCTGTCAGTAATAATATTCTCAAAACACACAGAACCCCGCTCAGAACTTTGGGTAGTATTTTGTTGCCTGTGTAAGAAATTCTGAACTTAGGAGTGTGGTGGTACTTAGTGGGCCTTGTGGAATGTAGCTTCCCCCTCCCATTCACCTTTGTCTCTCAACAGCATCCATTATGGCTCCCATCATATACAGCAATCCTTGACTGCGGCCGTGAGGAGCTGAGGGCAATGGATGCCTCACATCAGAAACTGTTCTATTAAGGGGAAAAAATGCCCTAAGTATTTTGTATCTAAAAAGAGGTAGTACAGGGAGGAACGGGTTAATTTTTTAAAATGAGCGATTAGGAAAAATTTCATGGAAGGAGCAACCTTTGAAGTTTTAGCTTGAGGTCAGGAGAGAAGGAGGAATTTCCAGTCCAGGGAAACAGCATAAGCGAGGCACAGGGATGCAGGACTGCGTGGCGTGTGATGAGATCGTGAGTGCGTAGTTGGTCTGGACTAGAAGGGGCGCAAGGGAGTGAGGTGGCGAAGGGGCAGGCGCCATTGAAGAGGGGGTTGGATGCACTGCTGAAGGAAGTCTACTTATTTTGTCCAGGAGGAGGGGCAGGGAGTGGCTGGAATGGGTATTCTGTGGGAATTTACTGGCTGTGGTATGATCAGAGGGTATGATCAGAGGGACTATAGTTGTAGTCAGTGATTGTGAGCCCTTTTCAAATCCCGGTGAGGCTTTTGACTGCTGAGCAGGAAGCAGCACTGTGGAGGTGGAAAAGCAGGGCATGAACCTGAGAGCCTCGTATGGTTCTGGATCCAACCCGGAAATGGGTAATTTTGTTTACTGACTAATACGTGCGTGAGAGCATGGATTCCGGGTTGGGCCTGCCTGCTTTGACTCTCAGTTCTACACTTAATCGTTGGGACCATGAGTCCATTGCTTCTCCTCTCTCTGTATCATCTACAAACTGGAGTAGGAGAATGCCAACCTTTAAGGGTTCTTGGAAGGAGGAAATGACCCGATGCACAAAGTGTTTCCGAGAGTGGCTGGCCCGTGGTAGGCACCCCAGTGATGCATTCACGTGGATGCTTCTGAGGGTGGAATGTGGAAACATTGCTGACTTTTGGTCCTTTCCAAAAATTACCTTAAACGATCATAAGAGATTAATTTACCTGACTTTGTTCCTCCCCAAACATCTCAGTCCGCCCCTCTAGAGACACTCGCTTCTGGTTAATTTAATGGATAGTGGTTGACCATCCGTATGCATGCAGCATTCTCCTCAGTGCTGGCAGCAGAAAACAAAAATGGCGGCATACATTCAAGGTCTCATCATAAAGGGTCTTCAATAGGGGGCAGTTGGTCCATACAAAAGAGTGTAGGAAAAATAGTCTATCTGTGACAAAGGACCACATGTGACAGAGAGAGAACAAGCAAGAAAGAGGTAATTACAGTGAATCCATAATCTCTAAATTATTAATGCTATTTTGATTTTTAAAGTACCTCTCAGTAGCAGATACAGAAATCATATATTTACGTATCTGTATTGATAAATTACATCAGACTTTTCCAATTATCTTATTTTAAATAACTTCAGAATGAGAGATGGTAGAAATTTTCCTTTAGTCAGGTTTCAAGGACTAGACTTGAATTCCTGAAGAGCAGCATTTATCCGAGGGAAGTTTTAAGGTGAGAGCGATGGAAGGTGGTAGGTACTTCAGATTGTTGGCAATTTCAGATCTAGAATTATGATATTTAATCCTGAGCCATTTTTATATCCTTCTAGGCAGGGAGCCACATTTCTGGTTTTTTTTTTTTTTTTTTTTTTTTT
The DNA here is from genome assembly GCA_028533885.1 of Nasua narica. NCBI lineage: Eukaryota > Metazoa > Chordata > Mammalia > Carnivora > Procyonidae > Nasua > Nasua narica. The sequence continues at coordinate 29,217,600 of CM052800.1, read as the reverse complement.
TTTTTTCAGGAGGTTCTAAAGGAATTTTTCAAAAAGGATCCTACTTGAACTCCTGGCTCACTGGAAGCCTCTAGACCAGTGAGTCCATTAGAAATACAGTGCGAGCCACATATGTGATATTAAATATTCTAATAGCCACAGTTGGTAAAAAGAAACAAGTGAAATTAATTTTAATCATGGATTTTATTTAACCCAATGTATGTTAGGTACTCTCATTTCAACATAGAACCCATATAAAAATTATAATTAAATCTTTTCTAGGGGCACCTGGGCGGCTCAGTCGGTTAAGTGTCTGCCTTCGGCTCAGGTCATGAATCCCTGGGGTCCTGGGTTTGAGCCACTTATCAGGCTCCCTCTGCCCCTGTCCCCTACTTATGCCCTCCCTCTCTCCCCTCTCTTTCTTTGTCTCAAGTAGATAAAATCTTTAAAAAAATAAAAAAATTTTCTATTCTTATTATACTAAGTTGTCCACACCTAGGTGTGTTTCTCACTGGCGGCACACCTCCCTTCAGATGAGCTGCATTGCATGTGCTCAGTCACCCATGGGGCCAATGGCTGCCATATTGGACCAGCTCGGCTCTACAACTTTGGGCTTTTCGGAGCCCTGTGTCATTCTGAGGCTACCAAAACGATGTCTGTCTCTTTGGTAATTTTTCAATAGTATTTTTATCATTTAGGAAAAATACGTAAGTGTAAAAATGTGAATTTATTTTGGATCTCACTTGCAGACAGTTGAGCTAATCATGCCCTTCTTCATGATGCGCTTTCATCACTGGTACATACAAAACATCTCTCTTTTTTATGTACTTCCTTATTTACTCCATTATTCCCTTACCTCCCTCCCCTTCTCCACCCGTAGGCAATCATCAAATGTGTTTCATGTGTAACTTTTTGGTCAAAAGTATATTTGTGATGTACCTTGTTGTTTTGTGTATATTTGTAATTTTTTTCCTTTAAATATTTTATTTATTTATTTGAGAGAGAAAGAGAGAAAGTGGGAGAGAGTAGGTCAGAGGGAGAAGCAGACTCCCTGAGGAGCCGGGAGCCTGATGCGGGACACGATCCCGGAACTCCAGGATCATGACCTGAGCCGAAGGCAGTTGCCTAACCAACTGAGCCACCCAGGCGCCCCTGTAATTTTTAAAGAGTATTTTTTTCATCCGCTGTTTTAAAAATCCATCCATAAGACTGTGTGTACAGCTAATGCTTAGTTTCTAACTGCCGTGTGGTGCCCCGTGGTATGACTCCCAACACATCTTCCCTCTCATAGACGGAACACACTCTACGGGAAGAGGGAACACAACACACTCTCCCCTCATAGAGTGATGGGGTCCTAGCGTGCCTCTGCTTCCCTGACGCCACAGTTAGTCCCACAGGGAATACCCTCACACACATCTTCCAATGGGACTGTGCAAAAGAAAATGTGGTATAAACAGTATTGCTGGCTCATAGGGCATATATAATTTACTTGTGAAAAAAAAATTGTTTTTCATATTTTTATTGAAATTTTGTTCAATGAAATATAATTTTGTTCAGTGAAAAATACAGGATTGCAGCTATTTGTTGAATTAGATCCTTTTGGCCAGTAGAGTGAATCAAATTATGGCTTATTATTATTTTTTTTTAGGGGTAGCTAACCAAGTCAATTCTTATATAATGTGTTTCTCAAACTATCCGTGAAAGAGGCCAAGCCTTCCCAGGGTGACCAGTTTGAAATCAGGGCCGAGTCCAAGTATAATCTTCATCTGCAAGTCTTGCTCCATCAGTAGAGTGTAATCTATTTTTTAAATGAATTAGTCATTGACACAGAAAGTGGAAGGAAAAAATTATTACCCTGAAAGAAAAACTCCCATCGGAAATTTACACAGAAAGTGCACTTTTTGCTTTTAGAAGTAATTTATACTGTTTGTTTCTCCAAAGGGAATTTCAAAAAAACAACAAAACAAACAATCCAAAAACACTGGCATTATCTTTCATTCAACTTTTCTCAGCTCCTGGCTGCGTGGTTAGGAACTCCCGTGGTAGTGTTGTCTAAAGGGAGGGGTCGGTGCTCTCAGTTCATTCATCCAAGCATGTCTGCAACACAGGAAGGCACACAGAGTTTGTTTCTACAAGGAAGAAAGCACAAATAGCTATGCAGGAGGAAGATCTCCACACTGTCCGATACTTTTCCCCAGTGACACCTGCCTATTTTGCGTGCAACAAGGAAGACTTCGACACAGCATTGGATTCGTCTGCTTCCAAGGAATGTTCTTCTCTACCCACTCTGAGATCTAAGCATCATTTGTGTGCTCTTAGCAGCCTATAGGTTCTAGTAATTTCTTTCAGAGGGAAAGTAGTGGGGAAAGCAGAGGGGGAAGATGCTTAGAACATACCAGAATTCAGGACCGGATAGACCGTCCTTTACACATGGACACTACCGACAGATCTGGGAAGCAGGAAATGGAGCTAACCGAGAACAAAAAAATCAGTTTCACAAGTGAGAGCTTAGAATTGGAGACAAAAAAGAAAAAAAATCCTATTTCTGTTGCATATAAATTTGGAATCCTTCCCATACAACCTGCAGATGAGAACTTTTAATGCTCCAAGAGCATTTTTCTGATAGGAAAATAATTTTAGCCTGTACTTTTTAGCTGAACTTCAGCCAAATTTTAGCTGAACTTCAAGGCCTAGCGGGTTAACTGGTGCCTTTGCGGGTGAATAAAAAGTAGCTAATGGTTATTCTCTTCTTTTTTGGATGTCATACAAAGCAGAGCCCCACTGAGACTCAGTAGGCATGATGCTTAGTGGTACATATTCTCCCTCCCTCCTTCCTTTCCCTCCCTCCCTCCCTTCTTTCCGTCCTCTCCTTTGTCCTCCTCATTCCTGTAGTTGTCATTCATATAGATATTATCTAGGTAGCTTCTTTAAAAAAAAAAAAAAAGATTTTCTTTATTCATTTGAGAGAGAGCACAAGTAGAGAATGAGAGAGAGAGGGAGAAGCAGACTCCCCCCTGACCAGGGAGCCTGAAGCAGGGCTTGATCCTGGGACCCTGAGATCAGGACCTGAGCTCAAGGCAGACGCGCTTAACTGATTGAGCCAACCAGGCATCCCAGGTAGCTTCTTAGTTTCAGAGACTGAGATATGAAAAAAGGGAACCTCTCCCAACTACATTCACTTACCTCCAGAGAACTTACACTGCCCACCCACTGTGGGAGTCATGTGTGGGAGCCATGCTTGTGGTACCTTCGTTGATTGAAATCAGAAGCAGAACAGGCGTGACCTTTGCTTTAAGTCACTTCGATCTGCTTAATTTGTGACTAATCGCATCACTGGGACACTGTTTCCAACCTTTTTGCTTTTGGGAGCCCACAGTTTAAGCACCAGATAGTTCTTTTATCCTAATCTTTACGGACGGGAAGCGCTTCTACACTTTGAGCACTTCTTGATTGTTTGAGATTTTTGAGAATAATTACTCCATTTACTTGTCCTTTCCTGGAATTTTGGCTCCATTGCCTAATATTGTCTTATGCTAGGTTCTATTTTGAGAAGCATAAAGAAATGACACTTTCTACACGTGGATCCTTGGCAGATGGGATCCACAAATACCC
>CM052800.1:29191408-29213509 GCA_028533885.1 Nasua narica | reverse complement strand
GGACGGGAAGCGCTTCTACACTTTGAGCACTTCTTGATTGTTTGAGATTTTTGAGAATAATTACTCCATTTACTTGTCCTTTCCTGGAATTTTGGCTCCATTGCCTAATATTGTCTTATGCTAGGTTCTATTTTGAGAAGCATAAAGAAATGACACTTTCTACACGTGGATCCTTGGCAGATGGGATCCACAAATACCCCTGCCTCTTTTCAGTAGCCTCAGCATCTCTGAAAGACTCAGAGCTCCGTATGTCACCACTCTTTCACTGCCGGAAAAGAAGAACGAAGCTGTCACACAGGTGTGGAGCCGCTAATTGGTTTTGCCATTTTGTTTTCCGCTGGAGAATCTTTGCTTTTCTCTCCTGACCTAGATTTGGAGGGGCTGAGGGAGGACCACGGTACAGATCAAAGAATTCAAGCCTCAAATCGAACAAATGGCTTCATGTTGCTTATGGTCGGTTGCATCCTGGTAGATATTTCTTGAGGTTTGTAAAAAACTAGGCCCAACACAGTTTGTGCATTTTTTTTTTTTTTAGGATTTATTTATTTATTTGAGAGAAAGAGAGCAAGCTTGAGCAGGGAGAGGGGCAGAAGGAGAAGGAGAATCCTCAAGCAGACCCACTGTGTGCAGAGCCCGATGCAGGGCTCAATCGCAGGACCTTGAGATCATGACCTGAGCTGAAATCAAGTCAGATGTTTAACCGATTGAGCCACCCAGACACCCCGGCATTTGGTGTTTTTTTTTTCTTTAAAGATTTTATTTATTTATTTATTTATTTGACAGAGAGAGAGAGAGAGATCACAAGTAGGCAGAGAGGCAGGCAGAGAGAGAGGAGGAAGCAGGCTCCCTGCTGAGCAGAGAGCCCGATGCGGGGCTCTATCCCAAGACCCCGAGATCATAACCTGAGCCGAAGGCAGAGGCTTTAACCCACTGAGGCACCCAGGCGCCCCTCATTTGGTGTTTTTGACAAGAGTCAGAGATGAGGTTAAGATGCTTGGCTTGATGGGTGGTAGAAAATGAACACGTGATAATTGATGAAGTTACGCTTCAACAATACGCTGTTTTAGAAAGAGTTTGGGAGTGTGAGAGTTAGGAACCTGGGTTTCTTGACCCTATAATTAAGATGCCTGTAGGTTTGGGTTTGAATATGATTTTCCAAAGCTAATCATTAGAAGCTGTTTCTTTTCTAGGTGCTAATTCAGTTTCCTGCCATTATATAAATGAGTCAGGATCAATTTCACCTGCTAGTAATGCAAGACTCTAAAATAACAGTGGCTTATTACAATAGAAATTGATTCCCCTTTCACATAGAAGCCTGGCAGTAGCAATTCACTGACCCCAGGAACCCAAATTCCTTGGCTGTACCGCTCCACCATCCCTAAGGGTGTAGCCTGCTTCCCCGTGGTTCAAGGCAGCGTGTCTCTTCCAGACAGCAAGAATACACGGTGCCTACCAGCTCTTCTATAAGGAAGGTCCTGCAAAGCTGCCATATAGTTCTTGTACTCACTCCCCAGTGATTAGAATGTTGCCTGCCTGGTCACACGGAGCTGCAGGGGAGACTGGGAAATGTATTCTGTATTCTGAGCAGCCAGGTGTCCAGTCGAAAGTTTCTATTGCTTTGGAAGAAGACACTGGATATTGACGAAGAACTTCCAGTGTCTCCCGCAGGTGCCTTATTTATGAGACCCCCAAATGCCCCTCCTAGGCAAAGGGAATAGTACAGACTGGTTTGCCCAGTTAACTTTATTATTTAAAAAAGAAAGTTTACATTTAATAACCTATTGTACAGCACAATTACACTTTAGAACAAAATTTACAAAATAAAATCTTTACCGAGATGCAATGTAAAACCTTTATTATCAGTTTACTGCCTTTTTACTTCCAATGCTGTTTCCAGCATGCTAAGATTTGATGCTTAGGAAAAAAGTTTCTTTTGATAAGATTTGATGCTATTTCCAGCATGCTCAGATTCGATGCTTAGGAAGGAGTTTCTTTTTGATAAACTACATTTATTAGATAACTAAAACTTAGTAAATTTTTGGAACAAGAAATTAAATTTCTTCTCAACTCCATGGCTCTAGCTCATGATATTTTATTGGTTGAAATGTATTCATATCCTTTATATACAAAGCTGCTTCAAATTCTCTTTTGGTTTAGGTAGAAAATAAATATCTCAAGGAGTAATAAAAAATAACTTTTACCCTGATCCTTTTCATTGTATTTTTAACAGGTAATCTCAGGAAAACATTTTGCTCTGAATTCCTCTACCCCATCCGTAGTCTAGAAATCCTATTTTATATCAAATATTAAACCTTGTCCAATAACCACTCTGGCAGATGGAACAGATTAGTTCAGTTATGCTAATATATTTTTTCTATGAGGGGTAGAGGGAGGGAGAGATAGAGAATCTTAAGCAGGCTCCATGCCTAGCACCTGACATGGGGCTCAAACTTATGACTCTGAGATCATGACGTGAGGTGACATCAAGACTCAGACACTTAACTGACCAAGCCGCCCAGGCATGCCTTTGCTGATATTTTTAAGGGTACTTAACCTTTAAAAATGCACTTAACAAATAGGATGGTTCCCAAACAAATTACACAGAGATTTCTCCAGTCAGCGAGGTTTCCCAACCTCATCAAGTCAGTTCACATGGTTGAAATCTTTCTTCATCTGTAAAATGGGCATAAGATCTCTTCTACCTGTGTTGCAGAATTTGGTGGTACCGAATGAGTTTGGATAAGTTACAGCACTTCGAAAGTCCTGTCATGCCCTAGAAATACATTTTTTGTTCACGTATCAGAAATAAAATATATACATTTAATCTATGGGAATACAGTTCTGTGTCTCCCACAGGTAGGTTTTGATTTTGGAAAAACTAGCATGAATTCAACCGTACTCTTTTAATGCACCTGATAAAAGACCACATGGTAGTTTGTTGGAGAATGTTCTATTTCCTAGCTTCTCAGTAATCATCTTTTGTCCTCATAGATAACAGAGATGAGAAGTCAAGTCCTCGTAGTCCATCATTTAGAGTAATAATGACCTCGAAGTTGGTAAGGCGACCCTGGAATAGTTTCCACCTTGTCCTCTTTGCTACTGCGTATCTGCGTGAGGAGGTCCATTGAAGACCCTGACAAAATAATGCGGCCCAAATCGGCTCCATTTAACATACTCTCAAAGCTGTCTACCTTGAAAGAGTAGGTAGCCAGTAGTAATTCTGTCTATCTAATTGTTTGTAAGCCAAAGAAAGATTCGTGCCTGCGATGGTATTTTGTCTTCTTTTCTCCAAGTGCTCACTGTGAAACAGTAACAAATAAGGAAGTTGTGTGGTCGGGTTGACTAAGGCTATGGCAGCTGGACACATTCTCTAAGTAATGTGCAGTTACCCTTGGCTTAATTTCCGTCTAATCGTCGATCTTTCTAGAACACTGTGTTTAGGATTAAGCACTGAATACCCAAACATCAAAGCATCAAATCAGGTCTGAATTGTTGATCTTCTTGCCCAGTATAATCATCCCATCTGGTTTTGAGTAAGATGTATTCCTGCTAGTCAGTCGGCGTACTCAGACAACTGGAGAAAGGACTAATAAACCTGCCTACCAATTTTATATAAATATGGTGTGATCTTTACGCTTTAAAATTATCAAAAAAGTGGGGTTACCTGGCTGGCTTAGTTGGAAGTATGTAACTCTTGATCTCAGGGTTGTGGGTTTGAGCCCTATGTTGGGTCTAGAGATTACTAAAAAACAAAACAAAACAAAACACAAAAAACTTCTAAAAAATAAAAAATAAATAAAATTATCCCCCAAAATGCTGATTTGTTCAAGAGCGTGCCTACCTGCATTCATTCTCCATTCATGATTGTGGTTAGATTTAGGATTTTGGAGATTGGCTGTTTCAATACACATTTTTCCCAGCTCTTGTTAGAAAAATAAAATTGAGGTTACTGGAATGGCCAATAGCTTTCTTGAAGTAAAATATGAGTCTCCACTCAAGTTTTAAGTTTAAGTTTTTATAAGGTCTTTTTTGGGGGGTAGGGGTGGCCATTAAGCCTGTGATTTCTCAGAGATGTTTGTAAATTGTACTGCTTTGTACTTTGCACACACTTTAAAAGGAAATCGTGTTCTTAGGTTATATTTCATATCACCTTGAGATTTTAATATCTCCTTTCATAACTTGTAAGAAAGTACATGTTTTATTGTACGTTTGGGTACTTAGAATGAGAGCTGATGATATTTATTTATTATTTAAAAAATTTTTTTAAAGATTTTATATATTTATTTGACAGAGAGAGAGGTAGCAAGAGAGGGAACACAAGCAGGGGGAGTGGGAGAGGGGGAAGCAGGCCTCCCTCGCTCTGGCGGCCTCGAATCTTCTCCTAGACCATTCAGCCCTCGCTCGAGTGACTTTTTGGTTGTAACGACATGACATTTCATTCCCTCTGCCGGGAATGCTATTCTCTCGTCGCCTCACAAGCCCGGCCCCTTGTAGTTTAGGGGTACATTGTTCCTCAGAGAACTTCCCAGACCATCTTGTCCAAATAGCCACCCCATCCCAGACACAATTGATCGCATTTCCCATTGATTCGTGACCATATGCCCAGCTTCTAGAATAGTACTTGGCATTTATAGGAGGTCCCCCCATCTGAAAAGTGAATGACTGTGCGGATGAATGAATGACCAAATGAATAGACATTCACATTTTTTATTTTGTGGAACCAGTAGTTAGATGGAGTCTAATGGGAAAGAATTACTACCTTTTGGTCCTTAAGCCAGTGGTTCTTAAAGCCATAATCCCAAACCAGCAGCACGGACTCAGCGTCACCTGGGAATTGTTGGAAATGGGGATTCTTAGGCCCTACCCCAGACCGGCTGAGCCAGAAACTCTGGGGGTGGTACCCAGTGATGGCTTCTAGCAGATTCTCCAAGTGACCCTGAGGCTTGAGAACCACTGCCCCAGGTCACTGGTGCTGGAATGGATCCATGTGAAGCCCCCCTGTATCCCCAGCCCTGAAACAATGCCTGGCACAGAGTAGACGGGACATATTTGCTGGGTGAGTTACTCTATCTCCTCTTTCCTCGTGGCCCCCTCACCCCATGCCTTGCACGTCCAAGGGGCTGGAGGGAAGGGAGTGAGTGCCAGTCTGAGGACCCAAGGGAAGCCTTTTGTGCTCTGCACTGCAGACCTTGCCAGATTTAGAATCTCAGCTCATCCATTCCTTCTTCCTGTGGCCTCTGCAGCAGCAGAGGAAATTTCCAGCTGCTGCTAGATGCTAATTTGTTCTCATCTGACCCTGGAGTTCCTGCAAGTTAGCACAGGGGAGAGGATAATTGGAGGTGGGCTTACCTCTCATGCGGCTCCACTGGGAAGGGGAGAAGGGGAGTGGGGAGTGGGACGCTGTGACGAAGGCGAAGACAGGCCCAAGTGCAGCCAGGCCCACAGCTCTGGCTCCTGAGGTGGCGGGAAGGGACGGGCCTTTGCAGCTCACAGATGGGCTCCTTGTTCCCATGCCAAGTAATTGCTCTTGGCCCAGGAGGCTGTCAGCACAAGAGGGACTTTCTGGGGCTCTCAGCCTTGCTATTTTTATACTCTGACTTCCAAGCCCTGCTTCCAGAATGAGGCCACCAATGACGAAGGACCACAGAGCGTCTTTGAAAGAACACTCATGGCCTTCAACCCCTACCTGCTGAACCATCCTGTCAGCCTGTGACAGTGCCTTCGGCCTGACGCGGTGATGACACATTGGAGCCCCTGTTAGGTGCAAGATCGTGGAGGGAGGGAAGGCGGGACCACTAGGGGGCATCCTAGTGTCCACGGTGCGCTGGAGGTTGGAATGTGATCCTCAGGCTTCTGATGGGGAGGGGCTGCAGCTCTGGGGTTGCCCAGATGACTGAAAGCAAAAGAGGGTCCTACAGAAAGACTACACTGGCAGTGGCCTTCTGTGGACTGACCCAGACACGGGTGGTTCAGGGCTCAGGGCCAGTCCCCTGGGGCAAATCCGTGTGCTCTTGCCTCAGGAGCTGTTGGACGGTAGTCGGGTCCTCAGGCTGTCTCAGAGCCCCAGACTTCCAGCCATTGTGGTCTTTGGTTTTCACCCCTCTGTATTCACTTTCTCAATTCCCCCAAGCCGTCCATACTGATTTTTCTCAGGTGTCAGAAGAAGTAACATCCATGTAAAACGTGGTCTTCCACCTTGGCTTTAAACCAGCTGTCCTCCCTGAGCTGTAGAAAGGGGGTGACATGATTGTGTCCCTCAGAGGGTAGCTGTGGGCCCTCCATGAGCTCCTGCGGTAAAGAAGGAATAAAGGATCCAGGTACTTGGGCCTGCAGTCAGTGTCAGGACCCTTGTTACTTTTTCTGTTGACGGCAGTATTGTTACCCTCTCTTAGAACCTTCTGGCAACGCAGATAGCTCTTGGGTTTCAGCCTCGAAAGGCCTGGATTCTTGTCCCGGTTTGCGAATATTCCCTCCCTGGCCTTCTAGCCGGCATTGGCTGAGCATTAAATATGGCAACATGTGTGAAGGTGTGCTTTACTTTATGGGTAGGGGACTTTTATTTTGTAATGAAGGCCCTGGACTCACAGTGGGAGGAGATATTCCAGAATTAGACAAAAATAAGGCAACTTTATTCTTTTGGGGTTGGTGTGTATTTGAGAGAAACCCAGGAAAAGTTGAGCACATCTGCTTTTTATATAGACATAAAGATTTTATTCATTTATTTGAGTGAGAGAGAGAGGGAGCATGAGCAGTGGGGACAGGAGCAGAAGGTGAGGGAGAAGCAGACTCCCTGCTAAGCAGGGAGCCAGGTTCGGGGCTCAATCCCAGAACCCTGAAATCATGACCTGAGGTAGAAGCTTAACCGACTGAGCCATGTGCACGTCCCGCAAATCTGCTTTAAAGGAGACGATGGGACACGAGTCTTTACTTTTTAAATTATGAAGTATTTATGTTTTTCCTTACACATTAATTGAGAGACAGACCTTTGAAGAAAGCCACGGCCAGCCAGGGAAGAGGCCCAGCAAAGTAGGATGGGTAGAATCTGGAATCTGGTCCTACCTGACCTCAGGTCCTCAGAGCCCAGCCCTGCTGAGGGAGTCCGGTGGACCTTCTTCTCCAGAGAAAGAGCCACCTTAAGATTACCTTCTTTTATCTTTATTCTTTGAACCAGATAATTGTTTAATCCCATAAATTCCGTAGTGAGCATTTTCCTTTGGACATATGAAAATATTTTTTATGGTGGGTTTAGTGAACTTAATATATTATATTGTTGGCTTCAGAGACCTATGATGATAATAATAGCAATAACGGGGCGCCTGGGTGGCTCAGTCGTTAGGTGTCTGCCTTCGGCTCAGGTCGTGATCCCAGGGTCCTGGGATCGAGCCCCACATCAGGTTCCCTGCTCAGCGGGAAGCCTGCTTCTCCCTCTTCCACTCCCTGTGCTTGTGTTCCCTCTCTTGATGTGTCTCTCTCTGTCAAGTAAATAAATAAGAAATCTTTAAAGAAAAATAATAGCAATACGAGTGAACATTTTTTTAAAATATCTATTTTAGAGAAAAAGAGCTAGTGTGGGAGAGGGGCAGAGGGAGAGGAGAAGAGAGAATCTCAGACAAACCCCCCATTGATTACAGAGCCCAGTATGGGGCTCGATCCCACGACCCTGAGATCCTGACCTGAGCTAAAACCAAGAGTCGGACACTCAATACCTGAGCCGCCCAGGAGCCCCAACAGTGAACATTTATGTGGTAAATATGCCTATTCTATGTCAACCTTTATTCTGAGTGTTTTAGGCAATACCCAGTGATGTAGAGTCGATACCGTTTTGATCCCCATTTTCCAGATAAGCATCTGAAGCCCAGAGAGATTGCGTAACGTGTTGGAGGTCATTCAGACAATGAGTGGCCAAGCCGAAATACCAAGGCCCCATAGCGAGGTCACATTTGGCCGCCGTGCCGGCTGCATGACGCCATATTCAGAGTCTTCGCTGAGTCCCCTCAGGTCTAGTTTTACCAGAGTATTTAAAAATACTCTTCAGGCTTTCTAGAGATTTCTGCATTTTAACTCTCCTATAATCTTTCCTTGAGTAACCCCTTCTACACCCACAAAATCGGTCTGCGTTCCAGTCCTGAGGTTGGGTGACCGGGGTGAAATCCCGTGGTTTGCTTCCTGCTGCCCGAGGCTGACCGGATCTTGTTCCACAGCAACTCACCCAAAAAGGAGAGAGTTCTCTAGGCTTGGAGGTCTTTTAGGATATTCCCGCTGAAAACCAAGAATCCTGTGACTTCAGAACTCCAGGCAGGTCTGTCAAGACGTGGCGCATGACAGGCAACTCAGTTTGAGGGAACTTCTGAGGACCAGAAGAGCAATGAAACCATCAGACCTTGTTGCCTTTCTGCAACCTCAGCTCCTTGGCTGTCAGCAAAGCTTCGCTAAGTAGTTTTCTGAGAATCAAAAGGGGTTGCAACTTTCTCCTCTTACCACCCGGTGTTTATAGATTTTTCCTCTTATCGATCGAGTCTGCAAGCCCTTCTTCATGCCGTATGCACTGTGGTACTCATGTGAGGACAACCGTTTTAAGCTGCTTTGCAATATTTGGATTAATCTTTTGGCAAAAGTGGCTTCTTGGGATTTAGCTCTCCTGGCCCCTCCGTACGTTTGGTTTAGCTATGGCTCCAAACTTTACTTTAAACGATAGCAATAATAATAAACCTGATCCCTGTTTTCAAGGAAAATTGCACATATAAGGCCAGTATTAGAAATAGATAAAAATGGTACTGCTGTGGTCAGAAGGGTCAGGAAAGGCCTGGAATCCCGCCTGCCTGCACTGCTGTCTTCCTCCCAATTTGATGGTAACAGTTGAAAACCGCAGACCTGTTGAATAAGGTCCAAAGTACTTACTTAAATGTATACATAATTTTATGTAGGAAAACAAAGGAAATTGGGGCTATTTAGGTTAAACAAAATGCACTGTAATGAGGCTAAAGGCATATTTCTTACAATTTCCTGTGGACCCTATCAATAAAAAAAGAACCAAAGTCTCAACTCAAGAGTCTCTTGGCCACCAGCCCAAGACTATTTCCAGTTTGTCTTATTATGTTTCCTTTTATCCATAAGAACATTCACATCCACCATCAAAGGGAAGTAGACATTGCTATTCCTGGGGGTTGTGAGATTGCTCTGTTTTGTGGAACTGCACAGAGCTGATTTCTTCAGAATTCTGCTTTTGCTAAGATCCAGGTCCCATCATTCAAAGACTTCATTCATTCATTCCTCCTTCCTTGTTTATTTATCCTTCCTTCCTTTCTTCCTTCCTTCCATCCATTCATCCATCCACCACCCATCCAACTCATTATTGGTGAACGCTTGCCATACTAGGTGTTGGGAATATGATAATGTTCAGACAGACACGATGCCTCTTTGCCCTCACAGGGCTTACATCCCTTAAAACTCAATGTGGGGTGATGTAGAAGGGATTCTGTAAATGTTTCTGGAACTGTTAATAATATTGTAAATGGGCTGACCGACCGCACTTTCTCCATCATAATCATACCACTGTCATCAGTTTTTAGCAATGGGATAAATCCCCTTTTAGTTTTTATTCCAGCAAAACCTCAGCAGAGATCTTGGTTTCTGTCCTGGGATCTGATGTGATTCCATATTCTGATACACGCTCACATCCTAGCTGAAGAGACAGCTAGGATAAATGTATAAAACTCAGGCCCTCGAACCTCAAAAACCACAGAAATGGTACCTGGCATTCTCTTTATGTCCTCTCAAGTCCCAAAGCTTGGTTCCGTAAGCGACTAGAATGAGACAAGGAAATACCCTTGGTAGGATTTTCCCCACTCTTAATCCGGATACGCACGTATTTTCTTTTTCCTGTCCCCGTTGAGATGCGAAAAATCAGAACAACACCCCCCCCCACCCCCTAAAAAGGATACAGGACAAAAGAGTGTATACATGTTTGTTGTGAGTGGTTTCTGAAATTTGAAATAAGTTGAAACTATTTAGTTATGCTTGATTTCCTGTCGGGGGAGGGGAAATGTCCATCATAATTTGAGATGAGTGGCAGATTGGCCTCTTGGGCAGACTTAAATGAGAAACGTGAATGCTGGGATGCCAGACGGAGGCACAAACGCACATCTGTGCCCTTAGTCTTAATCAGCCTCTTTGTCTGGTTCGTTGTCCCCGCGTTGCCGCTGCCCAAGGGATGCAGGGACCTTTGCGCAGAGCGAGGCCCACGTGCTTCTCTCTTGAATTACTGAGACGCGCCCCCGGCTCTTGCCAGCAGCCCCACCGGAAAACGGCCCGATCCGTGGACAAAAGTGATCCCCAGGTTGAAACACGAGTTTCTTAACTTTTACTCCCTAGGTGTATACGTTGATGCAGCTGCCTGTGATTTCCCCACTATGTCTCCATCTCTGTGGATTTCCTCCTCTACTTCCTTGTCTCTCCTCTTTTCTCTGGCGCTTCAACTCATCTCATAGTCAACTCAAAGAAGGCCAAAATGAGATTCTGAAAAGCACACAAGTATCCAGTAAACTGATAAAATATGGAAACAGGCCAGGGATTGCTGAAATTGCCCAGCACATGTATTTTATCACCCACCCCCCCACCAACTCCCCACAGTGTTTAAAACATTATTTTTTTGAATCTGAACGCCTTCGGACTTTGCACTTGCTTTCCAGTTTGCCACAATCCCCACCCTTCTCTGTTGTCATCCAAACCCACCCTCCATGTATTTACGTTACTAGACTTGAATTCCAAGGCTTTTCTAGTCTGCCTTCCTTAGGAATCATCTGGGTGCAAATTAGAATTCTAGAGCATTACAAAAAACATTGCTGCTTTGTAGATGTTTACAGTCAAATGGGAGGAGTTGTGAAAGCCAAGGGAAGTTATAAATACAGTACTCATTTACAGAAAGTGGTTGAAGAAAATGACACTTATACTCATTGCTGAGAATGGTATAAGAGACCAACCAGTAAGTCTTACTGATCTATAAAGGAGTCAGTAGATTTTGTGTTAACCTTGCAAATTTTGCTTAGGTAGTTGATATCGGCTGATGGAGCTTTAGCTGGTTCATAGGGTTCTTGAAGCTGGAAGATGACCTGATCGTGGGTCCTTTATGTCTGTGTTCTCAAGTGTCAGCCCTCCTTTCCAGTTCTCATTTCTTTCCATATGGCCCCCTTTATTGTACTTCATGTCCACAGGATGGCTTTAGTTCTCCTTAGTGCTATGGACATACCTGCCTATGGAATTCTCCAGACTCTTAGTGCCGAAAATGGAACACTGTCATTGTTTCCTCTTTTAAGAAAACCCTCTTGTTTTCCATTTCCCAGCAGATATATGGAGTGATCACTGCTTTCAGACCGATCCAGATTTGCCGCCCGGCTGGAAGAGAATCAACGACATCGCTGGGACCTACTATTGGCACATACCGACAGGGACGACTCAGTGGGAACGCCCCGTCTCCATCCCAGCCGATCGTCACGGTTCTAGGAAAGGGTCACTTAGTTCTGTAACGTCATCTCCCACCCCAGAGCACGAGGTAAAATGGAGCATCTTTTTAACAGCTTAGTAGGGTGGCCGTGACTTGTGTGGTTTCTCTTTAGACTTGTTGCTTCTGCCCCAGCAGGCCATCGAGGTAAGTTTTTCGATTGTCATACGTGCTGCATTGGAAACCCCAAAATGCTTCCTCTTGGCGTAAATAGCGTCAATTACTATCATTCAGGGCTGTTCTCATTTTTCTCATGGCTTTTGGTCTCTGGAAAACAGCATCCTAGGTAGAGAAAGTAAGGGAGGCTGATTAATGAGAAGTAGTGAAGATTCCCTGGGGCTCACTGAACCGACCCTTTACTCTGCAGGTGCCTTCGCTTGGTGCTCCCCCATAAAATATTTACACACGGAAGAACATCTCTTGACTAGATGTGTTATAATTGCTGCATATCTTATTAGCCCTGGGCCCGTTTGACTGCATGGAGGGGACGTCTACAAGAATAACCCTGGAGAGCCCTTCAGTGCATAATTTCTGTTGTTTTTTTTTTAAAGGATCTGTTTATTTAGCAGAAATGACAGGATTTTAGACATAAATAGCAACATAAATTTCTGCTGTCCCTGAGAGGGAGGAAAGGCGATGTTTAAACAGAGAATGGAGGCATGAGAAAAAATTGCACTGTGGTAGTTCCTAATACAGAGATTCTTGCGGCAAACCTTTGTGAATCCTGGTGACAGAATATTCAAGAGCATGGCCTTTGGAAAAGGTTACAGTTAAGCAATGACTTTTTCCAGAAAAGTAATTGGAACCCTAACCCACAGGACTGTCCGATTATAGCCTTTCGTTCTTTCAACAACCCGTGTTCTTTGATCTCAAGGCCTTGGAGAGGGGTTCCAAACCAGGCCTCCCCCCAGCAGAGCCCCTCCGTGTCCTCGCCACCATTCTCACGCTTCCTGGCTTCGGGAGTAGACAGAGGCTAGTTTCCTCCATTTGGGCTTACGGACTTGCTCTCCTCTCCTCAGGGAGGCCGTAGGACCTGCATTCCAGGCGCGTTCCTGCTAGTCCAGGGCTTCAGCTCCTCCCTTCCCCAGCCGGGGCCTCAGATTCTCGGTCTTTCGAGTGGCGGGTTGGGGTGCGCGCTTCCCTCCGTGAGAGACGAGGGCCTGGGTTGGTTGGCCCTTGAGCTTGATAATCAGGCACACGCTTCCATGCTACTGAACCACGTGGGACTTTGTTGCTTATCACTGGCAGCTTCGGTAACTTTTTATTGAAGTATCATGTTGCTCTTCACGGAGCAAATTCCATTCAGTTATTCGTCTTGTGTCGGGTGTGCTGGGGACAAAGATGAACCCCAAGGCACTTAGCATGACATGGAGTCCTCCTGCCATCCCAGCCTAACTGTGTCCTGGCGTTTCTCCCTGGACCACCAAGTGGCCTTCCAGAAGGCGAGCCAGCCAGGATACGGCCTCTGGTCTCACCCTCTCTCTTTCTCACCTGGACGTCTTTCCTCTTGGCATTTTTGTCCGACTTTCTTTCTCCATTCCAGGGCTTTGTCCCTCTGTTATGACCCTTCACCTATCTTCACATGGGAGTGCCCTACGACGAGGGAGTGCAAGGACGGGAAAGGGCCAGCTGATCCCAGTATCCATGTGTCACAGACAGGGAAACTGAGACGCAGACAGGTCAGTGACCAGCGACACCACTGGGTCTCAGGGATCCTGAATGCTCCTGAATCCCAGGCCAGGGTTGTTCTCCCTCAGCTTCGCTGGCCTTGAGGTTCCAGCCGACTGTGCTTTCTCAGGTCCCGAGAGTGACATCAGGCTCTTTGAGATGTCACTTTTGTCCCAGGAACCTCTTGTCCTCTGCATGTAGAAGAAACGAAGTTCTTCTTAAAGCCTGTCTCCCGAGGCCAAGGTGTGGGTGTGGTAAAGTCCAAGGAGGGCAGCCCAAGGTTTTTGGGACTCGGATTTTTATTTCTTCGATGAACATGGCCGGTTTTTGCTTCTGTGTTTTCTGCAGAAAATCTTGGGAAGTGCACATCACAGGTGGGCAGCTGGCCCTGGGGAAGGATGGTCAGGCAGCAGAGTCCGCCTCTAATCCCTGAGCGCCCTCCTGATGCCTGCATGGGCCTCTTCTTTCCCCTTCTCTGCACCCGCTTCCCATCCCCATCCTGGCTACCTCTCGGGGCCCCTTCCCAGGCTCAGACTGTTACCGTGGCCCTCGCTTCCTGCTTCCTCTCCTTGAGTTCAGTGTTCCCTTAATGTGGCCACAGCGCTCAGTTGTGGCTTTCAGTGTATTTTCACAAATGTCCTCTCACTTGTTCCCTTCAAGACAGAGAAGACGGCTAATATGTTCCTTATTTAAGACAAGAGTTAACTAAAGCTCAGCAAGCTCCGTAAGCATGAAGCTTGGGGTAGGAGGGGACGTGTGTCTAGTTCTTGGACTTGGGTGCCATGCTCTGTCCAGGTACTGTGTGAGTTTCTACCTTGCTGTCCGTCCCATGCCCCTCTTCTGCTGTTGACCATGCCATCGTGTTGGCCCTTATCCCAAAGGAACTTTGGTAAAGGATGAGTCATTTCTAGCTTCCGAGACAGAGAGCGCAGGTGCCTCTCCTACCCAGCACTTCAGCAAACCGATGGGATGGATATTCTTCTGATTAGCCTTCGATTGTTCACTGCATACACATTTTCTCCCTGTACGTAAGGCCATCACGTCCAAGAACTGAGCACACTTAAAAGACAGTATGTTAAAATCCTAGAAGCAAAGGTAGGAGCAGGTTGAGAGGAGAGGGGAGCCGGGGAAGACCCAGCCTACCGTATACCCAGGTGGTGTAGACGCTGACATGCATATTAAGCCAGAGGCACCAAGGGTAATGGAGCGTTGATGGTGCCAAGCTCATGCCTTATCTCATGACTCCCGATAGAACCCTATGCCGGCGGGTACTGTCGCTGTCATTTGCTTTCTGTCTTTGACCACACTGAGACTGAGAGGCGAAGCTTGCCTGAGGTCACGCACCTATTAGCTGTGGACTGAAGCTTCAGTGAAGGTCTGCTGACCAAGACCCCACCCCAGCCTTCATGGTCCTGTGTACTGGGCGGACTTGGTGAGTCTCACAGCTTTTCATCTCAACCCAAGGGCAGGCAGTGTCCTAGGCAGAGCCCTCTAGAAAATGACTTCTCTTGGTAACATTGTCTCAGGTGCTAATGACAGTGGAAGAGAAATGATTATTTCTCTGACACCGTTTCTTTGATCCCTGAATAGAATCTGTTTCATACTAATTTGGAACCGTGAGAGAAAGCAAAATGCGAAGGACAAGAAGAAACTTGTAATATGTCATGTTAGAAATGCATATTTTATTTAGCTTCCCCCCCACCCCCGAGCTCACTTAGAGGGGAAAAAAAAAAATCAAGTAAGTGCCAAATCTGTTGATTCTGCTTCACAAAAGTTTAGTACTGAAAGCTTCCTTACGGTTTGAAAATTTTACATTTCACATTCCAGAGTTCGCTGGGAAAGTGCTAATAAGCACAGTGGGTAATGTTTCCTCTGCGTTCACAGCAGTATTTTCTAAAGTTTATAAACTGTCCAGGAAGCATTTGCTATTGAAATTTGGCCCATAGTGATCTCCCTCCACCGCCCCCAATCCATCGATTTCCAAATTACTTGGAATTTCCAAATTACTTCCGTATTTTAGAGAGGAGAAGGGAGCCGCACAAAGTATTTTTATGAATCACTGTTGGCCTGTAGGCAAGTCTTGCCTTGTAGTGTTTCCCACTGAAGGGGATTCCTGGTTCCTGAAGAGGAGAAGTATGGAGGAGAAAGTGTGTGTGAAGCAAGGGGAGGTGGGATCATTTCTTAGAACTGTGATCTTGATCATAAGTCACTCGCTTCTTTCTGCGTTACTCCCGGGGTCTATCAGGGCCCTGAGCCGCTAACTCCCTAAGAGGGAAAATTCCAAGTATTACATTAGAATCTGTGCAATTTCATAGACATTTAGAAATAAAATGAAAACACAAAGGAACTATTCTGTCATCTTTTTACTGAACTCCTGACCCAATCATGACTGGCAGGAACCTTCAAGAAGGGCCTAGTGAATGCTACGGCAGTGATTCTCAGTCTGTGAGCCAAGGACAGTGGCCAAGGTGACCTCTGAGGCTTGTAAAATATTTTGATTCATTGGTCCCCACCCAAGGCCACCAAGCTAGACTTTCTAGAGGTGGGCCCTGAAATTCTGCCTTTATCGTAAGCTTTCCAGGTGAGTCTTTGTGGAGTAAGTGCAGGAGCTGGCCCTCTAATGAATCTAATGTCCTCATCTTTGTATGTCACTTCCTCTTTGGACTTATCTTAGCTTCTCTTGGGAATTACCGCTCTCATCCCTCTGCTTTGAAAGTCCTTTATTCCATAGTGTCAGTCCCCGGGGTCATCACCACCTTGAGGAGCTAAGGCTCCAAGGCTCTCCTCGGACTCAGTGTGATCACTTTGACCAGGCATTGGGTGCTTCATCTGGTCAAGGTCAAGAAAAGCACCGGGAGAATATGTCGCCACCTGTAACTCTGGCCCCAGAACATTCCACTGTGCAAAGATTTAGCTGCATTGCCTGAAAGATGATCAGTTGGGAGGTTATCGCTCATGGAACACGGTTTCTGTTCTTCTTTGACTAGCCTTGTCCTTGTCCGATGTCTTTGTCCTCTCTGAGGTGCCCACCCGCCTTTCCCTCTCTCACTGTCTTTTTCTTTGTCTCATCTCTTCTTTCATCTCTCACTCCCGCCATGCAGACCACAGACTTTCTGTAGAACCAAACAATCTCTTTAGGGTGTCTTAAAAAAAAAAAAGATTAGCTAAAATGTTGTATTCCGTCTTCTCAAAAAAAAAATTAGACGCATAGAATATGTGGTTCTTAAAACTCAAGACAGATTGTTTTTGTCTTTTGTTGCCCTGAATTTTTTTTAAAGAAAGAAAAATTATAGGGGCGCCTCGGTGGCTCAGTGGGTTAAAGCCTCTGCCTTCGGCTCGGGTCATGATCTCAGGGTCCTGGGATCGAGCCCCGCATCGGGCTCTCTGCTCAGCGGGGAGCCTGCTTCCTCCTGCCTCTCTGCTTACTTGTGATCTCTCTCTCTCTCTGTGAAATAAATAAATAAAATTTAAAAAAAAAAAGAAAGAAAAATTATAGTCACTTCTATAGGAGAGAGAATTTCGAAAAATGAGTGCTTGTGGATATAGGAGGGAAAAGGGTCTTTTGTCCTAATCATAACATAGGTTCTGTTAGTCCTGACTTGAGTTTTGTACGAAAGGGTTTCTGTAAGAGTCCGCATGTTATTTTAGCTTTTGAAAAATTGCTGTATATGACCTTTGTTTATTTAAATCTGTAAGAGGTGATCGTTGGAAGTTTGCCAGCTGACTCATGTCTCCATAGCGTAAGAGCTGGATTCATAGAAGTTTAGAATTAAAATCAACTTTTACATTTCAGGGACCCAACATCCAAAGAGTAACTACGTTAAAGAAATTTTTTTAAACCATGCACGTATCCAGAGAACTCTTTTAATTAAATGCTGAAGACTTTTCTGAATACTTGTTTTGAAAAAATATTCTTTCTGTCTTGTCCCCACACAGTGCCTGTTGAGGGTAGTTTGATTTCAGATTCCTCTTGTCAAACACCCACTCTTTTTTTTTTTAACTTCTCTACAAGAACATAATTACCTGGAGTCTTACTAATTCACCATCCGATAACCTTTTTCAACATTCAACTTCAATGGAAAAACAAATATTGCCCACATGTAAACTGTGGTGATGATTTAGGATCAAATAGGCTTATTGTTCTTCAAAAAGAAAAAAAAGAGGAAGAAATTCTAGCTTAAAATTCTTGGCATTTCAGGTCCTTATCATGAGTTCCCCTACAAGGGTGATTCTAAACCTTTCATGGTCGTCGGCCCCTCTGGGAATAGGAGAAGACTGGGGGAGCTTCTCCCCAGGAAAAGGCATATGTGTAAAACCCCACCCCGATTTCAGGGGGCTCACAGGTCTCCTGGGCTAACAAGTTAAGACCCTCCGGTGTTAGGAATTTTCTCCTCAGTGAAAACTGAGCACCGCTTTGGGAGATGGAGTAAAGATAGAGGCCAAGGGCTAGGCAGCATTCCTGCTCTTTTGCTCAATAAAAGAGATTATTTTTTAAAACGTAGATACAGTGGTGTAAGTTCCACTTTATTTCAAAAAACTGCAGTTGGGGTGCTTAGTCCAAAAAAGAAAGCGACAGTGACAGCGACGCCCACCGGGTGTCGGTGACGGCGGTGGTGACGGTGACGGTGGTCACTGGTGACGGTGACGAGGGACTCTGTGTTCCTCGAGTCCTGCCCAGTTGAACGGACACATCTGTCAACACTTGGCACATTTGAACTTCGCTGCCTCTGCCCTGAGCGGGTTTAAAAATTACACTAATGTCATGAGCAGGAATCGTGGGTCAGTGTTCCCATCTCATTTTCAAAGCGCTTTCGTTGAAAAGCGACTTGAGCAAAAAAGTCTCCGTTGTTGATTTATTAGCCGAGAAAAGATTGGCCTGACACATCAGTGGAGCGCATTCGTGACGATGTCCCTGGGTTTTGTTCGTTTATTTCCCTAAATGTTATGTGGAAAATATTTAGATATTCACTCACTATGGTAAAAAGGCGGGGGGGGGGAGAAGAAAAACCCCAACAAATTGCCTGTCGTCTGAGGGCAATGGAAGGGCTGTTGAGGTGCCGAGATCTCTGCTGAGCCGTCTCCCAACAAGGCAAGGCTCCGTGCTTTGTTCTAGGATTCTGTTTACAGAATCACTTCGTGATCAGGCACTGATTTGTGAATGACAAGGTAGCAGACCTTATGAACCGAAAGAAGTTACATGGGACCGGAGAGGTCTTTTGGGTCAGTTAAATCTCAGCAGATGCTGACGTCAGGCTGTGTTCCTTACCATTGCCCTTTTTACTCTTCCGTGAAAATAATTCGAGCTCCAGGTTTTTATGCCCGGGACCGGGGACATTCCCCAGTTGTCAGATCCTCCCAGGGGCACGTACCATCCCTAATGCCATCCCATTTCCAGAAGACAGTTCTGTTTGTTTGTTTTTAACTTCTCTACAAGAACATAATTACCTGGAGTCTTACTAATTCACCATCCTGATAGCCTTTTTCAACATTCGACTTCAATGAAAAAACAAATATTGCCCCGGAGAGAGAAAAAGTTCCCCATGGTATTGGGTCCACTAGGCATTTAGTCCTTGAAAGCTTATTGTGTGCGTAAGGCCACGTTTAGAAGCTCTAACCCCGACCGCTAGCAGTGGTCAGTCATTTCCGTGGTAAGTAATGTGAGCGCCGTCACTCTCCTCCCACCCTAGGCTTCAGTGACGATCTAGATCTTTAGCCAGCTAACCAGTTACCGGTAGATGAATTTGTTCCCTGACCCGTCCTGTGAATATCAATGCTAACAACAGTGTCTTGTGTTTTGTTTTTTTTTTCCTTTTTCTTTCCTTTTTTTTTTTTCTTTTAAATCAATGTGCTTTTTCCTATGTGAATAATTATATGTCTAGAAACAGCCTTGGAGTGATTTTGCTGTTCTGAATGGGGGAAAGATTAATAGTGACATTTGGAAGGCAAGTATATTGTCAGATTCTAGATCATGTAGTATTTTGTCCTTTCTGCATGGCTGTGGCTGTATCTTTTTCTTCTTCATGAATATCATCCGTTCTGCAGGGACACAGTGATGGGGCTTGCTAGGGATGCCCAGCTCACACACATGTTGCTTTTTTTTTTTTTTTTTTTTTTAATGTGTCCCGTTGCGAATGACTTCAAGCTGACTGCCCCGGGTTCCCTGTTGTCTTGTAAGAACCCGGGACTTGCACCGAGCCAGCATCCTGCAGCCAGCAGCCCTTGCATGCCATTTTTCTGCCTAAGCTCACACCTACTCTCTGCCTTATGCCGGGAGGACTTTTCTCCCCTTTGATATTTGATGCCCCCGTCAGGGGCTCTGCCCCCTTTCTCCAGTAACAGGGATCTGTTTTCCCCCTAGGATTTGCACGCGGCCACAGTTAACCCGGACCCCAGTTTAAAAGAGTTTGAAGGAGCAACACTCCGCTACGCATCTTTGAAACTCAGGTAGGGCGTGGGAAGGACCCGCCATCGTGGGTGGCTTCGTGCGGCTGGAATTTCCGGTACAACTCTAAGTCCGGTTTTCTGTTCTTCTTTCCAGACATGCCCCTCATGCTGAGGATGAGGATTCTTGCAGTATCAACAGTGACCCGGAAGCCAAGGTTTGTAAGAAACGTGTTCTCGGTGGCCAGGTTATATTCTCGCATCGAAGTAATGACTTCGGAAATGGCTCGGTTTTCATAAACTGTCAACCCAGAGCCACTGACGGAGCAGTTAGTCCTCGATCCTCTCTTTTTCCTAAGCTCCCCGACACCTGAAATAAATCTCTAGGCCAAGTTAGGTTTGGGAGGATTTCCCTGAACATCAGGACTGTGGCCGTATCTCGCCACATCAGTGCTCTGCACCACGTAGTAAGTTAGAATTCTCGTTGGAGCGGCCGGGCTTGGGAAGCCTCGCAGAGCACTCGGAGGGGCCGTCGGCAGGTGGCTCAAGGCTCTGCAGGCCCACCTGTTCCAGAACAGCCTCACGTGTGCACCCCCCCTCTCCTAAACCCAGGTCCGAGTTATGATGGAAAGCGAGAGTGCGCTTTTGCTTCTGGACTCCTGGCGGGGGGCCAGCAAGGCCAGCACGGGCATGTGGCCGGTGTCCTCGCACAGGGTCCCGTGCCCGGGTCTTTCAGGCGGTGCGGTCGCCATCTTGAAATCCTTAATTCTCTCATCTTTGGATTCGTGTTTTTGTAAGTGACGTCCAGTGGGGCCAGGCACCAAGGAGTTGGAGCCGTGGTTTGAGAACAGGCCTGCCACCTCCCTGCCTCCCTGACAGGTCCTTGACTACTTGTTCCCCTTCTCCTCGGCCCCTCTGGCCCGGCCACACAGCCTCATCCCTGCCTCCGTCCAGCCGTTGCTACCGCCTTCCACCCAGTGGGGGCCTCACTGGGAGCACTGGGCAAGTTGGTTTGGGGCACATGTGCTCCCATGACATCTTGAGAAAGGCCAAAGTGGTGGCCTGCCCAGCCCGGGCTGACAGCGCAGTGCGGGGAGGGGGAGAGCAGTTCAGTGGGGGCGAGGCTCTGCCCACTCCCAGTCCCGGTACCTGGTGTTTTCTGGCACAGAGGTTGGGTATACTAGAGGGTCAGCTATCTGCTGCACCTCGGGGTAGTAGAGATCCACGGGAAACAAGGATGTCTGACTCAGTTTCCCCATTCCTGGCCAGGGTGCGGGCGCATTGGTCCAGCAGCTCGCAGGATGGGGAACCCCGAAGGTGTTGGTCCGTGGGGGTGGGCAGGGCCCCTGGCACTTGTGAGGGTCTGCACTTACCCTGCAGGTGTTCCGTGCCCAAGAGAGCATGACTTTAAATAAGAGAGAATGCAGAAGAAAGGCAGCAGTTTCGTTTCAGCCCTTTTTTCGGCCTTTTGAACAGGGGCTCTGCGTTTTCCTTCTGCGTATTACATTTCCGTTTGCAAATTATGTAGCCAGTCCTCGATATTTTTTCTCACTCCCAAAGCAGATCTGTGTCTGTGAATAAAATAGCCAGTAAACTCCCTTAGTAGTAGTTCAGTGGGGAAACACCATGCAGTTTCAAAACATTGCCTCCTTGGCTAGAAACGGCCATGCCGCCATCGGGACTGTGTGAATCGGGCTCACAGTGGAACCCCCCAGCCGCTCCTAGTCCACTCAGCTACAGGTTCAGTACAGCGTCATACGATGATGGCCATCCCGGAACCAGGGGCGTTCGAGCAGGTCCTTGGGCTGCCGCTAACATCCTGGCCTTTAAAGACAAGTTTTATGGCAAGGAGCAGATACAGTAAAACAGGAAGGCGGGCTGGGAATCATTTGCTTTGTGCCCAGGTGTTTTACAAGCGTTATCTGCAGAGGCTGGCAGCGGAGGAGGGGAGAAGGGCTGGGGAGTGGGGGCCACGTGAAATTGACGAGCGGGTGGGGAGGGCCAGCAGGGAGGGGAAATGGAATTGGTACCAGGAACAGGAGGCCTGGTTGAAATGGGATCGAATTCTTTTTCTGCCCCTTGCTAGGACCCATGTGTCTGCTCCAATACCTATTATGAATTCGTTCGTCTTAATAAGGATGTTCAGTGTTGCCGTAAGTTACCGAAGCTGGACTGAGTTCTAAATAAAAAAAGTACATGTATCGTATTATTTATCTTATATCCTACTTTGTTTTAGGTAAGGTCTTTGAAAACTTATAAGAACAAATGCTTTTTTTTTTTTAAGGCACAGAAAATATAAAGGAATAATCAGTGCTTCTGTCTGTACTGGGATAGTAGACAGGAGTCAGAAAAGATCAGATTAGCGGGGCGCCTGGGTGGCTCAGTCGATTAGGCATCTGCCTTCAGCTCAGGTCATGATCCCAGGGTCCTGGGACTGAGCCCTGCATCGGGCTCCTTGCTCAGAGGGGAGCCTGTCGCCCCCCCTTCTTGTGCATGCTCTCTCTTTCTGAAAAACATAAATAAAATCTTTTGGAAAACTGTAAAAAAAAAAAAAA
>CM052800.1:29157393-29190908 GCA_028533885.1 Nasua narica | reverse complement strand
AGTATATCACTAAAGAATACCAGCAGTCCCTGAAAGAGAGAACAAGAAAGGATCAGAGAACATCTTCAGAAACAACCACAAAATAATACAATGGCAATAAATACATATCTATCAATAATCACTTTGAATGTAAATGTACTAAATGCACCAGTCATAAGACGTAAGGTGACAGAATGGATAAAAAGACAAGATCCATCTGGATGGTGCCTATAGGAGAGTCATTTCAGACCTAAACACATTTGCAGGCTGAGAGTGAGGGGATGGAGAAACATTTATCATGCAAATGGGTATCAAAAGAAACGCCAGAGTAGCAATACTTAGATCAGACAAAATAGACTTTAAAATAAAGACTGTTGGGGCGCCTGGGTGGCTCAGTGGGTTAAAGCCTCCTCCTTCGGCTCAGGTCATGATCTCAGGGTCCAGGGATCGAGCCCCGCATCGGGCTCTCTGCTCAGCAAGGAGCCTGCTTCCCCCTCTCTCTCTGCCTGCCTCTCTGCCTGCTTGTGATCTCTCTGTCAAATAAATCAATAAAATTTTAAAAATAAAATAAAATAAAAAAGACTGTAACAACAAAGGACACTATATAATAATAAAGGGGACAATCCAATAAGAGATAAGTAACAACTGTAAATGTTTATGCACCCAAGAAACTTAATAAGAAACTTAAAGGAACTAATTCATAATAACACAATAATAGTAGAGACTTTAACACCCCAATTACATCAATGGATAGATCATCTAAACATAAAGTCAACAAGGAAACAATGGCTTTGAATGACACAATGGACCAGATGGACTAACAGAAATATTCAGAATGCTCAGTCCACTCTAAACCAACAGAAAACACATTCCTTTCAAGTGCATATGGAACATTCTCCAGAATGTAGATCACTTGTTAGGCCAAAAACAGGCCTCAACAAATTCAAAGAGAATGAAGTAATACTATGCATCTTTTCTCACCACAATGCTATGAAACTTATTAGAGGTCAACCACAAAAAAAAATCTAGAAAGACTGACCACAAATACATGGAGGTTAAATAACATTCTACTAAACAATGGATGGTTTATCTAAGAAATAAAAGGAAAAATTAAAAAGCACATGAAAAGAAATGAAAATGAAAACATAATGGTTCGAAACCTTCAGGACCTGGCAAAAGCAGTTCTTAGAAGGAATAGTATATACAGGCCTGCCTCAAGAATAAGAAAAATCTCAAATAAACAACCTAACATTACATGCAAAGGAGCTAGAAAAAGAATAACAAAAAAAACCTAAAACTAACAGAAGGAAGGAAATAATAAAGATTAAAGCAGAAATAAATGCTAAAGAAACTTAAAAATATAATAGAACAGATCAATGAAACTGGATCTGGTTCTTTGAAAAAAAAAATAATAAAATAAGTTGATAAACCTTTAACCAGACTTACCAAGAAAAAAAGAGAAAGGATCCAGATAAATAAAATTGCAAATGAGAGGGGCACCTGGGTGGCTCAGTGGGTTAAGGCCTCTGCCTTCAGCTCAGATCGTGATCTCGGGTTCTTGGGATCGAGCCCTGCATCAGGCTCTCTGCTCGGCAGGGAGCCTGCTTCCCATTCTCTCTCTGCCTGCCTCTCTGCCTACTTGTGATCTCTCTCTGTCAAATAAATAAATAAAATCTTTAAAAAAAATTGCAAACGAGAGAGGAGAGATAGTAACCAACACCTCTGAAATACAAACACTTATAAGAGAATATTATGAAAAACTATATGCCAACAAATTGGACAATGTGGAAGAAATGGATAAATTCCTAGAAACATATAACCTACCAAAGCGGAAACATGAAGAAATAGAAAATTCGAACAGACCAACTGCCAGCAAAGAAATTGAATCAGTAATCAAAAATCTCCCAACAATCAAAAGTCCAGGACCAAGTAACTTCCTGCAGGAATTCTACCAAACACTCTAAGAAGAGTTAATACCTATTCTTCTTAAACTATTTCAAAAAATAAAAGAGGAAGGAAAACTTCCAAACTCATTCTATGAGGCCAGTGTTACCCTGATGCCAAAACCAGATAAAGATGTCACAGAAAAAGAGACCTTAAGGCCAGTATCGCCGAGGAACATAGATGCAAAAAGTCTCAACAAAATACTAGTGAATCAAATCCAACAATGTATTTTAAAAATTATTCACCAAGATCAAAGGGATTTATGCCTGGATTGTAAGAGTGGTTCAATATTCCCAAATCAATCAGTGTGATTCATCACATCAGTATGAGAAAGGATAAGAACCATATGATCATTTCAATAGATGCAGAAAAAGCATTCAAGGGGTGCCTGGGTGGTTCAGTTGGTTGAGCATCTGACTCCTGATCTCAGGGTTATAAGTTCAAGCCTCACATTGAAAAAGAAAAGAAGGGCGCCTGGGTGGCTCAGTTGGTTAAGCAACTGCCTTCGGCTCGGGTCATAATCCCGGAGTCCCGGGATCGAGTCCCACATCGGGCTCCCAGCTCCATGGGGAGTCCGCTTCTCACTCTGATCTTCTCCCCTCTCATGCTCTCTCTCACTCTCTCTCTTTCCTAATAAAGAAATAAATAAAATCTTTAAAAAGAAAAAAGAAAAAGAAAAGAAAAAATATTTGCCAAATACAACATCCATTCATGATAAAAATCCTCAACAAAGCAGGTTTAGAGAAAACATACTTCAACATAATAAAGGCCGTATATGAAAAACCCACAGCTAATGTCAACCTCAGTGGGGAAAAACTGAGAATCTTTCCCCCTAAGGTCAGAAATAAGACAAGGATGTGCACTCTCACCACTTTTATTCAACATAGTACTAGAAGTCCTAGCCACAGCAATCAGACAACAACAACATAAAAGGCATCCAAATCAGCAAGGAAGGAGTAAAACTTTCACTATTCACAGATGACATACTACTATACTTAGAAAACTCTCAAGACTACCAAAAAACCGCTAGAAACGATACATGAATTCAGTAAGTCACAGGATGCAAAATCAATATACAGAAATCTGTTACATTTCTATACACCAATAATGAAGCAGCAAAAAGAGAAATCAAGGAATTGATCCATTTACAATTGCACCAAAAATAATGATGCCTAGGAATAGACCCAACCAAAGAGGTGCAAGAACTACTCTGAAAACTACAGAACACTGATAAAAGAAATTGAAGATGATACAAGGAAATGGAAAGATATACTGTGCTCATGGATTGGGAGAGCAAATATTGTTAAAATACATATACTACCCAAAGCAATCTACACGTTTAATGCAACTTATCAAAACACCAATAGCATTTTTCACAGAACTAGAATAAATAATCCCAAACTTTGTAGGGACCCACAGAAGAGCCTAAACAGCCACAGCAATCTTGAAAAGGAAAAAAATAAAACTAAGATGGAAGCATCACAATTCCAGACTTCGAGTTATATTACAAAGCTGTAGTGATCAAAACAGTATGGCATTGACACAAAAACAGACACATAGATCAACAGTACAGAACAGTAAATCCAGAAATAAACCCACAGTTACATAGACAATTTATCTTTGACAAAGCAGGAAAGAATAGCCAATGGGAAAAAGACAATCTCTTCAACAAATAGTGTTGAGAAAACTGGAGAGCAACATGCAAAAGAATGAAACCTGACCACTTTTTCACACCATACACAAAAATAAATTCAAAATGGATTTAAGAACTAACTGTGGGACCTGAAACCATAAAAATCCTAGAAAAGAGTGCAGGCACTAATTTCTCTGACATCAGGTGTAGCAAGTTTTTTCTAGATAGATCTTCTAAGTCGAGGGAAACAGAAGCAAAAATAAAGTATTGGAATGACATCAAAATAAAAAGTTTCTGCATGGCAAAGGAAACAACAAAACTAAAAGGCAACCTGAGGAATGGGAGACGATATTTGCAAATGACATATTCAGTAAAGGGTTAGTATCCAAGATTATATAAAGAATTTATAAAACTCAATACCCAAATCCAAATAATCCAATTTAAAAATGGGCAGAAGACATGAACAGACATTTCTCCAAAGGAAGCATCCAGATGGCCAGACATATGAAAAGATGCTTACCATCACTTATTATCAGGGAGATGCAAATCAAAACTACAATGAGATATCACCTCACAGTGGTCAGAATACCTAAAAATTAACAACACAGGAAACAATAAGTGTTGGCGAGGATGTGGAGAAAAGGGAACCCTCCTATACTGTTGGTGGTCATGCAAACTGGGACAGCCACTCCGGAAAACAGTATGGAGTTTCTTCAAAAAAAGTTAAAAATAGAACTTCCCTAGGATCCAGCAATTGCACTACTGGGTATTTACCCAAAGAATACAAAAACACTAATTCCAAGGGATATATACACGCCTTTTCTTATAGCAGCACTATTTACAATAGCCAAGATATGGAAACGATCCAAGTGTCCATTGTCTGAGGAACAGATAAAGAAGTTGTGGTATACACACACACACACACACACACACACACACACACACACAGGGATATTATTTGGACATAAAAAGAATGAAATCTTGCCATTTGCAATGACATGGATAGAGCGAGCGAGTACAGTGCTAAGTGAAGTCAGTCAGTCAGAGAAAGACAAAGACAAATACCATATGAATTCATTCAGATGTAAAATTTAAGAAACAAAACAAGCAAAGGGAAAAATGGAGAGAGAGGCAAGCCAAGAAACAGACTCATAACTATAGAGCACAAACTGGTGGTTACTAGAGAGGAGATGGGTGGGGGAACAGAGGGAAAGAGGTGAAGGGGACTAAGGGTACGCAGATCCTGAGGAGCACCGAGTAGTGGATAGAATCGTTGAATCACTCTATTGCACACCTGAAACTAATATTAACCCTGTATGTTTACTATATTGGAATTAAAAGTTTTTAAATATTTAAAACATAATCTAAAAATATGTGTAATTCATATGAAAACAGCTAATAATATCCCTAATATGCAATAAGACATGGAAAAAGAAGACAAAGATGAATAATGCAGTTGAAAAGGTGGTAAAGAACACAAGCAGACAACTTACAGGTCAATAGCAATAACCATAACAATGAACATTTATTGAACATTTAGGTATCGGGGGGTGTCCGTGTATTAATATATTCAATCCCCACAAAGACCCACTGAGGAAGATAATACGGGAACCCACGTTACAGCCACCTCTTCCTCTTCTTTCACAGTACCTTTCTCCCACAACAAAAATTGGCACCTACCTGATCTGAGTCACCATCCTGGGGTATTAAAATCTCTAGGATGCTAAACAAAAGGACAACTCAAGACTGTGGCTCTCCTCTCCCACGGCAAAACAGTTTTGGTAAGAAATCTTTAAAGAGCGTGCCGAACTCTTAACAAAGCTCTGTTCTTGAACTAACTTCTTCTTCCTTTTCCCCCCAACTTTCTCACTCCCTTCCTTCCCTCCCTCTCCTTCCCTCTCCTTCCTCATTGCTATCTATCTTTGAATTATAATTTGAAGTAAATCACGGGGGCATATTAACATGTTTATTTGAATTAAAGAATAAAGTCAGACTTCTCCTGAGAAGGTCAATCTGGTTTTAACAATGAGAACTACCGGGGCGCCTGGATGGCTCAGTGGGTTAAAGCCTCTGCCTTCAGCTCAGGTCATGATCTCAGGGTCCTCGGATTGAGCCCCGCATTGGGCTCTCTGCTCAGCAGGGAGCCTGCTTCCCCCTCTCTCTGCCTGCCTCTCTGCTTATTTGTAATCGCTCTTTCTCTGTCAGATAAATAAATAAAATCTTTAAAAAAACAAAAAAAAAAAACCAATGAGAACTACTTTTGTAAAACAGGTAACAAATTCAACATTTTTTCATAAATTAAATAAGATGAATGTGCAGATCCAAAGATTTAACAGAAATATATTTAAATCACATGTAATATTCCAGAAATATCCTGCAACTATTTAAACTTCTGATGTCACAGTTATTTAAAAAATGGTAGGGAATGGGGCACCTAGGCGACTCAGTCCATTAAGCATCTGCCTTCAGCTCAGGTCACGGTCTCAGGGTCCTGGGATCAAGCCCCACATCGGTCTCCCTGCTCAGTGGGGAGACTGCTTCCACCTCTCCCTCTGTCTCCGCCCCTGACTTGTGCTCTCTCTCTCTCTCTCAAATAAATAAATAATTTTTAAAGATGGTAGGAAGTATTTGAACAAAAATGTTTGAACCCTACTACTCTGGAAATTCCAACATTACACTGTCCAGTCAGTAACCGGAAAAGTGCCCAACCTCATATATGGAGAAATGAAAGTCTAGTTTACAACTAGATCTCATCTTCTTCCTCTTTAGACTTAGTAAAGATTTAAAAGTCTGATAAAACTCAGTATGGGTGAAACTCTGGGGAAATAAGTTAAAATAAGAGTGTATATTTTGGTGAGTAATTTGACAAGACCAATTACAACTTAAAACATGCACAACCTTGGGTTCCTGAAAACCTGAAAGACTACACATCAAACTGTTAACAATGGTTATATCTAAGGGGGTGAAATTTGGAAAAATTCGTTCTTTTTAAACTTGGTATTTCTGTAATGTTTGAAGTTTTTACAATAGAGAACAAGGAAGAAACAGTAGCATAAACCTAAGGTAAGTGCTATGATGGCTAAAGTCCAAAAATGAGCTGTTTTTGGAATATCAGAAGGAAATTTAATTACCAGATAGGTGATTAGATTGGATGGCATATGATACTGCTTTCAAATGTAAATTCTACTACTTTGGGAATTAGGAAATGATTCTTAGAAGCCAGATGTTGGACTTCCCTAAGCAATTCATAAGTCCTTTCAACAGCATCCTTAACAAGTAGTTAAACCTCTTGAATATATATATTCTTCAATTTTAGCCCAAATCCCACATTATTCTTTGTGTCTTTTAATATTACTTTGTGTCTTTTATACCATATTGTGGATTAATCATTCACCATGGCTTACCTGAAATAAAATCTAATGAAATAAAATGTAGATGTTTCTCCATTTGCCATATTACAATCTTAGGAAACATCCCTGACAAGACAAATCATATCATTCACACTGATGAATTTGGTTAAAAACCGGCAATAATTCTCTTTGCCACTAGATGGTGGTTTAGCTAATGCTGTGTTGAGAAGCTCTCAGAACAGGAGGTTGGCCATTAGCCACCAATAGGAGCTATTAAATAAGGAAGTAAAGTCAAGTAAGAAGAAGGGAAATACAAGTGTAATTAACATATCCACTTGTGAATGGCAAAGGAAAAAATATCAAGTCAAAAGGAGGGAGCAAACCATTCGCATCTTAAGAATCTTCTATAAGAATTATAGGGAAACTTCAGAACATGAGAAATAAGTAAAAAATAAAAGAGATGTTTTGAAATACCTACTGCACAGTCTTGAAGAACTAATTGGTGCCATGTATTTTTAGACCTACTCTTTATTTTGATGTCCACAGTTCAGATGGAATATTCTTGCTCTGCCCTCTACCCATATTTTACTGCAGCATTGTACCCAGAAACTACTTAAATTATTTAGGTTATTTTTACCTCAGTCCTTGTGAGGGACAAAGGCTACAAGGGGCTAATAAATGTGTTTTCAGATAATAAACATCCAATTAAATAATTTTCTCTCTCTCCTTTCTAAGGTTATTTTATATATGTATTTTTTTATACTGTACTGAGGCATAAATGTATATAAGGCATAAAATTTAGCCAAATTTATCCAAAAACCAACTGCCTCAAGCCAAAATGCCTTTAGCTTGACTAAGGATAACAACAGAAAGAATTGTTAGTAGTAGGAGGGAATGCTCTTGCCCAGCCATTTGTAAAGGCTCCACAGAATCTACACAATAGTCGTAAAAAGTCGGGTTATTTGGTCATGTTAAGTGTAACAAAAAGGACGTGGAATGTCTTTATATGACTTAGAAAATCACAATCATGCTCAGAAATATTTGGTCGACTTCCAAATGATCCTTTCCTTTCTTACCTGTAAGGCTGTACTTTAATCCCAAGGTCTTGAAATTCTAGTGCTTTCTTCACGACAGCTTCATTTTCTTCTGGGTAAACTGAACATGTGCAATAAACGACTGCTTGAGCTTTAGTAACTATAAAGGAGGTGTAATTAATAATAATGATCCCATTAACAATTCTAAACAGATGTATGTTTCCAAACATCTACTTGATACTAATACCACACGGCTGTAATGGGAATGATTTCCATAAATGCTTGCATGACTCTCCTTTAAAGCACAGATTAGTAATGTAAGACTGTGGCCGAAAAGCAGAGCAAGTCTAATTGGATTATATGGAAATTGAAAATTCTTTTTTTTCTTTTTCTTTTTTTTTTTTCAAGTTTCCATTTAAATTCCAGTTAATTAACATACAGTGTAATATTAGTTTCATGTGTAGGATTTAGTGATTCATCACTTACATACAATACCCAGTGCTCATCACAAGTATACTCCTTAATACCCATCATCCATTTAATCCATCCCCCCACCTACCTCCCCTCCAGCAACCCTCAGTTTGTTCTCTACAGTTAAGAGTCTGCTTTCTGCTTTGCCTGTCTCTCTTTTTTCCTCCCCTATGTTCATGTGTTCTGTTTTGTAAATCCTATGTATGAGTGAAATCATATGGTATTTGTCTTTCTCTGAATGACTTCATTTAGCTTAATACTTTGTGGCTCCATCCACATCATTGCAAATGGCAAGATTTCATTCCTTTTTATGGCTGAATAATATTCCACTGTATATATACACCACATCTTCTTTATCTATTCATCAGTCAGTGGACATTTGGGCTCTTTCCGTAGTCTGATGATTGTTGATAATGCTGCTATAAACACTGGGGTGCATGTATGCCTTCATATCAGTATTTTCGTGTCCTTTGGGTAAATACCTAGTAGTACAATTGCTGGATCATAGGGTCATTCTCTTTTTAACTTTTCAAGGAACCTCCCTACTGTCTTCCAGAGTGGCTGCACCAATTTGCATTCCCACCAACAGTTAAAAGGGTTCCCCTCTCTCAGCATCCTTGCCAATACCTGTTGTTTCTGTGTTGTTAATTTTAGCCATTCTGACAGGTGTGAGGTGATACCTTATAGCAGTTTTGATTTGCATTTCCGTGATGTTGAGTGATGTTGAGCATCTTTTCATTTGTCTGTGGGCCATCGGGATGTCTTCTTTGGTAAAATGTCTGTTTATATCTTCTGCCCATTTCTTAACTGGATTATTTGGTTTCAGGTGTTGAGTTTGACAAGTTCTTTATAGATTTTGGATACTAACTATTGGATATTTGCAAATATCTTCTCCCATTCCTTTTAGTTTGCCTTTTTAGTTTGAGGTTGCCTTTTAGTTTTATTGATTGTTTACTTCACTGGGCAGAAGCTTTTTATCTTGATAAAGTCCCAATAGCTTATTTTTGCATTTGTTTCCCTTGACTCAGGGGACCTATCTAGTAAGAAGTTGCTATGTCTAATGTAAAAGAGGTTACTGCCTATGTTCTCATCTAGGATTTTGATTGTTTCTTATCTCATATTTAGGTCTTTTATCCATTTTGAATTTGTTTTTATGTAAGTCATGAGAAAGTGGTCCAGTTTTATTCTTTTGCAGATTGCTATCCAGTTTTCCCAAGGCCATTTGTTAAAGAGACTGTCTTTTTCCTATTGGATATTCTTTCCTGCTTTGTTTAAGATTAGTTCTGGGTCCATTTCAGGGTTTTCTATTCTGTTCCGTGGATCTAAGCATCTGTTTTTGTGCCAGTACCATACTGTCTGGGTCATTATAGCTTTGTAGTATAACTTGAAGTCCAGAATTGTGATGCCTCCAGCTTTGCTTTTCTAAGATTGCTTTGGCTATTCAGGGTCTTTTGTGGTTCCATACAAATTTTAGGATGGTTTGTTCTAATTCTATGAAAAATGCTGGTGGTAATTTTGATAGGAATTGCACTGTGTAAATGTGTAAATGTGTAAATGTGTAGAATTGTAAATGTGTAGATTACTTTGAGT
The DNA here is from genome assembly GCA_028533885.1 of Nasua narica. Lineage (NCBI taxonomy): Eukaryota > Metazoa > Chordata > Mammalia > Carnivora > Procyonidae > Nasua > Nasua narica. The sequence continues at coordinate 29,180,907 of CM052800.1, read as the reverse complement.
AGTATAGACATTTAAACGATATTTGTTCTCCTGATCTATGAACATGGAATGTTTTTCCATTTCTTTGTGTCATTTTCAATTTCATTCACCAGTGTTTTATAGTTTTCAGAGTACAGGTCTTTCACCTCTTTGGTTAGGTTTATTCCTATGTATCTTATGGGTTTTGGTACAGTTGTACATGGGATAAATTCCTTGATTTCTCTTTTTGCTGCTTCATTATTGGTGTATAGAAATGCAACAGGTTTCTATCCATTGATTTTGTATCCTGTGCCTTTATTGAATTTGTGTTATTGGTTCTAGTAATTTTTTGGTGGAATCTTTTGTATTATCTAAATAGAGTATCATGTGACCTGCAAATAGGGAAAGTTTGATGTCTTTCTTGCCTATTTGGATGTCTTTTACTTTTTTTGTTATCTGATTGCTAGGTTAGGACTTACAGTACTATGTTAAATAACAGTAGGGAGAGTGGACATCCCTGTCTTGTTACTGACTGTAGACGAAAAGTTCTCATTTTTTTCCCATTAAGGATGATATTAGTGGTGGGTTTTTCATATATGGCCTTTATTATGTTGAGGTTATGTTCCCTCTATCCCTACTTTGTTGAGGTTGTTTTTTTTTTTAATATCATGAATGGATGTTGTCTTTTGTAAATTCCTTTTCCTGCATCTATTGAGAGGATCATATGGTTCTTATCCTTTCTTTTATTAATGTGGTGTATCATGTTGATTGATTTATCAATGTTGAACCACCCTTGCAACCCAGTAATAAATCTCACTTGATTGTGAATAATTCCTCTAATGTATTGTTGGATTTGGTTTGCTAATATTTTGCTGAGAATTTTTGTATCCATGTTCATCAGGAATATTGACCTCTTTAGGGGGGCCTTTGCCTGGTTTTGGAATGAAGGTAATACTGGCCTTGTAGAATGAGTTTGGAAGTTTTCCCTCCATTCCTATTTTTTTTTTTGAATAGTTGGAGAAGAATAGGTATTAACTCTTCTTTAAATGTTTGGTAGAATTCCCCTGGGAAGCCACCTGGCCCTGAGCTTTTGTTTGTTGGGAGAGTTTTTTGTTTTGTTTAAGATTTTTTTACTTATTTGAGAGAGTGTGTGTGCATAGTGAGAGACAGAGGGAGAAGGAGAGAATCGTTGAGCAGACTTTCCACTGAGCACAGAGCCTGAGGAGGGCTCAGTCCCAGGATCCTGAGATCATGACCTGAGTCAAAATCAAGAGTCTGATGCTTAACCAGCTAAGCCACCGAGGCACCTGTGATGAAAGATTTTTGATTACTGATTCAATGTCTTTGCTGGGTATTGGTCTGTTCAAGTTTTCTATTTCTTCCTGTTTCAGTTTTGGTAGTTTATATGTTTCTAGGAATTTACCCATTTCTTCTAGGTTGTCCCATATGTTGGCATAATGTTTTTCATAATATTCTCTTATAATTGTATTTCTGTGGTGTTGGTTATTATTTCTCCTCTTTCATTTGTGATTTTATTTATTTGGGTTCTTTCTCCTTTCTTCTGGGTAAGTCTGAGTAGGAGTTTATCGATTTTATTGATGTTTTCAAAGAACAGGCTGCTGGTTTCATTGATCTGTTTGGAAACTGGAAGCTCAACCAATGTGACCAAGCCAGTTACAAACAAACAAACAATACTGCATGTTACCATGAGCTTGATACTCCAGGCATTCTCCCACGAGCCATATCACATAACTAGTTTAAAGGACTCTAGAAACAGACTTAGATGTGGATTCCAATTCTTTACTTAACTGCTGTATGAACCTGGGAAAATTATTTAAACTCTCAGATTCTTCTTCTTTGAAATGAGATAATACTACTGCCGACACTCACTCATTTATTTACACATGTCAAGCACCTACTCCATGCTAAGCACTATTCTAGGCATCCAAGATACACAAAGATTGCTGCCCCTGGGGAGCTTCTTTTCCATGTTTTATTGACATGATAAGACACAAATAGTTAAATCATATTGTATCTTTAGAAGGTGGTGAGTGCTATAGAGAAAAGGCAGGGATGGAGGATAGTTTCAGGAGATGACACTGTAATTTTAAATAATCAGAGAAAGCATCAAAAAATTATTTACCAAACTTCTAATCCTCCAACCAACTTATTTCATAGATCATTCATATATATGTATTCAGGTTCAAATTAATGTTTATTAGTAGCATGAACTAAAAGGGCAGACCTGCTCTGTGCTTTCCATTTGTCTTATTTCTACCTCATCCATGTCCTACCTTTATGTACTGAATTATCTATACCTGTATATTTATCTTTGAGCCTTTGGAGATCGGATTTATTCACACTCATATCCCTATTATCCAGCCTGACTCGAGTTCGCACTTGATAAATTAAACATGCCCTGAATTAATAATAGTTTATGTCATTTCTTAGAGACTTCTCAATTTCCCATATCCATATCCATTTGAGGGCAATGCTCCTCAAAATCTAAATGGTACTCAAATCTAAATGGAGTGATTGAAAAAACAAAATAAATACCTAAAGAGCTTAGTTACTCAGAATTCAAATCAAGAAATGTAGGCTTTGTTTGTAATTGCATTTCTCTATTCTCTATTTAGTACAAAGAGACATAAGAGTTTGATTAAAATTTGGATCGTAGAATAGTTATTATGGGCAGGCACAATGACAACAGAAAAATTACATCAAGTACGAAGCCAAAGAAAGAAATAAAGAAAACAAAAATGGTTCCATAATGGATGGATGTAATTATTTTACTGCAGCATTAAGAAACTGTTCATTATGCTTGCTAACCTATGCTACAAATGGATAACACAGAATCTCTTTTTAAAAGACAGACTGAATTGGGTAAAAATAAATATTTTGATATTAGAAGGCACTAATTTTGGAAAATTCACGTATGGTCCACAAATCATTGCCCGATTGTAATAGATAAATGAAGTATTAATGTTTCTAAGATTTACAACATATTTTGAGATTGCGCTGATAATAAACTTACATTTCATTGCATGTGTTAGCTGTTCATATTGCTGTTCAGCAAGAATGTGAAGTTTATCTTCCGATGTTCCTCCTTGAGAGAAATCTTTAAGTAAACCTGTATCTAAAACCAAATAAATCCTTTAAAATACATCACTATTGGGTGTTTTTCATTTTTTGCTATAATCACATAGTTTAATTTTTTAATCATTTTTCCTATTAATGAGAGTTTTCGTGGAAAATGTTTATTAAAGCTACATAAATAGTATAAAAATGAGTTAAAATTAAAAAAACTAAATAAAAGTAATTTTGCTTAGTTTTAATATTTTTTTCTTTATTCTCTAAGTTCTTATGAGGTAGTCATCCTACTAGCCAACTCATTTAGGTACAGAAGAGAGAATGCTGTAATTCTGGAGACTAATAGAGTAAAAGAAAAGAGAGATTTATTTCTAAGGCAGAAAGCTGATGAGCTGTGGATAGATCTGAGTAGGAAAGAACACATAAGGATACAGTTAAAAACATTAACTTACCCAAAGAAATTTTGGAAGAAAAAAATTAAGAGAAGTAAATGTATTTCTTCACAGATTAAGAAAGAAATCAAAGAAACTCTTAAACTTTAAAAAAAATCTTTAAACTAATTTTCTTGATATTAACTAAGATATATTGAATACTACTTTATATGCATTATTTATCAACTCTCCCTTTTAAAAAATATTCTTTACTTATTTATTTGAGAGAGAGAGAGGGAATGGGCATGAGCAAGAACTGGGGAGGTAGGGGGGAGAGGGCCAGAGGGAGAGGGAGAAGCTGAGCAGGGAGCCCTACACGGGGCTTGTTCCGAGGGCCCTGAGATCATGACCTGAGCCAAAGGCCACTGCTTCACGGACTGAGCCACTCAGGCGCCCCATCACCCCCTTTATTATCCGTTTTAATGTTAAGAAACTGTTCAAACATACATTAAACCACTTATCTAAGGTCACATAACTCCTAGGTGTAGAACCATGATCCTAGCTCAGAAATCTGACCAGAGAGTCCAAACTCCCAACTTCTGTTCATTCTGCCTCTCTGTAACTCCCTGGAATATGAGAATAAACTATTTATGCCATATATTGGCTATTCTCCATTCCAGTAATATCACTAAAGGTTAATTAAATTCCATTTCTTCCCAATTTAGCTTTACACTTCACCTTTTTCTATCTCTATTCACCACTTTTTAAAGGACCATTTACACATTACTATACTATAAAACCGTATTAATTTACCTCTTTTGCCTCATTTTAAAATAATTCCAAGTTGTTAGCAAAGAACAATTTCATATACTTCTCAATGGTTCTAATATTTTTCAATGTTAAAATGTTTTTCAAACCAATTCATGATTTCTCCCTTGCTCCTCATATCTAAGTCTTTTGGGTTCATCCTCACTAAGTTTATTCCTAATATTTCTACCTTGGGCACTAGGTCAGCCACTCCTTATTTGCTCTGGCTGTTACCTCCTCAGAGGAAACCCTCCTTTTTTTCCAGGTTTGCTGAAGACTGCTTCTTGGCTTATCCTGTTGTCTCTTGATCAAAGTTTTCAGAATGTTGCTAATATCTAGGAAACTTTTTACTTTCTCCCTTTTTATCATTGGTGGTTCCCTTTGGGCTTTTCCAGCCCTCCCACCCCCCAACCAGCCTTTAGTTTATTTTTACCTAAGATTTGTTTTTTACCGCATTCCCACTTCAAAATGGCCGAGTAGAGTCTCTCAGTTGGAAGCTCTAAATCTCTTGACTGCGATGTTTACTATAGGTGCAGCTATTTCTTCCCCTTTTCCCAGTGTCTACTAATTCTTATTTATTTCCCAGTAAATGTAGGAAGTTTCTCAGCTTACCATTCTCCCATCTGAGTTGGTTATTCTTCTGTTTTACTGTCACTGGGAAGAAATTTTCTATAACATGTCAAAATTCCATGTGGGTTAGTGTAAGCCCAGTTACATATTGCGTAGTATCGTGGAATGTGCTAACTCATCTGAATTTGAATCCCAGCTTCTCTATTGACTAGCTACATGACCTTAGGCAACTTGTGAGATTTCTCTGGGTCTTATTTCCCCCACTCCATAAAATAGAGATAATAAAAGAACACTATCCTCAAAAAGTGATTGTAAATATTAAGTGATAGTGCATGTGTACCACCTAGAATATTGATTGGTACATAGTCGTATGCAATACATATTAGTTTCTTTCTCTGCATTTTTCTCATTTTTGATTCTGTCCTTGCGAGAAACAGAAAATAGGTACTCACTATATACTGAATGTTGGTGAAATGTCTTTATCTAATATTCTAGTTAATCTTATCTAACTAGGGCTTTCTATATGAACAGATTGGAGTAAGGACCCATTTCAGTTAATGCACAGCAATACACTCTGATTAAAAAAGTGGCTCCCAGTGTCAGCCTCAGAGTCAGAGCCCTTGTGTTTGAATCTGGGCTCTGACACTAGCCCAACGGCTCTGGGGAGCTTCAGCCTCTCTGAGCCTCAGATGCCGTACTTATAAAATGTAATAAGTAAGAGTTGCGTATCTGTGGTTTTCCTTTCTGCAGTTTCAGTTACTGAAGGCCAACGTCGCTCCTGGAAGCACAGGATCCTTTTTCTGAAGAATCAGCAGAAGGTCAATAGTAACCTAAAGCTATGTCACAGTGCTTACGTCACTCACCTCGCTTCATCTCGTCACATAGACATTCTGTCATCTCACATCATCCCAAGAAGGGTGAGTACAGTACAATAAGATATTTTGAAAGAGAAACCACATATTTTATTTCAGAATATTGTTATACTTACCCCATTTCATTATTAATTATTCATCTCTTGCTGTGCCCGATTTATAAATTGAACTTCATCATTTGTGCATAGGTATAGGAAAAAACATAGTACATACAGGGTTCGGTACTACCCATGGTTTCAGGGTCTTGGAACAAATTTTCATAGATAATGGGGAACTACTGTAACTGATTCACTGAGTTCTTGTGAGGACTTAATCGAAGCAAAATGCTTGGCTCACTGTCTTATATACAAGTGCTCAATAAATGGCAATGTTAAATAGTATTTTATGATTTATTAAATAAGCAAATAAAATATTCCTAGAATTAATATTTAATCTGAGGTATTCATATCATAAAACATACATACTGGGGGTTAAAGAAGTCTTGAGTTTGAAATAATGTGATAATGACTTAATTAGGACCATATTATAACACAGTCTGTAGAGTCTGGCTGATCTAAATTTGAATTCCAGCTCTGTTACTAACTAGAACCTATGTGACCTTATACAAATGAATTAATCTTTCTCAGTCTCAGTTTTTTCATCTAAAATGCTGATAAATTTTAATGCCTATATCTTGAGTTCTGGTATATACCAGAATAGCATACTGGCCAACATCTGTTCTGATGGCCTACATCATTCCAATTATTAAATATTTTTAATATTCCCCTTGTGCATATCACAAAGGATTGCTATAAGGATTAAATGAGACAATTAATGTAAAGTATTGTATTTTTTCAAAATTTTATTTATTTATGTATTTGAGAGAAAGAGAGTATAAGCAGGGGAAGGAGCAAAGGGAGAGAGAGAGAGGGAAAGAAGCAGATCACGTGCCTAGCGCAGAGCCCAATGCGGCGCTCCATCCCAGGACCCTGAGATCGTGACCTGAGTCAAAATCAAGAATCAGCCACCCAACTGACTGAGCCACTCAGGTGAGCTGTAAAGTACATTGTAAGTGCCCAATATGTGGTAGTTATTCATTAATCAGATATATTTGATGTGTCATTTTAATGATTTTAAATAATTTTTGAAATTATCAACAAGGTTCAATAATTTATAAATTAAAAATTTTAAAAGTACCTTCATGCTCATTTAGTATAAATTCTACTGGATTACTAACACCCAGTCCTGAACAACGAGGTAGCAGCAGAATCACTTTAACTTTCTGTAATCTATGATCCTTTGATTCAATGTTAAGAAATGTCTCATGAAGTATTTCAATATCTTGGGGAGAAAAAAGAAAAATTAATGCAAAAGTATTATTAAATATATTAATACCGTACATAATTAGATTGATTTTTCATTGTCCATTTTTAAATCCTTAACATCACAAAAAATCATCTTAACATAGTCGGAAAAGAGGGCTGTTTTTCTCTGATAACTTCCTAAAGTTAAAACATGAATTCTCTTTCTCCTTCACTTGAGGGAACAATTTTGAAATTTAAATACCTTCTACATAAAATATAATTTCATTTTTCATTGGGAACTTCAGGTTCTTTCAAAATAGTGTGATGTAGTGGAGGGAAATGGGCTTTGGGGCAGAAATACCCAAGTGTGACTCGCAACTTCACTGTTAACTAGGTGTGTCACTTAATCTCTCTGAGCCTCCATTTCCTTACTCATAAAATGGGATAATAATGCCTACTTCATCTAATTGTGCTGAAGGCTGAGATAAAGCAGTTTATTTAGCATGGTGCCTAGTACATAGTAAATGCTTAGTATTGATTATTTCCCTTTGCCATTTGTAATCCCCGTTTATATTTTATCCTCCCCAGAGAAAAATGGGTGTCAATAGCATTTCTGAGGCAGTTTAAAGTCCCCTAAGGACTTTGTAATTTAGTTTAAGCTCACCTGCTGAGGAGCCACCCCTGAAACTGCTCACCCACCCCCTTTCTCTCGTCTGGTCACCTTGCTCGTCTTCCTATTTTGTCTGTTTTGAAATTGTTGTTGTTTTTCTAATCAGTGGACCTTTTCCTATTTTATGTTTTTAGCTTTCTATTAGAAAAATTCAAACATACAAAAACATCCATTAAAATGTAATACATTCTGAAGAACCCATCATGGAGATTCAACAGCGAACCACTCTTACCCACTTCTGTTTCATCTTTATCTGTACCCACTTCCACCACCCATATTATTTGTAATCTATAAACATTTCACCGTGTATCTCTAAAAGATAAGAACTCCTTTAAAAATATAACCACACAAATTAAAAAATAATAATTCTGTATTATCATTGAATAATAATGGCATCCAATCATGGCTTAAATTTCCCAATAGTCTCACACATGTCAAAAACTTTTTACAGTTTGTTTGAATCTGGATTTTAATAAGATACATACATTGCAATTAGTTGATAAGCCTTATTTTAAATTTCTTTTTGATAGGCTCCCTTTCCACTTTTTCTTACAATTTATTTCCTAATGAAACATCGTTATTTGTACTACTAAGAATTTTCAACAGTCTAGATTCTGCTAATTGCTTCCCTAGAGTGTACTTTAACATGTTCCTGTCTTCTGTGCTTCCTATAACTTAGTAGTTGGATCTTCAGAAGCTTAATTAGATTCAGGCCTTTCTTTCTTTCTTTCTTTCTTTCTTTCTTTCTTTCTTTCCTTCCTTCCTTCCTTCCTTCCTTCCTTCTTTCTTTTTTGGATGGGGAGGATAGAAAGGGGAGCAAAACTACTTCACAAGTTGAATCATATTCATCCATTAAGTTGCCTTTCTGGCACTAGCAAAAGGGTTTCAAAATAGTCACATTTTGATTCTGTCATCCTTTTTTCACTTATTAGCTGGAAGACTTCTAAAAGAAGAAACTTCCTTTACTCTACTGCGTGGTTACCTAGTGGTTCCTATTCTCTCTTGTTAATCAGGTAAAAATTCAGATGGGTCATTGGAAGTAAAATGCTGGGTCACAGGCTATGTACATATTCAATTTTTAGTGATTAATGCTAGTTTTCTAGACTGGTTTTACAAATTTACAGTCCCACCAGCTGTTTGAGTATTACCAATGCTCTTAACCTTGTCAGTACCTGGTACTGACATTTTTTTTTTTTAAGTAGGCTCCATGCTGGGCATGGAGCCCAACACATGGCTTGAACTCACAACCCTGAGATCAAGATCTGAGCTGAGATCAAGAGTCAGATACTTAATCAACTGAGCAATCCAGGCACCCTGCCAATCTTTTACATTTTAATCTTTCCGTGAACATACGGTGATTTTAATTGCATTTCTCTGATTAGTAGTGGGATTGCTACTTTTACCTAAGTTTTTTTTTTGGCAGCTGGATATCCTCTTTTGTGGAATGACTACTCATGTGTCTTGCACATTTTCCAATTGGGTTGTCTGTCTTTTTATTGTTAATTTGTAAGAATTCTTTATACACTGTGGATGAAACTTCATCCGTTTATACACTCCCTCTCGACAGTTCACATTTGCACTTAACGTACAGAAGTTTTAAATTTTTTAAAAGTTTACTATAGTCCAATTTATCAATCTTTTCCATTATGGTTAGTGCTTTGTGTGTCCTGTTTAAGAAATCTTTACCAATCCTAGTCATTAAGTGTTTCTCCTAATAAATTCTAGGAGAGTCTAGATTTGTGTTGATGGTATGTGAAGTACAGATGGGTTTCACTTTTTCTAGCATCATTTACTGAAAAAAACATCTCCTCAGTACTCTGTAGTGTCATGTGGATTGAATTGAATCATAAAGATCAACTTGGAGAGAAAGGTCATCTTTATGATATTGAGTTTTTCAGTTCATGAACATGATCTATTCTTCGATTTGCTTGGGTCTTCTGTCTTTCAATAATGGTCCATAGGTTTTGTTTTGTTTTTTTAAAGATTTTATTTATTTGTCAGAGAGAGAGAGCACAAGCAGGCAGAGTGTCAGACAGAGGCAGAGAAAAGCAGGCTCCCCACTGAGCAAGGAGCCCGATGCGGGACTCGATCTAGGACCTTAGGATCACGACCCCAGCTGAAGGCAGGCGCTCAACCAAATGAGCCGCCCAGGTGTCCCTAATAATGGTCCATAGTTTTATGAGGAGGTCTTACACATCTTTTATTAGATGTACTCCTAAGTGTGTTATGGTTTGGGATACTATTGTAAAAGGTATCTGCTTCATTTTCAAACTTTTGATATTGGTATGCAGAAATCGGATTTGTATATCACCTTGTATCTAACAACCTTGCAACAATCACATGTGAAATCTATAGTTCAGTTATATTTGAGATTATATTATTAAGTACATACTTCTTTCATACTGTTTCATTTTCCTGATGAACATCTTATATTTCTAGTAATGTTTCTTGACTTAAATCTACTTTGTCAATAGCTCTTTTGTTAGTATATATAATGTGTATCTTTTTCTGTGCTTCTAAGTTTTTTTTAATATCCTTTTATGTAAGGGGTCTCTCTTATAAACAGCATATAGTTGATCTTAAAAATCTAATATTGGTGCTCTTTGTCTTTTATTTCAAGTATTAGTCATGCATACTTAATGTTTACATATATATTTTTAAAAGTTTAATTTATCTATTTGATTTCTATTTGTCCTACCTTTTCTATGTTAATGTGGTATTCCAATTCCATAGTCTATTTTCCACCCCCTCCTAAATATTAGTTAAGTGATCTTTTATCATTTGTTTATTCACTACCCCAGATACAATACACACCACTACTTAATAAGTTACTACATTTACCATTTCTTGGACAAAGTAAAAATAATAAAACACATTAATTCCATTTCCTTCTAAGTTATGTACCATTGTTGCAATTTAATTATATATAACATACATATTTAACCCCACCTTTGTTTATAATCCCACAAGACATTATTATAATTATTTAGTTTACTTACCTTTTCCATTATTTTTCATTTATTCCAGCATCTATAACTTTCTGTATGAGAAAATATTCCTTCTACTCAAAAAATATCCTTTGGTATATCCTCCATTGTGTCTGCTGGTGACAAACTCAGATTTCATTTGCCTAAGTATATCTTTTTTCAAAGGAAATTTCTGCTGAGTTTAGAAATCTACTTGGTAGTTTCTTTCTGCACTATGAAGACATTAACAGTTTTCTGGTTTCAGTTATTTTTGTTGAAAAGCTCATTTTTAGTTTTATCGCTATTCCATTAAAGGTAATATATATTATCACCCAGGCTGCTTTGTCTTTGGTTTTCAGCAGTTATGCCACAATATACCTAATATGTTTTCTACATACTTATTCTTATTGGAGTTCATAGAGCTTCTTGAATCTGTGGCTTAATTTATTTCACCTATTTTTGAAAAATTCCCAGCCTTAATTTCAAATATTGTTTCTTCTCAATTCTTTCTCTCCTCTCTTTCTGTGTTCCTTATCACAGCATATGGAAGATCACTGTATCACCGAATCTCATGTGTGTTTTATGATCTTTTCCATATTATTAATCCTTTTGTCTCCCCTTGCTTCAGTCTGGATATTTTCTCGTGGCTTCTCAGTTCACTTATTCTTTCCTTAGCTTTCTCTGTCTAACCTACTGTTAAATCTTTTTACTTCTTAACTTCACAGTTGTATTTTTTAGTTCTAGAATTTTCTTTTGACTTAAAAAAAATTTGTAGTTTCCAGTTTTCTGCAGAAATTCTATAACTTGGCATTTAGTCTCTTCAGCATACTAATCATGGCTATTTTAAAGTCCACATCTGGGGCTCCTGGGTGGCTCAGTCATTGAGTGTCTGCCTTCAGCTCAGGTCATGATCCCAGGGTCCTGGGATGGAGCCCCACATAGAGCCCCACATTGGGCTCCCTACTCAGCAGGGAACCTGCTGCTCCCTCTCCCACTCTCCCTGCTTGTATTCCCTCTCTTGCTGTGTCTCTGTCAAATAAATAAAATCTTTAAAAATAAAAAATAAAGTCCACATCTGATATCTCCAGAATCTGAATCATCTATGGGTTTGCTCCTATTGTAGTGTTTTTCTCTTTATCTTATTTAATTTTTTTAAGATTTTATTTATTTATTTGACAGAGAGATCACAAGTAGGCAGAGAGGCAGGCAGAGAGAGGGGGCGGCGGGGGGAACAGGCTCCCCACTGAGCAGAGAGCCTGATGAGGGGCTCGATCCCAGAACCCTGAGATCACGACCTGAGCTGAGGACAGAGGCTTTAACCCACTGAACCATGCAGGCGCCCCCATGTTTTTCTCTTTATATCAGTCATATCTTTTCTTCTTGTTTGCCTTGTTGTTGTTGTTGTTGTTTTAATTGAGTGCCAGACTGTGTACTTGAAAAAATTTAGCAGGTAATATGAGACCTACGATGATGTTATTTTCTTCTAGAGAATTTACTTTTGCTTCTGATAGGCAGCTAAATCTGGACACTAATAATCCCAGATCACCTTAATCCAATGGGAATGAGATGACGAATTTGGGCTTCAATTTGTAGACAATCGATCACTATCCAGCATTCTCTCTCCAAGTGAAATCCTAAGTATTTACCAGTCTACCTCTCCAGGCCAAGCTTTGAATTCTACTTTTTGTCTCCCTAACCCTGTGAACCCATCAAAAGTTTTGCTTAGTTTTTCAGCCTCACCGAATCTATAATAAAATGTTATCTTTAGTCATAGCATGATCCAATTTCAATCATTTCAAAAATGATTTTGAAAATAAGAAGCCTAAGGGATGGAGTTTCTGGTCCTAGATATTAACACTGTCAAGCACTCCTTTAGTTGTGTTCTTATTTATTAAAGGATGATAATTTCTACTACCTACTTTAACTAATAATTGTTTGAACTTCAAATTATACAGTAGCTAATGCCAAGCAATATACCAAGTGCCAATATATTCATTAATTTAAACTACAGGTATTTAACCAATATCAAACAATGAGAAGAGCCTGGTGTAATATGAATTAGTGAAGATTTTAAGAGTATAGTACATAAAGAGTTTTTATATTACAAAAAAATAACAAATTCAAACATTTTTGACATTTCTAAATTTTGTAAAACTTTAATCACCAAACGAATAAATATTTATACATACTTTTACATCCCATTTTTGTAAAAAGGTTCTTCAGGTCAGGATCCTTAGCTTGTGATTTTACTCCACACACAAATATTTTTGAGGTATTATTATTTGTTAAGACTGACATATGGGCAACTGTGTACCATGAACCTGTATTGACCATTAAGATATCATCATCCATATTTAATAAAGCCCTTACAGAATGGACAGCGAGACTTCGAGATTTGTCCTACAAGATAATAACATGATTAGAATTTCAAACGGTTTGACTAGAAGCATGAACTGACTTCTTTTTGCTTGAATTAAAAAAAAAAAAAAAGTACTGGGTAGAACTCCCAAGATACCTAATCCATTTGAGTTTAAAACATCTTAATATATGTTAGAAGACAAAGTTAGCAAAAATAACTGATGGAAACAAAGACCTTAACTTTGCTTAGCCTAAATTATGAATGTTATGATTTAACTTCTATATAGTGATAAGACAATGTCAAAATCCCCAAGATGTGATTAATAAATTAATGATGTCCTACTACAGCACCCACTCTTACCCCTTCATGAAAAACTCAATCATCAGCTACTGCCATTCTTTCTTCCCCATTACATTGTCATTTAAATCACTGCTAATTCATAGATATTAAAAGTAAGATAGTTGACAAGCTTATAAGAGGGGGCTAGACAAATGGGTTTCTGCAGTTGATCTCAGGGCTCAATAGGGTATCACTACAAGATAAGGCCAAGAGATTCTACCCAAAAATATGAATGCTGTGAAGGAATAAACCTTAGAGGACCAAGGTAAATCTGAGGCAAGAAATGGAATCTAAGGACATAAAAATTAATATAACCTAATTTTTTGGACCATTTATTTTTCATTCTGTTGAAACCACATTATACCTCACATTCTCTTCCTGAGTTGATAGTCATTATACACCTCTTAAAATCAATGCTGTAAGACCATCTTAAGGAGGTAATGGGAAAGTATTACATGTTGCATTTTCAAATTCAGGATGATACTAGCATCTTCCCCAGAAACAGAAGGTAGAAAAGGTACCATTGCACTTTTTTTGAATACTCCCTTGGAAGAGAAAAATATAGCCTTTCAGCTTCCAGCAGTACAAGTACCCCCATCTATAGAGTCTAGGAAGGAGAACATGTTCTTTATAACTTCACATGGGACAAAGATGCAATAGGAACACTGTTTGTAGGGGTATTAATTTTATTCAATAGTCAAAAATTAGGTTTTATAAATCTTAATAATCTATAAAAATATAATCAGTTTGTTAAGTTTTATTTTTAAGTGGATTCTTTAAGTAGGATTATTGAAAATCACAATGAAAGTAAATGTTTGTTTACCTGAAATATAAGTTTATAATCTTTGAAAAGATCTGTATTTAGAAGATCATTTTTGAGATGAGATGGAAAAATTAAGACATCATAGCAATGTTGGTCCACAGCATAGACTTTATCATCAATATGCAATACAGAGTTGACTTTATTATAGCCTTTTTCCTTCAAACTATAATAAACTTCTTCAGAACTGCAAATATGAAATATTAAGTTATAATTAAAAATATAGTATATTGAAAATGCATTTAACACAAGCATCTTTTTCCAAAAATAAATATAAATATCATTGCATATATTGCATCTAATGGAATTTATAATTTCAGCCAACAATAAGTTAAAAGACAATTAAAGACAGAAAAGTTAACATATTTATGTAATTACCTTTGGTAATTTGGTGATAAGATCGTGAACTAAACTAAAATTCCCGATCACTCCCCTAGATGTGCCCCACCCACCCATTAAAAAGATAATATTTCTTATCACATTATTTTGAAAGGCTAGCAAACTGAAATGTGAATAAAGGATTTGATTGAAAACTCTTACCTGATTTTACAAGTATTTATCCAAGCATAAAGTGGCAAAGTAGAGGCCCTTAGTTCCTGGTTCCTAACTGTTTCTGGAAGAATGTGGTAAATTGAAAGGGCATCGTGTTTGATTCGACATCTTGCCAATGCTGCAGCCAATTTTGTCTTAAAACTAGAGACAGAAAATCCATTCTTGGTCACTACTGCATTGAAGACAAGACTATCAATTTACTGGGCGCCTGGGTGGTTCAGTGGGTTAAAGCCTCTGCCTTCAGCTCAGGTCATGATCTCAGGGTCCTGGAATCGAGCCCTATATCGGGCTCTCCGCTCAGCAGGGAGCCTGCTTCCCCCTCTCTCTCTGCCTGCCTCTCTGCTCTCTGCCTACTTGTGATCTCTCTCTCTCTCAAATAAATAAAATATTTTTTTAAAAAAACTATCAATTTACCACTAGAAAAATTCACAAATTAGATTTAGAATTCTAACAAACATCTATAATTCTGCCTCAAATTTTCATAGTATAAATTATTTGAAAATAGAAATCCAATAATGCTGCTTCTTTTCAGTTTTTGCTGTCCCTGTGTAGATATGCATCTCCCTAGATATTTATAACAATTGCCATTAAAAGAAATCTTATGTAGTGAAAGAGGTGTGGAATTTAGTCAGACAAATTTGAAGTTAAATTTGGTTTCTGTCACTTACTAGCTGTGTGACCTCAGGTATATTAATGAATCTCTTTTCTTAGCTTGTTTTCTCATTTGTAGAATGTGGTCGACTTAACTTGCTATTAATGTGGTGATTACCAACCATGTGTGCAGAACACTTAGCACAATTCCTGGCACATGGCAGACACTCACTATCGGCTAGTTATTATCATAGCTGCCAACACTGTAGTCTTGGTAATATTAAGGAATTTTCATGAATCTATATCAAGTCCTTCCCAGTTCTGATTATCCCATAACAGAAAAGAAAAACTGGTTAGCATCACCATGAGGATCCAATGATTTTTCTAGATCTCATAGAAAATGTTTAATAAATGAGGATATAGAACACATAATCACAATTTTCACAGTAGAAATCTAAGGGAATAATAAACCTCAAGGATAACCTTGAATGAGAAATGGGGAAAAGATAGGAGAGGAAGAGTCAAGTACAACCAGAGTGGTGTATGTGGCTACAGAAAGCTTAGTAAGATGAAGATTCTTATTTATTCGGGGGCGCCTGGGTGGCTCAGTCAGTTAAGCATCCAATTCTTGAATTTGATTCAGGTCATGATCTCAGGGTCATGAAATTGAGCCCCACATCTGGCTCTACACTGAGCGTGGAGCCTGCTTGAGATTCTCTCTCTACCTCTCCCTCTGCCCCTCCCCTCCCCACTCGCATGCGTGCACACACACTCGCTCTCTCTCAAAAAAAAAAAAAGATTATTTACGCAGTAGAATGAGAACTTTTCACCTAACAATGTGTTTGTGTGTGAACGTGTGACCTGCATGAGGAAGGGAAAACTAGAGGAAGGAAGGGATTGAGGGCGGGGGTGAAGAGAGAGAAGGAAACAGAGAGGGAGAACATACACAGGGCATTTGGGGGAGGAGAGGGAAGGGTTATCAAACATTAAGACTTCTAGGGCTATAATAAAATTAGATTTGTGTAGTGCTATCTCCTAATGTCACTGAACTACAGTAAGGGACACTAAGAACAACTACATAATATATTAATACACATCAAAAATAAATTAATAGAAAGGGGTGAGTTACTGTTCTATATCATACGTGTGAGATGTTTCTGAGTGCACACCACTTTCGATTAAATAGTCCTTCCAAGTATCTATATGATATTTACCATAAGGACTATCAACTGAATTATTCAATCTTTACACATAAAAATTAGAGCTATGAAGCCTAGAAAAATATTTGTGTTGTGTATATGCGGGGAAGTACACAGAGAAATAATTTTCCAAATTTCCAGACAGAAAACATTTCATACTGTGAATTTTAATATATTTCAATCATACAAAGTAATTGAAAGTATATATACAGTTATAAAGACTTTTGTATATATATACAATATCAGATTGAGGATAAAGACCAAATCCAAATGCTATTAGGAGAACCAGGCACACATTTCTTCTGTAAATGGAATACCCCATGGCTATACTAATAACTTCTCTAATAGCTGTAAGATGGACCGCGATGATGAAAATGAGAGCAAAAATGGCCTTTCCTCACCATTATTTTTTTTTCTTTTTTAAAGATCTTATTTATTTAATTGAGAGAGAGAGTAAGAGAGAGAGAGAGCAGGAGAGGGAAGAGGATCAGAGGGAGAAGCAGACTCCCCACTGCGGGGCTCAAACCCAGGACCCCAGAATCACGACCTGAGCCAAAAGCAGTCGCTTAACCAACTGAGCCACCCAGGCACCCCTTTTCTCAGCATCCTTGATCCAGAAGTCCACCCCCTGCTGAACACTACCCCAGAGTTGCTCAGTCACCTGTTTGCCAGCACCCGCTGTATACACAGCCAGAGCAATTTGTATATGTTAAATCATAGTTCTGTAATTCCTAAGCTTAAATCTAAAATGAACCCATTAGCTGCAGGATAGAATCTAAATGCCTTATCATGATTCACTTGAGTATTAATAACTTAACCTGAACCAACTCCTCAGTCCTCAGTTCCCACCACTCCCATCCATGAATCTAAGTGCGGCCACACACAGAACCATTTTTGCCCCTCCTGATATCATGCCATATCCCCCCTCCTTTGCCTTCTCTCCCTCTGTCTCTCCAGACAGTATGGCTTGGACTCTGCAATCCGATTATCTGGGTTCAAATTCTGCTTCCACCAATTACTAGCTATGTGACATTAGACAGGTTATTGAGCTTTTCTAAACTCTAGGAATTAGGAACTCATACCTAGCTTACAGAATTGTTGCAAACGTACTTGTGAAGATGTATTTCAAAGTCAGGCTATTCAAGAAGTGATAATAATTTTTAAAAAGAAGTGATAATAATTATTATGCCTGTTATTTTACTATTGTTAACTAAGAACTGTAATCAGTCCTGGGCTATAGAGAGTAAAAGAGAGATTCTACCCTTAAGTAACTTATAATTTGGTGGTATAATAGGCATATAAAAAAACAATTCTAGCACATAATGAATGCTGTAAGATAAAGAAGAAAGTAATTGTAACAGAAAAAGAGCCAGAATCAGCCCAAAGGGACTTCTAAGAGGAGGAGAAACTTAAACTGTTAAAAGAGGACCAAGAACCACATGAGAAGACACAGATAGCATGAGTTTTCCAGACCACAAAGGGAAAAAAAAGATAGAGGGCAGAGGACCTTGAAGATACAGAGATGTTAAACAGCAAAGCATATTTAGAGTGGTGAGAGATCCAGTTCTCACACCACAAAAAGTCTTATATACCATGCATAGGAAGTGGGAATTTTTTCTGCAGGAAATGGAAGGCCACCTAAGCACAGAGAAATATCAATTTATTCATGAACAAATACTTGCATTCTTACTATATTCCAGGCACTATTTTAGGTGCCAGGAACAAAGGGATACATAAGGAAGATATTGTTTCTGACATCACACAAAGTATACAGTCTGGTAAGGAGAGACACAGTAATTATTTTTAAATGACTTAAGTATTCATAACAAGGGAAGGCAGGATACTACAGTGGCACGAGGGAGGGGTATTGCTATGGGAGTCAAGGAAAGTTTCCCAGGAGGTACATTTAGGCTAAGCCCTAAGGGCAGAAGTAGGAGTGAGCCAGGAGTAAGGGAGGGGTGTGAGAGAGCTGTCCAGTGTTCCAGTAGAAGATGCATCATCTATGAAAGTATCTGCCAATTCTGAAATACGTGCCTGAGATGATAAGAGCTATGCAGAGCTTATGATGACTCATGGGCCACGGGGAACAAAAATGGAAATTTGGAGCATGCCAACTTTATTGGAGGGGGGTTTTGATAAAGTCCCCAGGCTTTGGATGGGGTCACCAAAAGACAACCCTAGGAATAAAGTAAAAAGGAATAACTGGCAGGATGCCTGGGTGACTCAGTCAGTTAAGCGTCTGCCTTTGGCTCAGGTCATGATCTCAGGGTCCTGGGATCGAGCCCCACATTGGGCTCCCTGTTCAGTGGGGAGTCTGTTTCTCTCTGCCACTCCCCCTGCTTGTTCTCTCCCTGACAAACAAACAAATAACTAAATATCTTTTTTAAAAAGAAGAAGAAGAGCTAACTGGCCTTCATGAGGACTGAAGCACAGCTTCCAATTATTTCAATCCCAGATGGACTAAGTAACCCCAGGTGTGTTAGTGCCCCAGGTCTAGCTGTGGGCTTCCAATAGCAAAGTAAATACTGCCTCTGAAGGAGATAACGATCTCCTGGGCCTCAAATGAAAGAAACTAACATACAGTATAAAATTATACCTAATATAGTATGTCCCAGGGAACTTTACATCTATAAATAACAGTAAAAAGAATTATTCCCAATGTTTCCATTAATTATTTTATGTAATTAGAAGTTTACTGGATTTCTAAATATAATAAAGGAGTTACAGTTCTATTACAGAAAAAAAGGAATAAAATTTCCATATTTATTCCTATAGAGCATTGGAAAACGTAATTGAGAGAAAAAGGGGATAGAAGGTAAATAGAAATATGTTTTAAGGTAGCTGGATAATACATAAATACAAAAGAAAATATCCAAATCACTTGCTTATAATAGGTTTTATTCTCTTTTTTCCATAAGGAACCATGTGGATTATTT
Organism: Nasua narica; assembly: GCA_028533885.1. Classification (NCBI taxonomy): domain Eukaryota; kingdom Metazoa; phylum Chordata; class Mammalia; order Carnivora; family Procyonidae; genus Nasua; species Nasua narica. The sequence continues at coordinate 29,161,524 of CM052800.1, read as the reverse complement.
TGGATAAGTCAGGGATGGGTCATGATGTAGTGGAGAAATGCAATTGCTAAGAATAAAATAACAAAGAGAAACCTATATTTTAAGAATATCATGACTCCATCACAACCACACATGTGAAAAAGGCATATTTCCTCTAAGTTTTTGTGTTGCTTTCCTTAAGTCAGGGAATGTTATTCTTACTAGCAGCTGATCATGGTGGGGCTATGATTGTACCTAGTTAATGGGAAGTTCTTGCTCTTGGTCAATATATTTAGCATACCAATGTTTCCATCTACAGTAGAAACCTAGGGTTTGCACTCTAAGCACTGCTTCCCTTCTGGGAATAGAAATCCCTCTGTCCTGAAAAATGTTCCTTTCCTCCCTCCATTCATATGATTTTCTTGGAAGGGGTCCCGGACTGACTCAGGGTCCTTGGCCGCAGCTGATTGGTAGAGGGCGGACACTTGACTCAAGGCAGCGTCAAGCAATTTTTGGATGGAGGAAGAGAAAATCAAGCCAGTCTTTCTAGTGTTGGTGCTGTAAGAGGTAAAGCTCCTGAACTGTCAGCAGCCAAGTTTCCCATTCTGGGAACAAAGGAAGAAAAGAATGAAGCCAAAGCACACAGAGAAGCAGAGACCAGAGTCAGAGAATCTTGATGATATTTAAGTCACAGGACTTAGTAGAAGCATAGCCACATCACTGCCCTTCCTGCAATCTTGGTGTTCAATCTTCCACGAAATACTTTAAATAAATTCTTTCTTTTGCCTAATCTTGTTTGAGTTGGGGTATGGTCAGTTGCCAGAATAGAACCCTAATACACCATTTCCCTTCAGTTTATTTTCTTCTTATTTTTTAATTGATATATAATTGACATACAATATCCTATTAGTTTCAGGTGTATGTCATAGTGAGTCAATATTTTTAGACATTATGAAATGATCCCCACGTTAATTCTAGTTCCTCTGTCACCAAAGTTATCAGAATATTACTGACTATATTCCCTGTATTGTATATTACATCCCCATGACTTATTTATTTTATAACTGAGTGTTTGTACTTAACCCCCTTCACCCATTTTTTTCACCCCAGCCCTCCAGCCCTTAGTACTCTGGTAACCAAGTTTGTTTCTTGGGTCTATGAAACCATTTGTTTTGTTTGTTCATTTGTTTTTTAGATTCCACATATAAATGAAATCATATACTATTTGTCTTTCTCTGATTTATTTCACTTAGCATAACACACTCTAGGTCCATTCATGTAGTTGCAAATGGCAAGATTTCATTCTATTTTTGTGGTTGAGTTTTATGTATACATCCCATCTTCGTCAATTTATCTATTGCTTCCATATCTTGGCTATTGTAAGTAATGCTGCCATGAACATAAGGGTGCATATATATCTTCGAATTGGTGTTTTCATTTTCATTGGATAAACAACCAGCAGTGGAATTGCGGGATCATATAGTAGTTCTATTTTTACTTTTTGAGGACCTTCCATACTGTTTTCCATAGTGGCTGCACTAATTTATGTTCCCACCAACAGTGTACAAGGATTTGCTTTTCTCCACTTTTCCACATCCTTGCCAACACTTGTTATTTTTTGTCTTTTTGATAATAGCCCATCTGACAGGTGTCAGGTATCTCATTATGGTTTTGAATTACATTTCCCTGAGAAGTATTTTTTTTGGTAAGATTTTATTTATTTATTTATTTATTTATTTATTTATTTATTTATTTATTTGACAAAGAGAGAGAGATCACAAGTAGGCAGAGAGGCAGGCAGAGGGAGAGGGGGAAGCAGGTTCCCTGCTGATTAGAGAGCCCAACGTGGGGCTCGATCCCAGGATCCCGAGATCATCACCTGAGCCAAAGGCAGAGGCTTAACCCACTGAGCCACCCAGGTGCCCCATAGTAGGCTGCCTTTTTGTTTTGTTGAGATTTCTTTCTCTGTGCAAAGGCTTTTGTTTTATTTTATTTTATTTTTTTAGCTTTCATTGCCCTTGCCTGAGGAGACTGGTGCAAACAAATATTGCTGATGCCAAAGACTTACTGCGTAGGTTTTTTTCCAGGAGCTTTATGGTTTCCGATCTTAACATTCAAGTCTTTAAACCATTTCAAATTTATTTTTGTATATTGTGTATATGTGGTTCTCTTTAAACATAAATTGAGTATTTTCTTTTTTAAGATTTTATTTATTTGAGAGAGAGAGAGAGAGAGAGAGAAGGAGAGCACACGTGTGAGCCAAGGGTGGGGCAGAGGGAGAGGGAGAGAATCCCAAACAGACTCCATGCTGAGTGCAGAGCCTAACACGGGGCTCCACCCCACTATGCCAAGATCACAACCTCAGCAGAACCCAAGAGTCAGAGGCCCAAGCAACTGAGACACCCAGGCACCCCTAACTTGAATATTTTCTTAATGCCAAAAGATAATCTTCAATTACTTGAATTTCTCATACAAATATAAAATCAGACATCATACTGACAACTGTGTCAGAATATTCACTAACTAAGCCAAATAGGCTAAGAATTTCCAAAGAAGAGGTGGAAAGAATATGAGATATAAAAACCCATGAATAAGTACTCGGGGACTATTTTGGCAAGTGAGAAACTAGAACATTATAGGGAATGAGAGAATTGGGGAAGACAAGAAAAGAGACATATCTGAACAAAAGTAATAAAACCTCAAGGTGCCTGATTGGTTTTAACATTTAAAAATTATTCAATATAAATTACCTTACCACTTTAATAGGATAAAGAAGAAAAGAAAAATTATCATTCAGCCTTCCAAAATTTTGATCCCTGTTTTCTTGGTGAGACTACCATTTTCCTCTTGGGCTGTCCCCTTCCTGTACCGAAGTTGGAAAGTACCTCTAGGCATAAAGCCAGGACTGTGCTAACACTCACCTCATTTGTTTTCATCCTCAGGGATCAAGGTTCTGTGCTGTATCTTGTCTAATGCCCCAAATCTTTACCTCATATATTTTGCCCAGATTTCTAGTTGTTACAGCAGGAGGGTAAGTCAAATTCAAGACCCTCTCTTATGACCAAATAATTTTAAAAATACTGCCCTACCTGCCAGGTAGAAGAGATTGGGGGAAAGTACGAATTATAGGCAGGGAAGTCAATAAGGAAGCTAGTGTAGCAAGCTGGTGGTGGCTTGGCTTTGGGAGGTAGTGGTGGAAATTGGAAGTAGACAGATGAAGCATGTTTTCCAGTTGGAGTTACCGCATTAGGTATGGTATGGGCACAGGAAAGAGGAGGCAAGAAGCATCGAGGATGATGTGCTGGTTGATGTTGGTGCCGTAATGTAATCTGGAAGACTTCAGGAGGAATAGTTTTGGATGGTTTGGACAGATGGACTACTAGCTCTTTCCTGTGCTGCTCCTTCTCTGATCTTTCACTGCTCATTCTCCAATTCTGCCTCACAAAAGTCCAACAAATTATTTGGTAGAAACTGATGTTTGGACTAGTGTGAGGGCATGGGAAGTGAGAGAGGACATGGCTATGGTATCTTTTTATTTAACCCATGCACAGAGTATTAAAAACATAATGGATTTATACAAGGAATGAGTTCTTAAGGACCCTGCATATGACCAAAATGGTAATAGGTATCATCTTAGATTGTATCTCTAAAGCTCATCATCTGGTAGAGATGATAAAAACAACAAAGATCAAACAGAATTTTCCTAAGAAGGAAATCATTCTTATTCAGTTTCTTGCTAAATAATTACTTCTATCACCTCTTGAAATTGGTTCTTACCCTTGCAGTAGAAACATACTAAGGTATACTTCAAGCTTATGATGACTCTGCTTCCCTGGGACAGCACCCAGCCCCGAGCCCCCGGAGACCGACAAAGGTTGAACCATGGGTCAATGTTCTGTCTGAGCCCAGAATCCCACTCTGTTGGCTATGAGGGATTGGCCCAAAGGAATGCACCCAAACCCCATGGAGCCAATCAAATTTCTGGGAAACCTAGAATTTAGAATTGGGGTACAGAGACAATGAAATAGGTTAGTCTCAATGAAGAAACTAAAACACAACTGTAACATGTAAGCTCAGGAACTGGGGTGCAAGAGGAGGGCTTTTTCCATGCAAACTAGAGAAGCAGAGAAGGCAGATATGCACAGAAAAAGAGAATGGAGTAGATAACTAAGA
>CM052800.1:29124774-29156893 GCA_028533885.1 Nasua narica | reverse complement strand
AGAAATAGGAAAGAGTTCAGGATATGTTTTGAAGCAGACTAGTTTTGATTTAAAACTAAAGGCTTTTTAGTACTTTCTAAATAACAATCATGAAACAGCTAATTATATAAAAGTTGTCTACTTACTATTGTGGTACTTGGGAAGATATAGCTGTCTATTAACATAGTTTCCAAAATATCTTGAACTGCAAGACAAGGAAAATGTCTGTTACTGAAAGTACCAAAACAGAAAATGAAAACTTTGGAATCAAAATACACTTTAGACCATACCACCAATTACTTTTACTTTCCTATCTAAAATATACCTCAATTCTTGGCAAAGACTCAAATTACAATTACATGATGAATACTTGTCATCTTTATGAGTCCTGGACCCTTAGGACCCAGGCTCCACACGAAATCCTTGTCAAAGGAACATTATCTGAATAGCGAAAGTAATAATAAAGGAATTCCAACCTTTAGTTTATGCCCTTTGAAAAACATTATTGCCTTGAGACTTCTGGCTTAAAAAAAAGAAAAAAAGAAAAAAGAAAAACATTAAAGAGGATATAATTTAAATGTTTTATCATTTTTAATGTATCACTGGATTCGATTTGCTCTTATTTTATTTAGGAGCTTTGTCTTATGTTTATGCTCATGAGGAATATTGGTCTGTCATTTTCTTTTCTTGTAATATCCTTGTCAATGTTGGGATCAGGGTTATGCTGGCCTTGTAAAGTAAGTGGGAAGCGTTCCCTCTTCCTATATTCTTTTGAATAGTTTGTGTTAGATTAGTATTAGTTTTTACTGAAATATTTTGTAGGACTCACTAGTGAAGACATTAATAACATTTAATCTAAGACCCAAGTGACAAGAGTTAGCCATGGCAAGATCTGAGAGGAGAGAGCATTCCAGGCAGAGAGAGAATTACAAAGGTACTAGGGGGAAACAAGTGGACACATTGAAAAAACTCCACAGAGTGCAGTTACAACTACTTAAACTATATACACATTATGTAACAAATGCTTTAATCAGTTGAGCAGAAAGCTAGCTTCAATTCACTCAACTTACTATATGCATAGCACACACTGAATTTGTTTTTATTTGGGAGATGGGAAAACTAAAAAGAAGTGACCAATGGGAACACAGACTCCAGTTTCCAGAGGAAATCCTCTGGAAATTATGATCCATATTTGAGCCACCAATTACGACTGCATTATACAAGGCAATATCCTCATTTCACTTACAAGGAAAATAAGCTTTAGTTTTACAACCTAAGTACTTGCAAACTACTTCCTAGCTACTTCATAGGTTTTCAGCATGGGTCCCAATTTTTATCACAGAAAATATAGTCATCATAAGAATTAAGAAGTTCTAAGGAAGTAGACCCCCATAGGTTACAGAATTTTGAACAATGGAGATGCTTAACTCCTAAGAAATTGGAGAGGCAAAATGAAAAAAATGATGATTTTGCCAACATTGCATTTTTCCTTTGGGGGCTCTTGTCATCTTTGGGCTGCCTTTGACATCATGCGGTACGCATTACCCTTGAGTATCTACAATTTACATAACATCCTCACACAGTAATACCAACATCAATAGTAACTGTATACTTTAGATAGTGCTTTCTATGTGCTACACCTTGTTCTAAGTGTTTTCCATATATTCATTGAACTCTCATAACAACCCTGTATTATACAATACAGATAGATGCAGTCTGTGTGTATGTGGAAGGAGGGAAACAAAATTATTTAAGTCTTTTTTGGCAAAACTAGTGAGAATATCTGCTAACATTCTGAAAGAATATTTGAGAGTTGCAAACAACAGGGAAAGGAAGCTGGCATCACCAAATATAAAACCATTAAACAATTAAAATAAAATAACATGGGACCATAAAAAACTAGGATTAGGGACAGGGTTGCTATTCTACCATCCTTTCCAAGCAGATGAAGTACTTCCTCTTTTTAACCATCTTCCTGCTAGTTCTTTAATACATCATTTAATCTCTTCTTGAGCTTCCCTCAATTTTTCATCTGCAAAATGAGACTCTTGCAACCCAAAGCACTGGTATATCAAATGATATAAACTGTTTTTTTAATTACAAAGAACTATGCAAATATAAGATATTATTGTCATTCAAGAAAATTGCTTTAACCTCTTACATGAAACCAGAGCTTATGGGGTTATTGATTCAGATCATTTTCCTAATGAATCACTATGCAATCAAGAATTAACTCAGCAGATAGGGCACCTGCGTGGCTCAGTCCTTAAGCCTCTTTTTCTTTTTTTTTATTTTATGTATTTATCTGTCAGAGAGAGAGAGCATGCACAAGCAAGGGGAGCACCAGGCAGAGGGAGAAGCAAGCTCCCTGCTGAGCCGGGACCCCAATGCGAGACTCAATCCCAGGACCTGGGATCATGACCTGAAGGTGGACGCTTAAGCAACTGAGCCACCCAGGTGTCCAAAGCCTCTGACTCTTGATTTCACCTCAGGTCCTCATCTCAGGGTTGTGGGATCAAGCCTTAGCCCTGAGTCAGGCTCTGTGCTCACTGGGGAATGTGCTTCTCTCCCTCTGCCCCTCCCCCCACCGGCACACATGCACACATGCTTGCTATCTCTTTCTCAAATGAAAAAAGTAAATTTTTTTTTAAGATTTTTAAATTTTATTTATTTGAGAGAGGCCGAGAGAGAGCATGAGAGGGAAGAAGTCAGAGGGAGAAGCAGACTTCCAACTGAACAGGGAGCCGGATGTGGGACTTGTTCCTGGGACTCCAGGATCATGACCTGAGTCGAAGGCAGTTGCTGAACCAACTGAGCCACCCAGGTGCTCAAATAAAGTAAAATTAAAAAACAATAATAAAAAGAAAAAGAATTAATTCAGCAGGCCTGGGTGGCCAAACCCTGAATATTTCAAGGAAAGAGTTGGCCCTCCAAGCTCCTGGGAGATAACCTCTATAAGCCTTTGGAATATCTTGCCTGATAAAAGTGTCCTAGTTTACATGGGCATTGGCAATACGATATCATTGTGGCCTCTGGAAGAGCTAGAGACTGAGTAAGGTCAGTCATAAGAGCACTCCTATCTACATGACTGATCCCAATAAACACCCTGGACAGCAAGGCTTGGGTGAGCTTCCCTATACTTCAGTACTACCTTCTACATACTACAGTACTTCATTTGTGTTGTCGTACGCTGTCGCTAAGAGATTTAAGCATTGCCCATGGACTCCATTGGAAAAGGACAATAGGAACCGTGTACCAGGTTTCTCCTGGACTCCATCCTATGCACCTTTTTCTGGTGTTGATTTTAAATAACCTTTCACTGTGATAAACTATAACCACGACTATAATAGCTTTGCTGAGTTCTGTGAGTCCTTCCAGTGAATCGCTGACCCTGAAGGTAGTCTTGGGCTCCCCATCTATAGTTACTAATTCCCAAAGCCATAACCAAACCATACACTGAGCATTTCTTAGGTTTTTCACTGACAGGTTTAGAAGATTCTGGAAATGAGCAGGTTAATGCCACAGTCAGTTCCTCGACTGAAAGTTCACCAACTAATATATATACCTAGAGAGGCTGGAGAAAGAATTAAGCCAGCACTAAGATCAACAATTTCAGGGAAATCTTTTTCTTCAAGTGTTCTTTTTTTTTTTATTTGTGGTTCATTCGTTTATTTCTTAAGAAATCGTTTTCCAGATTTTCTTCTTTTTTAATATTTAGAATTCCTTGAAACATCCATAGATTCTTTGAAACAATTTAGCTGCTAGTACTCTACTTCTTTGATAGAAATAAAGCTTAAAAGGAATAAGCTACTCTTTATTCCCTTCTTGAACAGAAAATTGACTTTGGGGCTATTTAGTAAAGCAGCAGTAGTGTTTGTCTTCATCTTAAAAAAACATAGTGAACCGTTTAAACCTTTAAAAGGTTAATCAGGTAAATACACTCTCTGCTTTGAAAGAGCTTATACACAAAGGACATCAACAAAGAGCAAACAATAAAACAAAAACAACACAACCAAAGGAATATACTTAACATTTATGTAATTAAGGACTTTTCTCTGTCATTTATTTCCTTCTCCTTGTACTTCCACAGAAAAGAAAAGGTAATATGATCTAATTACCTATTCATAAATTAACCAATAAAAGGGAACATTACCCAAGCTCCCTTTAGTTTGTACATTAACCTTTTCAGCATTATTGCTCCTATAAAACCACAGAGAAAAAATCCAGAATTTTTTTTTCTGAACTGTGATTCCCTGAAACTATACTGCACAAGCCAAATGTGAGTTTATAAAATATCATGTGAAAGTATTGGTAGAACACTGATAATACAGAAGATAAAAGTGAAATGCATAGAGCATCCCATATTTTAAAGGAAAATACCAGGCTCTTAATTATCTTGGAAATCTGGGGCGCCCGGGTGGCTCAGTGGGTTCGAGCCTCTGCCTTAGGCTCGGGTCATGATCTCAGGGTCCTGGGATCGAGCCCTGCATCGAGCCCTGCATCTAGCCCTGGCCCTGCATCGAGCCCCGCATCTGGCTCTCTGCTCAGCAGGAAGCCTGCTTCTCCTCTCTCTCTGCCTGCCTCTCTGCCCACTTGTGGTCTCTCTCTCTCTGTCAAATAGATAAAAATCTTAAAAAAAAATTATCTTGGAAATCTAATGCATTTAGAAATTCTGGTTTTATTCTATTTGAACATTCAGAAATTATTGAGATAATAATTTAAGCAAGATATTATTATTATAAGAATATAATATTTATACCAACTAAACAACCAAAGACATTTTAGTATTTGAACTTACATTAGAATTAGAATTTTAAAAATGAACATTTCAAGCAAAAGCAGGTTTGTAAAGGCCTATGACAATACTTTATCTGAATGGGATTCTCTGGGTCATTAAAAATATCAAATAGTCACAAGGCCCTTTCACAAAACAGAAATAAAGACCAAGAAAAAGAAAAGGATAATGTAGTACACATATCACTATAGCATGACCATCTAGTTAATCCATTAATTTCATATATAGAATAATTTCAGGTTTTTAGTATTGATTTCTAAAGGTAGGATTCAATTTCCATTAGGAAAGCAATCTATAATAGAATTTTGGCATTAACATTAAATACCAACTAATTAACATAGATACCCAATCTGCCTTTCATTGTTGCAAGGAGAAAACGTAAAAACGTTCATTTGGCTCATTATTTAAAGTGCAACAGTTTGGTCTTCAAAACTGTATTTTTCTACAGCAGGTGGAAGAAATGTATGAAACAGTCTGAAAGATTACACTGGAAAAAAAATGGTTAAGACAGATTTAAAAAGAAAAAAAAAACCTCAAGCAGGAGAAAACAAATGAAAACTAAAAAGAGAAGTTGCTTCTTAACATCAAATTTCTCTCTATTATGACAAATTCCTGGTTTCAGAGTTGAGCTGCATCATGTCCACAAACTACCAAAATATACACATTAACGTCTAAGTAAGTAATTGGACATTTTAGTTCAACTGAACAATTGTTAACTGTCCATGTGCAAGGATGTAGAAGGCCCAGGAAGTACTAATACTAAGGAGATACATGAAAATCCGTGTTGCCCTTTCAAGCTGTCTCTTTAGGACGGGCACGTGCTCATCATTTCAGCCATGCTGCTAATGTAATACTCTAAATATTTTTGGAGCTTCTTTTTTGGAACTATATTGTCAGTTTACAAACCAATATAAACATTAATATAATATAGTACAATATACTGTAATATAAGCTATAAAGTTCTTAGCTAGTCCAAAAACGAACACCTCCAGACCCCCTGACTGCTTGCTTTCACAGTAACAATATCTGGTTCGGTCCTTGAGTCAGCTCCATAGTCAGAAGTTGATAAAGTTAACCATGACCAGGGAGTCTGAAACACGGCATTTCAAACCCTGGGGGCAGATTAAAAACAGCCATTCTGGGGTGCCTGGGTGGCTCCGTGGGTTAAAGTCTCTGCCTTCGGCTCTCCTTCCGCTCAGGTCATGATCTCAGGGTCCTCTGCTCAGCAGGGAGCCTGCTACCCCCTCTCTCTCTGCCTGCCTCTCTGCCTACTTGTAATCTCTCTCTGTCAAATAAGTAAATAAAATCTCAATAAAAAAAGGGGGGGCATTCTACAGAAGTTTGGAGGAATAAATTTACCCCCAAAATTAAGGCTACTGGTTATGAATGAGATCACCTTAATTGGGGCTGATTTAATTTTGATATTCATTTTGAATATATTGCACCCTTTCTTCTTATTCCATCTGTTCCTTTCCCCAACCCTTTTACTGGTTTTTATATTTGTAAAAGTTCATACACTAACACACAAGATGTCAACACAGAAAATGCAAAGAGATAACCCAAGGAGAGGGAACCTGTACTTGGATATTTCAGTGGATTCTTAATTCTTCCTGTTACTGGAATTGTTTCCTTGTTCAAATTCATGACTGTGCATCACGCCTATCTAAGGCCAGGCACGATGCTAGGCCCAGGCAGATCTGCGGTGAAAAAAGTTTTGGCCCGAAGGAGCTTATTTTAATGGAAACTCTCCTAATTCCTTGACATTTGCAACTGACCAAAGATAGGCTTAAGGGTAATAACAAAACCTGGTGCGCGGAAGGGGTCGGGGCGGTGCGGGGTGGAGGAGCTGGTTTGCACTCTACAAATTCTCTCATTATTTTCTTTCACTACTGATCTTTAAGGCTGGTACTACTCACACTTCAGGGCACTGAAAGCCAGCTCATAGGACGACCGCTGAAAGGCTTCATCCTCAGACTCGGGCAAGGACCGCAAGGGTTCATTCCCATACTTGATTAAGACTTGCTCTGGTGACTTTTCGAATCGAATACCCTGAAAAATGTTTGCGGCCATAACGTAAACGGAGTCCGGATAGCCCGTTTTTTCGGGTAAACCAGGTGAATTTTTTTCGCTGGGTGACGAGTCCCCCGACAGCGCCAGGGAAGCGAGTTGGGAGATACCCTTCGTACTTTTTTCGTTCGAAGAAAATTCCAGTTCATTGGTGGCATGAAGCATGTTTGCCCCTTGACTGTGGTCGGTACCTCAAGGCTGAATTACAACTCAGATGTTCCAGGAAATGGTTTTCCCTGTACCCTGAGCATCCTCTCTGTGAAGAGAAAAGTTCGTCTCGGTAAATCGCTCTTTACGCAGGACCCTCTTGGTGGCCCGCTGCGTGGTAGCCTGAAAGACTAAGATATGGCCTCTCCCGGCAGATCCGAGCGTCCCATACTTGGGGCGGGACGAGAGCCAACCAGGCGTCCACACTCTCAGAAAGGGAGGGGGGTGGGAGGCGGTTGGGGACGCGTCTCCCAAGCGACCTTTCCCGAGGCCCGTTTGGCGGTGGCGCTTCCCACGAGCCGCGGCTGTGGCCCTACGGGCGCCCCTTACCCCAGAGGGCGGATGTTTCCCGGGGCTTCCGGGACGGGACGCGGCCGCCGCTGCCCTTGGGGCCCCGGAGGCTGGTGTCTGAACTGTGCCTTCGGGCGCCCGGGGACGGCAGGGCGGCGGCGGCGGCGGCAGTTTGGTTCAAATGCAGCCTCTCCCACCGGCCTGGTTTGGGGCAGGGCGGTGACGACCTCCGGCGCTCGCGTCGCTCGGTTCCCGAAGTCGGGGCGCGCCTTCCGGGTCACGCACAGTGGCCCTCAGCCGACGCGGCGGCGGAGCGGCGTGGAGCGCGGCGCCGGTGGACCCGCGGCTCAGGCCCCGCAAGGGTCGGCCTTTGGCGGTCGGCCGGCCGGCCGGGACCCGGGTCTCCATGGCAACCGGGCGCGGGCGGACGCCGCGCGAGGGCTGTTCCCGCGGGATTTGCCCGGGGCCGCCTCTCTCACGGCTGGTGGCTCTTCCTTCCGAGTTCCGTGACGCCTGTTCCAGCCTCTTCCTGAAACCGAAGACCCCCTCGCACAGTCGGACCGCTCGGTCCCGAGGGTCGTCGACGTCCCCAGAACCGCAAGTGGCCGCCTATTCCCGCCCCCCCCCCCCCGCCCTGGGCGGTTTCCTGGAAAGCAAGAATTTTGTGTCGCAGACAACACCCGCCTTGGTGCGTGTAACAGGGCGCCGGAAATGTTACAACGGATGAAAGAGAGCTACTGGGGGGGAAAAAAAAGCGGGGTGGGGGACGGAAGAAGAGCCTACTTTTATTTCCATACTCTTTAGGTGGATATCACATTAGACCTACTCTTCCAGGGCATTTTGGGTAAAGGTCTTCGCCAACTTAAGACCAAGTCGCTCCTTTCCAGGAATTGCCTGCGAAGAAAGACTTGGCTGAAATGGACCCACATAGGATCACATTCGCCTCCCTCCATTTCCCAATTATAGCATGGAACTGGGAACAAATACAAACCTCCGCAAAGGGTTTTAAGTATGGATGCTTTAATTTTTGAGTCCACCTGGTGAACTCCTCCTTTCAATCTCTGAAACTCAGTGCAAACATTGTCTCTATAAATCCTTCCTGATGCTTGTATTAGGGTATAAATTTAGCCACTGTGAGAGAGACCCAAAATAACCATTGGCTTCAACAGAGCAAGTTTATTTCTCACATAAAGTCCTGTTGGCAGGGGGCTGTCCTCCACAAAGTGGTCAGGGACCCACACTCCTCTACTTTATGCTGCAAATAAGGGCTTTGCCCTTGTCAACTTAGTCTACGGAGGCTTACCAACAGGTCCATTGCCAGCTTTGGGTTGGGGGAATTAAGAGGAAAGGGAGGGCGTCCCCATTCCTTTCAAGGACATAACCTGAAATGTACACACATCACTTGGCCAGAACTTAGTCACCTGGCATACCTAGCAGCAAAGAGGGTTGGCATATGTGTCCCACTAGAAATCAAGGGAACTATTGCTATGGAAGAAGGGGAGGATGGATACTGGGGAACAATTACCAGTCTCTGCTACAAACTTCTGTCTCCCACCACTTCATCCACTAATCCACTCACTTCCATTTTTCCCAGAATGTCAAGTGTTGCCTCTTCTATGCTCCCATAACATTTTCTAATGCATGCATACATTCCACCCATAAATTTAATAAAGAAATATTAAATTATTAACCATGTATCTGGCACTGTGCTCAGCCCTGGAAGTAAAGATGAATGTATGGAAATGATCAGGCACCTTACCCTCAAGAAATTAATGAACAGATATATGTGTACTTTGGCACCCTTCAATTTTTATCATAAATATTTGTGAACATACTGTATTCCCTCTCCTTCTGCCATTTTCCTACCATGTAGCCCATAAAACACACACTCTTAAAAAGTTTTATTATCTCTTTATTTTTATTATATGTAATATCATTTTATTCCCAGATATTAGTAAAATCTCACAATCTTTCACATGGTACACAACACAATCTGCTGAAAATGTGAGGCAATAGCTAGCTATAAACTTTAGAATACTATTGTCTTTCAAAATATAATTTGAGGAGATTTTTATTTTCCGTGACAGGTCAATGTAAGTGACAATTCACTGTATTGAAAATGAGATTTAATGAGAGCCTCTATCCCCAAAGTAAAGCTTAAGTAAACCATTGTGGGTGAGTGAATTCATGGTTACTATTTACTCTAATCATGTGTATAATCCTCCTTACCTGTCACTTCTGGTTAATGGTCTCATCGTGGACTTAAATCTCAGGGAAGACAGTACAAAAGTCGCCATAGAGATAGGTGTGTGGATTCAACTGTTGTGAAAGCAAGGCACTAAAAAATGCGGTCTTTGTTAAAGTCACTCTCTGTAATATGATCAGAACATTAAATCAGAGGTAGTATAGAAAATTAAAAGTTAGTTACCTGGAGCTTTCTACCAAAAGAACTTAAAAGAATGATTTTCTTTCCCCATGGGGGGTAGAGTATTTGAAATATTTGTAAATTAACATCCTTTGCATTTGACTCAGAGTAGCCACTGTATATTAGCAAAGTAGGTATTCAAAATACATATTCTCATTGCTTCAAAATTCTGGGCATATAAACTAAGGGCTCAGTTCCTTTGAAGCCCGTTATAGAAATGTAAAAAGCATATGAAACATAAAGAATTTATGGGCAAGTATCAGAAGCCCTATTTGAGGATTCGCAGGGCCTCATGGGTAAGCTGCATTTAGAGACTGATGCTCGGGTGCTGAAATATTCCATCCTAGAGGAGAAGAGGGTGGTAGATGCCCGAGGAGGCAGGAAACTCACTCTGAGGTGGGGAAACATCATCCACTGATGCTGGGTGAGAGTTGGTGTAAAGGCATATTTTGCATATCATAGAGAGTAGCATTATTCAAGTGTCCTCTCGCCCGGGGTCTGTGGAACCTTGTTCCAAACTCGCACTTGAAAAGGAAATGGTAAGATGATAATGCAAAGATTTCCTTGGGAAAATCAAAATACGATTGTGGGTTCTTTAAAACAAGCCCATCGAAGATTAACCAAAAGAGCTATAACCACTTGCAGAGAAGGGAAAAAAATTCTTAATTTGGAAGCAGCAGACAACTGGGCTGGAGAAAAGTCCTGAAGGGTGAGCCAAGTGGAGAGGAAGAAAAGTCCAGACCGTAGCAGTTCTTAAACGGCATCCTTAGAAACAACATTCCGAAATTTAGAAGCCAAATAGGACAAGAGCAACTAAGGAAGAGTTTGAGTAACCCGAGATGCAACAGGGAAAGAGGTTCAAGAGGTTTAATATCCCGGCCTTGACAGTCTTTTGTGGCCCCGGAGAAAAGAAGTTACAATAGACAACCGTTGTAATAGATTGAACCCACACAGTAGTTTCCCAGAGTTGGTCATTCAAGCACCACCTTTGTGGTTTATTTTTCTATATCCATATACTACCATTTATACTATTTACTTAATATTTTATTTTAAATCAGGATCACAGTTTTACTATAAGTGGAAAATAAGCATCATTTGCCATAAATGAAAATAACCACAACAAAAGCAAAATAATACCATTAAATTCTAGCTAGAAACAGTACCAAGGCTCCAGGCTTAATGTTGACTGCTCTCAGTTAAAAAGGAAGATGAGCAATGTTAGAGAGGTGTTAAACTCCAGTACAAAATTAGACTTTCTTTTTGTCGGAAGGATCAAAAGAGCCTTGGATAAAGCAGCTTTCTCATTATGTATTTGTCATTCAATACTAATTCAGCATTAGTATCAAATCAACTCCCATACTTATGATAGTGCTGGCTTTGCACTTGGGAAAACACTGTTAAGAGATTTGAATTTGGGGTGCCTGGGTGGCTCAGTGGGTTAAACCTCTGCCTTCAGCTCAGGCCATGATCTCAGGTCCTGGGATTGAGCCCTGCATCGGGCTCTCTGCTCAGCAGGGAGCCTGCTTCTCCCTCTCTCTCTGCCTGCCTCTCTGCCTACTTGTAATTTCTCTCTCTCAAATAAATAAATAAAATCTTTTAAAAAAAATTTGAATTCAAAAGTTAGAGAAAAAATGCTTCCTCTGAAATAAGTGGAAGAAAATACAAGGAATTCAAAACTGGCAAGAAAGACATTAGAAGGGGGCGCCTGGGTGGCTCAGTGGGTTAAAGCCTCTGCCTTCAGCTCAGGTCATGATCTCAGGGTCCTGGGATCGACCCCCACATCGGGCTCTCTGCTGAGTGGGGAGCCTGCTTCCCTCTCTCTCTCTCTGCCTACTTGTAGTCTCTCTCTGTCAAAGAAATAAAAATAAAATCTTAAAAAAAAAAAGAAAGACATTAGAAGGATCTTGTGTCACAGATGAACTCAGTCCACGTGCATGGCACAGTGGTAGTGGGAACTCTGAAACTAGATAGAATCAGAAGACCTGTTTTTTAGTTCTAATGTTGTTATGAATTAGTTGCATAACCCCAGGTAAGTCTCTTTGTTTTTTATATTTGTTTCTTGATATGTTGAAGCCCATGATTTATTTACTAAGAAAAAAGTGAGTGGAGAAAAGATTGAGAAAGATTGGCAGTCAATAGGGGAAAGATATTTAAATATCTATTTTAATATTTATTTACTGATATCTACTTAAAATTTCTATTCAAAAGCTTATTTTAGCAAAAGAAGGCAGAAGTGGAAGAATAAAAGGACCAAGACATAAGACATACAGGAGAAAAAAAAAACAGAAAAATGGTAAATATAAATCCTACCTAATCTGCAATTGCATTAAATATAAATGGATTAAATACTCAACTAAAAAGCAGAGGTTAGTAGAATGGATTTAAAAATCCAACCATATGCTGGCTGCAAGAGACATATATTAGATTCAAAGATACAAATAGGTTAAAAGTGAAAGGTTGGGAAACTATAGCCATGCAAAAAACTAGAACCAAAAGACAGCTCGAGTGGCTATACTGTTATCAGACAAAATAGACTTTAAGACAACAATTGTTCCAGGATTCTTTGAACATCTTAGAAAATAAATCCTAGACTTGAACACATCAAGATATTTTGGCATTGGCAAAGAGTTAGTAAAATTGTGGCAGTTTTAAAAATTCTGTTGAATGAATGATCTCATTGAGAGTTCTGGAAATGTGTTTTGGGTCAAAACAAAACACATGCCTCAATGTTAGAATATCATAGCAAATCAGATTGCATAAAAGAGGTAAAGGTATGTTTTTTATGGAGATCCCTGACCTAATGTCCTAATGTTCAGAATACATAATCTAATAGGTATAGAATTCCTTTGTGAAATGTCAGAGTCACCTTACACTGAAATTATACATATTGCTTTAACATTTAAATGCTTGAGCAAATAAAAAAGTAAATGCTAAAAATAAAATAAAAACAAATATTAAAAATTAAATTATTATTTCCTTTTCATATTCTAAAGTTAAGGACTATGAAGAGTCATATGAAATGGTGAAAAAGGTTATTTAATGCTTTTATATAACTAAATAGAAACTTACAAAACTAACCCAGTCACTCCAGACCAATCAAACACTCAAAACAACAAAAACTTTGAGACAATAAGGACTCCTCACTAGGTTTGAGTAAACATATTCTAAACTAGATTCAGGGAGCCATCTGCTGGTAAATTGATGAGTTGTCTATGATTTTTTTAATAGATTACAGTTAGGGTCGCCATATAATATACAGGATGTTTACTTAAATGTCTAGTTAAACAATTTTTTTTAACAATTTATTTATTTGTTTGAGAGAGAGAGAGAGAGTGCTAGTGTTAGCCGGGGGAAGGGCAGAGGGAGAGGGAGAGAAAGAATCTCCAGCAGACTCCCCACCTGAGCACAGAGCCTGACAAGGGGCTTGATCTCAGACCCTGAGATCATGATCTGAGCTGAAATCAAGAGTCAGATGCTTAACCAACTGAGCCACCCAGGTGTCCCCCAACAAATAATTTTTAGCACAAGTATGTCAATACAATACTTGCATCATATGCTAATGCTATTTTGTCTTAAAATTTCAATTATACTCTTTCAAGTGACTTAGAAAAGGGTTTCTTGAAACTCAGATAGTATAATTATTTAGGAATATACTCATTGCTTTAGTCACATACTCCAGCACGAACTATTTATCTTCCCTTCTTCTATCTGTGTCCTTATCATTTTTTTCCAGTGTGGACCCCAACATGAGGCTTGAACTCACAATCCTGAGATCAAGAACTGAGCTGAGACCAAGAGTCAGATGCTTAACTGACTGAGCCACCCCAGGTGCCTCTCCTTATCATTTTTTAACTGAGTTCTTCTTCCTAGTTTACTTCTTTCCTGCTGCTACATTCTCATATTTAAGGAATCTGAGTTACAACTAATGAATGAAAAGCCAGATAACTCATTTTATTTTCTGTAGTACCTTAGTTGCAGATACTACTTTTCTTAAAAAAAAAAAAAGTAAAAGGGTATATCTGTATATTTTATTTTTGACCTTTAAAATTTTTAACTTATGTTTTGAACTGTTGAATATTTACATGGTTTTACATTTAATACAAAATACAGAAGAATATTCAGTGAAAAGTTTCCCACATTAATCCTTCAGTAACCCAAAAGTTTCTTCATATAGAGGCAACCAATCTACTCTATGTGATCTTCAGGCATCTTAAGGACATTATTTTGAAGTGAAAGCATACAATGGAGTCATCTCTCAGGAAAAAAAAAAGTACCACAGATGACAATGAAAAACATTTCTTTTCTCATTAGTTGTGTTTTTTAATTGAATGGCTTAATTTTATTTTGCCTATGGGGCAAATAATAGCAAAATGTATTCTCTTAAATCTTGGTTGCATCTAAACCATTGACTCTAGTTGTAAAATCCAATTAAAAACCTGCATTATAAAATATCACAAGATGGAGATGTTGCTCCATGAAAGTGACAGTTAAAGAGCATGAGAAAAAAAAATCTTTTGTCTCATTTTGAACACCTTTATTTTCTTCTTTATCTTGCTCCCTGTCTTTTGTCATTTAACGTAGTAAGGAGCATTCAAAGCCTGTGTTCAAATCCCTGATTTGTCTCTTTCTGTCTGTAATTCTGAATTAAATTAACCTCTAGAAGCCTTAAGATCATCTATAAATTCAGCCTTATGCTCTCATTATGAAGATTACATTAAATAATATATTTGAATGGGCAAAGCCCTCCAGCGAAAGCCACCAAGAATGCATAAAGACTTGAACGAGTTGGATTTCTCTCTCATTGCAGTGAGGGAGAATGCACACCGTGGGGAGAAGGGCCTCTCATTAAGAGGGTGTTAGGAAGAGGCGCCTGGGTGGCTCAGTGGGTTGGGGCCTCTGCCTTCAGCTCAGGTCATGATCTTGGCATCTTGGGATCGAGCCCTGCATTGGGCTCTCTGCTCAGCGGGGAACCTGCTTCCCTCTCTCTCTCTGCCTGCCTCTCTGCCTACTTGTGATCTCTCTTCTCTCTGTCAAATAAATAAATAAAATCTTTAAAAAAAAAAAAAAAGATGGTGTTAGGAAGGACCTATTATAGGATTGGGGCTGTGGTTGGGTGATTTGTGGTAGGGCCCAAAGAAGCAGGGTTCACTCTGGATTGAGTGCTGTCAGAATGCAGGATCAGTCTGGACAATCTATGACTGGGTATCTCACCATCTATTTACAGTGCTTTCCCCTTTTCCATTGTTTCTCTTTCTGCAGTTTCATTACCCTTGGTCAACCAAGGCTCAGAAGCAGATGATGCTCCTGATATATTGTCAGAAGGTTAAGAGTAGCCTACTACTATGTCATAGTGCCTACGTCACTCATCTTGCTTCATCTCATCACGTAGGCACTTTATCATCTCACATCATAAAATAGGTGAGTACAGTTCAGTAAGATATTTTGAAAGAGAGATCACATTCAAATAACTTTTATTACAGTACATTTTTATAATTGTTCCATTTTATTATTGTTGTTAACCTCTTACTGTGCCTAATTTATAAATTAAACTTATCATAGGTGTGTTCATATAGGGAAAAACACGTTGAAAACAGAGCCCTTCAGATCTAATTTTTTTTTAAGAATTTATTCATTTGAGAGAGAGAGAGAGAGAGCATAAGCGGGGGCGGGGGGGTGGAAGAGAGACGTAAAAGCAGGCTCCCTGCTGATACCTTGTGGAGTTCAATCCCAGGACCCGGAGATCATGACCTGAGCTGAAAGCAGGCACTTAACCGACTGGGCCACCCAAATGCTCTTCAGATCTAATTTTAAAGTTCATTTATCCAGGACTAAAAGAGCATTTGGCCTCGGAATAATTTCCCCCCGTTATGGAGGCAAGTGAGTCTTAGTATTCTAAAGAGTATCTGTGAGTTCTGAAGTTTTCCACTCTGGCTATGAGGAGCCGGGACTATCTCTGGCCTTTGGTGAGCTCCAAGAACTATTTACTCTTTCCTATAATCTTTTCAGGTGGTTCTTTCCCTGGCCTTGTGTAACTTCCTCACACACATTCACGGAGCAGCACTCAGCTGAGTATTAAAGGGGCCCCTCTGCACATCTCCAGATATGTCTCCTTGATCCTCTGCTATGCCGTGTACATGCTGTTGACCTTGGCTCGCTTGGTCTTGCAACTCTGTTCCTCAACTCGGAGATGGCTGGGCTCCACTTGGCCTCCCAGTTCATGGAGTCCCGGAAATTTACTTGAGGCATAAGCTGGAGGCAACTGGAGTCTTATCTCATTTGTTTCCCATCTTTCAGAGATCACTGTCCTTGGTTGCCTAGTATCAGTATCTTGAATGCTCCTATTTCCTACATTTTCTTCAGTTTCTTAGTTGTTTCAGATGGGAGAGTAAATCAGATCCTTGTTATTCTGTATTGACTTGAAGCAGAAGCTGTCTAAAAAAATCAAAAAACAACAAAAAAAAATCATATATTAAATCATTAGGTTAGAATTAGATTAGAGTGTCTTAAAAAACAACAAACAAACAAACACTAAGATAGTACTTGTCTTGGTTCAGGCTGCTGTAAGAAATTATCATGGCCTGAGTGGCTTAGAAATTTCTTCCTCACACTCTGGAGGCTGGAAGTCCCAGATCAGGGTGCCCAGCATGGTCAGGCTCCGGTGAAAGCCCTCATCTGGGTTGCAGACTGCTTGCTAATTTCTTGTGTAGCAGTAAGCTAGCTCTCTGTCCTCTTCTGGACACAGGCCAGAATACGGGCCTCTGTCCACAGGCCCGTATTCCACTCATGAGGACTCCACCCTCATGACCTAGCTCTCTCCCAAAGCTCTCTCCTCCAAATACCATCGCATTGGGGATTAGACCTCAATATATAATTTTGGGGGAGAAACAAATATTCAGTCCATAAAAACACCAAAAGGAGATTTTAGTACTTAGTATAAAGAATGCCTTTCTATAGCTGCAGTTATACAAAAATGGAATAGGGAAAACTATTTTTTTTCCCCTGAAAAAAAAGGTATTCCCTGGCATGCAGGTTCAGACAGAGGTTAAAAGCATTGTCTGAATAGTGTAGAAAATATACAGGTATGGTCAACAACTACAGCCTACAGGCCACATCCCACTACCTGTTTTTTTAAATAAGGTTTTACTGGCACGCAGCTATACGCATTTTTTAAAACAAATTGTGTATGTGTATGGTCCTTTCCTGCTAAAATGTCATATTGGAGCAGTTGTGATAGAGACTATGCCCTTCAAAGCCTAAAATTTCTTATACTTCTCAGAAAAAATTTGCCAACCCTGGATTAAAGCATCAGATACGGCTGATGTGACAAAATGGCTTTTTCGATCCCTTTCCAACTTGAGATTCTATGAGTCTGTGAAGGCAGGGAATACATTTATTGCCTAATGCAAAATTTGGATCTTCCTCCATCACATAGCTGTCTTTGTTTTAACAGGCTATTCTCCTCCCCATCTCACCTCTTTCGGTACAGTTGATCCTCCCCAAATATCCCTCTGCTTGTCCTTTAGCTTTACATCCCTCTACCATTTATATATCCTTACTAATGTGGTATTCCCTTTCCCCTACTAGTTCTTCTACTTCTGCTTTTCTTTTTTCCTCCTGACCTTCCCTTTTACTCTTTTCCCTTCCTCTTCCTTTCCTTCTTCTTTGTCTGCACCTTCTCTTTCCCTCCCTCCTCCTCCTTCCTCTTCTCTTTTATTCGATAGTTATTAATAAAATACCATACCAGACAGTATTCTACACACTGGGGCTATAGCACTAACAAGATAATCTCTGACATCACAAAGCTTTCATTGGTACCCCAATCTGAAAAGCACACCCGTAGTATGTTTTCAAGTCAAACCAAATGACTGTCACCAAAAAGCATTTCAGAGAATCCAAGGAGAGACATGCTCAACAACTTTCATGATCCAACAAAACACAGGGTGATCATTCCTGTAGCAAGGCGGGCTTGCTTCCATAACCTTGTCAACCTGCTCTCACTCTTAAGTGGAAAAACCTTCTGATAACAAAACATTTTAAATTTCAACCAGAACGAGAGTGAGAAAAGATTGGGCACCACCGTCCCCAAAGAACAATCTCAGTGCCACATGTGATTTTGCATACGTCCCACGTTGAAATGTTCTCACCTGCAGTGGCTGTGAGAGGCTTCCTTTTCAGCATGAAATGTACAGTTACCGAAAGGGCATTTGACAACATGAAATAAATGATATTTCAGGAGCCACCAGTGCCCCACAGCCGATCTTCCACGTTTTATTAAAAGCTAAATATAACTTATATCTCAATCTCTGTGCAAAATCTCCCCAATTCTAGTTTTTAATTAATTAAAAAAAACCAAAACTCTCCTTTAGGAGAATGTACGGGGTTTTTTTTAAGTCATTGTCAGTTTTTTTTTCTCAACAACATGTATTTAACAGAGAATTAATATAAAGCATGATTCTGGAAAATAAGCCAGGCTAATTACAGAGAATCTGTAACTGTGATACATTGAACCATAGTCATCTAGCAGTGATTTCATCTCTAAAATGAGTTTTGTGCTTTGGACTTCAAACTCCGGCTTACAGAAAACTTCTCAGATGGAGTGGCTGCAAGGCCCTCAAGTTGTTTCAAACACAGGGACCTACTGTTGGGCAAATGTGCTTGATCTTTGCCTCTTGGTTCTGCTCTTGAAACCTGCTGCTGTCTCTTCCATTCCTCTGGGCATGCAGTTTATACTGCTGTTAAAATTCTTTCAAATTGAAATATCTATTTAGGAAAGGTATTCTGGAGGTCTGATGAATTGATACCTTGACATTACTCTGCTTCGGAGTAAACATTCAATATCAACTACTGTGTCAGGAAATGGGTCTAAGCGTGCCTATTTTTTCTTTCTACTACGTTTGAACAGAACTTCTTAAATTTAGCTATTTTTCTGAAAATATAAGATCGAAAGTTCTCTTACCTGCTGGAAATTATTTATCAGCAGATATTGATAAAGATTAAACAAATGCTATGAAAACGTTACTGACTTTAATGTAATATACAAAGGAGTATTGTTATATTTGCACGTCTTATTTTCAAGACAGGAAAATTTCTGATTAATTTTTTTGTTAAGGGCGCCTGGGTGGCTCAGTTGGTTGGGCAACTGCCTTCGGCTCAGGTCATGATCCCGGAGTCCCAGGATCGAGTCCCATGTCGGGCTCCTGGCTCTGAGGGAAGTCTGCTTCTCTCTCTGACCTTCTCCCCTCTCATTCTCTCTCTCTCTCTCTCAAATAAATAAATAAATCTTTAAAAAAAAATTTTTTTTGTTAAGAGTAACTGTATTTGCTGTGAATTCTTATTCAATTAGCTTGATTACTTGTAAACTCTCATTTCCCATTACTTAGATCTATAATCTTTTGTGCAACTTCTGTATAAACTTCTATAGCGTATATGATTGCACATGGAAATTTTGAAATGTTTGGGCATGCGTTATATGCAAAAATTAACCCAAAAACCTAAGTGTAAGAGGTAAAACAATGAAACACTTAGAAGAAAACACATGAGTAAGTATTGGTAGCCTTGTATTAGGTAATGATTTCATAGGTACGATACCAAAAGCACAAGCAACAGAAGAAAAAATTGATAAATTGGACTCCATCAAAAGTTTAAATATAGGGGCGCCTGGGTGGCTCATTCGTTAAGCATCTGTCTTTGGCTCAGGTCATGATCCCAGGGTCCTGGGATAGAGCCCCGCATCAGGCTCCCTGCTAGGCAGGAAGCCTGCTTTCCCTCTCCCACTCCCCCTGCTAGTGTTCCCACGCGCTCTCTCTCTTTTTCTGTCAAATAAATAAAAACAAAATCTTAAAAAAAAAGTTTAAATATGCAACATCAAAAGTAAAAACTTTAAAAAAAGACAATGAAAACATTAGTCATGTAAAGGACACTGATTATCAAGACGATGAAAAGATAACCCACAGAACAGGCTAAAATATTTACAATTATATATCTGATAAGGGACTTGTATCCAGTTATAAAGAACTCTTATAACTCCACAATAAAGAAAGACAAATAACCCAATTAAAAAAAATAGGCAAAAGAGCTGAAAACATTTCTCCAAAGAAAATATACAAATGGCCAATGAACGCATGAAAAGATGCTCAGCATCAGTAGTCATTAGGGAAATGTAAGGCAAAATCATAATGAGAAACCATTTCACACTACTACGGTGATCGGAATTAAAAAAAAACAAAAAACCCAGAAAATATTGTGTTAGTGAGGACATAGAGGAATTGGAATCCTTAGACTCTACTGGTGGGAATGCAAAATGGTGTCGTTGGTTTGGGAAATAGATTAGGAGTTCCTCAAAAATGTAAACATAAAATTACCATTTTACTCAGCGATTCCTTCCCTACCCAAGAGAACTGAAAAAAGAAGTTCAAACAAAAACTTGTACACAAATGTACCCAAAGGTAGAAACAACCCAAATGCCCATCAACTGATGATTAGATAAACAAAATGTGGCTTATCTGTACAATGGCCTCTCTGATCACAAAAAAAAGAAGAAAGAACTGATACGTGGTACAACATTATGGACCTTGAAAACATCACGCCAAGCCAAAGAAATCAAACATAAAAGGCGACCTATTGTATAATTGCATTTATACAAAATGTCCAGAATAGGCAAATCCGTAGATATGAAAAGTAATTTAGTGGTTGCCGGAGTAGGGAGGAGGGTCCGGAGGAATGACTGCTAATGGATATAGGATTTCTTTTTTGGGGTGATGAAAATGTTCTGGAATAAAGTAGTGGTGATGGATGGACAGCTTTGTGTATATCCTAAAAGCCACTGCGTTGTATACTTTTAAAAAGTTGTATTTTAAGCATTCCAAGTATATCTCAATCAGAAAGTTGTACGAAAAAAAACCTGGTAGAATATGACTGAGATCAAACCCACATAGACCAGCAATCTAATTGGGTCTGGTTTATAGACATCGCGATGACAACCAAGTAATTATTTTTTTTTAAAGATTTATTTGTTTATCTGAGAGAGCACCCTTGCCCATGTGTGGGTGGGGGGAGGGACAGAGGGGGAGAATCTCGAGCAGACTCCCTGCTAGGCATGGAGCCACCATTGCCACCCCTGCATTTATCCCTTCATTTGCCACGAAATGCTTTGGGAAAAGTATCCAAGTACCCAGGTGCCCCCCACCACAGTATTTCTTTATAATGCTTAAAATTTTAAGTATAAAATTATAATTAAGTATACTTATATAATTAATTATATAAAAATATACATAAATTCTAGAAATAATATATAAGTATATAACATTATACTTAAGTATAAAATTATAATTAGTTTCCAACACTCGTGTTAACCTGGGAAAAAAATGAAGTTGCAAGTCATGAATATTAGAAAGAAAGAGGCTGTTGGTGGCTCCAACAAAATTCATCAACTTGAAAATAATTTTCATAACATACTAACACATATTTTTAAGCCTTTGCTATTTGTAAGAGAACGTGATATGCATTTTGATAGATTATCTACTATAAGACCAGCCCTTCGCTAGGCTCTATGGGGCTTATATAAGAATTGAATGACAGTCCTTGCTTGAAATCTGTTTAAGGAAAGGAGACTAACACAGCTGAAGCAGTTAGGGAACAAGTGTGGCATTTATTTTAGGACTGAATGGAACGTACAGACTCCTAGAACAACGACACTGAATGTTCCTTAGGACTCTATTATTTTAAACTCCTTTTTGCAGGTCCTGACTTTAGGAAGTAAGTACCCTAAAGTTCCAAAAAGGAGAAAACATATCAATTCCTTCAGTGGATATTTAGTGAGTGCTTACTATGTGCGAGGCATCTAGATACCAATAATCAAAATCATTACAAAAATGAAAATAAGACACAGTTTAGCTGTGTGCATCTAGCATTGTGTATGGGAAGGAAATCAGAGGGATATGATTAATAGCTGGTCTTTTTCACTCTTGAACCTCCTCAGTTCAGCCCTATCCCGTGATACCATATGAACATCCTGAATGGGGAAGTAATAAAACTGGTGGTTAGGAAGCACCAGCGTTTCTCAAGGGTATGTTGAAACACACATACAGGGGCGCCTGGGTGGCTCAGTCGTTAAGCATCTGCCTTCGACTCAGGTCCTGATCTCAGGGTCCTGAGATCAAGCTCCATATCAAGCCCCATATCGGGCTCCCTGCTGTGCGGGAAGCCTGCTTCTCCCTCTCCCACTCCCCTTCCTGTGTTCCCTCTCTCGTTGCGTCTCTCTCTGTCAAACAAATAAATAAAATCTTAAAAAAAAATACATACATACATATTTATATTTTTGTATTATCAAAGAGATACTGTAAATATTTAAATCAGAATTTTATGTTGTTTTTAAGGACAGACAGCATGAGATTAAACTACCATTTAACTTTACAATTAATTTTTTCCCCAGAAAGAACATAATGGATTCTGGTCAGAGACCGACCAAGGTCCTCATCTTTAGTTACTGACTGTCTGACCTTGGACGAGTCATTTAATCTCTCAATTTTAGTTTCCTTATCTGTAAGAGGGCAGTAGCAATATTTCCAATTTTGTTGGGTTGCCCTGAGTTTAAATAAAGTAATGTAAATAAAGCTTTTAGCATCGTCCCTGGTATGTCAGAGTCTTCGATTAATGTTAAATATGATCCTTGGGAAACAGGTGGATGAATCAGCCTTTCTCTCCAGTTACAATTTACAAGCAGCCATGAGGTTCTTAGAGATGGTAGATGTATTTTTCCCTATAATGATATCTATTATTATTATTATTATTATTTTAAGATTTTGTTTATTTATTTTAACAGAGAGAGAACACAAGCAGGCAGAGAGGCAGGCAGAGGCAGAGAGAGGAGCAGGCTCCCTGCCGAGCAAGGAGCCCAATGTGGGACTCGATCCCAGAGCACTGGGATCATGACCCAAGCTGAAGGCAAGCTGCTCAACCAACTGAGCCACCCAGGCGTCCCTCTATTATTATTTTTTATATCTCCAATTTTTTAGAGATAATTTTTTATCTCTAATTTTTTCACTATTATTTTTTATTAGCTATTTCAGAAAACAAAAACTAAAAACCTAAAAAAGTCTTAATTGGGAGATAGGATTTGAATGAGAGCAATACAACATTGTATGTAAGACAAGTTGGAAAATGATAACTTGCAGGGACCCAAATTCCTTGAGATCAGGGTAGAAGAAACTCCTGTTTCGAGAGCAGAGAGGACGCTGCGCGGAAGGCAGGGATCTGTGGAGCCAACCATGGCAGAATGGGAGTTTTCTTCAAAGCATAACGAGAAGCTTTGCTTCTGGTAACAGAAACCAATGCTCACAAAATTGAAAATTCTGTGAATTGACAAAAACAAGAGATAAGAAACTGAGCAATACAAAATTTTATAGGAAGTCAAGGGATGTATAGGCAGTTTATTAAACACTGCAGGTCATCTTATGGGCTTTGTACTTCAATGAGTAGGCATCCTTTCAAAGTTAAGGAAAACAAGGCGCAAGAGGGTTTAATGATTTGCCATGAATCACTAACTTAATATTCTTATTTTTAAAGTTAGTGGTAGATCCAGGCCGAATATTCCTCACCATGAACTTGCTGAGGGGGGTGAATTCCGTAGAGACAAAAAGTAGATTAGCAATTGCCAGGAACTGAGGGTGGGTGAGATGTAGGGCGATGCTAATGGATATGGGATTTCTTGATTAAAATCAATGGGGATATGGTGGTGAAGAGTATAGACATGCTTCCTGTCCTCAGGGAGATTAGTATCTACAAAGGTAGACAAGCTGCAAAACAATCATTGTGTTAAATGCAATGGTTAAATGCAGTGGTGGCAGGAGTGAGGGGAACTGGGTCCGTGGCACTTATGTAGGAAGTAACTTGTAAGAATGAGTAAGAGTCAGAGAAGACAGGTGGGGGGCAGCAGGAAGTAAATTATGGTATTCCTGACAAAGTAAATAGTATATTCGAAGCAATGAAACAGCACATGGCATATTTAGGACCTGAAAAGAATTCAGATCAATGGGAACAAAGTGGGAAGAAAGGAGAGGCCCAGAAATGGGGGGCAGACCCCACAGGGGCTTATAGATCACATGAGAGTTTGGTCTCTGCCCCAGAAACAACGGAGAGCCATCACAAGTTTTTAAGGAGGCAACTGACATGATCCGATTCATTTTTGAGACATACTGCACAATGGGGAATGATTAGGATGAGGCAAGCCTGGAGACAGGAGACTAGTTAGGAGGGATAATCTTGGTAGAGAAATAATGTGACTGAAGCAGGCTGGTAACTCTGTGGACGGTGAGAGGTAGAGAGATGGAAGAGATATTTTGGAAGTTGAATCAGCAGGACTCTGTGATTAATGGGAATGAGATATTAGAGGGATTCAAGGATTATTCCAAGGTTTCTGGCAGGGGCAACTTGGATTCATTCACTGAGCTGAGAGCACAGAAGGGGAGGAGATTTGGAGAATTTGCCTCTGAAGATATCCAAATGAATGTGCCTGGTGGGTAGTATATATCTAAATCTCAGGAGAAGGACTAGGCTGGAGCCATGAACCAGTGAGTCATCGTCAACCTAGAGATGGCAATTGAAGCCATGGCAGGGTGAGATCCTGGGAAAGCAGAATGAGAAGAGAAGGGATCTCAGGTTAAACTCACGAGGAGCACCCACAAGTAAGAAAAGATCAGAAGGGAGGAGCCTGTACAGGAGACCAAAGCCAAGAGGAAGGAGAAGAATCAGAGAGCCGTTGTGTCCCAGAAGCCAAGGAGAGGAAGAAGTGTCAGACGTGTCAAATGCTGAGGACGAATCAGTAGAATAAGGACTGAGAATTCTCTGTTGAATACACTAACAAGGAACTTTGAGATTTCAGTGGAAACCCAGATTCCAGTAAGTAGGTGAGTGATCTGAAGATAAGACAGTGGAAACAATTCTTTGAAGAAATGAGTCTGTGACATAGCTGCACAGAAATGTGGAATCAGGGGCGCCTGAGTGGCTCAGTGGGTTAAAGCCTCTGCCTTTGGCTCGGGTCATGATCTCAGGGTCCTGGGATCGAGCCCCTCATTGGGTTCTCTGCTCGGCAGGGAGCCTGCTTCCTCCTCACTCTCTGTCTGCCTCTCTGCCTACTTGTGATCTCTCTGTCAAATAAATAAATAAAAATCTTAAAAAAAAAAAAAAAAAGAAATGTGGAATCAAATGGAGTTCTCTCAAAATAAACAAAAAGGGTGGGAGAGAATTAGGTAATTAAATGACAAAAAGACAAAAAATTAGCCAATAAAGAGGAGGAAGTTGAAGATGCAAGAGAGGTGGATTTTGGGCCCCTGGGTGGCGCAGTTGGTTGAGCGACTGCCTTCAGCTCAGGTCATGATCCCGGAGTCCCGGGATCGAGTCCCACATCGGGCTCCCAGCTCCACGGGGAGTCCGCTTCTCACTCTGATCTTCTCCCCTCTCATGCTCTCTCTCACTCTCTCTCTTTCCTAATAAATAAATAAATAAATAAAATCTTAAAAAAAAATACTTATAAAAAAAAAGAGAGGTGGATTTTGATATATGGAAAAAGATACTTCTAGAAGACAGGAGGGTATCTTTCACTTTAGGTGGGAGAATGAGAGAGACATCTCTTCCTTTGAAACAAAGAGTGAAGGAGGGGAAGATGTTCTGGACCTACTGAAGTTTCTGGGTTTCATGCCGTGGATGCTGAAGCCAGCTCCTACTAGCTTATGGGAGCCAATGGTTAAATTTTCAGAAATTTCGAGAACTGGCTAATATACATTATGAGCTTGACTTTAGCCACGGTGGGAATATTGATACCATGGAAACTTGACAAATGCTACAAATCAGAACTTCCTCACACCCCAGGCCTCAGGTACACCACTGGCCAGGGTAGTGAAGGAGTGCTTAGCTCAAGAGCACTGTTGGGTAGAAAAGAAGATTGTATGCTGGTGTCAGAGGTTGGAGGAATGTGAAGAGAGGTTGGATTCTGTGGAGCATGGCACAGAGAACCACCCAGAAAAATACTGAATGATTACCAGGCTGTATTAAGGGACCACTCGAGGTTGGAGACTATTGGTCTACAGGGATACCAATGTGTGCGGTTGTGGGGCGCCTTCACCTCAGTTCATGATCCCAGGGTCCTGGGATCGAACCCTGCATCCCTGTCGGGCTCTCCACTCAGTGGGGAGCCTGCTTCTCCCTCTGCCTGCCTCTTCCTCTGCTTGTGCTCTCTGTCTGTCAAATAAATAAAATCTTAAAAAAAATTTTTTTTTAAATGTATGCGGGTGTATCATTTCCCACAAGCACCGTAGCCTGGCCATCTCAGCAGAGAAGTAGATAGGTAATTTGATCCTCGGCCATACCCTTGCCTAGCAGTTGTGATGGAAGAAGTAAATGGAGCGAGGATAACAAAGCTATTTGCAGGAAAGTGGCTGCAGTCATGGGCCATGGGACCTAAGCTGTGAAGGGAAAGAGAAGAAGATAGGAGAAGGTGAGAGGTAACGACAGGGTGAAGGCGTCATGTGTTCCTGGCCTCGTATGCTCTGAGTGCCCTTACTATCCTGGTCTCAGGTTAGGCCCTCCTGCTTGGCAATGTCACTTTTGAAATATGGCATCTAGAACCAAGCCCCTCAGTGTTGGACGATGCTCCAGCTTCCTCTGACTATCCAAGACTCTATTGCCATCCTTATTTTAGACATGATATGTTAAAGATTCAATGCCCAATGTCCTCAGAAGAGTTTAACATCATTATTAACCACACAGCATAAATAAGATCAAGCAGTGAAAGACAGGTTTTTTTTTAATATTTTAATGGGAATGGTCTGATCTCTCTCTGAGAATATTTTGCTCAGCAGTAGCTAACTGATCAAGTATCACCAATGAATATCATTGATAGCCAGTAATATATACAGTTAACTGTAGATCATCAGTGGCGTATATCACTGCCATTGGAGTATCATTTTGCGGGGTGCCTGAAGAAGTTTACCCCAGGAGGAAGACTCTCTGGATTATACAGAATTTGTTTAGGGTTATCATCAGAAGCTGACCTAGAGATGGATTGTTACTAATGGCAGAACAGCAAGAAAGATCAGATCTACTATCACGAGAAAAGACTCTAGGGCACAGCAACTATAATTTCAAACAACAATCAGTTTTTATCCCTGATACCTGCTTATATCTTCCAAAACATTCTGAATGGTATAGATCTCAGAAACCTGTCCAGTTATTGGCTACCTTCCCTATGTCACCTTTCCCTCAGATTCAATAAATAGAGCGTAGGGCCATTGTCTAATCTCTCTTTTTTGTTTGTTTGTTTGTGTTTGTCTTCTAAAATTTTTTAAACGTTTAATTTCTTACTATGTCTTAAGTTGCAAGAAATTTCTTTCTGAGTGAAAAATGGCTTCTCAGTAAGATAACCAGATTGACGGTACTCTCGTGTTTGCAATTCATCATGACTAGTGCCAGGATTAACAAATACAGTTCATTTTCACGACTACCCTGAGATTAGGTGGGGGTCATGGCTTCGAAATAGCTAGATTCCATGGTGCTATGAGTATAAACCTTGCCCGGGCAATTTACGTGCAACTTATGTTCTTTCTTATGATGTAAGCGATGGTAAATGGTTGCAGAGTTCATGCTGGGGAGGACACTTTCTTCTTCATCAAAGTAATTACCTCATTGCATTTCCCACTTGAGTAGCTGATCCATCAGAAACATAGCAAATAAAGCTATCGATTTTTGTTCCTTCACACTGGATTTTTTTCTTACTATTTTTTTTCCTGACCTCGAGGTATTTGGGTATGCAGTAAGAGGGAGAGGAATCAGAGAGAACCCGAAGTATGCATGTATTTGAGTGTGTGTGTGTGTGTGCGTGCACACACGCGTGTCACTCTTCATTTTGGCCACCAAGGGGAGTTATAGGAACAATTTCAGTTGATCAGTCTCTCCGAGTCTCTTGCACTGGCCTTTCTGTGTAACCCCAAGTAGTATTTTCCTGTTATGTACCGGTGTCACTGTCTCCCTTTCACCTAGAGGTTTGCTGACCCGACATTAATTGTGAACTTCAAAGTAAAAACTCCCTCGAATGGTGGCACATTGGAAATGAAGTGAGCTTCTATGCCCAGGTGGCATAAAAATCTAATTGTATTCTGGAGCAGCCCGAGCCCCTTAATGCGGATAAGACAGCCTTCAACCGGCTTCAATAAAAAGGGACTTAAATGGAAGGGAGGTGGCCTTGAGGAGAGCCGCCAGGGACTGCCAGACTGAGAAGGCCATTGTTCTACGTTCTCCTGGGGCTTATGGAGATTGACAAGGCGCCTGCTGCTTTCCAGAGCTGACCATTCTCGGGTCAGCCCTGCAAACACCCAGGGCTGCAACGGCCCCCCAGCCTCTGGCCCTTAGCCATCCAGGTGGTGGAGATTCAAAGATGTAGGTAGAAGGTGTGGGAAGAGTCCCAGGAGGAATCTGGAGGGACCATTTCCACTCTGTGATCCCAGGTCAGCTTTCTCCTCTTTCAATGGTATTTCATGCTTCTTAGCTCCAACCAAGGTTTTCTATAGTCGCCTGTGGAGTTCCTCTCCTACACTCAATCACTGACCACTTTCACAGTTAATGATTCACTTCATTCACTTAGCTGGGGACCAGAGTCGATGATTATGTACTACCCTACTTAGCGCCTTGATCCTGCTTTCCCAATCCCCACCCTAGCTTTTAAACATATTATGTTGCTGTGAATGGCAAAGTAGACTAAAAAATCAGTGGTCACTGGTTTTCTTCATGTGAAGATCAAGTTTTAATTTCAGGGATTTAAAAGATATGTTTTGAATCAATAACGCTCCCCATGCTTTGCTTCTGGACAGCCTGTGC
Organism: Nasua narica; assembly: GCA_028533885.1. NCBI lineage: Eukaryota > Metazoa > Chordata > Mammalia > Carnivora > Procyonidae > Nasua > Nasua narica. The sequence goes on along the minus strand of CM052800.1, from coordinate 29,128,265 downwards.
TACATAAAGGAGAGAATCTGGCCCTGAGAACAGGAGACGGGGATTTTGTTTTTGAGTCTGCCCCTTATGAGCCGTATGATCTTGGATAAATCACGTAATTTTGTGGAGGTTTAAGTATTCTCATTGCAGAACTGGTGAGGATGGACTAACTGAATGGACCAGATTCCAGATTCAAGAGTCAGGCAGACCAGAGTTTCATCCTGGCTCTATCATGCAGTGGCTGGTTGACTTTAAGCAAGTGACTATTAGCATTACTTTAAAGCTTTAATGAAATAATGTACACAGAACCCTTAGCATCATTCTTAGAATATAATAAGCATTCAACAAAGAATAGTTATTATGATAATCATGATAATGATCTTAATTATTAAAGTTCTATTAGGACTTTTTTAAAAAATCCGAAAGGCGATGACTTCGCTCTGAAACATTGTGACCAGTTGTTATGAATGTATCTTACTCATCTGATCCTGTCCTTCAGGGAATTATGAAACAGGCTGAAATTACACAGAACTTTGCAAAATATTTAGATTTATTACATAATACTACCGTAACATATTTAGCAAAAAATGTGGTTATAGGCATGGTAACAAATACAGTCATGGGTTGATTTTCATGTTGTTATAGTGTAATGCCTGTCAGAAAAATCTTTAAAGGTTAAAGTTCATACTCACTACTAGGGCCAGGAGTGTGAAACAGGAGAGTGATGGGTTCTTTTTGATTTTTTTTTTTTTAAGATTTATTCCTTTGAGAGAGAGAGAGAGAGAGTTCACGTGCAAAGTGGGGGGAGGGGCAGAGGGAGAGAGAGTAGAAGACACCCCCACACCCCCACCCCCTCGGCACCCCCCACCCACACAGCCACAAACCGGGAGCCCAAGCTCCATCCCAGGACCCAGAGATCATGACCCAAAAGCAGCCACCCAGGCGCCCCACAATTTTAAAACTGACCTGGGATTTTCTTTTAATTCATAAGTTTTGAAATGTTCTCCCTATAACGTTTAGGCCTAATTGAAAATTATTCTCAGATAATAATAGGTACTAGAAATAAGCTGTGTTTACTAGCTCTTCAGCGAGGACGGCGAACTGATACAGTTGATTGAATGAATGAGTGACCAGTGCTGCTTGTGTTCAAGGCACCGCTCTAGGAGTTGGGATAGAGCGGTGAGTAAAACAGACCAGAGCCCTGCCCTCATAAAACTGTCCTCTTGGGGTTTTCCTGCTGTCAGGATGCCAGCCCTCATGGGGGGCCCATCTGCCAGGCTGTGGTAACAAGAATTGGGAGACCACACCAGTACTCGTTAAAAAAGAATACCATGGCTGACTGATGATTTCCACCAAGAGGGAGGCGTGGGAAAACCCAGGACTGTGCTCAATGTACCAGCGTCATCAAAGAGCACGGCTACCCCCCTCGGATAGCCACTGGCCACACGTGGCTACTGACCACTTGAACTGCGACCAGTCCAAATTAAGATATGTATAAAGTATATCAAATCCACACTGGATTTTGAAGACTTAGTAGGAAAACAAGATGCAAAAGATCTCATAAAAAATTTCATACTGATGGCATGTTGAAATAATGATATAAATATATTCGGTTAAATAGAACACATTTTAAGGATTAATTTCATATTTCTTTTTAGCCTTTAAAAATGTGGCTCCTAGGACATTTTAATATTATACATGCGGCTTTCCTATTCCTGTGCGACAGAGTTGGGAGAGCGCCCGGGCTTGAGTCCATGAAAGGCCATGAATGTCTTAGCCAATGCAGATAGGAGACAACACTGTCGAAAAGCCAAAATATGCTGGCGGCTTCTTCTCCTTCTCCTTCTCCCTCTCCTTTTCCTTCTCCTCCCCCACCTCCTCCCTTCCTTCTTCCTCCTTTCTTCTCCTCCTGCTCCTCCTCTTCCCTCTCCTTCTCCTTCTCCTTCTTCTACCTTCTTTTCTTTTAGGTACTGCCTGATGCCTGTCTGGAATCCCTTTCAGACACCTTCCCTGGAGCTCTTCATGGGCTGTTTGCCAGTCTTCAGAATTGGCCCATCCTATCAGAACCCTCTAGTTCAGAGTCCCTTTCCTGCAAAATAGTCAGCTTTCTAAGAGGTTACTAGATTCTGATAGCTTAAGAAATCATCCTGTAAGATGCCTCCATTAAATGCACGTATCCCGTAATAAAATACCTTAGCTGAGAGAAGTTAATCTCAAGTAGTGGTGAGTTTGTGCCTAATAACAAAGCGGGAGCACTTTTCCTTCATGCCACAGAAGCCACAGAAACATAGAGAGGATAATTCCACCTTGTCTACAATTGTCCTTTGAGATCAGGACAGGCCAAGTCCTCCCTGCAAAGAGTCGCCCCCTGGTGTTCGTACATCATTTCACAGTCCACAAAGGGCTTCCACAACTTTCCCGTTTAAGCCACGAACCATTCCGTGAAATAGGTCAGGTTGAACTTATTAGTTGCTTTATCGGGAAGATTTTTTAAAATGAGGCCAAGAGGCAATAGGTCTTCTGGTTAATGAAGCCTGTGAAGGAGGTGGGGGGGCGGTCCTAGATGATCAGAGGGAAGTGGAGAACAGTGGGAAAAAGAAAGGGACTAGGAACATCCTAAAGATCTTAGCTTAGCTTCGATTAGATTAGAACATCATGGGTGGGGAATATACTGCATCTCAGGGGGTGACTTACTTAGATAATACTAAAGACATATATTCTGATACAGAGGGCAGGGAAAGGGAAGTAACCATTAATGGAACAGGAAAAAATACAGAAGACACTCCAAATTAACAAAGGAGAAAACGGAACATATATTAAGTTGTTGAAATGAACAAAGATTGAGAAAAAAAGAGGAAACCAAAATCTAAATTAAATTGATTAATAGAGGGGCACCTGGGGTGACTTCAGTCCTTCAGCTAAGGTCATAATCCCAGAGCCCTGGGATTGAGCCCTCAATTGTTGTCATCCGAGAGGGAGCCTGCTTCTCCCTCTGCCCCACCCCCCTGCCCTCTTTTGCTCTCTCTCGCTCTCTCTCTCTCTCTTTGAAATAAATAAATAAACCTATCTTTTTAAAAAAATTGATCAATAGAGAATAAGATAAGTATATTAGATGTGATGAACTGAATATACCCATTAAAAAACAGAAACTGCCAGATTTGGTTAAAAAAGCAAAACTGAATTACAGACCAATATCCTTGATCACACTACTGGGTATTTACCCTCAAGATACAAATGTAGTGATCCGAAGGGTCACATGCACCCGAATGTTTATAGCAGCAATGTCCACAATAGCCAAGCTATGGAAAGAACCTAGATGTCCATCAACAGATGAATGGATCAAGAAGATGTGGTATATATATATTCAATGGAATACTATGCAGCCATCAAGAGAAATGAAATCTTGCCATTTGCAATGATGTGGATGGAACTAGAGGGTATTATGCTAAGCGAAATAAGTCAGTCAGAGAAAGATAATTATCACATGATCGCTCTGATATGAAGAATTTGAG
>CM052800.1:29068061-29124674 GCA_028533885.1 Nasua narica | reverse complement strand
AATATGTAAGCCTGATGATTCACAGACTTGTACCCTGGGGTAAATAATACATTATATGTTAATAAAAAAATTTAAAAATAAAAAAAATAAAAAGAAAAAGCAAAACTGAGCTGTATGATAGTCACAAGGCACATGCTTACACAAAGTAGCAAAGAAAGGGTATGCAAAGATAAAGAAATTATAGAGTTGGTGATATTAATATCAGACAAGTGAAATTAAGGTGAAAGTTCCAAACAAGACAAAGAACATCATGCAAGCGTATAAAATTATGTCAATAAATTTACCAAATTTGGGGTGCCTGGGTGGCTCAGTGGGTTAGAGCCTCTGCCTTCGGCTCAGGCCCTGATCTCAGGGTCCTGGGATCGAGCCCACATTGGGCTCTTTGCTCAGCAGGGAGCCTGCTTCCCCCTCTCTCTCTGCCTGCCTCTCTGCCTACTTGTGATCTCTCTCTCTGTGTCAGATAAATAAATAAAATCTTTAAAAAAAATAAATTTACAAAATTTAACATTTATTTATGGGAATGAAAATAACAAAAGTTTAACACGAACTTAGCCATCATTAGAGAAAAAAATTTACATTAAAGGAACTAAGTATCGGGCGCCTGGGTGGCTCAGTTGGTTGAGCAACTGCCTTCGGCTCAGGTCATGATCCTTGAGTTCCGGGACCGAGTCCCACATCGGACTCCCAGCTCCACGGGGAGTCTGCTTCTTCCTCCTAACCTTCTCTCCTCTCATGCTCTCTCTCACTTTGTCTCTCAAATAAATAAATAAAAATTAAAAAAAAAAAGGAACTAAGTATCTTAAATCTAAAATCTAGTTCTTTGACAAGATCAGTGAAATAGGGGGCCTGGGTGGCCCAGTTCATTAAGCGACTGCCTTCGGCTCAGGTGGTGATCCCGGAATCTGGACATCAAGTCCCGAAGTGGGCTCCCAGCTCCGCGGGGAGTCTGCTTCTCCCTCTGACCTTCTCTTTCTTCTCTCTCTCTCTCAAATAAATAAATAAATAAATAAATAAATAAATAAATAAATAAAATCTTAAAAAAAAAAAGATCAGCGAAATAGATACATCACCCTCCTCACACACTGCAAGGAGCAGAAAAGGCAAAATGAGGAAGGAGAAATAAATCATACACCCACATATAGGAGTTTAAAGAAATAGTTAGAGATTACTTCTTGCAATTCTACGCCATTTGAAAATTTAAAGGAAATGAATGGTTTCCTAATTAAAAAAAAAAAGGTAAGTAAAATTAACCCCCAAAAGTAGTAGAAAAATGTGAACAAATCAATCATTAGAGAAGAAATTGAAAAGGTGATTAAAACAAAAAATCTATCAAGAAAAGTCACCAAAATCATATGGATGGTTCCCAGCTAAGTTTATCTGACTTTAAAAGAATAGATAATTACAAGGTTATTTACCATTCCTAATGGTAAATAGGAAAGACTCCTAATTCATTATATAAAACAGCAAACTTTAATACCAAAACCTGGGCACCTGGGTGGCTCAGTTGGTTAAGCGACTGCCTTCCTGCTCAGGTCATGATCCTGGAGTCCCGGGATCAAGTCCCACATCGGGCTCCCAGCTCCACAGGGAGTCTGCTTCTCCCTCTGACCTTCTCCCCACTCATGCTCTCACTCTCACTCTCTCTCAAATAAATAAACAAAATCTTTAATACCAAAACCTGGAAAATGTAATATAACAACATAAAGAAAAGTACAGAACAATCTCACTTATGAATATGAATTCAAAAACTCAAAATAAAATATTAGCAAACAAAATCCACATAGCAAAAGAATAATACGTTATAACCAAACAGGATTTGTTTTGGAAATACAAGAATGGTTCATTACTATATAATCTATTATATAATCTATTTTATCAATAAAGGAGAAAAATGTAATCATTTCAATAAATGCTAAAAACTTATTTGTTGGAACTCAGCAGCCGTTCCTGATAAAATCTCTTAGAAAAATAAGAATAGAAGGAAACTATTTAAATATCCTTAACACTAACAAAGCCCAGTAAGCAAATATGCAATGGCAAATCATAAAAACTGTTTTAATGAAAAATAGGATAGCTTCCAGCACCAATATTCTTTACATTGCCTTATAAGTTTTGGCAGACAAAGAAATTAAAATTAAAATAGCTGACCCCCCCACTTTACACTAATATAAAATAAATTCCAGGAAGATTAAAAACTTAAACGTAAAAATGTAATTCAATAAAGATATCACACAAAGAGATCTAGGTTAATATATGTTCAGTCTCTCTCTATATATAAATATTTTTTTTATTTTTAAGTAATCTCTACATCCAATGTGGGCTCAGACTTACAACCCCAAGACCAAGAGTCACACACGCCAACGACTGAGCCAGCCCCAGTAGACGTTCAGTCTAAAGGCTGAGGGGATAACATCTTCTCTAACCATGGCTGAAAAACTCCAAAACTCTAAAAGAAAAGATAGGTATATTTGACTATGTAAAAATGCCAGTCTCTATATGACAGAAAATACAAATAAACCAATAAACCAACAGAAGACTTGGAATCACACATTTATTCTTTGGGATTTTTTCCTAGATGCATTATTTACACACTTCCGAAGAAAAATGTCTACTTTCTCTGTGGAAAACAAATCTGATCAGAGCTAGAGAATCTCTGAGGAAAAACAACCCATGGACACGTAGAATTTTAGTATGGGGGTCTTCAAGACTGTTTAAAGCCCATTCATTCACACCAAATGTGGTCCATGTACCCTAAATTAAGAATTCCTCAATGACAACAACAAAAACAAATAATTCCATTAAAAATGGACAAACAACTTGAATAGACATTTCTCCAAAGGAGATATAAAAATGGCCAATGGCATATAAAACAAAATGCTCAACATCACTAATTATCAAGAAAGTGCAAATCACAACCATAATGAAATATCACTTCAACTCCATTAGGATGGTTACTATTAAAAAACACACACATACACACACACGCAAGCAGAAAATAACAAATGTGAGTGAGCGTATGGCAAGATTGGAACTCTTGTGTGCCATTGGTGGGAATTCAGAATGGTGTAGTTGCTACAGAAAGCAGTATGCCAGTTTCTTAAAAAATTAAAAATGAAATTACCATATGATCCATAAATTTTACTTCAGGGTATATACCAAAAGGATTGCAAACAGATATTTGTACATCTATGTCCATAATAGTATTATTCACTATAGCCAAGAGGTGGAAGCAACCCAAAAGTCCCTCAACGGATGAATGGATAAACGAAATGTGGTATATATCTACACACAGTGCAATATTATAGACTCTTAAAAAGGCAGGAATTTCTGACACATGCTACAGTGTGGATAAACCTCAAAGACATTACACCAAGTGAAATAAGTTCGTCATAAAAGGACAATGTTCATATGAGATATCTACAATTAGTCAAATCCGCAGAAACAGAAAGTAGAATGGTGGTTTCCAAGAACTAGGGAGAAGGGGAAATGAGCAGTTGTTTAATGGATATAGAGATTCAGTGTTGCAAGATGACAAAGTTCTGGAGATTGGTTGCACAACAATGTGAATATATTTAACACCACTAAATGGTCCACTTTTTTAAGGCGGTAAATTTTACATTACATGTATTTTACAATCACACAAAAAATTCCTGCCTTACACATTTTCTGTATTGATATAATTTTAACTATTATAAGCATACGCACGTGGCCCCCAGATCTATAACTTCTCTATAAATTCCTCCCCTGACATTATGATTTCTATCTCTGATCACCTGCTGGGCTTCTCTTATTGGATTGTATGCCGCTGGCTTTTCAAACTCAATGTGTCCCAGACTGATTTTGACCACAAACCTGGTCTTCCTCCTGCTTCCTATTCTATGCCAGTGAGTGGATGAATAAATGGATGAATGCACCTTGGATCTTTTTCGTAGGAAACAAGTAATCTGTCTGATATCAAGATAATGGGTCACTTGAGTCATGATTGTTTTGTTTCTGTCCTATTGATATGTAACTCACCTACCATACAATTCACCCATTTAAAGTACACAATTCATGGCTTTTAATTTATTCACAAAGTTGTGCAGTTTTTACCATAATAAATTTTGGAATATTTCCATCACCTCCCTGCAAAAACCCCTGTATTTTTCACCTATTACCCCTACATTCTCACCATCTCCTGAAGCTCTACACCAACCACAAATCTACTTTCTGTCTCTGTAGGTTTGCCTATTATGGACATTGTACGCAAATGGAATCCTATACTATGTGATCTTTTGTGATTATCTTCTTTCACCTGCCATAATGTTGTCAGAGTTTATCCATACTGTAGCGTATGTCATCAGTACTTTGTTCCTTTTTCTGGACAAATAATACTGCATTGTATGGATAAACTACATTTGGTTTATCCATTCATTAGTCGGTAGATAGTTGGGTTGTTTCTATATTTTGGCTCTGATGAGTAACACTGCCATGAACATTCACATATATGTTTTGTGTGAACATATGTTTTCATTTGTCTGGGGCATGTACCTAAAAGTGAGTGAATCGATGGGTCAAATGGGAACTATAAGAGTTAGCTTTTCCAGGAGCTGCCAGACTGTTTTTCCACAGTGGCTGTACCATCCCCGATTCCCAGGAGCAGTGTATGGGTCCCATTTCTCTACATTTCATCAACACTTGTTGTTTTCAGGTTTTATTTTATTTTTGTTTATTTTTAGTCTAGCCATGCTAGTGGATGTGAAGTGCTATCTCATTGTGACTTTAATTTGCATCTTCCTGATGATTAATGATATTGAGCATCTTTTCATGTCCTTCTTGGCCATCTGTATATCTTCTTTGGAAAAATATCCATTTGGAGAAAGTCCAGATCCTTTGCCCATTAAAAAAATTTTTTTTTCTTTCTTAGGATTGAGTTCTTTATGTATTACAGATACAAGTCCCTTATTAGGTACATGATTTGAAAATATTTTCTCCCATTCTGTGGGTTGTCTTTTCACTCCCTTGATGGTGTCTTTGTATTACTAAATGTTTTGCTTTTAATGATACATATGTAAATTTTAAATGAAGTCTAATTTATCTCTTTTTTCTTCTGTTGTTTATGCTTTTGGTGTCATATCCAAGACATTTACCTAATCAAAGGTCACACATATTTACTCCTTTATTTTTCTCCTAAGAGTTTTATAGTTTTAGCTCTTACATTTAGGTCTTTGATCTATTTGTGCTAATTATTATGTATGTTTTGAGGTAGGAGTCCAATTTCATTCTTTTGAATGTAGATACCCAGTTGTCCAAACACTATTTGTTTAAAAACATTGTCCTTTCTGATCTTGATGACGTTGTCAAAAGCCAATTGACCACAGATATGCGAGTTTATTTCTGGACTTTTAGTTCTATTTCATTGATCTGCATGTATATCTTATGTGAGTACCACACAATCTTGAATACTGTTGCTTTGTAGTAAGTTTTGAAATTGAGAAATCCAATTTTGTTTATCTTTTCTCAAGACTGTTTTAGCTATTCTAGGTACTCTGAGTGCACATAGGCGTTTTAGGATACACTTACCAGTTTCAAGAAAGAAACCCTATGGGGTAGTTTTGTTTTTTTTTTTTGGTAAGGATTTGTATTGAATCTGTTGAATTAATTTCACATTTTGTTTATGAGTTTGGCTTTCACACCAAATTTTATTTCTGCTACTGTTTTCAGGGAAATTCATTGGCTTTTCAATTAATTGAAAGCAAACAAGTATGCAGAATACTTAAAAGCAAAATACAATTTGTAAAGCTTGTTTTGCCACAATTTTAAATGGAATCAACAGTTTTGCACTTAACTAACAAATTACTTATGAAACAAGCAGTTTCTCAATCGTTCGATTTGTCAGGAACCTTGTAGATATCTGGTAACTTGTTTGCTTACAATTCTGGGCAGCTATAGCTGTCCAGAATTTAGATTGCCCCAGTCTAAATGTCAAGGTTTATATCAAGCACAACTTTTTATAGTTTCTTTAACTGTTCAAATTAAGCAAGATATTATTTTCAAAGCAAGATATTATTTTCAAAGCCCCAGTTTACATCAGTATTTAGGAAAAAAAAAAAGCTTTATTTACATGTGTGATAATTACTGTGAAAGCATTTTTTTGATATGAGCTAACTTTCTGTATTTGTGCTTTGCTTTAGAATAAATCACAGTACTCTCTTTGTCTACCTAAGCAGTGTGCCCTTGAAAACTATTACAATCATTTACACATTCTTTGCAGCATTATGCACTCATATGTAAAGGTCATTCTTCTAGCAATGCTAACTGTACTGATTGTTCATAAAAGTATTTACATATTATACTTTTACATAAACTCCTTCTTATGACTAATATATTTTAGTGTCTCTTTTTAAATCAGGAATATGAATGAAATTATGTTTCCTGATTCATTAATTGAGATTTTTTAACTTACTTTGATCCCCCCCCCCCAAAAATCACTGCCTAAGTTTAGGACTAAAAAGTCCCTCTTACTAACCTTTGAGGTAATATTCTTATTGTATGAGGATAGTGACTTAATTGATATTGTTATTGTTGTTAGTGCTGCTATTATTTCTGGGAATAATCACAGTTGTCCGGGTGGTTCAGTCGGTTAAGCATCTGCCTTTGGCACAGGTCATGGTCTTGGGGTCCTGGGATCGAGCCCCAGCCCTGCATCACATCATGCTCCCTGCTAGCTGAGAGTCTGCCTTCTCCCTCTACCTCTGCTCCTCCCCCCTGCTCGTTCTCTCTCTCTCTCTCAAATTAAAAAAAAAAATCTTAAAAAAAGAAATAACAGTTGTCTTGACCGCACTTTGTTTCATTTCTGCTAATAAGATAAATTTGAAAAGAAAAGTGATATTGGTAACTCCAGTTTGTAATCCTCAGGACTTTTCCTTTTGCCTAATCTTAATCACCTCCAAGCTAGGCTCTTCTAGAACATCATCTGTTGACCTCGAATTATAGGTTCATCAAGAGAGTATTTGACTGGGGTACAAAGGGCTTTTAACCAAGGTCTTTTCCCACAATTAAAGGAGCCGAAAACAGAATCATTTATGAGGTTAATGTGTAAGATAAGTGTCCTATTTTTCCTAAAATTTCAGGGGGATTTTGCAGTAAATCACCGGAATAATTGTCTTTGTGTGGCATGTGTCTTTTAGACAGTGCCTTCTAGTGCTCAGAAACACCAGCGGACGAACACCCGGAGCCCCCAGCAACACACTGGAGATGAAACGGGCAAGAATAATCTGTCACCGGAAACTAGGCCTGGGATTCGCAGATAAAATGGTTGAAAAAGAAGGAGCATCCCCACCTTGGAAATTTTTTTTATGAGGCAGTAGCTGGGTCTTTAACTCTGTTAATTGGGTGTGTGTTTGTTTCCAAACTTTTCAGGGATTGTTAGTCTGAGGTTCACCGAAAGAATTCAGGGTGATCTTGGGTGAAAAAATTAAATTTTTGTTTTCCCTAACCTCTAAATTAAAGTTAACATTTCCTTTGATAATAAAAGTAGGCAGTTCATTACACAAGTATTAGCAATACCTGTGACCTTTTTACTAAAAGAAATCCCAGAAAAAAAAAAAAAAAAAAGAAATCCCAGAGATGTTCATATCCCATTAGGACTGTTGTAGATATCATGGAAATATGGTTTAAGCTACTTCAAATTTATGTGGTTATTAGAGCCCAGATCTTGTTATTTAATGTGTTAACAGAAAAGTGCATATATTATTTATTTATTTGTTTGTTTATTTGACAGAGAGAGAGAGACAGTGAGAGCAGGAACACAAGCAGGGGGAGTGGGTGAGGGAAAGCAGGCTTCCTGCCGAGCAGGGAGGCTGATGTGGGGCTCTATCCCAGGACCCTGAGATCATGACCTGAGCTGAAGGCAGACACTTAACGACTGAGCCACCCAGGCGCTCCATACATTACTTTCTTAAAAAAAATTTTTTTGATAGCAGTATTACAATGTAATTTACTTTAAAATCATATATATTTTATTTTATTTATCTAGAGGTATTACTTTAGGACAAATAAAGAGATTGGTGGTACAAAAAAAAGAAAAATGAAGGAGCCAACAAGCGTAGGCTTAGGTGCAGTGGGACTTGAAATGTTCAGAGGAGGGGGCTGCTCACGTGTGGTCACTGAACGCACCCCATCTCTTTGCTCCCTGGGTTTGAATGGAGCTACGCCAGCTTCGGTATTCAGTAGCCCCGGTCCAGAAGCTGATCTTGACGAGAGAATTCCTTGTGCCAACCTGTAACCAACTTGAAAACCGACATGAAAACACAGCTTCTCAGGATCTGCCAAAACTAGAGTTGAACTCGAAGGGTGGCCCGTGGCCAGCCCTGGATCATCTCGATTTCAGATTTTCACTTTGAGGTAAGTCCTGGTGTTGCTGGATGAGCCTGAACATGCTGAATGGGGTTCCCCCGACCCACCATTGTCACCCCCGCATTTATCCCTTCATTTGCCATGAAATGCTTTGGGGAAAGTATCCAAGTAGCAGCCACCCAAAACCATAAGTCAGAAACAGAAAAAACACATCGATAAAGACCCGAGTTTTACAAACAATGTCATGTCGGTGGCTGGGCCAGCAGAAAGGAAACTGACAAAACGGAAAGACAAAATGATAATTTATTCAAGGAGCTGTCAACCATCGAACCCAGTGGCCTGCTTATATCATTACATTTCAATTGTAGCTGTTTCTCACACATATGAAGTGATATTGCAGGTAAAAAGTTCAGCTTGCTGTGCATTAATTACCTCCAGGTCTAGCTGGTATTTCTAGTTTTTTATGTTTGTATTGTGAGAGTGAAAAGGGGGAAAAAAAGTTCCCTTGCTTTTGCTCACTTTAGACAAATACTGTGTGTGACTAATTAGGTTTGCCGTACAGCTGGGGCTACCTTTTCTGATTAATGCTTTATTCAAATTTTTAATGTGTAAAGGAGGATTCTTAAAAATAGAAGCTACTTCCTCGGTTTCATCTGGTTATTTCGACTTGTACAAGACCCTGTGTTTTGCCGAACTCAGATTTCCTCAACCTGTTCGACATAGAAATTGTGGGAAGAGATGACAGAGGTGGGAGAGAGAGAGGGTTGGTGCCAAGTTCTTTGAGTGGATTAAAAAGCTGAGCAGATAGATCATTGTGACATGTTTTCTAAATTTCTACCCTAGGCATCCCTCATTTTATTGCCCTTTGTTTTACTGTGCTTTGCAGATGTTGTGTTTTTTCCAAACTGAAGTTTTGTGGTAATCCTGCATCAAGCAAGTGTGTGGGTGCCATTTTCTCAACAGCATTTGTCCACTTTGGGTCTCTGTGTCACATTTCAAACTTTCTCATTGTTACTCTATTTATTATAGTGACCTGTGATCCATGATCTTTGATGTTACTGTTGGAATATTTTGCGGCGCCATGAACTGCACCCAAATAAGATGGCCAACTTAATCAATAAATGTTGTCCCTTGTCTCTCTCCCTCTCCTCAGGCCTCCCTGTTTCCCAAGACACAATCATATTGAAATTAGGCCAGCTGCTAACCCTACAATGGCCTCTAAATGTTCGAGTGAAAGGACGAGTCACATGCCCTCTCGCTTTAAGTCAAAAGCCAGAAATGATTGAGCTTAGTGAGGAAGGCAAGTTGAAAGCCAATATAGGCTGAAAGGTAGACAGACCTCTTGTGACCCCAGTTAGTCAGTCACGTTGTGAACACAAATGAAAAGTTCTTGAGGGGAAATAACAGTGCTACCCCAGTGAACACACAAATGATAAGAAAGTGAAACAGCCTTATTGCTAATATGGGGAAATTTTTAGTGGTCTGGGTAGAAGACCAAACCAGCCACAACGTTCCCCTGATCCAGAGCAAGGCCCTAATTCTCTTAAATTCTATGAAGGCCAAGAGAGGTGAGGAAGCTGCTGAAGAAAATCCGAAGCTAGCAGAGGTTGGCTCGTGAGATTTAAGGACAGACTATAACATATAAGGGCAAGGTGAGGCAGCAAGTGCTGGTGTAAAAGCCACGGCGAGTTATCTAGGAGACCCAGCCAAGATGATGGATGAAGGTCGCTGCACTAAACAACAGATTTTCAGTGTAGACTAAACAGCCTGCTACTGGAAGAAGATGCCATCTAGGACTCTCATAGCTAGAGAGGAGAAGTCAATGCTTGGCTTCAAAGCTTCGAAGGACAGGCTGACTCTCTTGTTAAGAGCTAATCCAACTGATGACATGAACTTGAAACCAAGGCTCATTTACCATTCTGAAAATCCTGGAGTCCTTAAGAAGTAGGCTATGTCTACTCTACCTGTGCTTTTTAAATGGAACAACAAAGCCTAGATGACAGAACATCTGCTTAGAGCATATTTTCTATTTTAAGCCCATCTTTGAGGCTGATTGCTCAGGAAAAAAAATTCCTTTCAAAATATGACTGATCACTGACAGTGTACCTGATCCGCCAAGAGCTCTGAAGGAGATTGACAAGGTGAGTGTTGCGTTCATGCCTGCTAACACAATATCCATTCTGCAGCCCGTGGATCAAGGAGTCTTTCTGACTTTCAAGACTTATTACTTAGAAATACGTTTTGTAAGGCTATAGCAGCCTTAGATGGTGAGTCCTTTGATAGATCTACACAAAGTAAATTTGAAAACCTTCTGGAAAGGATTCACCAATCTAGATGCCAGTAAGAACACTTGTGCTTCTTGGAAGGAGTGTAAATGTCAACATTAACAAGAATTTGGAAGAAGTTGACTCCAGACTTCATTGGATGACTTTGAGGAGTTCAAGACTTCAGTGGAGGACGTGACTTCAGATTTGGTGGAAATAGCGGGAGAAGGAGAATTAGAAGTGCAGCCTGAAGATGTGATTAAATCACTACGGTCTCATGACAAAACTAACCAGTGAGGAGTTTCTTCTTATGGATGAACAAAAAAGTGGTTGCTTCTGTTTCAAAACACATTATAATAAAAAATGAACTAATCAGGTAACTTATTCATGTTTTTTATTCATTTTGTTGATATATAAAGTACATGATGGTAGTGGACTGTCGCTAAAATTTGTCGATGTAAAGAACCTTATGATCACATGTATTACAGTATACTCAGAGCTTTGAATAGTGTCTGTACATAGTGAACCCTCAATAAATATTGAGTGATGTAGGAGAGAAGCAAATCTTCAAAGTAATGATATGTTAATCATATAGAGATTATACATAAGCTATCCGTTAATGGAGAAGATTAAAGCAGATTATTTCCTTTCAATCCACTAATTCCAGATTAGGAGAACAAATACTGTAGTTTAAAAATTTCACCTATTTTTCTCCTCCCTTGTTGCCCTTTAGCATAATATTTGCAGTTTACGTTTAGTAGAGTATACAATTTTTTGGCAGAGGGAAGAAAACATTACTAATAGAGTGTATTGTGTTTTTGCCATTATAGATAAGGAATGTGGAGTAACAATAGCAAACATTCTGACTTTCCTTTTATTAACAATGTTACAGAGCAGTCTGGGTTAATGGCCTTAATATGGCCCTTCCTCACATAGAATTAATTCATCTTCTAGTGGCCTTCATTATTTTTATTTCTTTATGGTAAGATACAACCCATTAAGCTGAGTAAGCAGCTATAAAAAATATAGCACAGCCCTCGGTTCTTCTCTATTCTAGAACAAGCTTCTTCATTTCTCCAGGCTTTGATCTCACATTCTGGATGAGGGTTTGGCAAACCATGAACCAGAAGCCAAATCCAGCCTGCTGTGTATTTTTACATAGACCATGAGCTAAGAGCTGTTTTTATATTCACAAGTAGTTCAAGAAAATCAAAAGAAGAAGAATATTTCATGGCATAAAAAATTATACAGCAAAATTTACATTTCAGAGTGCGCAAACCAAGTTTTATTAGAATATAGCCAGGCTCATTTGTTTGTGTACGTTTTAGATTCACGCTCCAATGGCAGACTTGAGTTGTGACAGAGACCTTAAGGGCCTCAAAGTCTAAAATATTTACTAATTGGCCTTTTACAGAAAAAGTTTGCTGACCCCTGCTTTAGGTTTTTGAATGGATAAAGAATTTTATTAAAGTATATAAAATCAAAATATGCATAGACTTTTAATAAAGAAAAACAATTCCAGATTTTTCCCCTGGATTGAAACACCATCTGCAAAATAAATTTGGTAAGATAAAAAAAAATCTGAATCAAAAGCTAAGCGAGTCTTGGATCGAAAATGTCCTGAATGCTTCCTTCAAGTGTTATTTCATTTTGTTGTTGTTGTTGTTTTTAAAAGGTTTTATTTATTTATTTGACAGAGAGAGAGCACAAGCAGGGGGTACGGTAGGCAGAAGGAGAGGGAGAAACAGGCTCCTTACTGAGCAGGGAGCCCGATACGGGGCTCGATCCCAGGACTCGGGGATCATGACCTGAGCTGAAGCCAGACGCCCAATCGACTGAGCCACCCAGGTGCCCCAGTATTATTTTGGTTTTTATGTTCTATTATTCCAGTTTCATTCAGAATTTAATCACAAAAATCAAAGAAAAAAATGGGTCAGAGTTGATTCTACCTGGGAGGGAGTCAGTACAGAATTCTCGAGTTGATGAGACTTGGGTTTCCCTTTTGGCTCCAGCACTTATTACCCAGGAAATACAATACTTAACTTCTTTGAGCCTCAGTTTTCCCACCTGTAAAATGGCAATAAGCATATTTAGCTCTAGCACGAAGTCAGTATTCATTATCTGTTTGTTTACTAATTGTTAGCGGGAGTGAAGAGAAACTGATTTGCTATTGAAAAAATGAAATGTCCACTGTTTTTCAATGTTCAAAACAAGAATTTCTTACAGTGAGTTATTTGGAATTGGCTTTCACTTTGCAGTTTTTTCATCACTTAAAACCCTGTCGGTTACTCTCAGCTCCCAAGCATTCAGCTAATTTACGTGGGTATATTTATTAAGTATCACTCAAAATACATTTAAAAGGTCTTTGTTGGGGCACCTGGGTGGCTCAGTGAGGTAAAGCCTCTGCCTTCAGCTCAGGTCATGATATCGGGGTCCTGGGATCGAGCCCCTCATCGGGCTCTCTGCTCAGTGGGGAGCCTGCTTCTCTCTCTCTCTGCCTGCCTCTCTGCCTACTTGTGATCTCTCTGTCTGTCAAATAAATAAATAAAATCTTTAAAGTAAAATAAAATAAAATAAAATGTCTTTGTTACTTGCATAACATCTTCCAGCTTGTTCTTGCCTTTGTGTGACTGCGTGGTCACAGTAGTGTATATAATTCTTGAAAACTGACTATTTGGGGGGGACATATTGTAAGCTTTATAATTTAGGTGATAAAGGATGGATTAACCTTTTTCAATAAAGAACACTGTGCCCATGTATTGTTTGGTTCCAGTTTTGAATGTCCCCTGTCTAGTTCTCAGGTTCATGCCCCATGGTACTTGAACTTGTAAGCTCTGTAGATTCTGAAAAGACATAGATCCACACAGGCATGAATTGTCTTTTATTTGCACTAGTGGTCTCCATGATCTGATGGGATCGGGACCAATTTACATTTTGCCTGTTGATTAAAGAGTTGAGTATGGAAACCTGAGTCAACGGCATCAAATTTCTGGTTTATTACAGTGATATTATAAAATGGCCCCCCTGAGCTGGCTCATGGCTTAATTCTACGAGGAATAAATAAGACTATCTATCTATCTATCTATCTATCTATCTATCTATCTATATGATATACTTATATAAAGAATGTAATATACTTTTATATATACTTTTACATATGTACTTTTATATATATAAATATAAAGTACTCTCTTACCACACTGCTTAGCACAAAATAGACACTGAAAGACAATTGATAGAGTTATTGTTACAGATATCTCCTTAGAAAGAAAAGATATATTGCAGATATCTCCTTAGAAAGAGAAGATATTTCAAACACTAGGGAGGTGTGAGAAGGAGGCTCTAGAACAATGCTGACCAACAGAACTTTCTTCAATGATAGAAATGTTCTATATCTGAGCTATTTAGTGTGGTCGACACCAACCACAAGGGAGCTGAGGAAAGGGGCTTTTAAAAATTTAATTCTAATTAACTTAAGAATTTAAAATTTGAAGCCACATGTATGGCTGGGGTAACATATTAAACAGCACAACTCCAAAATTTAAAAAGACATCAACAGGGGCACGTGGGTGGCTCAGTCGGTTAAGCACCTGCCTTCGGTTCAGGTCATGATCTCAGGGTCCTGGGATCCAGTCCCACATCAAGCTCCTTGCTCAGTGGGGAGCCGGCTTCTTCCTCTCTCTCTGCTCCTCCCATCCTGCTCATGCTCGCTCTCTCTCTCAAATAAATAAAATCTTTAAAAAAATAAAAATAAAAAGACATCAACAAAGAATTAGACAAAATAATTCAGTTCTGATAGGGAGAATGAACCTCTCAGATAGCTAATAAGATACCCAAGTGGGGAAATCCATAATAAATCAAGTGCCAGGTTACAATTTATGACAAGGAAGTTTTCATTTAACAAGATATTCCTTATAATTTACCATGCTGCAATGATGTGAGAAGGTGAATTAGAATGATAACATCTAGGAAAGTTATTCCAAAATGTGAGCACGTGATTTATTAATATTGTGTGGATTCCAAAATATATTCACATAATCTAAAATAATACTGAATGGGGGATCTGGCTGGCTCAGTGGGAGGAGCATGCAACTCTTGACCTCGGGATTATGAGTTCCAGCCCCACATAGGGTGTAGAGATACTCGAATAAATAAAACTTAATAAAATCATACTGAATGGAATTTCAGTGATAGTGAATCCTGAGCTTCCTTCCAAAACAGAAGTAACTCCAAACAGTGGATTCAGAGTGCCTTCATTTTATTTGGTACCACATTTGATTGATAAATTAATCCAACAAATTGCCAGAGCACAGGATAGGCAAGGATGAACCACACGGCTGTAAGGAGAGCTTATCTGGAAGAAGAACTGATCTGGGGGAAGGCCTTGAACTAGAAGGAACTGAAAGAGCCACTATGACTACAGAGGAAGAGGAAGACAGAGGAGATCGCATGAGGAGAGACATGGGCTAGGGCTCAATCTTACAGGACCTTTGACACCAAGAGGATGGAGTTTGAACTTTCCCCTAAGTGCAAATGAAAACCATTTGGAAAGTTTTAAGTTGGGGGTTGGAAGGGGATGACGGCAAGATCAAATGATTTTAAAGAACCCAATGATTGAAACTAAAACAAATGATGAAAACCCAGCTAGAGAAAAGCATAGAAAACAAGCTGGAAAATATGAAGGCAATTGAGTCATGTACAGGGTCTTTCTTTTTTTTTAAATAAAGATTTTATTTATTTATTTGACAGAGAGAGAGAGACAACACAAACAAGGGGAGTGGGAGAGGGAGAAGCAGGCTTCCCACTGAGCAGGGAGCCCGATGCGGGGCTCAATCCCAGGATCCCAGGACCCCAGGATCATGACCTGAGCAGAAGGCAGCCGCTTAACTGACTGAGCCACCCGGATGCCCCTGTACAGGGCCTTTTAAGAATGAAATAGATTTTCATCATGTTCCATGGCTTAGCCCCAAGATGGGTTCCAACACAGCAGCCAGAAGGAAACTCTAGAAAGTCAGATCCTATCATTTTCCTGCTCAAGGGTCCCTGTCTCACTCAAGTTTAACACTGACCTCCAAGAGCCCATATGATCTGGGCCCCACAATCTCTCCTACCACATCTCTTACAATCTTTCCCCTCACCCACACTAGCAACCTAGCTATTCCTTAAACTCCCCGGTCATTCTCTGTAGCAGGGCCTTTGCACTTGCTGTCCCCTCTGCCTGGAATTTTCCTTCGATCAGATATCCCCATGGCTTCTTCCCTCATTTTGTCCAAGTTTCTGTTCAAATGTCCTTATTGGTCCCTAACCAACATACGTAAGTTAGTACCTCCCGCCCCCCCACCAGTGTCCATTTTCCTCTTACTCTGCTTTCCTGTTGTCCATAGCACGTATCACCAGCTGACATACTATTTATTTATTTGCTTACTGTTTCATTCCCCACGAAAATGTAAACTCAATGAGGACAGGGACTTTGATGTCTTCCCTGCTAGATCCTCAGTGCTGCAGATGGTCGATGATTACTTGTGGAATGAATAGAATGAATGAATGAATGAATGAATGAAGGGCGGGCTTGATGGCCTCTCTAACTCCTTCCCTCGCTCACTGACTATAGTCTGGGGAACCAGGACCAGCACTTCAGGTCCTGCTACTTTGTGCAAAAACTTCCTGTCACCCTCCCTTGAGGAAAGTTCCAGGGATGGTGGTCACTCTCTCCCGTCTTCTATTTCTTTCCCCACCTCAAGTATCTCAAGGAACGGTGCCAACCCTTCACCCAGGGTCAACTCTTTCCAGTGCTAACTACCTTGTCCCCTGCTCTCGTGCTGTGCTAGAAGATGAAGGAGCAGACCAGATGGCTGGGAGTCAGGAGCTGGATGGGGGGGTAGGGGACATTTGGTGGCTGCGGCCCCACTGCAGGGTTTTGGAACTTCTCCAAGGACGCACAGAGGGCAGCTGGTGCCTGACCGTAAACTGTCCCCCAAGTACTTCATCCTGGTCGTTCGGTGCATAGACTGCCAGTCTCCTGGATGAGTGTCCCTATATTGGTTGCAATGTGGAGGTGTCATCTACGTCAAAATTCACCAGGTGAGCTATTTACTGTTTTAAGATTTTATTTTATTATTTTATTTTATTTTATTTTATTTTTTGTTTTAAGATTTTAAAGAAGGAAACTGGCAAATGAGATTTTTAGTCTGGTCAAAAGCACCTGTAATTTTTTTTTTTTAAGAACAAAGTAAAGAAAAGAGTGTGGATTAGGACTTAGAAGGTCTGGGTTTGAATCCCACTGTGTGACTTGGTGTGCGCCATAGCCTCAGGCAAGTGACTTTTTTTTTTTAAGATTTTATTTATTTGACAGAGAAGAGAGAGAGATCAAAAGTAGGCAGAGAGGCAGGCAGAGAGAGAGGGGGAAGCAGGCTCCCCACTGAGCAGAGAGCCCGATGCGGGGCTTGATCCCAGCACCCTGAAATCAGGACCTGAGCTGAAGGCAGAGGCTTTAACCCACTGAGCCACCCACGTGGCCCTCAGGCAAGTAACTTAAACCTCCCAGCTGCTCACAGAAATAACTATTCCTGCTCTTCCCAACCTTAAGGATGTTTTGGGGATGATGAGGCAACAATGCAACTGTGTGGACTATATAGTATTATTCCCATGAAGAGATTGTTAGGAACAGAAACATAATGGTGGCATCTCTCACAATGCCTGACAAAAGGAAAAAGTGATCTCTCTTCACCCAGTAATGAAAGGAAAGTTCAACAGAGGTGAGGAAAGGAACTTCCGCGCCTTTTTGGACTTTGCATTTCTATGGAAACCGGCAGTGCACGATTGTGGGTAGAGAGATACTCAATTATAAATGTGTTTTTATGACCTGACAAACTGACTACCTTTAGTCATTTAAATTATCTTCCCCAAAAAAGATGATTCACACAGTCATGGTGACTAGTGGAAATTAGGGCTCTCAAAAAGAATTTACTTTTAAAAACTGGTTGCTTTGATTTTATCTCTTTGTGTGTGTGTGTATATGTGTGTGTAAGCATATATGTATAATATAGATTATATATATGATGCTTACTTTAAATGTGCGCATCCAGAAATGCTCTTAAATATACTTCACATAATTTTAACCTAAGCAAATAGGTTAATTAAGATTGACATGCAGAGTTCAATGTTATGAAAGAAAATGTCATCATCTCTGTTGAAGAGTATGAGAGGGACTTTAACCCAGTGTTGCTTTGGCATTTGCAAGCGTGAGGCTACTGTGTAGATTAAGAGACATGGCGAGACTGGTCTATTTCTGGGAGAAAGTGTAGGTGGCCTCAGGTAAAAGCCCAAATAAAAACGCTGTAGCTGGGCGCCTGGCCGGCTCAGTTTGTGGAGCATGTGACTCTTGATCTCAGGGCCGCGGGTTTGAGCCCCGCGTTGGGTGGCGCGATTTCTTAAAAATAAAATCTTTACCAAAAAACCCAAAAAACTCTATGACAAATAGAATTAAATGCTCTTTATGTCTCTCACATAGTAAAAGGACTTGAGACAAATAAAAAATCTAAAGTTGCCTTGGGTGATTCTGATCGATTCTGGGCATCAGGCAAACGTGCCACGCCGTGTGCCGATCCAGTGACGTCTTCTTACCGGACCCCGGGATTCAGTTTCTAAATGGTGAGCGTTCCGTTTGGGATTGGGCCACCAGCCTTGGCATCTCTATTCACGCCCCTCATGACTCAGTAGCTCCTCTGCAGGGTGGGGGTGGGGAAGAGGGTGGAATCCTGCCGCCAGTGTAGACCTTGGTTACAACTCTGCTTTGGAGACGGAGGAGTAAAACCGGGTTGCTGAAACAAGGGCTTGGAGTTCATGTATGAATTTCAAGTGTGTGTGAGAGTCCTATTTGCAGAGGCATATCCCTGACGTGGCATATCCCGCAGGAACAGGCACCTGCCTAAGGATTTCTGAGCAATGAGATGGAGTTTCGGGTTTCTGTTTGAGAAGCGACTGGCGGTTCTGCCTGTGTCTCCTGGAGTCACCATTCTGTCCTTTTGGGAGCTAAAAACACTGCACTTCGGACCTGCCCCTTGACTCCTGGTCGGTCACATCTGGGAGCCTCTAGAATACACTGTCTTCCCTGCGTGTTTAAATCTTGCAACACATGAAGCCTGTGGAATGAAACAGCCACGTAATATAAATTGCAATTATCTGCTCTTGACAGATTTCTGCAAAATGTTTGTGGATAACTTCCTCTAATGTCCTGAGACGTTCTACAAAGAATCATTGTCAATGTTTCAGAGAGAAAGAAAAATGAGATAGTTATCTATACTATTTCTTCATTCTAGTATTGCATGTGCTTGGAAGCCAACCAGATTTCTAACAGAGTCTAAAATGTCAGCCAGAATTTACTAAACATATAGTAGAGGCTAAGATTAAATTTCCTTTGGTTTACTCAGATAAGCTGGGCTTGGGGTTAGTTTGGGGGGGGGGGTGCGTGAGAAGGAGTCCCTGGGCTAATAATATAATTCACTGCCCTTGAATAAATCTTTTTCTTACTTTCCTCTTCAATTTGTGCCCATCTGTGCTTTTTATCATTCCAGAGAGTTGGGCAATATTCAAGTCTACTAAATGGCACCTGGTTTGAATATGTTCTTTAAAAATTACCATAAAAAAGTCATTAAATTACATTAACTTCTCCATACCATTCGAAAAGAGAAACGTAGGGGCGCCTGGGTGGCTCAGTGGGTTAAAGCCTCTGCCTTCAGCTCGGGTCATGGTCTCAGGGTCCTGGGATGGAGCCCTACATCGGGCTCTCTGCTCAGCGGGGAGCCTGCTTCCCCCTCTCTCTCTGCCTGCCTCTCTGCCTACTTGTGATCTCTCTCTCTCTCTCTGTCAAATAAATGAATAAAATCTTCAAAAAAAGAGAGAGAGAAAAGAGAACTGAAGCAATTCGAACAATTCTTCTTTACTGTCCCAAAATTGTACAAAGATGGAGAGTTTCCCCAGTGGGAATGAATTTTCTTATATCAGTCCCCAAACAGCATTATTTTGTTTGAAACTCAAACAAGGATATTTTCTGTTTAATGAAACACAATGTCTACTCCTAAGTTGCAAACAAAGGTGCTATGTTCCCATGTCATTCCCGGACCCATTTGAGTGTACCTGGAAACACTCCAGATTCAGCCTAGCATGTCAAGGAGCGTAGACTTCTGGGACATTTCTTGGGCCACAGCTGAGGCTGGAAGGCCTCTCAGAGATCTCTACATCTGTCTCCCTGCCGATACCAGGAGAGGCAGAGCCATTATGTAGGTTTTACGACTCTTTTTGAACAAGGGCTGTTGGCAATGTCCAGGCTCCTTCTCTTCTGCCATGGAGCCTTCCTTAAAGTCCAGGAGTCGCCAGTGGTCACTGGCCTAGCCCCCCCTCCCTCAGCATCGGCTCCAGCATCGAAACCCTGCCACCAAGGAATTCATAGTTCCTCAGCTCGGGGTAAAGAATCACCATGAACCTTAAGGAATTTCAACTACCTTCTTATAATCACGGCTTAATTATAGGGATAAAATTATATATGTGATTGGGGTGCTGTGACTTTACCATCATACCTTGGACCTAGACAATTACAGTTTATTGTTTAATTCATGAAACTACAATGATGTAAGTTTCATGATTGTAGAAACCTGGACCTGGATGGGGTACTCGAGGTAAGTCTTCAGCCTCAAACCAGAAATGTACATTTGTTATCTTTCAAAGATAGTTTTTGTCTATTCTTATCAACCTTGGAAAACACATAAACAAACAAAAAACTGGACTCACTTTTTTCTTTCCTTTTTTTTAAGACTTACTTATTTGTCAGAGAGAGAGAGAGAGAGCGCACAAGCAGGGGGAGCAGCAGGCAGAGGGAGAAGCAGGCTCCCTGCTGAGCAAAGAACCCAATGCAGGACTCGATCCCAGGGCCCTGGGATCATGACCTAAGACCAAGGCAGACGCTTAACCGACTGAGCCACCCAGGCGTCCCTGGACTCACTTTTTTTCAAAAGAGAGACTGACTTTCCCTTTGCATTCCCTATCCCGGTGCCCCTCCTTGGGAAAATGAGGAGGTAGTGACCTAAATCTTATCAGCATTCCTTCTCTTGGTTGGAAATTTTCCCTAAAGATAATTTAGTCTTATTTTCCCTCTTGCTAGAGATAAGGGAATGAAGCCCAGAAAATCTCAAGGAATTACAGACGTTTGACGGAGAACCGAGGTTGGAACCTCAGTTTCCCTGACTAATCCAGCCCTTTTAGAATCGCATCACCATGTCTCTGTGTTAAAAGTCACCTTGGGCACCTGGGCAAAATTTTACATACAACAATTTCGGCCATTCCAAACCAGCCTCTGGAGTGTTGTCCTTGTGCTGACATGGCACCTGTCTCTTTTCTACCGTTTGCAATGGGCCAGTATGTGTAGGTGGGCTATAGTTCCCTTAGAGACTGCAGAAGGCTTCTGCACTTTGAGGAAGGCCACGGCCAGGAAAGAATTGGGATAGGGCAGTGGTTTTCAAGCATTCACACCATAGTAAGAAATACATTTCATATGGCAAACCAAATCCCAGGTAACATGACTACGAAGATGCGAGTATGTGTATACAATATTACAGAAATAGATTCCTCAGAAAAACACTTGCCCTTACTACTTCAATGAATTCTGCTCTATTTCATTTAAAAAATATAAATAGCTCGTGGGGCGCCTGGGTGGCTCAGTGGGTTAAAGCCTCTTCCTTCGGCTCAGGTCATGATCTCAGAGTCCTGGGATGGAGCCCCACATCAGGCTCTCTGCTCGATGGGGAGCCTGCTTCCCCCTCTCTCTCTGCCTGCCTCTCTGCCTACTTGTGATCTCTCTGTCAAATAAATAAATAATTTTTTTAAAAAAATTAAATATATATATATATATATATATATATATATATATATATATATATATGTGGTTTGTGACCCACTGAATTGATTTATGAGTGGGCTTGAGTCTGTGGCTTTACTCAATGAGGATGTACCCAGCTTGCCTTGTCATGCTTTTCCTGCCCAAAATACAGCCAAGCATATTTGTTTCTTAATGTGGGACCCGGCCACACCCTATAAAACATTTCATTGAGAGCCATCTTGGTAGGTAGTCAGCACGATCAAAGGATTCTCCTGTGGGCATATCCATGGGTGTGTCCTCAGGGAGCAGATGTTGTTTGAGGACCAAGCTTGTGTCTCCTTTTTCAAGCTGCTGAATTGTCTTTTGGGTGCCCCCCAATCTCCCTTACCCAGCGGGAGTGATCAATAAATGGTTCCAGACCAACCTGTTCTGTCTATGCTGTGACCTTGAGCAAGTCACGTAAACCCTTTGATCGTCAATTCCTTGATCTATAAAAGGAAAAAAGAAATAACTCTATCTCCAAGGCTGTTTTGAAAGGCAAAAGATACATTAAATGTGACACTGCCTTCTCAGCTTTACATGTTAGGTATAATTATCATTTTACCTATAACACTATGGGCCATGACGCATTAGAATTACATGTACAAATGATGCAGCAAACTGAAACTCTGGGAGGGTTCCTGATGCTTCTACAACTCTCTGGTATTTAATAAACCAAGAAACACGTTAATACATTATAAAAGCAGGTGATTGGGTCTGTCAGTAGCTCTGTGAAGTTATATGTTGCTACCTTAAAACCTATTGACTTAAATTCATAGAGACAGACAGAAAGTAGAATAGTGGTTACCAGGGCCTTGAAGGAGGGAGGAATAATATTTCATGGGGACAGAGCTTCAGTCTGAGCTGATAAAAAAGTCCCAGAGATGGATGGTGTGATGGCTGTACACCAACGCAAACACACTTAGTGCCACAGAACTATACACTTAGAATGGCTAACATGATAAAATTTATATTATGTATATTTCACCACAACAAAAAAGGAACAGTGGCTTAAAACCACAGTCCTTTTAGAGTTAGGCTTTGGCTCATCAAAAAAATAACTTTCAAACTTTACAATAAAGTTTGAAACTGTTTCCAATCTGTAAAAGCAAACAAACAAACAAAGCACCAAAAAACCAAAAGTCTAGAGTTAGGATTTGGGCGAGACTTGTTAGTTTCAGCCCATCTTTGCCCTACTTGGTGTCTCCTGGGACCATCCAGCTGGGACTAGAGGATCCAAGATGGCTTCATATTACCACTTTGGTGCTGGCTCTTAGGTGATGTGCCTCTGTTCTTCACCACATGGCCTCTCAGCCTCCAAGTGTGTCCTCTCTACAGGCAGACAGACTGTACTTTTTTACAAGGAAGTTGAGTTCTAACAGAGAAAGTAGAAGCTCCAGACCTCTTAAGGCCTGGGTTTGAAGTCCCAGAGAGTTGTTTCCATCTCATGCTGTTGGCCAAGCGAGTCACTGGGATGGCACAGTCTTAGTGTGGAAGGGGGACTACCCGTAGGCATAAATTCAGGGAGGTATGGATCAGTGAGGGTCATTTTGTCATGATCTATGATAGCCTCCACGGGGGTGCCTGAGTGGCTCAGTTGGTTAAGCAGCTGCCTTCGGCTCAGGTCATGATCCTGAAGTCCCGGGATCGAGACCCTCATCGGGCTCCCTGCTCAGCGGGGAATCCTCTTCTCCCTCGGACCCTCTCCCCTCTTGTGCACTCTCTTTCTCTCAAATAAAAAATAAAATAAAACAATTTTACTATAGTCTCCACCACCAACTGCTAGCTCACATTTCTCCCTGCTCTGCCTGATACTGAATTCTGTTCTCGTGGCATACATAAGGATGAGCAGTATAGGGTAGTGGCGAAGAGGATGGACTTGAAATGTTGGCTCTGCCATTTACTGGCTGTGTGACCTTTGGCAAGCTATTCACCCTGTATCTGGATTTTCCTACGTGTGAGTGGGGATCACGATAGTACTTATCTGTCCGTGTTGTTGGGAGTATTGGGTAAGGGCATATGAGCAAAAACCTTAATAACAGTGCCTGGCACGGAGTAAGAACTGCATAAGCATTTGCTGTTATTGTTTTTGTCTCTTTGGTTAGAAAACCAAGGAGGAGGTGGTGTGGTGGGGAAGGGAATATTTAGGGCTAAGGCAGAAAGGCTGGAAACACTTGCTCGGGTACGCAGGACCTCCCAGCCTCACAGAGTTCTCACTTACATCTAAATCCCTTGCTGACATTTAAGCCTCCTTTCTTTTGTTCTGCCCACGGGAGCCATGGAGAACAGCTGAGTAACATCTCCCCGTAATAATCCCCTGAACACCTGAAGACAGCTGTGGGAGCTTAAAGAATTGCTAAGGCTAATCTGAGCAGAGGTAATTGAGTTGATGATATGTTCAAATGCATGTAAATCTGTGCCTGGCCACAGGTAGTGAGGTAGAAATGGTCCCCTCCCACTTCTAGTCACCCCCTTAGGAGGCTGGGGCCCAGATCTTGCCCTGTCTGAATGTCGCTAGGGAGTGAGTCTCCTCTTTGTGGGCAGAAGCCTGGAGCAGGTTTTTGAGGAGGAAGATAAGGCAAGCAGGGGCTGGGAGATGCCATGGGTATGGCACTCCGCCAGTTCAAATAAGGGATTAAGCCCAGGCACTGATACAATTGAACGGTTAATTAGCGCCTACTGTTTACTACAGTGAGTTCTTGCTGAGCTCACCAGGGGCCCTAGTACCTAATTCCGTGGGCACTTTTCAGTCCTCAGTTTCCTGGGCAGCCCAGTGGCACGTGGCATCCTCTCCTATTTTGGAACGAGGCAGAACATTGTGGTGTTTTCGAGGCTCGGAGCCTAAATTCCCGGATTCAAAGTCATGCTTGGTCACTTACCAGCTGCACGACGTTAGGCAAGTTACTTAACCAGTCAGGTTCTTTATCTGCATTCTCATCCTCATCCATAAGATGGGATCGATACTATATTATTGGGTTGCTTGAAATATATTAAAAAAATATTTTTTTGTGAACTCCTAGCACATGAGAGAGACATAGTAAGAATTCAAAATATATATTTTTAAAGATTTTATTTATTTGTCAGAGAGAGAGATAGCACAAGCAGGGGGAGCAGCAGGCAGAGTGAGAAGCAGGCTTCCCGCTGAGCAAGGAACCCGATGCGGGCCTCGATCCCAGAACCCTGGAATCATGACCTGAGCCAAAGGCAGATGTTTAACCAACTGAGCCACCCAGGTGCCCCACAAAATATTTTTTAGAACTCTTCTCCATTGACTTCCAGGACATGGCTCTTCTTCTGCCTCTTAGACCACTCGTAATATGCCTCCTCTGCCAACTCCCTTTCACCCACCCGTGAAAAATTGGCAGTGCCTTCAAGATTCTATCTTGGATCCTCTACTCTCCTGATTTTGTATAACCTCCCATGTGATCCATATCCCTGTTCTCAATTACTGTCTGTGCTCGGATACCTGTAAACCTTTATCTCTAGGCTAAGATTTTGTTGTTACTATCTCAACCTGGATATTCCAAGGTTCCTTAAATTCAAAAGACCTAAAACCAGGACTCTCATCCCTGGCTATGATGGAACAGAAACTGGATACCACCCAGTATTATTTTAAAAATATTAAGCTGGACAAAATACATGAGTCATTTGTTCTAGGCTGCACAAGTCTGTGGCCCCTAAGAGTAACTCAACAGGTGGCCCCTAAGAGTAACTCAACAGGTGAGCCCAAGATTCACTCCGGCTCTTTATCTGAGGGCCAGGAAGCAGTGAGTTAGAGGACTGGCTGAGTGGAGAGGCACAGGTCAGAGTTTGGCCCGGCTGCGAGACTGGAGTCTGTAAGGTAGGACCCTGGGGAGGGAGAAGCTCCAAAAATCTTGGGGTGGGGGGTCTCCTATGAGTAATTGGCTAAGAGCTGGGCTGCACATAGTTAAGGTGAGACTATCCAAGGATTACCGAATGCCCGCTTCCATGGGGTTGAAGGCTGAGCAGGAATATCAGAGTTGGAGCAGTTAATGGGCGTCATCAGAGTTTTGGCTCAGCCAACTGGAAAGCCATGTAAATGCTTTGTTAATAACACCTTAGGCATCCAGCAAGGACACTAGAAAAAACACATTATAAAAATAAGGACTGTATTCTAGAGCAATAATTCTTCGATCATTGTCCCTCGACCAGCTGGAGCAGCACCTGTAAGTTTGTTCGAGACCCTGTTGGAAATGCAAACTCTGGGGCCCCACTTCTGATCTTCTGGATCAGAAACTTGGGGGAGGAAGCCCAGAAGTTTGTATTTTAACAAGCTCTTTGGATGATTCTAATACATACTGTAGTCCAAGAGTTACTGCCCTACAGGAAGACATACACCAGCCATGACCTAATAATGCCCCAAACTAAACCTTGATGAGATCCACAGAGGAAACAGTTTGAAGATTGAGTGCACTAAATTACAGGGGCTTGGGAAGGTACCTGGGAATTTTCCTATGATCTGCGCCAACAAAATAAGGAAAAAAAGAGAAAAAGAAAGAAAAACCAGTGTAAGTTCAAAGTGGCCAATCAATAATGGAACCGCTTACTAGAATAAAAATTAAAACTTTCAAAGGAAGACAACAGAATCAGAGCCTAAAATTTCTTTTTTAAAATTAACATATAATGTATTATTTGCCCCAGGGTACATACATGTCTGTGAATCATCAGGCTTACCCATTTCACAGCACTTGCCATAGCACATACCCTCCCCAATGTCCATAACCCAGCCACCCTAGCCCTTCCCCCGCCAGCCACCCTCAGTTTGTTTCGTGAGTTTAGCAGTCTCTTATGGTTTGTCAGAGCCTAAAATTTCTACAATGTATCACTTTTATCCTCCAGTATTACCACAAAAATTATACATGTAAGATGCCTGGGTGGCTCAGTTGGTTAAGCATCCGCCTTCGGCTCAGGTTATCATCCTGCGGTCCTGGGATTGAGTCCCACAACAGGCTTCATGCTCGGCAGTGAGCCTGCTTCTCCCTCTGCCTCCCACTCCTGCTTGGGCACTCTCTCTCTCACATACAAATCAATCAATCAGTCAATAAAATCTTTAAAAAATTATAATAAAAAATCATAAAAATTAAAAATAAGAAAACAATTAAGAAATTAGAAATTCTCCCTCCAAATTAGAAATTGACTCTAAAATTACTCAGATATTGGATTTAGTAATCAAAGATTATGGCAGCTATTATAGAAACTTTCAAAAAATTAAAGGCAAATAAGTTCAAAATAAAGGAAAAGGTGATTTTAATGAGTAAATAAATAGGGAATAGGGAATCTCAGCAGAGAAACAGAAACTAAAAAACAAGCAAATGGAAATTCTAGAACTTTTCAAAATAAAATAACAAAATTCACTAAAGATTTATTTTATTTATTTATTTTTAAAAGATTTATTTATTTGAGAGAGAGAGTGAAAGAGAGGAAGAGGGCACGAGTGGGGGAGGGGCAGAGGGGCAGGGAGAAACAGACTCCCTGCTGAGCAGGGAACCTTATGTGGGGCTCCATCCCAAGACCCTGGGAGCATAACCTGAGCCTAAGGCAGATGCTTAACTGACTGAACCACCCGGATGTCCCTCACTAAAGATTTTAACAGGAGAAGGAAGATGCCAGAAGAATCAGTAAACGTAAAGATCAATTGATAAAAATTATCCAATGTGAAGAACAGGAAAAAAAGGAAAATGAATAGATCCTCAGAGACCTGTGGGATAGTATCAGACAAGATGTAATTTGTGTCCCAAAGGACAAGACAGTGAGAATAGAACAGAAAAATAATTGAAGATATAATGACCAACAATATCTCAAAGTTGACAACACTGTCAACTTCACACATCCAAGAGTGAGCCCCAGGCAATGAAAATACAAAGAAAAACATACCCAGGTCCATCATGGTCAGATTACCAGAAAATAAAAAAATTGGAAAATTTTTTTCCAAAATTTGGAATTTTCCAAATCCAAAGTTTGGGGAAAAAATTTTCCAAAAATTTCCAATTTTGGAAAAATCCAAAATTGGAATTCTAAAATGCAAAAATTTGCAGCCAGAGCAAAATGACACATAACACATAGGGCAGCAACTCTGCGGAGATGACCAACTAATTTCCTATCAGAAACCAGAGAGAACAGAAGACAATGGAATGACTGCTTCAAAGCGCCATCCCATTCCTTGATTTATCAGTCTCTAGGTGAAGAGAAATTCAAGAGATGAGGCCCACTAATTTCTCCATTGGAATTACTGGTTACCATCCCTTTGCTTTCCAAGAAAACTGGGAATCATTCTAGATACCTGTTTCTCCCCCATCCTTCTATCATCATCTAGGAGGACTTCTTGATGCTACTTTTAAAGTGTCATTAACCTAGTCCCACCTGTTCTTCCCCACTTTTGTTGCTTTAAGTCAGGCTCCTGCTAGCTATAGTCCAAAACCAAGATTCAGGAGTCAAATTGCACTGGTTTGAATTTTGACTTTACACCACTTATGAGGTGCAACTTGGGCACATTCCTTGACTTTTCTGAGTCTCAGTTTCCTGATCTGTAAAATGGGAATAACAACAACAGTAATAAGAATAAGAATAATAAACCTATCTGTGGAGACTTTTAAGAATGCTCCGGTTATAAACATTCTTCACATCTCTGTGACCAACAACTACAGCTCATACTACATGCCCCCCAGAAGTCAGTGGGGGCTCTGCTATCTGGTGTTCTTTCTCTGGAACCCAGACTAAAGGAGCAGCCACTATATGGAATATTGCCAGTTGCCATGGCAGAGGAAAAGCAAGACTCTGACAAACTATATTCTAGTGTTTAATTCTTAAAGACCCCTAGTTCTGGAAGCTTCCACCATTTCATTGGCTACATTAGGTCACACTGTCACATTAAAAGGTCAGATATGTGTGATTTTACCCTCTACTCAGAATTAGGATATGGCAGGAACTAGCACTAGTGTCTGAATATTCCTGATTCTTGGGGCCCCTGGGTGGCTCAGTGGGTTAAGCGTCCGACTCTTGATTGGGGCTCAGATCATGATCTCAGGGTTGTGGGATTGAGCACCATATAAGGCTCTATTGTCATAGGGGAGTCTGCTTCTCTCCTTCTCCCTCTACCCCTCTCCTCACTTGTGCGTGCATGCTCTCTCTCTAAAATAAATAAATCTTTAAAAAATAAAATAAATAAATATTCCTGGTTCTCCTTTGGGGGCACATGATAGGATTGCACTTCTCTGCCTCCCAGACTTAACCTTGGCTGTGTGAAACTTGGACAGAAGCTTTCAGAGCCCAGAGACAAAGAGCCACATTCACTTCCATTGCTGGGATGGTCCTTTCTCAAATCTGTGAGGTACATATTGAAATGAAACCTCCATTATCCTGGGTTTCTATGTGATTATGAGGAGCATTGCCCCTTGGCCAACCTACGTGGAATAAACAAAGAATTATTCTGGTTGTTTTAATTAATTATTTTAGTTAATTATTTGGGGGTTGTTTCTTTTCACAGCATAAACTAACCCATCCTGACTAATACATTACCCCATAGGATCATTGTGAGGATTAAAGTAGATAATATAAGGAGGTACCTGGTTGGCTCAGTCTATTAGGTGTCTGACTCTTTTTTAAGATTTTATTTATTTATTTGACAGAGCGAGAGATCACAAGTAGGCAGAGAGGCAGACAGAGAGAGTGGGGGAAACAGGCTCCCCGCTGAGCAGAGAGCCCGATGCAGGGCTCAATCCCAGGACCCCGAGACCAGGACTGGAGCCGAAGGCAGAGGCTTCAACACACTGAGCCACCCAGGTGCCCCTAAGTGTCTGACTCTTGAATTCAGCTCAGGTCATGATCTCAGGGTTGTGAGATCAAGCCTGGTGTCAGTCTCTGTGCTGGGTGTGGAACCTGCTTAAGATTCTCTCTCTCCTTCTCTAAAAAAATTTAGATAATATATATCAAGTGCTTACCACATGGGTTAGCACTTAGTACATGTGAGTAATCATCATTCTTGCTGAAACTCTTGTAGCAAGCTCCTAACCACTGGTCTCCATCCCTACCCCATTTACTCCAGCTACATTGCCACCAAAGCCATCTTCCGAAAATGCAAATCTTATTTAAATTCCTGCAGCTTCTCCTGACTTTGATAAAGCCTAAATTCCTTAGCAGGAATCAAGACCTTCCATGGCCAAGACCTGGCCTGCCTCTCCAGCCGCAGTTCCCAAGGATCCCCTAGGATCCAGGCACATTGAGTGACTATTGTTGCCTGCTCTTCTTATGCTCTTTCTCACCTTCTAGTATCATTGCAAATACTGCTCCTTCTGCCTGGAGTATGTTTCCTTCTCTTGCCCATCAGGCAACTTCTTATCATCCTTTAGGACAGCTCAAGAATAACCTACATGGATACACTCAGTAAGAATTGTCTACAATCCTTTACTGAGCACTAATTATTCATTTGCTTGTCTATTTTCATTAGACTATGACCCTGAATGGCAAGGACTGTGCCCCTTCCTCTTTGTAACCCCAGTGCCTAGTACTGTGCCGAGCATGAGCCAAATGTGTGCCTAATGCCTGTTTATTGAAAGAATGAATCAATGAATATTTATTGAAATTCTGTTTCTAATACAATTCATTACATGGAACATACCAAGGTGGGCAAAGTTTCAAATTTTTCTTCTTAGACACGGCAGAATCTAAATAGGGAAAAGGTTGGGCACCTGGGTGGCTCAGTCATTAGGTGTCTGCCTTCGGCTCAGGTCTTGATCCCAGGGTCCTGGGATCGAGCCCTGCATCAGGCTCCCTGCTCAGCGGGGAGCCTGCTTCTCCCTCTCCAACTCCCCACTGTTTGTGTTCCCTCTACCTGTGTCTCTCTCTGACAAATAAATAAAATCTTAATAAATAAATAAATAAAAGTTTTTCAAAATTAAAGTAGTGCAAACTAATTTGTAATTCAATATTTTTTATTCTGAAGATTTCACTACTGATCCCTTAATTCGGTAATATGTTGTCACATCAGTGATACCATAATGTAATAAGTAGAGTTAATAGCTGTTATGTTAATAACATAACATGCTTGTTTTTTGACATTTTGACTACCTGAGACACTTTATATGACAATATTTTTGATATAATGAAAAAATGAGCCATCAATAGATGAAACACCTCAGGAATATATCTCTTATTTGTATTTTCTGGGAGAACTTTCTTTTACAAACTGTGGTTTTAAATAGCCTTGAACACCTGCAGTCACTTTTCTGGAAGGATTTCTGCCTTCTCTGTGGCATATTTTTATTATTCCTTTAATCAGCAGTGTTCTTGAGAGCTCTTTATTGTCTCTCTTGCTGGGAATGGTAGCCTTTTTCTGTGGCATTTTCAGAATCCTTTAGCTCTATTTCTACCATAAAATCCATAGCCATTACAAAGGGTAGAAACTGAGATTTTTCCAACAAAGCTTTCCCTTTATGAGCCCCTGATCTGATTTCTGTGGCCCATCATGAATTCTAGAACACTCACATTGTCCACTGCTATCAAATTGCTACAGTTCAACAAGGCTGATGTGTCCAAGAGCAAAATTTCTAAATAAGAGAACTCTAAAATCCTAAGAAATATATTTTCAAGGATTTCTAAAGATCAGAGGCACATGGGCGGTACAGTCAGTTAAGTGTCTGACTCTTAAATTTCAGGTCAGTTAGAGTTAGGCTCGTGCTCTGCACAGAGTCTGCTTAAAACACTCTCACCCTCTCCTTCTGTCCCTCCCCACCAAAATAAATAAATAAATATTAAAAAAAAAAAAGATCAGATGCAGCAGAGGTTGAGGTGGGAAAGGCATCAGTAATTAATAAGAAAAGGAATCTTGAGCTCCGAGTATAAAGTGACCTGTGTACATCGTGTGCAGTAGAGAGTATGGGGACCCAGAGTGACTTGGAGAAGGTATTCACGTAGGAAACTGTGCAGGTTAAGTCTTCAGAGAACAAGAAAACATGGCTAATGAAGAAATAAGCATAGCTCCCAGTGAAGGAAGGGAATGACTCAGAACTCTAAAATTTCTGAGAAGGAACTGCGTGCCACACCTCCCACGGGGACTAGCCCTTAGATCTGGGAGGCGGGGTGACCGCACTTGGCAGAGAGAGGGAAAGAGAGGAGCGGAAACCCAGTTCTGGGAAGGGAAAAGGACACCTCCAAAAATATTCGCTCTTCTCATACACCCAAGACAAAAATGGCTTCAGCCATCATTGGTGATTTCCAAAAAGGAAATTGAAAATTCCACTAAAGAAAGAGTTTGAGCAACACCACAGACAGGTTGACATTGGCTGGAAAACGCATTATGTGAGGTGGTAATTGTGCTGACATTTGAGGTTTAGATCGTCAGGGGCGTTATTGGGGGGACCCGTCCAGCGTTCAATACTCTGTGTCTATAAGAAAACGCGCTTCTGGTTGAAAAGGAGGCTGGGTTACAGGCTGTTTTTCCAATTGTGGTGACTTGTAGTCAAGTGGCCACTTCTTTCAAGTGCATAGTACCTTAGCAGAATCAGGCTAGCCACACAGTGAAGAGGGGCCGGCAAAGTACACATTTAACGGTCACTGCACAGAAATGTCCATTTTTATTTTTACAAAGAAACTAACTGAATAGTTACAAGGGAACAACGAAAGGAACGTAGTTTCTGAGGTCAGCTCTTTCTTGGATGGTGTCTTGAGCACTCTGAACATATGGATCGTTTCTTGCTAGCCATGTACTTTAGAGAGCGGCTGTATCAGAGTGCGTAACAAAGTTGAATCTTATTGGCAAGGTGTTCCCAATGTTGATGGATCCAGATTGAAACTGTAGTCATTGGTCTTCCATTTTCTAGACTTGTTTCAGGTAATAGACCAGGGGATATGATCTCTGTTTATTATTTCAGATGACAAGTGAATGAACAAAAGTAAAAATGATGGGCTCTATGGAACTATTTGCTGATACTGTTAGGATTTCAGAGACTGGGGGGACCTGGGTGACTCAGTTGGTAAAATGTCCAACTCTTTTATTTATTTATTTATTTATTTATTTATTTATTTATTTGACAGAGAGAAAGGGATCATAAGTAGGCAGAGAGGCAGGCAGAGAGAGAGGAGGAAGCAGGCTCCCTGCTGAGCAGAGAGCCCAATTCGGGGCTGGATCCCAGGACCCTGAAATTATGACGTGAGCCAAAGGTAGAGGCTTAACCCACTGAGCTACCCAGGCATCCCAAGTGTCTGACTCTTGATTTCAGCTCAGGTCATGATCTCAGGGTCATGAGATCAAGCCCCGGGTCGGGCTCCATGCATGGGTGGGGAGCCTGCTTAAAATTCTCTCTCTCCCTCTCCTTCTGCCCCTCCCTCCTCCTTGTGTGTGCTCTCTCTCTCTTAAAAAAAAAAAAAAAAGAAACATTTCAGAGATTGGATAGATTGGATGTGTTCTCTCCCCTGTGACGGGCACTGTTCCATCTGTTGGTTCTATGGTAACTTGAAAAGCAAATCAAATATTAGTCTGGTCAAGACATACATTTCTTCAACTGAGTATCTTTGCATTTTCCCGTTAAAACCTGAATAACTTTTCCAATTTTAGAAAGAGATGAAAGGCTATCTTCATTTTGAGTAATATTATCTGAAAACAGCAGGTTTTTTCCCAAGGACGAAGAATTCCCTAATTGTTTCAGAGAATGTCTGCAACACCAAAAACTGGAACCGCTGGATTACCTTGGGATTTAGGAGTTCTCTGCGACAGAGAACTAGGCCAAGTTGGCATTTTGTTTGCACAAAAGACCAGAGATAAAGGAAATCCATCCTCAAAATACACTTGAAAAACAGTATCCCTTAAGAGCCTGCCAACATAAGGAGTCAGCAATTTGGTGAGACTGAGGATTCACAGCTACGCAGGATGGTTTCTATGGTTGGTTATTAATGCCCTTGAATTCAGAGAGTATTTTTTTCTCTGACTCATGTAGGTCAAGCAGAGGGCAGTGTATGGGTAGGGGTGGGGGTGGGGCAAGGCATGTTGCTGTTAACACCATATTCTAAAATTATTATTGACTCTGTAGACTTTTAATGATAATGCATAATTTATCTTAAAGTTTCAAATAATCCTAAGATTTTTATGTTGATTAAATAGATGTGTTGTTCCAAATGTACACATGTTGCATGAGGACCATTGGAGACTCATTTAGAGTCTCATTTAGACTGTTCTTTTGAGGGGAGTCCAGGGTAGTCCTTCTAAATAGGTCGATCACAATTCGAAATAGTTACAATCATTTAAAACTACAATCTCAAGAGAAATGATAGACTTGACATCTTCCCATCCAACCACTAGTGACTCTCAAGTTTTATTCTGGAAGAATGTCTGCTCTTATATGCAAACAATGAATCATAGAACACTACATCAAAAATTAATGATGTACCGTATGGTGACTAACATCACACACACAGAAAAAATAGTTTATAAATTAAAAAAAAAAAAGGATGTCTGCTCTTTCTTCCAAGTTTGTTTGTTTCCTTTGTTAGCAGTAAAGCAGACATAGCCAACACTCGTCCCAGTGATCCTTGTCTATAGGAAGGTAAAGACTTTCTGCTTTCGGAGTAGTAGCTAGTACACAGACCCTTTCAAATAGATTGAATAGCCCCACAATGGCTTATCTGAATCCTCCACTCAAAGCTTACCCTGGATGGTCAATTGTTGCAAATATGTCTGCGAGAATAGCCACCCAAAACTTCCCCTGAGCCAATGCACTTGCTCTGGGTAGATCATCAAACTTTGAGCAGGTACCATTGACTTTCTGCCTTAAATCCATGCCCATCAATCTTTTAGATTTCATTGCCATTACCTCAAAGAGAGGCCCATTGTATTATCAAAAAGTTCTAGATCAACTTTCTTCTTTATTGGAATCTCCTTATGAATATCAATACATTTTTACTGGCAAATAAAGGAAAAAAAAACTTTCATATTTAAAGTTCTAGCAAATTTGCAACCAACTTGGACTAAGATTCAAAACAAATATATGAACTATCAGCTTGAAGACAAATTTTCTAAAAACTGCTAGGTCCTTACCAGACAAGGCTGATATACAAAAAGATCTGAACTATAGCTGTACATAATTCCATAATATAAGATCTTTTTATTAAGGCTGATTGATTGATTGATTTGACAGAGAGAGAGCACAAGCAGGGGGAGCGGCAGACAGAGGAAGAGGAAGAAGCAACCTTCCTGCTGAGCCAGGAGCCCGATGCTGGGCTTGATCTCAGGACCCTGGAATCATGACCTGAGCCGTGGTCAGACCCATAACTGACTGAGCCACTCAGGGCGTCCCCTAAGATCTTTAATTCAAACCTGATTAGTTTAAAAAAAAAAAAAGACAAAGTTTCATCTAGGCTTGTTGTTTCCCTCCCCTATAATTATGTCCCAAAATAAACAAAATTGTTCCTATTCGGGTATATAAAATCACCCTTGCAGTATTACATACTGTTAATTATCACATGGATAATATCATACAGTATAATATTACCAGGATTGAGTAGCTTTGAGTATTAGTCCAAGGAAGAAAACCTCTTTCACTATCTCCTGTATCGGCAGCCACTGGCCCCTCTTGGGCACAGACACATGGGACTTCTCAGCAGGAAAGGAGTTCATCCCAGAGGTGCCCTGTTATTGAATGAGGACAGCTATTTACTGACTTCAGCATCTTCCTGGTTGACTCTGCACACAGTTGAGAGGTGCTGCTCAAGCACCTTGGTATTGTCATTGCTCTGACTTCTGAACCCAGAGAGCTCTGTTGTATCTGCTGAGAGGGTTTTTTGGAAGGAGAGGACCTGAAGTCCATGATCAAAAATAGCAAATGCTCTGCCCTTTACGTGTCCCCATATCATGTGAACCTTAAGGGATCCACAAGAAGCCACTAGAAGAGAAAGTATATTGTCTGTCTATGGAAGATCTTCTCATTCTTGGCTGAGTGTCTATCCTTATAAGGTCCTTGTGATCTTGCATTAACCGCTAGCCTATTACCACAGACAAAGGGACGGAAGCCAGATTTAACCTTTGACTTAAAGAATCCTGGTTTCCCGAAGTCCGTTTATCCATGCTACCGTGACTGTGACTAAGACCATCCCTACTTATTTCTGCTGCTATCTTTGCTAGTCAATGTGAATGACCCTATTGACACCAGAGTGTCAAAGCCAAGTTTAAAGTCCATAGCAAAGATTAAAAACTTTAGAATGACACACTCCTTTGGTGAATGGGTGGGAGACCAGGCACTCACATACTGCAGGAAGGAACGTAAATTGGTACAACTTCCATGGAAAACAACTCGGCAATAGGTGTCAACTCTGGACATACTTCTTTTTTTTTTTTTTTGTATATACTTTTTAGCCAACCAATTCCACCTCTAGAAATTTATCCTACAGATATCTTCATAGATGTGCAAAATGACATGTACGAAGGTATTAATCACATTATTATTTATAATAGAAAAGTTGGAGGATGAAATGTTCATCAAGACAGGACTGGTTGATGGGGCACCTGGGTGGCTCAGTTGGTTAAGCGGCTGCCTTCAGCTCAGGTCATGATCCCAGGGTCCTGGGATTAAGCCCTGCATTGGGCTCCCCGCTCAGTGGGGATCCTGTTTCTCCCTCTCCCTCTGCCTGCCGCTCTGCCTACTTGTGCTCTCTCTCTATCTCTCTGTCAAATAAATAAATAAAATCTTAAAAAAAAAAAAAAAAGAGAGAGAGGACTGGTTGAATAAATACGGTGTACCTGCCCAGTGGAATACTCGAAAGCCATCAAAAAGAATGAGGCGGCTCTCTTTGTGCTAATAAGGAAGGATCTACAAGAGACATTGCTGACTGGCCGGGTTCTGAACAGATTACAAAACCATCATCTATGTTAAAAACATATCTGTGAAAAATATCTATATGATATATTATCATACAAGTATTTATACTATAATTTATGTATAGACGATCTCAGGAAGATATGTAAGAGACTAGCTCCACTTTTGGGAGCTCAGTATTTGGATACCTAGGATGGCAGAAAAACTTACTTTTTTTTTAAGATTTTATTTATTTATTTATTTACCAGAGAGAGAGAGAGAGAGCACAAGCAGGGGGAGCAGCAGGCAGAGGGGGAAGCAGGCTCCCCACTGAGCAGGGACCCCAATGCGGGACTCAATCCCAGGACCCTGAGATCATGACCCAAACTGAAGGAGATGCTTAACTGACTAAGCCATCCAGGCATCACAAAAACTTACTTTTGACTATTTATCTTTTTGGACCCTCTCAAGTTGTGTAGGACATGCAAATTTTGCTAATTTGGTAAATAAATAAATAAAACACAATTTGGAAAGTCCATGCAAGTCTTACAAGAGAGTAGGTTAGGCCAAGGAAGAAGAAAGAAGCCTTCAAGTGATTCACTTTTGCTGCTTCTTAGCAGCTCTG
Source organism: Nasua narica (assembly GCA_028533885.1). Taxonomy (NCBI): domain Eukaryota; kingdom Metazoa; phylum Chordata; class Mammalia; order Carnivora; family Procyonidae; genus Nasua; species Nasua narica. The sequence continues at coordinate 29,087,741 of CM052800.1, read as the reverse complement.
ATGAAAGTGGAGATGGGGCAAATGTATTTGCTTAACAAACACTTAATATAGTACTTCTCCCCACCATGTCTTGTCATGAGCACTTTATAAATATTTAATTCAATCCTCACAATAACCCTATGAAGTAGATGCTCTAGAGATGAGAAAACTGAGCACAGAGAAATTAAGTAACTTGCCCAAGGCCACACAGAGAGCAAGTGTCAGAGATGGGATATGAACCCCAGCAGTGTGGCTCTAGGATTTATGCTCTTTATCGATGCTGTGTTGTGGATTATGATGTCATGCTGTGAAAACTATGTGATGTCATGAATGTGAAAGCCATGACCTTGATCGTCTTTAATACAATCAACCAAAATAGTCATATCTGAAATTAATTCATTGTGGATGTAACATGCAGAGGCCATTGCTTCCCCCATTCCAAGGTGACAGAACTTCTATCAATTTCCAGACTCCAGCTGGGTATCCATATTATAAAAGCCTGAGCTTATAAAGTCTTATGGTGATGAATTCACCAACGTACCCGAGAAGGAAGAGGAAGGGACAGCTTTGCCAAAATGAATGGATAAGGCAGAGAGGTGTGATGAACTCTGAGGAAAAAGGAGGAATTCAATCTTTGTGTTAAATTAGGTCAAAGAGAATTTCCAAATCAAGTCATCAAATCAATGCTCCAATTAAAACAGAGGTCACTTAAGGGCACTTGGGTAGCTCAGTCGAGTAAGTGTTCAACTCTCTTTCAGCTCAGGTCATGATCTCAGGGTTGTGAGATCGAGCCCCATGTCCTGCGTCAGGCTCTGCCCTGAGCATGAAGACTGCTTAAGATTCTCTCTCTCCCCCACTGTCCCTCACCTACAACCTCCCCCCAGCTTGTGTGCTCTCTCTCTTAAAAAAAACAAACAAACCGGGGCACCTGGGTGGCTCAGTGGGTTAAGCCTCTGCCTTCAGCTCAGGTCATGATCTCAGGGTCCTGGAATCAAGCCCTGCATTGGGCTCTCTGCTCAGTGAGAAGCCTGCTTCCCCTCTCTCTCTGCCTGCCTCTCTGCCTACTTGTGATCTCTCTCTCTCTCTGCCAAATAAATAAATAAAATCTTAAAAAAAAAAATAACAGCAACAACAAAACCAGAGATCACTTATTATATTCAAAATACTATTTTCATATTTATATATATAAATAGGAGAAAGAGTGATGCCTGGGTGGCTCAGTCAGTTAAGCATCTGCCTTCAGCTTAGGTCATGATCCCAGGGTCCTGGGATCGAGTCCCACATGGGGGGTCCCTGCTCAGTGGGGGACCTGCTTCTCCCTCTGCCTGCTGCTCCCCCTGCTTGTGCTCTCTGTCTCTCTAATATGTAAATAGAACATCTTTTAAAAAATATAAGAAAGATAATAATAGATATTTGCAACAGACAGCTTAGAGTCTTATCTTATACTTGATTCACTCAGTAGTTGAGAAACTTATCTGCCCCTTCCTCCATAGGGGTCCTCGTTACGTGTCAGAGTGGCGAGATTGACTGTCTACTATTTTACACATACACATTCTCTCTGATTCTCAAAGTTTTCTGAGGAAGGCATTTGTAGTAGGCAAAAATTTTAAGATGGCCCCCAGAGGTGTCTTGCCCTCATCCTTGGCACCTGTGAATATGCTCTGAAAGGCGGATAACCCTTGAATGGCTGAGAGCAGAAGTCCCAGACACTCCACGTGTGTAGGTCCTGGTCTGAAGACGGAAGGGGAATGTGGGCAGTCCGAAAGAGCGGGGAGGGACCCCCGCTGACAGCCAGCAAGGAAAGAGAGACCACAGTCAGTCTCACAACTACCCGCAAGGAACCGAATTCTGCCCAGAACCGGAATGCACTTAGAAGAGGACCCTAAAAAAAAAAAAAGAAGAAGAAGAGGACCAGGAGCTCTGGGGGAGAACACAGCCGTAATACCTGATTTCAGCCCCTGAGACTCTGACCCTGTTGCGCCATTCGGGACTTCTGATCTGCGCAACTATGGGGTAATAAATGGGGGTCATTCCGATCCCCTAGATGTGTGCTAATTTGTTACACAGCCATAGAAAAACGAAGACCACATTGATGCCCCCCTTTCACAGGAGGACTGCAACTCAAAGAAGTTAAGTACATTGGTTAAAACGATCTCTCTCAAATGTGGCGAGGGCAGGCTTTGACTTGGGTCTGACTTCAGACCCAGTGGGCTTTTCTCCCTGTGGGCCACACCGCCTCTGACAACCTGCCCACAGGGCTGCTAAGAAATGAGTTCCCCAACCAGGAGCCAAGGGGCGGGGAGTGGGGGGGAGAGGAATAGAGCTCACTCTGCCTGAGGAAAGGATGAGTCAGACCCTTATTTTTAGAAACCAACCTGAAACTTTGGCTGAACAATTGCTTGGGTTTCTGCGAGGATCTGGATCCCAGGGAGTGCCCCCCCACCCCCGCCACCCTCCCGGCTACCTGCTTGCTTGAGACCTATTAGTGGGTCTCCCGTTTCAGCCCCAAGCCCCAAGTGCCTGATTGCCCACCATCTGAGGCTGAGTGGATTTCGTCAGATTAACATTCTAACAGCAAGCAGCAGTTAGGGGAAGAAAAAGCAAATCTTGTGTGCTGCTTGTTAACATATTAAAAGGTACATTCAGAAACGCCTTCAATTAAAAAAAAAAAAAAAGAAAGAAATGCCTTCAATAAAACCCCTCTCAGGGCGCCTGGGTGGCTTAGTGGGTTAAAGCCTCTGCCTTTGGCTCAGGTCATGATCTCAGGGTCCTAGGATCGAGCCCCACATCCAGGGAGCCTGCTTCCCCCTCTCTCTGCCTGCCTCTCTGCCTACTTGTGATCTCTCGCTCTGTCAAATAAATAAATAAATAAAATCTTTAAAATAAAATAAATAAAACCCCTCTCTCCAAGGCCTGGCTTTATAAATATTCACTTCATAAAGACATGTCCATTTTAAAAGGAGGCATATTGAAGAGCGGTCACTCTTAGGATCTGGCCCCAGCTCCCTGGGTGACCTTTCCTTCCTCTTTCCAGCTGGCTCCGCTCTAGCCACAGGGCATTCTCTTAAATGTGCCACGCCCGCCCGGCACTGCCTCAGGGCCATTGCACGTCTGTTTCACCCCACCCCCAACCTGGCCTAGAACATTCTTCCTCCAGTCCCTGCCCTTAATTCATTCAGATCTGCTAAAGTGGCATCTGACCCGAGTTTCTGTACCTGATCGTCTTCTTAACACAGCTGTTAACACAGCTGTTCCTGCCTGTCTCTGGCTTCTCACCCTGCTTTGTTTTTCTTTTCAGGACTTACATTACCTGTTAGACCGAACATGTAAAATACACTTGTTTGTTTGCTGTAATCTGTCTCCCACCCTAGAACCGAAGCTCCAGGAGGGCAAGAGCCTTTGTTTTACTCTTTGTTGTATCCCCAACGTTCGGAACAATTCATGGCACATAGCAGGGGGCTCAGGTATTTGTTGGATGAATTAATGAATGGGGAAAGAGAACATCGCATCTGCTTAAATAATTTGTCCCTCCCGACATATCCCTGCATCCATTTTTCCCCCTCTTTTTTGATAGCGTTTGTTAACCTCTTCCATGTGGAAAAGATACTTGACAGCAGAGTTGTACAAAGACCAGAATAAAAAAAGATTAAAAACTAGAGACAAATGGGGCACCTGGCTGGCTCAGTCTGTAGAGTGTGTGACTCTTGATCTCAGAGCTGTGAGTTCGAGCCCCACATTAGTGTAGAGGCCATTTTTAGGTAAACAGTGATGGAGTGGAGAAAGGGTGCTTAGCCACCGCCCCCTGACTAAACACAGGCCCATCAGGAGACCCATTTCAAAATATCCACAGGTCTCAACTAGCCAACGGGCTACTCACAACCAAGCACAGTTACTCCTTATTTTTCCCCCTTTATTTATTTATTTTTAAAGATTTTATTTATTTATTTGGCAGAGGGAGAGTGTGAGAGCACTAGCAGGGGTGAGGGGCAGAGGGAGAACGACAAGTAGACTCCCGCTGAGCAGGGAGCCCCATGCGGGGCTCAATTCCAGGACCCTGGGATCATGATCTGAGCTGAAGGCAGATGCTGAACTGACTAAGTCACTCAGGGACCCACATTGCCCCCTTTAAATCTAGCCCCCACTCATTGTCTCATGGCAGGCAGCTTCTCCTCTGCTATCCGGCCCATGGCTTCCTTGCAGTGTACTCACTGAACTTCCGTCTCCTTCATTCTGCCTCAAGTGAGTTCTTTCACCTCCCACACCACTGGCTTCCATCAGATCATCACCCCACATTTGAGGGGTCCCCATCCAATTGATGGGACACACTATTTATTTATTTAGAGGAGGGGGAGGGGCAGAGTGAAAGGGGAGAGAATCTTAGGCAGGCTTCTTGCCAGCACAGAGCCCGAAGGAGGGCTCGATCTCACAGCCCTGAGATCCTGAGCTGAGCAGAAATCAATAACTGGATGCTTAATGCTCTGAGCCACCCAGGTGCCCCAAAAGACACCCCATTTAGACACCACAGTTAGGTATAGAGAGCACTTAAAAATAAAATCTTTAAATAAACAATAAAAACTAGAGAGAGAGTGGTCTAAGAATGAAATCCTCACTTGCTCTTCAGGAGTCATGTGGCCTTGGAAAAGTCATTTCTTTCCCTTGGCTCCCGATGTCTTGTCTTTTAAATGGGGATGATGACAGAGTTTGATGCAAAGGGCTAAAGCAAATGGGGGTTAGAGGTTTATTCTTGACCTAAGATCCTTTGAAAATTTGAATTCTGTGGGTAGAGAATCAGGAAATATCAGTTTTTAACTCTGCCTATGTTAAATGTAAATGGAACGTGTAACTTCGGTCAAGTCCTCTACCCTCTCTAGGCCTCCAAGAAACCAAAATTCCTTTGAGTCCTTCTGTGGTCAGGTCTTAATCACTGGCTGGGTTGGGGGTTGGGAAGGAGCTGGGTCAACCAGATATTCTGGTGTTTGTAAGATCTTAATCTCTGTCCCTACAGGGCCTAGTCCGCCTGTTGTTTGGCAGGGGCGAGGCTCAAGGCTTAAAATTTGGGTTCAGCAAATATTTTCAGAGCACTTGCTATGAGCTGTGTGCCGGGGGATACCACACAATACTACAGACCGGGTCTGTAAAGCCTACGTTCCAATGGTCAGAAACACGATAAACGGGTCAATGGAAAATGAATCCAGACTAATGATAAGTGCTGGGAAGGAAGTAGAAGAATGCTCTAAGAGAATAGCAGCTAGGAACCACTGAGTTAACTTGGATCAGGGAAGGCCTTTCTGGCTGAGCCTGAAGCCATGAGAAAAAGAGCATTCCAGGCCAAGGGAGTGGCAAGTCCAACCATCAGGGCCTGAGTAAGCTGATGGAGGCCATTGTGTGAAGTGTGTAGTCATTGAGGGGGCAGTGGCAAGAGATGAGGCCATGAGGCAGAAGCCCCTGATGTGAGTGAGGCCAGACAGGCCATAGATAGGGTAATCAGTTGTCCCTTCTTGCCCAGAACTGCAGAGTTCCCGGGGATGTGGGACTTTCAGTGCTGAAATCAGGAAAGTCTTGAGCAAGAGAGGATAAGTTGGTCACCCTAGCTGTGATGGGTGTTACGCTTGACCCTGTGTGCAGGAGGCAGTCACTGAAAGGTTTTAAACAGAGAAATGATATGTCTTGAGTTCTGTTTTCCGACATCACTCTTGAGTTTTGGGGGGCAAATGCACTGGAGAGGAGCAAGATGGGAAAGGAGGGGGTCTCTTGGCCAATTACCACAATCCTCCGTGCAAGAGGGGCTGGTGGGCTGAAATAGGCTCGTGGCCCTCAAGTTGGAGCAAGGCAGATTGGTAAAAGATGCATTTTGGGGCAACTGGGTGGCTCACTTGGTTAAGTGACTGCCTCGGGCTCAGGTCATGATCCTGGAGTCTCTGGATCGAGTCCCGCTGGGGCTCCCTGCTTGGCAGGGAGTCTACTTCTCCCTCTGACCCTCCCCCCTCTCATGCTCTCTCTCTCTCTCATTCTGTCTCAAATAAATAAATAAAAATCTTTAAAAAAATGCATTTTGGAGGTGGAATGATCCAGACGTGGGAACATATGTAGCAAAGGAAAAGAAACGAGAGATGACTCCCGGACTTTGGGTTTTAGGAGCTAGGGGATCAGTTTTGCCATCGGAGGGAAATCTAAAAAGGCCCAGATGTGGAAGCTGGGGGAGGACAGGGAGGGAGGTATCTGGAGTTCAGTTGGGAGGAAAATGTGACTCCAGACTGAAGGCACTCTGATTGTTACACGTTCAAAGCATTTTGTAAGCACTAGCTAATTAGTTCTCATAACAGTTGTTCTGAGTTGTTAATTACCTGAACCCCATTTTACAGGCTGTGGAGAAGAGCAAGTGTCTGTAATCTGCCCAAGGCTAAAGGAAATTATAGAACTAACAGCAGCACCAATTAATTCCTGGTAGTCCTCTGCTCTGCCAATCTTTTAAAGAGTAACTCTCTGGTTAGGATGAGTAAATCGAATGGTATTTTGGAAGAGGAAGGCATGGATTTTGAGGTCAGCAGACCTGGAGTCATGTTTTGGTTTTCCCCCCTATTACTTATGTGACATGACCACATACATAAAAGTAATATCCTTGGACCTTCAGTTTCCTATAAAACAATAATTATCGAGTCAAATACTTAACATGTTCTTACTCTCTGCTGTATACTCTGTCTAGAAACAATTTTGTCCAGAAAAGCAACTGTCCTCCTATCGGAGAGACCATCTCCCATCACTCTGTAATGAATTAGCAGCATCCCTTACACAAAGACACTCCCTGCTCCCCTTTAGCTTGGTTCAATTTCTCTTTATAGCGCTTATTTCCACCTGACCTACGATATATCCCTTCCCATAAGTTCAAGGATTTTGTCTGTCTTGTTCCCTGCTCTATTCCCAGAGTCTAGAACAATGTCCAGCACAAGTGAGGGCTCAGTAATATTTATTGAATGAGTGAATAAGTGAACTTATACACATAAAATAGCACATGATACGGACACATGGTAGGAACTTAAGCGGTTACTATAGCAGAATGGGAATTGAGCAACATACTTGGTTTTATATGTTCCTTGTCTAAGAAGCTGTTGTAGCAGTGCTTCTTTATGTGTTTAATATTAAAAGCAAGTCGGGGCACCGGTCCAGCTCAGTGGGTAGAGCATGCAACTCTCAATCTTGGGTGATGAGTTCAAGCCCCACTTTGGGCATAGAGCCTACTCAAAAAAAAAAAGAAAGAAAAAGAAAAAGAAAATTAGGGGCACCTGGGTGCTTCGGTCAGGTATGCATCTGACTCTTGATTTCAGCTCAGATCATGATCTCAGGGTCCTGAGATCAAGCCCCACGCAGAACCTGCTTAAGAATCTCTGGGTGGCTCAGTCATTAAGCGTCTGCCTTCAGCTCAGGTTGTGATCCCACGGTCCTGGGATGGAGCCCCGCATTGGGCTCCCTGTGAAGTGTGCTTTTTCCTCTCCCACTCCCCTTGCTTGTGTTCCCTCCCTCACTGTCTCTTTCTTTGTGTCAAATAAATAAATACATCTTTTTTAAAAAAATAAAAATAAATAAAATCTTTAAAAAAATAAATAAAATCTTTAAAAATAAAGATTTTATTTATTTATTTGGCAGAGAGGAGAGAGATCACAAGTAGGCAGAGAGGCAGGCAGAGAGAGAGGGGGAAGCAGGCTCCCCATGGAGCAGAGAGCCCATGAGGGGCTTGATCCCAGGACCCTGAGTCATGACCTGAGCCGAAGGCAGAGGCTTTAACCCACTGAGCCATGCAGGCGCCCCGAATAAAATCTTTTTAAAAAAATAAATAAAATCTTTTTTTAAATAAATAAAATCTTTTTTAGAAAACTAAAAAACAAAATCTTTAAAAAGAGTCTTTCTCTCCTTCTCCCTCTGCCCCTCCCCCCTCTCTAAAAAAATTGAAACAAGTCTTCAGGGTCTTACTGAAAAGGTATTTACCAGTTTTATACTTTGATTCATGAATAGAAAGCTAGTCTGTGCTATCTTGTGGCGATCCTCACTATCTTGTGGGTTAGTTATGAGGTTCCGAGAATAAACCACTTACTGTACAAGCTCATGAATGACAGGTGTGTGAACAAATGAAACTGACCGAAGGTTCCAAGTATGCTACCGCCACTTAGGGATGGCAATTGTATTTTTAAACGATTGAGATAAATTTGGAGTTCTAGATGTTTTGTCATCTCTCAGACCTCTTAGGGAAGAACAGAAAAGCTACAAGTAACTTTTCCTCTATAAAAATAGTCAACCTCAAGGGTGCCTGGGTGGCTCAGTTGGTTGAGCAACTGCCTTTGGCTTGGGTCATGGTCCTTGAGTTCCAGGATCGAGTCCCACATCGGGCTCCCAGCTCCGCGGGGAGTCTGCTTCTTCCTCTAACCTTCTCTCCTCTCATGCTCCCTCTCACTTTCTCTGTCTCTCAAATAAATAAATAAAATCCTTAAAAAAAAAAAATACTCAACCTCTCAGTAGTAATTTTGTTATAAAACATTCATTCTTAGTTTCTGTAACCCAGGAATATGGGTCTTACCACTGTTATTACTGTCTTTCTTTTAACCTCGTCTCCTTTAAATATTTGTTCAACTGCCTCCCTATAGGAGAGGCCAATTCTTTTTTTTTTTTTAAGATTTTATTTATTTATTTGACAGAGAACACACAAGCAGAAGGAGGGGCAGGCAGAGAGAGAGGGAGAAGCACCGAGAGCCTGATGCGGGGCTCGATCCCAGAACCCTGGGATCATGACCTGAGCTGAAGGTAGATGCCCAACCATCTGAGCCACCCAGGCGCCCCAGGAGAGGCCAGTTCTGATCACTCACACAGCACCTGCCACCTTAAAGCTATTATATGATTTACTTATTTATCATATTTATTGTTTGTATACTTTTGGTTAAAGTGTAAGCTGCATGACGGCAGAAATGTTTTTTTGTGTTTTTTTTTGGCAGAAATGTTTATCTATTTGTTCACTCTATATCCTCAGGACCTAGAACGTAGTCTGCCACCTCGTAGATGAATGAACAAAACTTACACTCTGAGACTTAAAAAAATCTAAGGTTGTTGGAGGTTAGGGAGGTGAGACAGAAACTGTAGTCTCTAATCTCAAGTCACATCAGGATGATGGATAGAGTCCATCCCTGAGAAGAGGAGAATAAACAAATTAAATGAGCTATCATCAGTTGAAGGTCCACAAGCATTTACCGTGTCTGCTATGTAATTAGCAAAAGCAGGCATATAAAACATCCTAGTAGTTGAGCCATCAGCTCTGGGATTGGACAGACTGATGGAAATCCTGCCTTTGCTTCCTACTAGCTGGTTGCCTAGGGACAGTCACTTAACTCCAGTTTCTTCATCTGTGAAATGAGGATGATAACAGCGTGCGTCTCAGAGGCTGTTCTGGGGAATGAGTGAGTAATGAGTATGAAATACTTAGAATATTGCCAGACACAAATTAAGTGGTAATAACTATTAACGCTTAAGATTAATTCTGTCTTGGGGAGGCTGGGCAGGTCAGTCGGTTAAGCCTCTGACTCTTGACTTTCCCACGGGTCCTGATCTCCCGGTCCTGAGATCAAGCCCCATCTCAGGGTCTGTGCTCAGCCTGGAGTCTCCTCAAGAATTCTCTCTCTCTCTCTCTCTCTCCCTCTGCCCCTCCCCACAACTTGCCCACTCATGCACATGTTCTTTCTCTCAAATAAATAAATAAAATCTTAAAAAAAATTAATTCTGTCTTAAGGCTTTGTGGGGAGTTGGCTATATGTCAAAGACTTGATCTTGGTCTCCCTAGAATTTCCCAGCCCATCAGTCAATTAGAAAACAATCCAGGGCTGGATATATGACCTAGGACTAATTTGTGTGGTTTAGACTGTATAGAGATATAATGATAGTGAAAGGAGTAAAAAGAGAAAAAAAGCAAATGCCAGAAACACTGATGTGTAGTATATTTACAAGGCAGAAAATATATATTACTAGATTTGTGGCATATTAAAAAATACTTTATATATAGTATATTTAAAATGTATGTATATTAGATTCATAATATATTTAAGGGAAGAAAAATGTATGAATTGCAAGAGTTAGTAGCTTATCAAGGTGCAATATATTGGAGCCACACGACCTAGTTCAAATCCCAGCTCTACACTTACTAGCTGTGTGACGTTGGTCAAGTCATTTAGTCTCTCTGTGCCTGTTTCCCCATCTGTAAAATGGAAGTGTCCCATAAGATTATTATGAAAATTAGACTAATGAACGTACGCGAAGTACTGAGAACAGTGTCTAGCGTAACTGCAAGTACCTGAGTGTCAGCTACTGTTATCACACATTTATTTTCTTTTTCTTCTTAAGTCTTCATTAGAGAAGAATAGTTTAAAATGCCATAACTGCATTCTGCTATTATTCACTCCAATAATAAGTATGTGTTGCTTTAATTTGGGTTACCGATATACGATGTTGGTAGCAAATGAAACAAAACAAAGAAAACACAACCCTCCGGTCAGGGCCCTGTGGTCTGCTGGGAGGACCAAGTCTTGAATTCTGAAAATGAATTAGACCATGTGTGAAGATGGTATGGGCTTAGATTATGTATTAAAAGTGGGAGCTATTATATTGCCTCATATGCCCAAAATATTAAGCTCTGAAATTTTGCACATACAGTATTACTCTTCTGCCTTATGGATTTTCGAACTCTTTTCATTGGCTTAATTTTTTTTCCACCCAGGAATTACCATTTAATACATATATGTGGCACACACCTGAAGCATGGCCTCACTGTTATTTTTAGTCTCATATGTTCGTTACAGTACAATTTTTTTTATATATGTTATCTTAAGTTTACAATCTTTAGTGTTCTATTGGTCTACTGCCCCGTTAAAGCTTTTAGACCCTATTTGAATGCGCACTGCATAGAAGTAACCAAAATCATTTTTCATAGGGGTCGCTACTCAAACTGCATTTTAAAGTCGTTCTGTCTCTCTTCAAATAATCAAGTACGTTGCAATGTTGGGGAATATGTATAGTCTTCCATTGAGCAGGACGCAAACGCAAAGCATTATTACAGACTCTGGGCTGTCAAAAAAAAGTCTTCCTTTATTCTGAGGTTAAAAATAATACCTTTTTTTTTTCTAATAATACCTTCTATTCTGAAAAACAGGCATATTAACTTTGCAGTGGAGAAACCTTAACCACGGAATCAAGGTTAATATCATCATCACTAATGAGATATATCAGCACCACGTTCTCCCTGAAGGGACACACCAAGGACACATCACTTCTTTGTTACTCCTGCCAGAAGGATTAGTGATTAGTCTAATCATGAGTAAATATCAGCCGAACCCAAACTGTGAGGCATTCTATAAAATAATTAGCTGGTATTCGTCAATAGTGTCAAGGTCAGGAAAGAAACGTGAAAACTGAGTGATGGTTTTAGGTCGGAGGAAACCAAGAAGACACAGTGACTAAGGGCAATCAGTGTAAGAGCCCATGTTGGGTCCTGTGTTTAGTGGGAAACTGGTGAAATTCAAATAAGGTTTATAGTTTGCTTAATAGGCTTGTATCTATGTGAACTCTGCCACTTTCATAGCTGTGCTATAGGCATAGAAGAACATTATGGGAAGTGGGGGAGGGCCAGTCATGAACTCTCCGTACTCTTACTGCTACATTTCTCTAGGTCTTCAACTCCTTAAAAGTGAAAAGTTAAACAAACACGAGAACTCTCTGTGTCTGACTTTAAAATGCTCTTAACCATCAGAAGGTACTTAAAATTCTAGGTTTGAGCTGCATAGCGATTGTTCAATTTTTGTTTTCTGGAGCTCCATGGCAAGATACCTGCCTGGTGTATCAGAGCTAGGTCCTGTGCTTAGGGTACCAGGAAATAAATAAATAGGAAAAAGAATAAATAATAGTTCAGCTTCAATTAACCAATGCACAAATTTTCAATCCAAAAACGATTAGAAAGCATGTCAGCATTTGCATATCAGCTAACATTTATTGGCTAAACTTACTACATGCCATACTCCTCTCTCAGAGTGTTATGAAGTTTTAAAAAAGATTTTATTTTTATTTTTTTGACAGAGGGAGAGCACAAGCAGGGGGAGTGGCAGAGGGAGAAGGAGAAGCAGGCTCCCTGCTGAGAAGGGAGCCCAACAAGGGGCTTGATCCCAGGTCCCTAAGATCATGACATGAGCCAAAGGCAGATGCTTAACCAAGTGAGCCACCCAGATACCCCCATGTTACAAATTTTAATATATTTAATCCTCATACCAATCCTAGGAGGGTGGATAGTGTTACTTGTCCCTTTTCTACAGATGATGAGACGGAGACACAGATTTTAAGTGACTTGTCCAAGGTTACAAAACTGATCATTGGGAAAGCCAGAATTCAAACCCAAGCTTCCTGGACCTCGAGTCCATGCGCTTATCCAAGATACAACACAGCCTTCCGCCTGGGTTTTGTGCTATTAGAAATTTTATTTTGAATTACCTGTGATTCAGGGGGCACCAACGTGTAGGGTTGCCCCTACACCCTCAGCGTGTAGGGTCTTGAGGCCTGGACCCCTTAGGCCCTAAACTATGTCCAAGCACAGCCTGGTACGCAGCTCAAACTGCCCTCTGCAGGGTCCTGGATCTGCAGAGAGAGCTCTGAAGCCTTAGCCAGTTTGGCTCATCTAGCTTTGTTACAGAAACCTGAAGAGAATGGATTCTCTTCCCAAACCCAGGGCTCACTTCTCTACCTTAGCAGCGAGTTTCGTTTTCTCTCTACAAAAACGCAATCAAATTTATGCTACATAATCGGTGAGTTTGCGAAGCAAGAATTCCATTCCCCTCTGATTTTCTCGGAACCGAACATGCAAACTCACAGGCTCCAAAAACTACGGGTGAGTCAATTCAACTAGAAAACCAGAAAATATGCTAATTGGCTTGGTTGGACCAGAGAGGGTGGAGGAAAGCTAAATTTCTATTCATAAAGTCTGATTCATTTAGAAGAAGAAAAAGTCACATGCCGTCAGATTGGGGATTTGTGTTCACTCCACTGAGAAGTACAGAGCCTTCATACTCTCAGGGGTGACTAAGCCATTATTGCCCTCGGAACACAAAGAACTGTTGCTTTGCATCCCACCCCCCACTGTAATTAGCTCTTGCAGCGGGGATGAAGAATCGAACACAAGAGGTCCTCGGACCTGTGCCAAGCACTCAGAATTATTTATTTTATTTTGTTTAAGGACGCAGAGAAGAGGACCCTGTCTAATGGCCCGTTTCTTCGTGGGCCCCTGTGCGATGGGCAACGAGGAGATAATTATGCTCTCTTCTGTTTTGAGAGCAGTAGGAGGGTCCTCCCCAGAGACCCGGACTGCACACCGGCTGAGCCAGTGGTGGGCTGGGAAATGTTTCACAACGGTCTGGGAGCCAGTGGAAGGCTGATTTGTAGTGTTTGCTCAATTTCTATAGTGTAAACACTCCCACTTTGGCTGATTTCAAGCCACTAATCTGATGTTACTGAAGGAGAAGCCAGGAAGGGATGTGGGAGAGCACTCCACTGTATGCTCTGCCCATTCACCAAACAGGGGCTGTGAATAACCTTAAGAAGAGATAATAGTAAAATGTAACGAGCTAGTTAGGAAATAGTAAGGTTTGTGTATTTGTTATTGCATTTTCTATGGAAGTTATTTAAGTTTCTATCATTTACTTTAATTTTTAAATTCTTTTAAAGATTTTTATTTATTTATCTGAGAGAGAATGAAAGTTAGAGAGATCACAGCTCTGAAGAGGGAGAAGCAGACTCGCCACTGAGCAGGGATCCCGACGTGGGGCTCGATCCCACGACCCCGGGATCATGACCTGAGCCAGAGACAGTTGCTTAACCGACTGAGCCACCCAGGTGCCCCAAGAATTATGTCATTTAATTTTAATACCGGCTGGGTTGAACATGTGGTCTGCCAGCGGTGAGAGCCAGATGAGGCAGCTCCAACACTTGGCCGGGGCCCTGAAGAGGGAGGGTGGGGGGTACAGAGGGGCTCAAATAGATCTACCGATTCAAAATGGAGCTCAGCCATTCTCATCCAGGGCTGCTGCTGTCTTCTTGTTTGGTGAGAATAGTCATGGCGGCCTGCCTTGCCTCGCTTCACCTATTGACCAGAGAGAAAAGATCACCTTTGTTCCTGGGTTCCTGGTTATCGTGCCTCGGGACTCTAATGCAAGCATCTGACTTTACAAAAGAGGAAAGTAAGTCTCGGGAGAGTCATGTCACAGCAATGATTTAAGAGCTGGTATTGATTAAACTCTGGCTGTATGCTGGCTGCGGCACTGGTGCGTGGCAGACGGTGTCTTGGGAACCTCGCAAAAGTCATGTCAAAGTGCCCCTTTGGCGCCATTGGCATCGTTGTTCATCGAAAAGCAGCTCCTCCTCTTGACTTTGTGTCTTCAGCACCCGAGCTGCCTTTCATTTGTTCTTTGAGACTTAAAGACTTCTTATATAAGTCTATGGCCATATCATTTTTACGTACCCGCCATGCCTGGCATAGAGGCTTACATACAGTAGGTACACAATACATGTTTCCTGAATTTCAATATTGAGATATATAAGCTCCACACCCAAATATGCTGCTTGAATTCTTGGAAAACACTGTCTCAGTATTCCCTGCCATTGCCAAAAAGGCTCTTGGAGCTATTTGGGTAGTAAAATATGCATAGTCTAAAATTTACTTTTTAACCATTTCTAAACGTACAATTCAGTGGCATTAAACACATCCACAATGCTGTATAACTTCCACCACTATCCATTTTAGAACTATTTAAAATAGACATCCACAATAGCTTTTACTTTTTTTTATTGAGTAAGTAACATATGCATATGGCAAAAATGTACATAGTCTGTGAGAGTTTGCAGGACAAAGAAAGTCTTCTCTCTCTAGACCCCTCCATTTCTAGGCCCTCCATTTCTCCTTCTCTAGAGGCAATAAGTAACCACTTTTATACATCTTTGTACGGGAGAAAAACATGAACCCCAGAGCCAGCTGGCCTGGGTTGAAATCCTGGCTGCACCACTGACCAGCTGTGTGACCTTGGGCAAGTCATTTAACCTCTCTGAGTCTCTGTGAAATAGAGATAATAATAGTACCTACCTCCCAGGGTTCCTGTAAGGATTCATGAATTCATATGTTTAAGGGGCTCAGAATTGGGCATCTAGAAAGTACTATTTAATTCTTAGGAATACTACTCTGGGATCATCATTATAATAATAATAATAATAATAATAATCTTATTATTATTATCCTCCCAAAGAGGATAGCACATATATGAGTAATGTACCAGGCTGTATGTATCAGAAATCAGCATGAGAGCACTGACAGGTGAAGGATGGGATGAGGCTGCATTTTCTTACTAGAATACCGAATGGGGAGTAGGAGATCCACGTTGTCCTGTGCCACTGAGTAAACGTTGGAACCTTCAGACCACCTCCCTGGGCTTTTGTTTTCTCATGTGTGAAATGAGAACATTTGCCCAGATGAGTTCTAAGGTCCCTTTCACGTTTAACATTCTATATCTGCCTCTAAAAGCTTTGAAAAGTGCCAGCACTCTTTCAGGGAGCTGAAGAAGGAATTAGTCGGAAGGGAGGCGAGTTCCTTAGGCGTTGATACCCTAAGTGGGACCGAGACTCCTAGGTCAACTGTGCCACCTGCTTGAGTCGTCTGGTTTCCCACATCCTCTTTTAAAGGAGCTGGGTACGGTCCCTCTACGAGAAGATTCGATCTAAGTTAACGTGGTCTGTTTCAAAAGGCCGGAGGGACTCTTTGTTGGATACTCATAGGGACAGTTTAGTTTGCCCCCTATTATAGTCGGACTGCAATCCAGAATTACTGCACTGGTAGATTACGGAGTCTTCTGCCTGTTTTTTTTAAAAGGTAAAATTGACCAGCTGGTAATCTGTGGTTACTTTCTGGTGTACTCGAGCCAGATGGCACTTTCAGTGACAAAACTATAGCACAAAGAGGTTTCGCTGTGTTCTAAATCATCTCTGCACTGTTTCTCAGATATCAACATTTCTGCTCAAGCAAACTGTTTTTCTGAGCCCTGAAACTTAGACACAATGAAAATGGATGAGGGAAGCTCCCAGGGTCTGATTAGCCCAAAGTCGTCATTTAGACCTTTTTGAGATAGACATTCGAATAAGATGATACAAATTTCTATTTGGATACTCACTTTGACTGTGAACATGCAAAAATTCACCATTGCTGTTATTCACTACTGCGTTATTAACGTTATCGTTTTATTGCTAACAAATGTTGCAGAGAATACTTGTATATTGCCATTTGCAAAGTGTATTTCAAATATCACCTTATTTGGTTTATATTATTATCCTCTGAGGAAGTTTAGGAGGGTAGAGAAGAGAATAAGCTTCAGAGTTTTACCAAACCGGGTTTCAATCCCAGCTCTGCTCGTAGACTTGGTTAGACTCCATGTCTGTACCTATAAATCAGGGATAGCAATATCAATTTTTTTTAAAGATTTTATTTATTTATTTGACAGAGAGAGATATCACAAGTAGGCAGAGAGGTAGGCAGAGAGAGAGGGGGAAGCAGGCTCCCTGCTGAGCAGAGAGCCCGATGCAGGGCTCGATCCCAGGACCCTGGGATCATGACCTGAGCTGAAGGCAGAGGCTTTAACCCACTGACCCACCCAGGCGCCCCTAGCAATATCAATTTTTATACAGTACAAAGTGGCTGGATTTGGAGACATGATACAAACAGCCTAGCTCAGTGTGTGACAATAGATGATAGCTATTACTACTGTTGTTTAAATTAGTCTTCTTTTACAAAAAATATTTTTTAAAAAGATTTATTTACTTATTTTATTTGAGAGAGAGAGAGAAAGTTGAAGGAGCAGAGCAGGGCTGGCTCCTTTTGCTTACACCCACCTTCTTGTGTATGCCCTGCCCCCCTCAGGACCCGCCTCCGGGAGGATCAGAGTGTGGCTCAGCCCTACTTTGAGCTAATTGGCCCAGACCGCTTGTGGGGTGGTTTGGGTTAGTCAATAGGGATGCAGAACCCCTGACCCGGAAAGAATATAAACCCCGCCTTTTGCCCGCCAAACTTGCGCGCCAATTCTGGCCAGGGTGATCAGTTACTAAGCAACTTTCTGTGTGTTACAATCTCATTGGCCACTGGCCTCTATAAAACTGTTGCGCTTTTTGAAACTCACTCTCTTTCTCTACATCACGCCGCTGCGTCGGTGAGTGTGGGAGACTGAGCTCAAGCTAGCTTGAATAAAGGGCTCTTTTGCTTTTGTATCGGACTCGGCTCCCTAGTGGTCTTTGGGGATCTCAAAGTCTGGGCATAACAAAGTGAGAAGATGAGCGGGAGGGGCAAAGGGAGAGGGAGAGAGAATCTCAAGCAGACTCCATGCTGATTGTGAAGCCCATTGCGGGGCTCGATCTCATATACCCTGAGATCATGACCTGAGCTGAAACCAGGAGTTGGACACTTAACCGACTGTGCCACCCAGGTACCCCTAAGATTTTTTTTTTAAGTAATCTCTACACCCAACTTAGGGCTTGAACTCACGGCCCTGAGACCAGGAGTGGCATGTTTTACTGACCGAACCAGCCAGGTGCCCCTAGACTCCTTTTCTATTCGAGGAAATTGAGGCTCCAAAAGATGACTCTTAATCTTTTCAGTCACAGCCTTTATGATGGGGATGATGACATCTTCATGAGTCAGAGCCTCGACTCAAGGCTGTTTAGGTCACTAGCGATAAAGGTATGATTGAATTGTAGGTCTTCTAGATTCAAAACCCATCTGTGTTCTTTCCACGCTGAGACACCAACACTCAGAAGGACCCTTCTACACTAAAAGTGTCTAGCTTAGTTATTTGGTTTGTTGAACAAATCTATGTTGGTTTTTTGTTGTTTTGTTTTGTTCTTTTTTTTGTAGTCCCTTTTGATGGGTTTTTCCCCCCTCTCTCTTTCTCTTTCATTTCGTAGAACTCAAATAAGGAATTGGAAATGAAGAGTAATAAAAACAGTCCTTGGATTCGTTTCTGACTCATCATCGGATCACCAAAGAGCTCTGATTACATTCAGTGGCCTAACTCTTTGAAAGCCTCTGAAAGTTCTCTGAGGTCTTTGGAGCTGGGAGTTCTCTTCTGGGTCACCGAACCCAGCTCCTCCATGAGAGCTGAGGAAAGTACACAGGAAGGTTACTGTAGGGCTTTCCATCTCATGAAGGAGCCCCAACTGGAATCTACATGTCCTGAATTCCAGTCCAGACTTCTTTTCTTCTCCATTTTGCTCTTTAAGAAGAGTTCTCTCCCCTCTCCCCTTGTCCTCGAACTAAGTACATTATCTTCCTAATCCTACGTGATGGGCTCCAGGATCATTTTAAACATCAGCGGGTTACACAATTGTGACACTTAAGACATTGCAGTCATAAGACTAAAAAGATTTCTTTGGAAATCACGCTGTCAAGATGGGAGTCTCCTCCCAAAGGTTTTGTTCTGGTCTTAGGGTGTAACAAGGGGCTATCTCGTGACAAAACTAAGCCTTCCTGCTTGGGGCTGAATTGAAAGTAGGGCAGTATTTGCCAATCTCGTGGTATTTCCGTATCTCCCTTTGGTCCTCACCAACATGAGGAAGGGTGGAAATTTAAATCCTATGCTTGCAGCCTTCCTCCTTCCCTCCCTCCCTCCTCTCCTGTTTTCCTCCCTCCTTCCTTTCTTTTTAAGCCAAGTACACTGCAAAACCCAAATTTGGAGCTTTTCCAAAAGTTAGGCCTCTTTAAACTTGATCCTCTGAAAGATCCTTTCCCTTTCTCCCACAGTGGTAGTGCCTACCTCACAGGGCGCCCAAAGGCATGACTTTGCAAATCCAAGAAGGGGAGAGAAGATGGGAACACGATTTTGAGTTATGGTTCCCGACAATTTTGAGCACATGACCTAACCCAGTCAGCAGTGGTCAGCCTTCGGTTTTGAACTGGGTGTGAATTATTTTTAAATGCTTCTTGATATTGAGACCTAGATTTCTTTCATTACCATTGGTGAGACCTTGCCTCTCTGAGCTTGTTTTCCCATCTGCACAATGGCAATAGTAATAGCTCAAGGCTATTGAGGTTAAGTTTATAATGATCCTAGTACTGATATAATAACAGTTCAAATGTCTCCAATATGAAAAATAAGTGCCACCTGCCTGGCCCAAGACAGCCCTTAGGCACTATGGATACCCCTTCCTTCCCTGCCTACTGGGTCCTCTACTGCCCTTTTCTCCTTCTTGCTCCCCTTCTTCTCCTCCTCTTTGAATCCGCCTCAGTTCTTTCCTGATGTCCACATACAACATGGCGGAACACGGGCTCATTTTCCTGTGCCAACTCCCATTTCTTACACTTCAGGCTGCAAGGTTCATTTCCATTTCTGCTCAGCAGGGAAGACCCAACTTTCCTGCTCGTGGCTCTGGAATCTGTGTTTCTGTTTGTTTGAAGTCTCGCATCCCAGGGGATCAGCCTGCGCCTTCCATCCTTGCTCGGCCTGGTTCTTCGGAGGGGTCAGGTCTTCCTTGGCAGTGAGGTTTTAAAAAAACACTGCTGGCAAAGCATAGAAAGTCGGCTGAAACCAGCCTTCCCCAAAGACCGGCTATCTGCTCGACCAACAGTTTTGGATTCCTCTCTAGGATTAGATCTCCTTTGGGGCT
>CM052800.1:28939507-29067961 GCA_028533885.1 Nasua narica | reverse complement strand
TTGGAATTTACTCCATGGATTCCTAATGGCGTGGGCCCGTCTGCTTGGAGACCTGCCCCACGTTGAAAGGGAGCTCCTTCTTGGCAATAAGATCATAACCCGGGTGAGTACTTTGGGAGAGGCAATGAAAGCTTCCTAGCCTCCTTGTAGAGGCACAGTAAGAATCCCCTCTACCCAGAAGTGCTGGGTCAGGAATGTGGGTTCTAGCATCTTGCTGTGTCCGCAAGGATTAGGGCCAGAAAGCCACAGCAGAAGGGTCACGTATTCATCCATCAGATATCTGTTGGGCGTCTTCTCTGTACAATGCGTTCTGCTAGGGCCTGAGCTAAGGAGGAAGTCATGGATCCTAGCGAGCGAAGTCAAATGTACCTACACAGAAGGACAATGCCGTATGATGCACGTTGTAAGAGAGGTCTGTGTAAAGGCCCAGGGATCTCAGGGGAAGGAGGCCCTCACGCTGTACATAGTGGCTGAGAAATGGCATCCCAGAAGGGGCAACTGTCCGGCAGAACCTTTAAGAATGCGGAGCTCGACCTGCTGGAGACCAGTAGTCTAAGGGCCGAGACGGGGAGGGGGACTGAAGACACTGTTTGGTACCCATCCGTCCGTAGGCCCTTAGACCAGGACTTGAATGCAATAGCTAATCTGCGAGATGTTTCCAGAAAACAGTGATAAGGGAATGGGGAATGCAAAGAGGGGTGGAAGAAATGTTATCAAGACGGTTGCCGTTGTGGGTCGTCGGAGCTCAATCCTTTTGGGCAGCTCTGGAATTCAGTGTAGCGTAAAGCCTGTCTCCGAGTCCTGTCAACGGAAGGCAAGGAAGCTGAGATGGAGGGAATGGTTCCGAGCAACATGTCCTGCTTCCCCGCCTAGGCTGCAGCTACAGAGAGGTGCAGGTGTTCGCAGCGACTTCGCACGGACAGGTGAACGTGGCCAGAGGTGAGGGAGGCCCCCAGAGCATCTGCCAGAGGGGACCAAAGGCGTACGAAAGGAGCGTCATGAATTATGGACCAATCAGCAAGGAGATGAAACTGTAAAGGAAAGTGGGAGTCAAACTGTATGCCTTGCGGGGTGGTGGTGGTGGGGCACTGGATCTTTATTCAATAGAGGAGGGGAGTCACTGAGGGATCTGGGCAGCAAGGTGCTCTGACGGATGAGCCCGTGCCCCGTCAGTAGGATGGGTCGAGGATGGGAAGGCACAAGCAGGGTCCTTGTGCCATGGTAGTGATTAGTGCTGCACATCTATGCTAACACACCCAGACCCTCGGTCTATGGGTGAGGTTTCATGCACCACCCCGAGCCCAACAGCTAGTGCGGGGTCTAGCCCATGGCAAAGCTTCAGAAAGTATCTGATTGATGGACAGTTCGGTTACTTTCTACCCACGACTCTCCCCAGAGCTATTCACTGTGCTTGTAGCAGGATTGTCCTTGGTCCCAAAGGCGCCAGATGATCTCAGGTGTGCATTTTGGAAAGTGGATCGGAAAGGTGATAAGATTGAGACGCTCTGAAGTATTTTGGAACTCCTTCCCTATGAAGCCCAGAGCTGGTCACAGAAGATGCTTCCTTCTAATCTTCGCTGCTCCAGCAAGGCCTCGGTGGAACTCTGCCTAATTGTCACTTCCACGGAAGACATTTTGCCATGGTCCCAGTATCATCGCAGGAGGCTGGACTTCCCCTCTGGCTTTGGCCAACTAAGGGGTGTAGGCCCTGCTTTCTGCCCAGATCTGACAGCAGCTGCTACCGGTTGCCAACCAGAGAAAGAGGCTATCATTGTCATTCAGCAAGAGGATGGTTTTCTGAAGTGGCTGTGTGACCTTTCCAGAAAATCCCCGTGGAAAGGGGAAGTGTCCTGATGGTAAACAAGAGGAAAATAGAAAGCGGTCAGTCGCCAAACAAATTTCTGGAATGGTGCTCCACACCCAGCGATGCTGACCCAGATCTTAAGGCAGAGGAGACTTAAAAGGATCCCACCGTCACAGAATTCATAAAGAACTTCTGAGGTCCCGTTCCATCCATCTGCCTGCTGCAGGTACAACCAAATCGAATTCATGAAACGGTTGTCCTTCAAACATTTTAGGAAAGGACATTCCATATCTTTTCCCATTAAGGATCCAAAAAACATTTTATGGGTAAGAAGCCCTTCGAAGCAGTAATAGAATTTGTGACCTGAGAACTCATTTCATAGCTGAGGAAGCAGAAACAGAGCCAGTAGTAAAACATTGTCCCTTGACCCCCTAGTTTGGAAATTTCCTTCAGTCCATCATGGGGTTCCTTGAGTGCCTGCCGTGAGGACCTCTGTGTAGAACTGGGGAAACATAGCTCTACAAGACAGTTTCTGCACCCCAAGGATGAGGCTCATAGTCCTCATAGAACAGAGAAATTTGCATTTAATTAACTATAACTAATGTCACCAACATTATAATAAAAATGTGTTCAAATGTACCTTGAAGTCTTACCATGGGTCTTTTTGTTGTTGTTGTTGTTGTTATTGTTTTTAAAAAATGGGCTGCTAATATTTATAACACATTGCACAAGCTTCTACTACCTCCTGCTTCTGGTCCTTGTGTCCTTTAAGAAATGTATTCACTTAGGCACGCAGTTAATGAGAATTGTGTAAATCCCTGAATTTTATGGTAAAAACAGATCACAGAGTTCCCATTTCAAATTTGTAGCGTCAGGCTGTTTTTTGTCTGAAGAGTTCAAAGGAGCTGAGCTGAGGTCCATTTACTTCTCTGCTGTCTTCAACCTTAGAAACACGGCTACTGTGCTGCTAAAAAAAAAAAAAAAAAATCTTGCTACTTGTTAAGATTTGTTGTGAAACACACACACACACACTGAAATACTTAATATGACTGGAGGAGTGATGTGGGTCACTGGCCCAGAGGGCTGGTTATCATTGCCAAAATAATCGGTTGAGGTCAGAATGTGATTTTATCTGAGCAATCCTGTGTCATCGAGATTGGTACTCACCATTCTAAAAAGAAAAAATACACAAGTCTTGCCAAAGTTAAGGAAAGAGATACTACCAAGAAGGTAGCTTTCTGAACAGTAAAACGTAAAAGAGAGAAAATGCTGCAGGGTACAGATAGGTAAATGTGTGTGAATATCACTAACTCACTTCACCATCACTGTTTTATATGACTCCATTCAAGAATTGAACTTGAGGGCGCCTGGGTGGCTCAGTTGGTTAAGCGACGGCCTTCAGCTCAGGTCATGGTCCCATGGTCCTGGGATCAAGTCCCACATCGGGCTCCGCCTACTTCTCTCTCTCCCTCTGCCTGCTACTCTGCCTGCTTGTGCTCTCTCTATGTCAAATAAATAAAATCTAAAAAAAAAAAAAAAGAATTGAACTTGAGGGTGTGGGTCAGTAATGCATTGCAGTAAAAATCCACTTAGGTTCAATATTCAATCTCCTTCCACTCCCCTATTATGTGGTCAGTGATGACCTAGGGAATCAGAACCTTCCCCCCCCCCCCCCCCGGTACTGGTAAGTTCAGGGACCCACCAACATTTGTTGCACAGAGAGCTACCTCTGCCATGTTTGCCACAGAGCCATGCTATGTTTGCTAGTTCCATACCAGCAAAAAAATAGGTACCCTGTACCCTCTGCTGTAGCTACAAAGCCAGAGCAGCAGAGAAGTCTGGGAAATACGGTGTTTCACTTTCCAGCCTCTCAGTCCAGGAGGGTGCCGTGGAAGGACAGTGGGCGGAGATAATCCACAGTATCTCCCACTAGGTGGGTATCTCTTGAATATCCGTGGCCCTGTGGACCTTGTCATCGCTCACCTGAACCACTGCAATCTTCTCATTCCTAGTCTCTCTCTGCTTTCGAGTTGTCTCCCCTTCGATCCATGCTCTGTGTTGTCCTCAAGTTTTCCTCCTAAAACCCACCGGTGATTCTGTCAATTTCCCATTCAAAATCTTGTCACCCATACTAAAAGCCATTCTCCTTTCAAGTCTCTTAACCATCTGGCCCCCCTGCCAGCTGCAGAGTCCTGCTCCCTCTCTGCACCCCCAGGCTTCGGTCACACCAGATGCTAAATGCTTTCACTACCCCTCCCCCATCTTCCCCTTGTTCATGAAGTTCCCCTTCATGTTCTCATTTTTAATTCAAACGTTACCACCTCTAGGAAGTCGCCCTAACCCTTCCTCCATGCACACAGGACTAACAGGTTCTTCATGGTTTTTTGCACCCACCTCCATTGCCCTCCTCCCTTTGTATTACGTATAGTTATCTAGATATGTCTGCCTTTCTGATAGGAGAGAGTGGACCGTGTTTCTCTTCCTCCGTGTCTCTCCATTGCGTGCCTCTTGGTAGAGACTCGGTAAATTCTTTGTGAACAAGTTTAAGGCTGCCACGGAGGATTCCATCTCATTTCTTTTTCTATATTCAGCTTGCTGCACAGAACCCGACACATAGGAGATACTTGATAAATATTTGTTAGAGAAAACAGTGGATGGATGGTTGGATGAATAATCATAACAATGCTTGCCTGGGGCTTATAATGGTCTGGTGCTGTTTCCGGCACCCCATTTACAGGAACAGAGGGGATCTTCCAAACATTCCTAATGAGGTGAGCACTGGTGATGAGGAGGGTTAAGGCCCTGGATGGTCATTTGCTTGCAATCCCACAGTAAGTGGCAGAAACAGGATTCAGACTCGAGCAGCCGGTTCCAGACTGTGTTCTTAATTGCTATGCTTATCCCGGTGATGGATGCATGAACGGATGAATCCACAGGGGTATCCCAAGCAGAGAAACAACAGTGACAAAAGTGACAAAGGTAAGAATATTCCCTTTTTTTTTTTTTGAAGATTTATTTATTTATTTATTTGACATAGAGAGAGAGGTCACAAGTAGGCGGAGAGGCAAGCAGAGAGAGAGAGGGAAGCAGGCTCCCGGCTGAGCAGAGAGCCCCATGTGGAGCTCTATCCCAGGACCCTGAGATCATGACCTGAGCCGAAGGCAGAGGCTTTAACCCACTGAGCCACCCAGATGCCCTTATTTCCTTTATTTCTACGTGGTTTTTACGGTCAGTAAATTTAGCTACATCTGCAATTAATTCTATGAAATTCTACCCCCCCCCACGATAGATGTCAAATTAAACCTTTAACCATGGTTTTGAAAACCCTACATCTTAGATTCTCGAGGAGTTAAACCCTACCTTTCTTGACATACGCTTCTAATGATGATAACTCTCAAATGTATCTCCACATTCACTCATTCATTCAACAAACACTTTCTGAATGCCTCCCACGTGCCCCACACACCATCTTCAGGCTGGCCCTACCACTCCCAGAATGCACACGTCTGTAAAATATTCGTGGAAACAAACAGAATCAGGGCGCCTGGGTGGCTCAGTGGGTTAAAGTCTCTGCCTTCAGCTCAGGTCATGATCTCAGGGTCCTGGGATCGAGCCCCACATCGGGTTCTCTGCTCAGCGGGGAGCCTGCTTCCCCCCTCTCTCCCTCTGCCTGCCTCTCTGCCTACTTGTGATCTCTCTCCTCTCTATCAAATAAATAAATAAAATCTTAAAAAAAAAAAAGGCTCGGAGCTACTCCTGGTGGGATTTCAGCAGGATCATGTACCTATTCTGCGTGCTGGTCCCTTCATACATGAAGTAGGTGTGACAATCTCTATCTCATGAGGTCGTTGTGAAGATTAAACAGTTAATACTCGTAAAGTGCTTAACACAGTTTTGGCCAAATACTCCAGTAAGCACTTAATAAATGTTAGTAATTTTATGTTGACAATCATTTCTGGTTAAGTTATTGCTGAGTGATTGAGCTTCTTATGTGAGGCTGTTTTCCATTATAAAATAAAAAAGAGGTCTGGAGATCTCTGGTGGGGAATCAGTCTTAAAGGGATATAAAGGAATTAACAGCATCTGTTACCATAATAAAACCATTTCTTGGTCTCGAGTGGGCCTTTAAGGGGCCTATAATTGCCTTTAGTGTTCCTTCCATCTCAGCGGGCAGGTGGGGGCGGGAAAAGCCTTCAGTCTAAGCAGGCGGGCTCTGGCACAGTTATTTGTGCCGGAAGGACGAAGGTCAAGGGACTCCTTGTATTGAAGGCCTTTCTCAAAATGAAGGATTTGGCTGCTGAGATTAATGTGTGGAGTGAACCCCTGCTACACTTAATTCCCTTTTTTGTGAACTCAGTACATTTTTAAAATTCAGCGAGGGGCCCTCCTGTAGTGTGGTGTGGAGACCGCAAATCCATATGCCCTTCTGGCAGAGTCCTCGGGGGCCCTCCCTCAGCCTTTGACCCATGAGCTGAAGACTATGTTCTAGACTGAGTGCCTGGGCCAAATCATTGGCATTCAAGTGTGCCCAGGAATAAAATGTCTTAAATCTGTACACATTAGATCCAGTGTGGATTTGATATAACAATTAGAAAATAAAAGATTAGACCAAAGCTCTCCTATGGGCCACCCGAGGCCACCATGTGAAGGAAGGAAAGGCTGTGGAAACCGTGGCTTCTCTGGGTCTCTCTGGGTCAAGCTAGTTCTAGGTCAAAATAGGTTTATTTTCTGTTGGGAAAAATAGCAGCAGCCTCAAGAGAAAGTTTGGGTTTAGGTCAGCGATTGTATCCCCTCCAACAATAATTTTTCTGTTTCAGGTAAAATTAGGAGAAATGAAGGAAACAGGTAGAAAGTAAAATCAATGAAAAAGTATTACGCTTTTTCATTCCGCAAAAGGGTGCCTAAATGGTCAGTTCTTAGAAGAAACAGATTGTAGAAGCTCCCCTCTCCCCAAAAGTCAACTACTTCCTATGACCTCACCACGGTCACAAAGGATTGGTTCACAAAGAAATAATAATAGCAAGACCAGTTAACAGCAATCACTATGTGCCATGGATTATTGGCAGCTGTTTACATTTATTTATTGCATGTATCATTTAGGCCTTACCTGTGCTGTTTGAGTACATAGTCTTTGGTTTTTAAGAGATGCGTTTTGGGACACCTGGATGGCTCAGTCAGTTAAGTGTCTGCCTTCAGCTCAGGTCTTGATCATGCCCCCCCCTCCAGTGGATCCTGCATCAGGCTCCTTGCTCAGTGGGGAGCCTGTTTCTCCCTCTGCCTGCCTCTCCCCCCTGCTTGTGCTTTCTCTCTGACAAAGAAATAAAATCTTAAAAGAAGAAGAAGAAGAAGAAAAGAAACATATTGAGGCGCTCAGTAGGTTAAGTCTATTTTCACAATTCTAGTAGTAGGGAAGAATAAAAAGCAGTAAAAACCCTAACTCTTACTCTCTTACTTACTAGCAACTTGAAACAACTGTTAAGAACCTCAGTTTCCTCATCTGAGCAATAGGGCAATGCAAGTGATTTGTGCTTTACTCACGCTTACCTTGCACAGGGGCAACGGCCAAAGATGATAATATGTCATCGGAGACGCCATGGAGATGAGTGGTTATTATTATACCTTCATTATATTATACTTAATTATATTATAATATAATCATATTATATTATACCTGCCTCTGTTGATGAGAGTGTCTTGAAATAGTGTTATTTGATCTGAGATTTAAACATGGCCAGGAAGATTCTTTATGAGCCGTGGGGTAGGTTTTTTCCTGGTACAAAAGGTAATACCATTTTTTGAGTACCTACATGTGCCAGGAACTGCGCTAAGATTTCACCTCTCATTTAACTCTTAAAGAACTCCGGGAGGTAGGCGCTATCACTTTATAAATGGGGACACTGTGGAGCTCAGAGCAGTTGAGCAATTTGCCAGCGTCACACAGCTGGGATAAAACTGAGATTCAAACTCAGATCTGTGGAAAACCAAGCTCTGTGCTGTTTGCACTCACTCTAGCACATTGCCTTACAGGTAGAGGGGAAAGAAGGAAGCAGAAAGCAAGACACAGGGGTCTGCAAATCTAAAATGCCCCAGGATCATGGGATTTGCCTGAGAATTAAAATAATAATAAAAACTGGCATCAAGTCTCAGCCACAAGGAAGAGATGATGTTGGCTGACATTTCTTTTGTTATAACCTGCTGAACAAGTCAGTTGTATTTTCCCATATTCCTGGGGAATACAGTGGAAAGTAGTTAGGAACAAAGATTATAACCGTTTAATGGGTGGCAGTGGGCAAAACTGAGAAAGAAGAAGTGCCGGGCAACATTTGAGACTTCCTTCTAGGGACTCGTGCCCCCATCAAGGGCCATCTTCTCTGACCGCAGTTTAGTGCACCTGGAGTCACTGACCTTTGCACTTTAACATTCACCGTATGATTCCTCGTCATTATTCCCCTGGGTTTGGCCCAGGGCTTCCTCTGGAAAATCTTGTCCTCAGGTGGAAAAATCAGTAAGCCTGAGAACGTCATCTTCTTGAATCTGGCAGTGTGAACCCTTAGATACGGTATGAGAACCTTGGAGTATCCCCACTGCCTGCTGTGGCTAGTTCGCTCTCACCTGAATTGACGAGGAATGAGCCCAGAACAATGTGTAATTGATCTGAGTTAAATCTTGCCCCATTAGGGAAGATTAAAAACCTAAAGGGATTTTTTTTATAAAGATTTATTTATTTATTTGACAGAGAGAAAGAGATAACAAGTAGGCAGAGAGGCAGGCAGAAGAGAGAGGGGGAAGCAGGCTCCCTGCTCATCCCAGGACCCTGAGGTCATGACCTGAGCCGAAGGCAGATGCTTTAGCCCACGGAGCCACCCAGGTGTCCCTAAAAAACCTAAAGGGGTCTTACATGTTTCGGAGTTCTCTGCTGGTTTTAAGGACTCATTTTTCCTAAAGGTGGCAAATGCTGCTTTTAGGTTTATCTAGAACTGGGAACTAGTCCTGGTCTCACTATGCAGTGAAACCTTGAAGTAATGGACCTCAGTGTCTTCATCTGTAAAATGGGGGTAGCTCAGAGGATTGATTTATAAGATCAGATAGGATGAGGTGGGTGAAAGTGCTTGGTAAAAGCACAGAGGGCCTCATTAAGGTAAAAGGGATGGGGGGCGCCTTGGGCTCAGGTCATGATCCCAAGGTCCTGGGATGGAGCCCTGCATCAGGCTCCCCACTGCGTGGGAAGCCTACATCTCCCTCTCCCTCTGCCTGCCACCTCCCGTGCTTGTGTTCTCTCTCTGTCAAATAAATAAATAAAATCTTTAAAAAAAAAAAGTATAAAAGGGAAGGCGATTTCTTTCAAGATGAAGTTAAATGGAAGAAAAAGGGTGTCCTATCAGCACTGATCACATTTTTTTAGCCTGCAATGATCCCTTTTTAATATTTATGAAGAATTTAAAAATTATTTGCCCCTATTTCACAGTTTTTCAAATGGCAAAGACCATTATCTGGCCTGCGTCAGCTTCTCACTGAATAGGATAAGTAACTTTCTCAGCGTCGGGCAGCAAGCAAATCAAAGGCCTAAACTCAAATTAGAAGGAAGCGCCCATCCAAGGGTGATTGCTGGTCCTGAGTTTCCTATTCCTGAACTTCATGGAATGCAGAGGCCAATTTATCTCCTTGTATTTTTGTCAATCTTGCAACTTTTCAGTGAGATGAAAATCAGTGGGACAGTCCTTTACAGGAACTTTACTTTCCATTGTATTCGAGACTGTCTACAGTGCGGACTGTCAGCCAAAGTCTCCTCCTTGGAATCTTCCAGAAACCGAGCAAACGTTTCATCCTTGGAATCTTCCGGAAGCGGGGAGAAGTTCAAAAAACCCCCTGCTTGGGGCATTACAGCTAGTGAGCCCCAGTGCTAGGTCTAGAGTCCACTTCTAACTCTGATCATGCCCTCTGCTCTTCCCAGAAAAGCCGTAGTACAAATGCAAATACAAATATAACAACAACAACAACAACAATAATAATAATGGCTCCTAACCATGTGTGCCAGGCACTGTTCTAAGCTCTTCCTATGTACTAACTCATTTAACCAGCAAAAAACAAAAACTAAAACAAGACAAAAAAACATTTTTGGACTAGTCCTTCACTAAAATAGCCCAGTGAGAAACAGTACTCTTTTTTTTTTTTCCTCTCAGTTGGTGACATTGCAACCCGAAATCACAACTCCGTTTTAGGTTCCTGGTGGTGCCTGCTTCCTCTTCTAGTTTGTTTAGTCACAGAATTCGATTCCTGTTGGCCGGTTACGCGCCTACAAACAGGCTTAGCGCTCTATTGAAATGCGTGAGGCTCCTTAACTCTTGTATAAACAGGTAAGGCGAAGGGGTGGGGCACGGATTGCGGGTTTCTCGGGGATGGGGATGGGGTGGGGGGTTAGAGCCAAGTCCCCAGAGATCGGGCAAGGGTAAGGGAGGGCTTGGCCGCTGTTTTTTAAAGGAACTGTTTTTTGTTCCCTTTCTAGAAACCAGCTGTAACTTTAGGTCAGGGCGCATTAAAATGAGCCACTTCTGAACGAGCGGCGCCCAGGCCCCAGGCCCTGCTGCGAAGGCCCCAGCAAAGGTCAGGGTTTCGGCCGCGTGACGTTCCTGCCTGCGGCCGTCCGAGCGCTGCTGTGCCTCAGGTAAGGACACTCTGGGAGGTCCCCCCTTCCTCCGGGCCCGCCGCGGGGCTGGCTGTGAGACCACCCGGTTAAACGGCTCGTGTACCGGGGGAAGAGCAGGGGTGGAGGGGGCGGGGGTTACTAATCGGCTCGTGATTCAACAGCAGGTTCCTTATTCCTCAAACATGGTTCTGCTTCGTGTCTCGGAACCGCCCAAAGGGGGCCAGACGTCTGAGAACACTTGTCCTCAGGTGGGGCAGGTGCCACTTCTGGGGCCGTTTCTGGATGTCAGGAATGGATGTGGCTTTTGGAGCCGGGGAGAGAAACCTGTCTGGTGAAGTCCCCAAACCTCTCTCATCCTCCCCCTCCCCCCCTTTTTTCTTTCTTAACCTTCAGCAAAGGTATCTGAGCTCCTAAAACAACAGGAATGTTGCACTGGCCTTTAGCCAGAGGAGGCTCAGCGAGCAGGATAAAATTTCAGTGCAGATTTACGGGAAGTTGCCGGTGTTGGGAGTAAAAATCTGGTTTGGTGAGTTTAAGGGAAGGGAGTAGACGAGAGACAACCTTGCTACTGTGAGGCGAATGGCCTCGGCTGGGGGAGGGCGGCGGGAGGAGGGAGGAGGGGAACAGGGAAGAGCCCGGAGACCAGACGCGCAGCGCTCCCGGTGCGCAGCGCCCGACGCAGCAGGGCTCCCGCGGCCACTTGTCCCCCCCTCCCTCCCCCGGGGCTTCGGACCCGGCGCCGCTCGGCCCGTGGATTCGCCGCGCTGGCGAGTTCTCGCTCCGGCCAGGAATTTAGCCCCCGAGAGCTGCCTTCTGGTTATCGCTCCTGCTTCCCACTTTGGAATGTGCAGTTTGGGACATTGAGAAGCCGGGGCTGGGGGAGTTGTCCTCGTTGAGAGTTGCTCTCCGCAGGTTTCCAGGGGTAAGACTTTCTGACAAACTGGAATTCCCAGAGCCTGGGAGTTAAGCCGAAAACGATCTGTTGCTTTAAGCGGCGCAGTGGGGAGTAGCTGGACACTCCTTATTTTGGTTTTACATTAAAAAGAGGGAGGCCGAGAAGATGTTGTAGGTTACTTCCTAGCTGAGTCAATTGCTACCGGGCGTTGAATGGTGTTAATTTCTGAAGTGGGCGACTCCAAATACATAATAAAGGTAAGGTGGTTTTTGGCATCCTTCTAACTACCTTCCCTTAATCTTACATCTGGGGCGCAGTTTTGAAAAAAAATTCTTTTTTCTTTCTCTCTCTTTCGCCCTGACCTCCCTCACTGTAATGTTCTCCTTGCAACTCTGGTATGTTTAGTGAGAAAGAGATGGTTTATGAAAAGGTTTTAAAAGTGTCAGCTTCTGGAAAAGCAGAAAATCCTATACGGTCAGCCCCGTCAGGTTTCCTCTGGTGATAAAACCTTTTCCATAGCAAATACAGATTTTTTTTTTTTTCCACCCTTGAAAACACATGACTGGGCCATCCAGAGGCACAGGTGACTTTTAGGATCAGATTATTAAAGTGAGATTGAGGAAACATTCCTGACGGGCATCTGTCTCATTTAAACGTTAAGGTGGGGGGAGTGAGGAAGGCTCTCTCGCTGGGGTAATTTACCTCCAGAGGTAACACTGACCGGAGCAGGCTTCGTTGTTTAAAGTGACAGATCTAAAGTTACAGATGTGCGTAAAAATGTAGGACTGATGAATTTTGACAGCTGGCAAATCACCAGTCACCGGATATTGAAGAAATCAGTTAAAATAAATGACGTGGAATTTTTCAAATAAATGATTCACTTTTTTAATTAGGTAAAAGTTCATCTACTCTTGGATGCTGTTCCAAGACATTTGGGGATGTGGCTTCTTTCTTGAGGCTTATCAAAGTGATAGGAAGATAGTGTCCTCAAGGTATTTACTTAGAGGCCATCCTGGTTTTTATGAAAAATCAAGCAATTTTTTTCTAGTGGCATCTGAGTGACTCACTTATTTGTCTTTAGCAGGAATGCAGATGAGAAATGTGTTCTTTATTTCTCTTATTTCATTTAGAAAAAAAGTGTGTTCTTTAAAAGTTTTAATGCTGGAATCACACACATTTTTCAGGGGAGAGAAAGCAGAGGGTTGACAAGCCAAACGTGAAGAAGTTTTAAGCACAGCTGCACTTAGACCAAAAACGTTTGAGAACGGCAGGTGCCCATTCGATTCTACCAGGTGAAAGGTGGGCATGAGAGGCAACGAGATAGCACTTTGTGGGAGTTTGTGTTGCTCTTAATTTAAACAACCACCTTGGTCAGATTGGTGGTCTGAAATCTTGGAGGGAAACAAAACCAACTCAGTCTGAAAGGGAAACAGGAGGAGGAAGAGAAAGATGGTTTTTGTATCCTTTCTTGTCTACCTTACCTTTCGTTCTCCCTGTTATGATAATGGATCCTGTTGGCCTCTTCGTCTGAATGACTGCATACGGGAGAATCCGGAATCAGAACTTTCACAAAAGCCTAGCTTCAGTATTAACGTTCAGGATTTGTTAAATGAAGAAATAAACTGAGGACAGCAAAGCTGTTGCCCTCATCGTCAGGCTTCCTTACCTGACTAGGCTCTTTGTAAATTCTTGTGTTCAAGAGTCTTTTTTGAGCATACGTGGAAAGTGAATCAAATTCAGAAGACTGGCTTCCTCTTGGTTCGTGAGTTTTCTGAAACTTGTAGGATTGAAAATCTGACATCATCATTAGACTCCCTTCTCTATTTAATAGTCAACATATTTATTTTTGATTCCCTACTGTGCTGCCCTGGGCTAAATTTTGCAAGGATTGGGACCAAAATGGTGACATTGAAGATAGACTCGAGATAGAAAGCAAGGAAACTGCTTTTGGACACGTGTTCTGTATACTTGCTCTAACTAGTTTTTGAGACTACTCACTTTTTTTTTCCTCACCTGATAAGAACGTTCAGATTAGACTGTTCTCTTTGGTTTATTAGTAATGGAACCTGTTCTAGGTAATGTAAGCAAAGATTAGAAAGTTAAAGTAAAAAAAAAAAAGTAAAAAAAGTTAAAAAAGTTAAAGTAGATGAAATTATTATGATTTTTTTTTTTTTTTTACAAAATACGTTTGCTTTCCAAATTCTCCTCTTGATCTGAAGATTAAGATCAAGAGTCCCAAATGATTGAGCCTTGACTGCTCTAGGAAAGTATTTGCTTATTTTAGATAAGGATTCCACCTTCACATTTCCAGTTCCTTCTGATTTTTCAGGAACAGACAGAGGGTGCTGGTGCGACGGGAGGGATCCCAAAATTGGACACGAGGTTCAAGTGAAACTGTGATTAGGTTTTCCCAGAGGACGCATAATCCTAGAAAAAAAACTTACTCTGAAGAGGGCTTAAGTTTGGGATTCGTAAGATTTAGAAAAAGGATGTGTTTTGCCTGAATCTAGAATGCGTGTGTCAAACATTGAAGTTACAGTGAAGAAACGCACGCAGCTTGGAAAGTGGCTGTCAGAACGGTTCCAAAGTTAAAGGTTATTGGAATGTCTCAACCGCTGGCCTGATGAAGAGATGTATTTTTCCTCTTGGGAGCAGTTTCTGTGGTCTTATATGATGGTGCCGGTTTTCTGGTTTTGTGTCGTAAAGAGGTATGTGTTAGTCAAACAACCACCTGCTCAGAGTAATTGCCTCAAAGAATGACTGGAAAACAGACTTTGAAGAAGGGTAGTGCAGGAATGACTTGGGTTTTGAGGTAGGAGGCCCTTTGCTTCTCCTACAAAGAACTGTCATGAGAATGACAAGTAATTGTTCAGTTGCCACCTCAGGTTGTTGGAAACGTCTCAGGCTAGAGGGATTTAGGGGGGAAAATGGTGCCCTGCCACTTTTTGCGTGTGGTCTGAATCATCTTGTCAGGAAGACTCTCCTGAGGTGGTCTACACTGGATTTTGATGGTTTCTACTTCTCTCATAGCTGCTTCCCCTTCATTTCTGTCATCATCTGTGTGGGGGAGAGGAGAAAGAGGGACAAGATATTCTCTCTCTCGGAAGTCGATGTGCCCCTTCTTTTTTTTTTTTTTGATGTGCCCCTTCTTTTTAGGACCCTTTATATTTTGTCCTGAAAAGAGGGTAAGGGAGGAATTTTCCAGTAAAAGTAGAAGGGGAGAGGGTGTCTGGAGGGGTACGTGCCCGAGAAACAGGTTAGTAATGTGGAATGCCCTGGAAAGCTCCTGTGGAGATTTATTAATGCCTTCAAACTGTTGAACTGGCAACTGTAGGATTTAGGGGTTCACCCCTTTTTTGTAATTCAAATACTCCCACTACACTGGAAGAGATGGCTAATTCGCATGGGTTCAAGATCTTATCCCTTGATGGATAAGATCCATCAGGAATCTGGGACTATTCCAGATGGGTGGGACTATCAGGAAACTGATTACCAAAGGAAGTCTCTTGACTCCATTACCGCCTTCCACTCTGCCTTTTCCTTACTTTCTGTCGTGGTTTAAGGACACCTAAAAAAAAAAAAAAAAAAATCACAGCTCAGTTTATGTAGCTTCTGTGTGTGATACAAGCATTCTGTTTCGTTGTTGTGACTATTCTGTTGGTGTCATTGCAGGAACTTCATTTGTGCAAAAATGACTTGTAGGTGTGTTCAGATGTATGCAGTTTATAGGTTTGTAAAATATAAAACATAAGTAAACCGATACTCTACGAGAATTGAGTGACTGTAGCATATGGTTGCTCTTTGGATAAACCCTATCGTGTTGTAAGAGTGGAGTCATTTTAGAAATCCGAAGTACAATCTCTACCTTTCTGAAGGCCATTGAAGAGAGGTGACATCAGGAGAGGAGGACAAAGGGCTGGTGTAACCCTGAAAACCCTCTGTGTTGTGGGGAAAGTGTCAGTCTTTTCGTCTTAGCAGATGCCTGGTAGTGAAAAATATGTATCTGATTTGTAAGTTATAGCCATTCCCATTAATCAAGAAGACCATCTCTGGTCTCCTCGAGTCAGGCTGTTTGTCTTAAGAGATACTGTACTTTTGTGGTTCTTAGGAACGTGGTGGCCCAGTACCAGGAGCGTGGTAGGTAGCCGGTGTGTATATGTTGAATGGAAGGGGAGTTGCCGATACTTCTAGCCCCCTGACTGTGCTTTGCTTTGGCTAAGAGTCAGTTTGGCTCCTGTTCCTCCACCAACTGGGGAGAAAGAGTGTGGTCCCAGAAACTATGGATAATTGGGTAATCCGTACGTGGGTAAGCAAGGGTTAACTGGGTGTGCCCATGGGCAGTGGTTGGGGTACAATGAATGTGGCGTATTGTGTACCGAAACAGGAACAGGATGCTTCTCTACCTGGCCAAGGAAATGCCAACCTGTAAAAATTAGAATAAAAATATTTACCTTTCAGAGCGCCGGACCCAGCTCAATCATTTTTGTATAGCATTTCACCTCTTGCCAAAAGAAAAAAAAAGGTATTTAATAAAATGAGGATTTTTTTTTTTCAGGTACTTCTTTGAGGTCAATTTGATTGCCGTTCTGAAAATGTTTATTTGAGCCTTTCATGCTCAGGTCAAATATTCATGTTTCTAAAAGTAGGGATCCAGGCACGTGACGATAGTACTGTGACTTTTGAAAAGACGGCTTAATTGATATTTCTTTCCGTTTGTCGTCATTTACTTTTAAAAATAATACCATGGGCCTAGGTGCACCAAGCTCTTGCCAAGATTAGGCCCATCTTCTCAGTAGGCTTCCCGAGACAAAGTTGCCTTTGTGTAATTGTAACTGGGACGATTTGGTAGCACAGGAAACTCAATGGGGCAGTGCAACTTATTATTAACAGAAAATTCAATGGCCTGATCTGTGTGTGTGTGTGTTTACTCTCCCAGCTGATATCTATGATGTAATTCTCTATGCAGATGATCTCACCATTTTAGACTTTCCCAGGGAGG
Organism: Nasua narica; assembly: GCA_028533885.1. NCBI lineage: Eukaryota > Metazoa > Chordata > Mammalia > Carnivora > Procyonidae > Nasua > Nasua narica. The sequence continues at coordinate 29,051,619 of CM052800.1, read as the reverse complement.
AATGTGGTGGTTGGGAATTTTCCTTGGAGTTCAGTTAGATTAGAGAAGACAAAAGCTGCCACACGCTGACGCCGAGGAGAGCTCATCTCTGTGGACTAGTTTGTTCTTAGGGTGATCAGCAAAATTTGGTCACATGTGGAAAGAAAGAAAAGGTGGTTAGCCAGAGTGAAAATGGCAGTTTGGGGGAAAGGGGATGACAATGGCGCTAACTTCAAACTCCTTGGCAGGGCGGCTAAGAGAATGGACTGCCTTGAGTCACATCCTGGCCGTGCCACTTAGGAGCCAGGGGGCTTTAGGCAGTTACCTAAAAAGCGATACAAAAACAAAACAAGAAAAACTCTCTGTGACTCAGTTTTCCCAGTTGTAAAAATGCCTACCTTGCAGGGCTGTTGTAAGGAATAACAAGATTACTGTGTGAGCAGAGCTTGGTACAGCACTGAGCGTGAAGTCAATATAATATGGCGCTGGGTGTGAAGTCAATATGGTGCTAGACATGAAGTCAATATGGCGCTGGGCAGGAAGTCAATATAATATGGTGCATAGTGAACATGTTAGGTGCGTGTACCATGTATGTAATGTATTTCTGTGTTTTGATTTCTTATCTCACCACCCTCCTTCACATGAGTTTTCCTTTACAACCTCTTCTGCAGGTTGGAATCCAGGACTCTCTTCCTAACCTCGCTCTTTGGCTTTGACCAAATGCCTGTTGCCTTTGCACACAGGAGCTATTTTGCTAAGTTATGTTTTATTTTTGTATCTTAGTTGTGTGGAGAAAATATTACTTAGAATCCCCAAGGTACACTTTTTTTCTCTCTATAGGCAAACCAAAAATGTCGATTGGAAATAAAAGGAATAATAACTGTTCTATCTGTTGGTGAGAGACCAACAGGTGTCCTGCTGAAAGTTGAGTATAGGTTCTCAAAAATGGCAGGGCGCCTGGGTGGCTCAGTCGGTAGAGCATGTGACTCTTGATCTCGGGGTTGTAGGTTCAAGCCCCACATTGGGTGTACAGGTTATTTTAAAAAAATAAAACCTCTAAAATAAATGTCTCGGAAAGGGCTAATGCAAAATAGAAATACTCTGTGTAAAAAACCCTAAATACATCAGACTTAAGTAGTTACTATTATGACTTTTGTTGGTTAGTATTAGCTAGTCATAATCGTAATGTATAATATGGGCCTTTCTTAGAGCTGCCGCAGTGCCTTGTCTATTTCTCATGGCATCTTGTATCATTTCAGACTTGTACATTCACTGTTTTTCCTACCAAACACAAACTAAGTTCTTTGGAGAGAGGATTTGGGTCTGAGTAATATTTGTATTCCTCAGTGTCTCTAGTGTATAGTTGAGTGCCTAATAAATAAGAATTTCCTAGCCCAGGGATGCCTGGGTGGCTCAGTTGGTTAAGCACCTGCTTTGGGCTCAGATCATTATCCCAGGGTGTTGGGATCGAGCCCCACATGGGGCTCCCTGGTTGCCAGGGAGCCAGGGAGCTCCCTGGTTGGCAGTACCTCCTGCTCCCCCTGGTTGTGCCCTCTCTCTCTCTCTGACAAATAAATAAAATCTTTTTAAAAAATATTTTATTCATTTATTTGACACAGAGAGAGAGAGAGAGAGAGAGAGAGAGAGAGAGAGTCACAAGTAGGCAGAGGCAGGCAGAGAGAGAGGGGGAAGCAGGCTCCCCGCTGAGCAGAGAGCCCGATTCAGGGCTCGATCCCAGGACCCTGAGATCATGACCTGAGCCAAAGGCAGAGGCTTTAACCCACTGAGCCACCCAGGTGCCCCATAAATAAAATCTTAAAAAAAAGAATTTCTTACCCCAGATACATTGCCATCTAAAATAATGGCACTTTTGCATTCCATGCTTATGTATCATACTTTTTTTTTTTTAAAGATTTTATTTATTTGAGAGAGACAGTGAAAGAGAACACGAGAGGGGAGAAGGTCAGAGGGAGAAGCAGACTCTCCATGAAGCTGGGAGCCCGATGCAGGACTTGATCCCGATGCTGGACTTGATCCCAGGGCTCTGGGATCATGACCTGAGGTGAAGGCAGTCGCTTAGCCAACTGAGCCACCCAGGTGCCCCAGTTTTTTTTTCCTTTAAATAAGCTCTACCCCCCAACGTGGGGCTTGAACTCAGTACCCTGAGATCAGGAGTTACATGCTCTACAGACTGAGCCAGCCAGGCACCGTGATTATAATTATTTATTTGTGTAACTTCTTTTTTTCCCCACAAGCATTTTACTCGATCGTTAGAGGAAATATGAGGGAGCTAGAGTGAGCACAGGCAGGGCTCAGCCCAAACAGAAGCCCTATCCACAGTCCAGCCTCTGAAAGCACGGTGGGGTGGGGGAGGCCGGGGGTCGGGAAGGGGTGAATTTTTACGATGTGCCCGTTGCGTGGTTTAAAAGTTTATACCTCTTTTTTCTGCTTTTTAATATCCTTTAAAAAAAAATCAGACCTGCTACTAGGTAACTATGAGAACAAGTTGAAGAAGTGTAGTTTCTCAAAATTAGGAGGAATTTATTAGCTAATTTATTAGGAAAAAGTGCATCTTCCCCAAATTAGGGGAAATAAACAGATCCAAGAGAGGAAATAATGTCAGGTGAACGCACAGATCCTGTGAGCCACAGTGGTGTGGTTTTGCCCGTGTCCTAGCGCTGTCCTCTTGGCCAAGGAAGAGCGGTGAGGAAGGAGGACAGATGATCGAGAAGTGTTGGGAGAATTGCTTCTAGTGAAATCCTATTTGCAGAGCAAAGGGGATCCAGTAACAAGTTAGCTCTTCCCACTTGGTGCAAACAATAGTTTGGCTCAGGCGCCTCCTCTGCTCTTTGCCCTTCATTGTGGGTTCCAGAATCCACCTCAGATTCTGTGTAGATCTGCCAGTGAGTAAACAGAACCTTCCAGCTTGGATTTGCACTGGGTCTTTGCAGTTGTTCTGCTGTCCGCAGAGAAGGCACTCCCAACGCTGAGACCAAGCCTCGGAAGGCAGGGATCTTGGAATATCCTCCCAGCACCCTTCCCAGAGAGGAACCTAGGAGGAGTCACTCCCCAGTGGCATCTGCAGGAGGCACACAGACCCTGAGATTAGTGATAACACCCAGGTTCTCACACGTCTTAGTAGTTGGTCACAGGTCTTGCCCTTTCTCCACTGACTAGAGCTAGTCCATGAACTAACTAGTCATTGGAACTGCAGAATCTGCTTTTCTGTTCTCCTTGCTTGCACCTTTGCCCTCCCCCCTACACTGTTCTTGACATGGTGTCTAGAAGGATTCTTTCTTTAAAAGATGTTATTTATTTATTTATTTGAGAGAGAGCACGCGTGCGGAAGCGTAGGGGGAGAGGGAGAGAGAGACTGTCAGGTAGTCTCCAGGCTGAGCGCAGATCCCACCACAGGACTCGAGCTCATGACCCTGAGATCATGACCAAAATCAAGAGTTGGTGCTTAACTGACTGAGCCACCCAGGCACCCCTAGGATTATTTTATTTTATTATTATCATCATTTTTTAAAGATTTTATTTTACTTTATTAAAGATTTTATTTATTTATTTGACAGAGAGAGAGAGATTACAAGTAGGCAGAGAGGCAGGAGGGAAAGGAGGAAGCAGGCTCCCTGCTGAGCAGAGAGCCCAATGCGCGGCTCGATCCCAGAACCCTGAGATCAGGACCTGAGCTGAAGGCAGAGACTTTAACCCACTGATCCACCCAGGCGCCCCTAAGATTTTATTTATTTGAGAGAGAGAGAGAGAGAGAGAGATCGATCACGAGCGGGGGAGAAGGGTAGAGGGAGAAGCAGTCTCGCCGCTGAGCAGGGAGCCCGATGCGGAACTCGATCCCAGGACTCTGGGATCATGACCTGAGCCAAAGGCAGGTGCTTAACCGATAGAGCCACCCAGGCGCCCTAGAAAGATTATTCTAAAACAGTGTCAATCCCCTGCTGAGAGGCCCCTCTCCAGCTCACTCAAAGCCAGTGAGGCACTGTATTTCTAGTCCTATTACCTCTTTAACTTCACCTCCTACTACTCATTCCCTTACTCACTCTGCTTTAGCCACTCTCATGCCTCAGGGTCTTTGCGCTGGCTGCTCCCTCTCTCTGAACCATTTTCCCCCAAATACCTGCCTGGCTCACTTTTTCACATTTTTCAAGTCTTTGTTCTTCCTCCCTTTATCTAAAACAGTACTTCCTCCTTTCTGTTGGCACTTTCTAGCTCTGTCCCCTTTGGTACTTCTTAGCATGCTGTATAATGATACAATTCATTGTCTCTTCCCACTAGAGTGTCTGCTTCATTTATCGATGTATCCCAAGTACCTTAGGGTGGAGTCCGCCACAAAGTAGGTACTCAGTAAATATTTGTTGAATGAATGAATAAAACACACAGGCTTTTGCACAGCACAGGCATGACTGAAAGTGTAGTATAACTTGCGTGTCCTACTCAAAATTCTGAATAAGCATGATTTTCTCCCAGACCTCCCCTAGGAAGCTGCCATATTTTCTCCGGTTTCTTTATTTTCTGTGCCACGGGGAGCCCGTGATGGAGGCTGATGACTAAGTAAAGAGCAAGGCAGGGCCGAGGGTGGGTATGGCGCAATCATTTCAGCACTGTGTTGTTTCCAAATCAAAGCCCCGTCTTTGGCAATCTTTTTGTGATTTCCATCTAATTCTTACAGCCCTGTTTTGAACCAGTCTTGTGAATTGCATGCCCTGCAGATAATTACACTTGTCGAACTCATGTTACTATACAGCTTATTACTTTTTCCATTGTCATTTAGTTATAATTAATGATCGTTCTGGAAGTAACTGTCAAGTTTTGCTTTTTTGGGTTTTTTTTGTTTTTAAACTACCTCTTTTGAGGTAGTATACTCCCACCTTCAAGGCCAGTTCTAATGTTTCCAAGCCTAGGAGTCACAGGATTCTACCAGCCATTGGAGAAGCTCCTTCCCGTGGCACGTTTCAGCACTAAAAAAAGGCGGTAGGCACACAGAGAGCTGTGCCACCAAGCACTACGAGGTGCAGTTTTGCCAAACCAGGTTCACCATGGAAAGGGACACACTGAGACCAGAGCTCAAGTACAATCGGAGAGTTGTTACGCCACTCGGTACAAGGCAAGAGCGAGGTTTTGTGCAAATGTGATGGGGAAATATTACAGACACAGACGATGACACTACCACTCTCGTGGCGTGCCACGTCAAGGTAAAATACCTTAGTGAGCGCTGCAGTCAAGAAAAATCGAGATGGAGTCCTGTAGCAGCAATAAGCACTTGGTGAAATCTCAAAGGTCAAAAGAGGATCCAGGATCTTCATGTACCTTCGGCAGAACTTATATACTATTGCCTTCTTTTTTTTTTTTATGCAAAGAACCATGCTGGTTCTTCATGCATTTAAAAAAAAAAAGGCAATAGTATATAAGTTCTGCCGAAGGTACATGAAGATCCTGGATTTATTTACTTTTGAGTTTTGTTGATCATGGCCTGTGGCTGAGTTAGAATTATTTGGATCTTTTTCACTTCCAAGTTGATTTGGAAGCTATTATTACAGTTGATAGTCACTGGAAAATTGTTTCAAGGTATACTTGAAACAAAAGAAGAATATGACCTAAACTGGTTTATACAAGACATCAAAAGCCCGATTTTTCTTAGGTAGACACAGACTCGGCTGTTACTTAGAGGATTAAAGTTCTCTGCCTCCTGGGGCTTCCTTTGCGTGTGAAGATGGGATTCAGGACAAAGAAGGAACCACCGGGAACTAGATGATAGTTAGGTGGGACTCTCCTAGCTGGGTGGTCCAAGAGGATGGATAGGAGGATCGCTGGATGAATTCATGAAGGTCTTAAGGTTGGAAAAAGCTTGGCATGTTGGGGGTCATAAAGAAGGCGGCTATGGCTGGAGTGCTGGAGTGAAGGGCAGAGGGGTTATGGAGACCTAGAGGACGTAGGCTTTTCAAGACCATGGGAAAGAGTTTGCATTTTGTTCCTCTTGAGCCCAGTGGAAAGCCACGAAAAGGGATTTGCTAGTGAAAAGGTAAGTGACTGCTGGGTGAAGACGGGATAGGAGGGTGGTTGTCCCAGCAGACGGGCAAGAAAGGTGGCGGGTAGAGGTGGAGAGAAGTGGGTTGATTGTGTGCGATTCTTCTGTGTTCCTCCTGCCTTTTTTTTTTTTTTTACCGTGTCTGTTCAACAATGGCAGCAGTCTCACCAACTGGTGGAACTAGCAAGATTTGGGGATGGCCTGGGTATAGGGGTGAGGGAAGGAATGAGGGTTCTGGCTTGAGCTCTCTGGTTTGGGCAGGTTTGCTGAGTTGCCTGTGAAACTTCTCAGAAGAGATGTTTAGGTTCCCTTTGTATCCAGTGCCATTGGCGAAACAGGAGGCATCTCTTCTGGGCAGCTCTTTTGTATTTTCGTGTTTCTCTCTTTCTCACTATGGCCCGATTTGCAAATCCAGGTTAGGTGTGTGACCCTTATTTATATATCGCAAATGACAAAATAACATTCTAACACCTTGTATCTACTGTGAATGGAAAAACTGATGGTGGGGCTGGTGGGTTAACATTAAAAAGGTCTTGGGGCTCCTGGCTGGCTCAGTGGGTAGAGCAGACGACTTTTGATCTTGCGGTTGTGAGTTCGAGCCCCATGTTGGGTGTAGAGATTAAAATCTTAAAAAAACCAAAACATTAAAAAATCTTAAGTGTAGTTTCAACTGTCAACGATCTCTTCTAATTCAAATTGATCCTATATATATTTCATATTTCAATATTGACTGCTTGACATTTGCATTATATAGTTAACGTATGTTAATGTATGACAAATACATATGCCAAGATAATTAAATATATATTTAATATAGAAAACATTTAATTCACATTATGTACCAATCATTAAATAATATTTAATATTGAAAACTAAGTATAAATCATGCACAAAGATTCTTCCCATATTACGAAAGATAAAAATATTATGGGATGGATTTCCTTGTGAGTTACAACCATTCGGGCATGCAAATTCATGCTGTAAATATTGACCCTGTAAATGTTGACCCATTTTTTTCTAAATGGATCCATTTAGAGCCTATATCTCTATATGCACATATATTTCTTGTCTCTTCCTTACCTCACTTACAAAGGGCCCTCTGCACTTCTGCGTATTATGTAAGTGAAAACTGGAAGCCAGTGTAGACACACTTTAAACTACATTGTGAAAGGCTGATTTGTATCTCTAGCAAACCCATTTCTTGGACTTGTAGAGCAAGTCCTGGGGGGTGCGATTGCAAATAAGGCATACGACTTTTGGAGCTTAGAGGAATGGGAAGCTTTATCTGTTTTAGTACCACCCCTGCCAGCCCTTCTCCTCCACCAGTGGTTTTTCTAAAAAAAGAAAAAAAAAAAGACAGCATATACTTTTAAATCTGTGGAAATAAAATGCTATGAAAAAGTACTGGAAAACTTAAGTCCAAAAAAGTAATATTTTAAAAAGTCATCAATTATTAGGGGTGAGTGGGTGGAGGGGGGAGAACAGGGTACAATGGATGATGTTTTGTAATCATGGCTGTAGAAACCATCGACAGCGGTAGCCTGGTGTTCTGGTGTGTCAACAACCGTGGAGCCTGTGAAGCATGATCTAATTTATTATTGCTTAATTGGGCCAAATGTGTGCTTTGGGTTTATGCACAAGATGGGTTGCTTTCCAAAAGGTTATGTAGGGTCATTTATTTAAATTCTGTTTTTTTTTTTTTTTTTAAATTCTGTTTTTAATAAGACAGACTTTGGTGAGGAGCTGCTATAATGTGTGTTCTCGATAATCACGTAGAGAAAGAAGGAGGTGAGGCTTGTGCTCGGTAATTGCTGAACAGCTATCTGTAACTAAGGATTTGAAGTTGAAAGTTACAAACAGAAAGTAATAATGGATAATAATGATGGCTGACATTGAATGAGCACTTACTGTATGCCAGGCATGACCTTAATCAATCAACAGAACTACCCCTAAGAAGTAGGTCCTATTCATCCTCATTTGGCAGATGTGGAAATCAGGCTCTGTGCGGTCAAGCAACTTGCCCAGAGGAAAGAGTCATCAGGATTCAGACTGTTGGCAAAGCCGCCTACATGAGGTCAGGTTTGGGAAAACCCATGCACCAGGACCCAGGCTTCTTACCAAGATCTGCCACTGATCAAGCAGATAAGTGACCTTGGACATGGCACTTCACCTTACTGGCTTTCAATTTCCTTACCTTTAAGATTGGATGGAAATGAGGGAAGATTTGGGCCTACTCATGTTTTGCACAACCCCAGATTTCTCTACGTCCTCTTACTTGCATGGTTCAAATCTATAAAAGGTGTCTAAAGGGAAGATCAAGGTGGTAGGGGCAAATGGGGGGAAGGGAGTTGAGTTAGAAGGGCAGTCACTCTGGCTTTGAATCACAGGAGGAAAACTGCTAGGTTAGGTGGCTTGTCCACATCTTGCAAAGTTCTTATAGACTTGTTTCTTGATTCCTAAATCCCATTTGGGATAGAGAATATTGCTGGCATATAAGGTGGTTTGAGACCAGTGCTTCTCTGCTGGGGAGGACTGCCCTCCAGGGGACTTTTGGCAATGTCTGGAGACATTGGTTGCCACCACTGGGGAGGGGTGGGTTGCTACTGGCACTTATGGACAGAGACCAGGGGTGCTGCTAAACAACTTGCAATGCACAGGACCTTCCCTCACAACACACAGTTACTGGTCCCCAAATGTCAATAATACCAAGGTTGGGAAACACTATTCTAGACGAGTCTTTTCTCACCAAAACCACTACAGTCCAATACAACTTGAACAGAGTGTTTTTCCCTTTAGTTTTAGTTTTTTTTTTTTTTTTTAAGAGAGAGAGCACCTGCAAATTGGGGGAGAGGGGCGGGCAGAAGGCAACAGAAAATATTATGCAGGCTCCATGCCCACCGGGGCTCGATCTCACAACCCTGAGATGATCTGAGTGGAAATTAAGAGTTGGCCACCTAACCGACTGAGCCACCCAGGTGCCCCTATTTCTTCCTTTAGGTTTTACCACCCATCTGCTTTCCGAAGGTCCGGGGTCAGAAAAGGGATATGGGGAAGAAGGTCAAGACAAAGTTGAACTGAACTCTGTTCTTAGGATGCAAGTGTTTGCCAGCACCTCAATCAACAGTTTGGAAAAATCCCCAAGTAATGATTTATTTTTCTCTTTGCTTAATGATTTAGTGCTTACTGTTAGTCACTGCACTCCCTTCCCAGGTTCTGAGAATTTTTCCTTAGGTCCTACGAATGTCACTCAAATAAATACCTTTGTTGGGCTTTTATTTATTTTTATTTTTATTTTTTTAGAGGTGTCTTGGCATTTATAAATTTCTAACAGAGCCAGGCTTTGAGAAAGTTTGTTAGAATCTTTCCAGCTCGGGGCACCTGGGTGGCTCAGTGGGTTAAAGCCTCTGCCTTCAGCTCAGGTCATGATTTCAGGGTCCTGGGAGCCTGCTTCCCCCTCTCTCTCTGCCTGCCTCTCTGCCTACTTGTGATCTCTCTCTCTCTGTGTCAAATAAATAAAATCTTAAAAAAAAAAAAAAGAATCTTTCCAGATCTACCGATGTCTTTAGTTGAAAGCTTTAGCTTAAGTAGAATGAAAGTGTCCTATGTTTTATCAGATCTGGATCTTAAATTCATTTACGAGGGAAAATCCTTATACAATGCTTTGAACTCCACAGAGAGAGAAGACCTCTATTAACTAAATACATGTTGGCATATAGGCACACTGTCAACAGCTTTGGAAAGACAACAAACATTCAAAGATGGCTAGAGATGAACTTTGTGTACTAGGCTGACATTTTCCTGTGAAGAAACATTTTTGTCAATAGATGATACTCTGTAGATTTGGGGAAGAAAGAGAAATGTGTTTAGGTTTGCAGTTGTTCCTAACTGAGGGGAGCTTTGTTCACCTTGTTACCATAAGAAATTAATTACAGCCGTGGACTAGCCTTTGTGTTATGCCAGGTCAGGTCTTGTAGGGTAATTCTGGAATTTCTCGTTATAGGTCTTTGAACGTCAGTTAGATACAAGACTCTAGATACTGTTATCTCTACACACCCACACTTTATCAGTTCACGATGAGGGAATTCATTCAAATTCTGGGGAACTTCTCTCCATTTCCCTGTCTTCTGTCTTTAGGAACAGCTGGTTCTACAATTTACTGACCTCTAAAGCTAACTTTCAGGCTTTTAAATGTAGCTAATTTAACTGCGCCCTGGCTCTCTTGTTCCTTTATGCTTTTGACGTTTGAGGTTTTGTTTTTGTTTTTTTTAATTAAGTAGGCTCCATGCCCAACGTGGGGCTTGAACTCACAACCCTGAGATCGAGAGTCACATGTTCTACTGACTGAGCCAGCCAGGCACTCCTTGGATTCTATTTTATCTAAGTCTTCATCTTTCTGTTTTGAAGAGGCATATGTCTTACATGGAAAGCTAACACCCAGTGCTTGATTATTTTTCTTGTTCCTCATGATATTTTATATATACATATATATGTATATTATATATACACATATATACATATACACACACATATACACATTATAAATATATATACATATCATATATACATTATAGACATATATAAATAAGTATACATATGTACATATTATATATACATACATACACATGTATAGACATGTGTAGACATGTGTATGTATAATATACATGTGTGTGTGTGTATAAAATTCACTATATCTTTATGCTGGACAGTTTAAGATGCTCTGTGGCTTTTCCCAAGTCTTGGATAATACTTTTAAGTTGCCTGCAAAACTATTCTTGAAAATTCAATGTGTTTTGTTGGCCTTTTTGGTAATAATAACTCTAGCCATTTATTCACTGAGTACACATAGGTTTTATACCAGGCATTGGAGATGCAAAATGGGTAAGAAATACTCTGGGTTCTTAAGGAGCTCATAGGCAGGGTGAGACATACAAATCAACAAAAAAGTTCTTTTGTTCTTTCTAGAATAGAGAGGTATTTATTTCTCCGTTGATTTGCTGAAAACTATTTTGTGCCTACATTTATCTTCTAGAAATAAGAAAAGATCTGTTTTCAAGGAGCTTATAGTCAAGAAGAGACAGATGGACACATTAAAAATGAAATATTCTAGATGCTACTGGAATCAGTAGCAGTTTCATCTCAAGAGGTGTAACAAGGAAAGAGGGAGAGTTTAGGGAACTCCTCATAAAAATAAGAATTTTAATGTATTTAACATTTACGCAGCATGTCTTAAGTGCCTGGTCCTATTCTAAGCACCTTACAGAGATTAACTCATTTAATCTGCATAAAAACACTATGAGGTACGTACAGTTATTATCCCCATTTCACAGACCAGAACACCAAAGTACACAGAGGTTACATGACTTGCCTCGGGTTACGTGGCTTAGTAAGGACAGAACCAGAGTTTGAAACCGGGCAGTTTGGCTCCAGAATTAGAGGTGATTCTTGAATGAGTCTTGATAGCAGATTCCGAGATACGGAAGCAGATAGGTAGTTGCCATCTGAGGGGAATCCCTGAACCCAGAGAGAGATGAGACGGAGTGGGAAGAAACCAGATCACAAGGACTCAGTCTCATGGGCAAACCATCTACTTCACTTTGTAGAAAGGGAGGGAAAAAAAAGGAAACTAAAAAAACAAGAAAGGAAGATGACCTGAGTTCTTACTTCTTAAATTTTATGTATTTTTTTTCTTTAAGTTCTTTTGTAATGTGTTTGCCTTTTTTCACACAGTTGTCCTACACCAGCCCTCAGTTCTATATAGGACGGTCCCTCACTTGATCTCCCTTAACCCTCACACCATCCCTGTGATCCTCATGGTCCCCATTTTACGGAGGTGGCCCCCACGGTCCTTGAAGAAATGTGCCGAGTTCATATGGAGCCCACAGTTTAATCCGGGCTTTGTAAATTAATGTTCTCCTCGCTCTATTTCACACCTGCCTCCCCAAAGTGGATATAGAAAGAGAAGGATGGAAATGTACCCAAACATGGCAGATAGCTCCCATGTTTCGTGTCCTCTCGTTTTTCCAAATCAGTGATGACAGCAGGGTTCGCAGACTGACTCTAAGGAACGTACATACACGACACTCGCCTTCACTCAATGGTGCCGTGTTTGCGGGATTTCTGCTACGTGTATTTACGTCACAACGTGTGTGTGGCTTCCGAGCCGCGATCTTCCGTTGTACCCGTCTTGCTAACAATGGCTTTGGCGGGTCAGTGATTAGCAGAGTCTCAGAGATGGTTACTGTGCCAACAATCTCTAAATTCAGGATTTGCATGTTTGCTCGGCACAAACAAGTCTGGTTGACAGGAGAGAAAAAGAAATCCAAGTCTAAGCTTGTTTCAATCTCAATGGCGAAAGCAAGAGCTTTTCATACTGTTTTGTATACAATCTTAATACTCACCCAGCTTGGGCCCCTATGCAGGGGCATATTCGATCTTTTGCTACTGGGTTGGAACTTTAGAGCCTGCACACTCGAAATAAATTGCTCTCCAGACCCGCTCTTCCCTCAAAGTGGTAACATCTTGCTTGTTATATGGAGAAGCATTTCCTGGAGTGGCTATGAGGGATGGGTCTGCTCAGTTTTGGGACGCTGTATCTGAGCAGGACCCTCTTCCTTCCCTCAAGCTGCTCGTGCTCCCGTGGGAATAACTAACCTGTGCCAACTTACTGCCCTGGAACAAGGCATGTGATCTGCGCAGGGAGCCCGGAGGAAGGGGCACTCAGAGAAGAGAGACGGCCTTTTAGCTGGATTTGCTGTTATTGTTGTCCTTTGGAGATCACTCACCTGCCACAAATTCCTCCATTTTGATGGGTAAAATTCAGTGGTTTTTCGTATATTCCCAAAGTTGTGCCTCCATTACCACTGTCTAATTCCAGAACATTTTCATTACCCCAAAAAGAAACCCATGTCTGTTGAAGCAGTCACTTCCCATTTCCCTCTCCCGTACCCCCTGGCAGCCACGAACCCACTTTCTGTCTCCGTGGATTTGCTTCTTCTGGACGTTTCTTATGAACAGACTCATACAATATGCGCCCTCTGTATGTGGCTCGTTTCACATAGCACATGTGTTGTCGAGGTTCATCCGAGTTGTAGCACGCATCTGCTTGGCATTCCTGTTTATGGCTGCCGATATTTCATTGTATGGCTAGACCACATTTCATGTATATATTCACGAGTTGGTGGGCATTTGGTTTTGGCTGAATTTTGAATAAATAGAAGGTTTTTTTCTGAGGCATAGAAAGGGAGGGTGTATTTCTGGGGTGATAAAACCCGTTGCTTTAATGAACACATACGTACGTAGTATAGTACTTGTTGAATGTCGGGCACATTTTGAGCCCTTTGCAGATACTAACTTTCTGAGTTCTTGTTACAACCCAGTGAGGTGGCACATGAGGAACAAAGACGCACAACAATTTACCCAGCTTGCCAGCAGTGGAGATCCAAATCCAAGCAGTTCATCGCTTACCCACCACCCAGCTATGCCGCAGAGACGGGGTCAGGGGGCCAGGCAAGCCCAGTCTGTGGAACTATCTGGGTGGGGTTAAAGGGCAAGGGGGTGCGGGGGAGCATTAACGTTAGACGAGGCCAGAGACTGGGTGTCCTCCACTCAAGATTTTATTTATTTATTTATTTATTTATTTATTTATTTGAGGAGGGGAGGAACGAGGCAGCGGAGACGGAAGGAGAGAAACGAGGACTCCACTGAGTGAAGAGCTCCCTAGTGGGGCTCAGTCTCACGACCCCGAGATCAGGACCTGAGTCAAATCCAAGAGTCAGGCACTTAACGAGTGGAGCCACCCAGGTGGCCCTCCTTCTCCATCTTTCTATATTAGTTTCCTAATACCAGCCATTTCCTACTATCTTTCCAATGTTTCCCATGCCCATATTTCACTTATATCATCATTTAATTAATTCATATTTTTTTCTTTCAGCATGCTTTTGTTTTGCTTAAATACATTTATTTATTATTTTTTTAAAAAGATCTTATTTGATTGAGAGAGTGCAAAAGACAGGGGGCACAAGCTGGGGGGTATGGCAAGGGGAGGGGCAGAGGGAGAGGGATAGGCAGACTCCCCACTGAGCAGGGAGCCCGATGCGGGACTCGATCCCAGGACCCCGGGATCATGACCTGAACCCAAGGCAGCAGACGCTTAACCGACTGAGCCACCTAGGCGCCCCTGAATATATTTATTGAAAGTGGAATTTTGCCTCACTCCCTTAAAAGAAAACTCAATACTTTTCTAACGTGTATTTAAATAACCAAAACATTAAAATAAAATGCCTGTACTCATTAGCACCCAAGGCCACTTACACAGCAGCACGCGTGTCATATTTACTGAGATATTGGGGCATGCAGGATAAGGTTCAAACACTACTAGGCCTTCAAAACTCCATTTCAGTCCATAGTCCAGCTCCATATCTGGCATCGGTACCCCGTGTGGCTGTCACATCAAGCAGGCTTCCCGTCTGCCTGGACTCATCGTGCTTTTTCATTATAATATGTTATTCCTGGGGCACCGGACTGAAGCAGTTGGTTAAGCAACCGATTCTTGATTTTGGCTCAGGTCGTGATCTCAGGGTCATGAGATGGAGCCCTGTGCTGTCCTCCAGGGTCAGTGGGGAATCTGCTTGAGATTCTTTTCTGCTTCCTCTTCTGCCCATCAACCCCGGCCCCCTTGCACTCTCTCTCAAATAAATAAATCTTAAAATATATGGTGTTCCTTTGACTGTCCTTCTTGCTCTTTCCTCTGTTTTCTTATTCTTCCTTTCTTAAGACTAGCTCAAATAAGTTTTCTTCTCTAAAGCATTTCCAGTCCTCCAGATTCCTCTAGAACTTGGCTCTGAGATGTCTTGTCTTATATTGCTATTGCTTGTTTAGTGTGTCCCTAAGATTGTACAGGGCCTCAAGGCTGGAAACATTGTTTGCTGAATGAATAAATGATTGCTTGGGGCCAACGAGTAGAGACTTTGAATGAGACAGTATTTGAAGCACAGTGTTCCTAAGTCATAGAATGTTTCGAAACAACCAACATGATTAGTACTCTTTTTAGCAAAGCTAAGTGGGGTTGGTGATGTGCAGAGTGAGATCCTGGCAGCAGGGAGAGAAATAAATAAGCACCGATTAAAATGCCTGATGCCCAAAAGGGGATCCACTAAATCTGAAAATTTACGTACTTTATGAACCAGGTATATTCCTCAATAGAAATCTGTATGTGTGTTCACCAAAAGATAAGTTTAACAATCTCCTTCGCATCATTAAAAATATTTCCAAACTGGACACAACCCAGATATCCATCAATAGTAGAATGAATTAAAAAACCATGGTCTCTTCGTTCAATGGGATACTATATATAAAGAGAACAAGAACCTATTACTGCACGTAAAAACATGCTTAAAACTCACAAACACAATGGCAAGAGAAGCCAGACCCCAAAAATGTAAGATCCCCTCTTGCATAAAGCCCAAAAACAGACAGACAGACATCTCTGGCGTTGGAGGTTAGGACAGCAGGTCAGCCTTGGGTAGATCGTGACTAGGAGGGGACACAAGGGGGACTTCTGGTATGATAGCGACACGAGTTCAGTTGGTGAAAATTCAGTTACAAAGTACTCTCTTAACCTGTACGTTTCCTTTATATATGTTGTACTCCAATGAAAAGTCTGTATTTTGAGAAATGGAAAGAAAATAAAAGTAATTAGCAAAAAAATTTTTTTTAAATTAAAAATTAATTTAAATTTCTTCCAGAAAGAAATAAACAGCAGTCTTGAAAACAAACAGCGAAGCTAGTGACGAGTCTAAGAACCTGAGCTGCTTCTCTCAGTGTTCATTTGACTCAGTTGTCTTGGGATTTATTATTGCCATGTTTGGCTATGCAATTAACAATTGCATTTTGTTTTGCAACATTTGAATCATTTAGGGTCATTATTCCGTTTCATCTTTAGAACCTCTTTATGAGGGTTCATTATTATCCCCATTCTCCAGATGGGGAAACTGAGGCTCAGAGAGATTTCTTCATTTGCCCTCACTTACGGATTTGGTACGTGATTGAACTGAAGGATTTCCTTTAGTCTGTGACCCTAGGCTACCTGGGGTTGGAGGTTGAACTTGGACCTTGAGTCTCCAGGAACCGAGAGGAGTGGAAGGGGGCTGGCACTAATGGAAGGGCGGTGAACGATCTACATGATAAATCCACAATGGAAGCTCTGTAATTAATTATGTCAAGCCAACAAATAAGCAAGCAGTGCTTTTTTTTGTGAGTTAAATCCATTGTTCTTTTGCTGCTTTTCTGCTTAAATAATTAGGGGTCTTAAGTACAAATGAAATGACCTCAAGTTATCAGAAAGTGAATGTCATTGACTTGATGGAGTTGTAATTGACAATGTTTTTGGCTGCTTTCGCGTAGCTTTCAGCAAACACCAACTTCCCATGAGTGGTCATGGAATCATCTAGCATGTTTTCAGTTGGACAGGACCATAGGGGCTTTCTGGTTCAACATTCCATCCAGTGCAGAAATACTTCTGCAGCATTCGTGATGATCATGATCTGATAAATACGTACATCCAGAGCTTCCCGGGGGCCAGGCACTCATTCCAGTTCTCTGAGCTTGCTGTTATTAATATCTCTGATGGACAGGTGAGCAAGTAGACTGAGAGAGATTAAGCAACTTGCCATAAAACACACAGCACAGATCTAGACACAGTGTTCTTGATTCCAAATGTGGAGGGTTTTGTTGCTGTGTTACTTCACTGCTTCCATCTTGGCCTTGAATTCCTACAATGGTCATTGCATCATCATTTCCATGAGGCACTCCAGGCTGGGAATGGAAAACCCTCCCGGGAAGTTCTTTCATATATTTAGGTGGAGTCGTCTTTCTCTTAACTTCCTTCTATGGGACCTAGTTTTATTCTCAAAGGTAATACCACTTAAGATCCTTTCCAGTGAAAGCCATATGTCTGGAAATTAAAGGTGAGGGGTTACATTAGTTCCAGAATGATGCAAGGAATCTGATCATCTCTTGCTGTATAGCATACTACCCCGTATCTTAGTAAGTCAAATAACCACCAACGAGTATCAGTCATCTCTCAGAATTGGGCATGATTTGGGCAGGGCTTAGCTGGAAAATTCTTCTGATATATATACATCAATATATATTGATATATATTGGGATCTGTTGGTAGTATTCAGCTTGTGTCCAGTGTGGTCCTAGAGTCCAAGATGGCTTCACTCATGCCTGGGCTCTTGGCAGGGACAGCCTTACGCCTCTCTATCAGGTCTCTCCTGCAAGGTAGTTGGACATGTCAACTAAGCACCTCCAGGCTGAATGTTCAAGAGAGCCGCTCAAAGCTATCAGTCTCTTCAGGCCTGAGCTTGGAAGCTGGAACAATTGTCACTTTCAGGTAAGAGCAGGCACAGAGCCCACCCAAGTTGGAGTGGAGGGACAAACTCTTTCAGTGGGAGGAATGTGTCACAGTTTCACAGCTATTTTTAACCTTTGTACTGAGGATCAGCCGAACTCAATCCCCATTTTCCTGGTTGGAGGTGGTACTGCCTACCTATTTGCGTTTGAAAGTCCCCCCTCCTGAAGTTACTATTTTCTCTCTTTTGGGGCATTTGAACTTTAGGGACTTCTTTCTTTCTTTCTTTCTTTCTTTCTTTCTTTCTTTCTTTCTTTCTTTCTTTCTTTCTTTCTTTCTTTCTTTCTTAAGTTTATTTGAGTGAAAGAGGGGGAGAGAGAGAGAAGAGAGAGAAGAGAGAGAGAACAAGCTGGGGGGGAAGGGGGAGGAACAGGGAGAGGGAGAAACAGACTCCCCTCTGAGCAGAGAGCCAGACATGGGACTCCATCCCAGTACCCTGTGATCATAACCTGAGCTGAAAGCAGCCGCTCAACCAACGGAGCCCCCCAGGCGCCCCAGGGACTTCTTCTAATAATTATTTTAGTTACAGAGCATAGTCCGTATCAGTACTCTTGTCTGCTGAACTGAATGATGGCAAGCCCATTACTATTGCAGCTTTCTAGGGGCAGAACCTCCTTAGGGCCACCTGACAAAGGACTTTGTGACATACGTCACTTGCAGTTTAAACACACGTGAGTAGAGGACAGAAGGATGCTGGAGATTGGGTAGAAAAAGAATGTAGAAACCCAAATCAAAAGAGGTTTTATAAATTGCTTAATTTATGCTCTGATCCCATTCCATCATTTTCTGTTTTTCATTGCTGCAGAGCATTTATGATGTTTTGATTCTCTAAAACGGCATTTTAAAGTTCTGTAATTTTGGTCAATGATTTGTGTACTTTGTTTTCCATTGGAAATTGAGGCAAAATTAAATGGTATTCCTCTACCTATATTAGCAGAAGGAATTAATTGAAATTATTTCTAATCTTTTGATCCTTGTCACACCACTCTACTATGCAATAATACACTAAAGAATTTTCGGAAAGCAACTGTTGAGGGACCTAGCGTAACTCTCTGCCTTAAAAAGACGCTGTTTTGTAGAGTTATGCTAGTCGCTGGTATGCTAAATTGGTCAAAAGCTACTGTTATGGAAAACAGAAAATACTTAAAAAAAAAAAGGTTTTATTTATTTATTTGACAGAGAGAGAGGGAACACAGGCCGGGGAAGTGGGAGAGGGAGAAGCAGACTTCCGCTGAGCAGTCAGCCCAATGCGGGGCTTGATCCGAGGACCCTGGGGTCATGACCTGAGCTGAAAGCAGACGCTTAACGACTGAGCCGCCCAGGCGGCCCGAACACAGAAAATATTTTATGCAGAAGTAAAACCAAGATACTTTGGATAAGAGATATGAGTTCATTGTTCCTAGGTGCCTTGTTCTTTATTGCTTGACATCCTGAGGAAAAATCTCGTATGGGGATTCAAAAGCTGAAATAATAGGTTTTTCTGGACAAACGCTGTTTAATTTGTTTCTTACTGACATAGTCGTGACTGCAAAAATAGAAACGAACTTGAGCACACACGTTTGACGAGTCTTTACTCTGTTTTATTGAAGTAACTTGGACCTACTGAAAATTACAAGGACCGGTATGCCGAACACCCCAGAGTCCACAGTCCAACATGAGAAAGACACATTAGAGAGATACCTGAAGCCCCTTGTGAACTTGACCCAACCCTCTTCCTCTCTTCACAGCACCATAAATGTAGGATGACCATTTCTTGGCATGACTTCTTGTCTTTGCTATATATGATATGTACACGTAAATAATACTTAGGGTTTTCCACTCCTAATGGTTGGGGGAAAAAAGATCAAAAGAAGACAGGGTTTTTGGACACTTGAAAATTAAGTGAAAGTCAAATTTCCGTGTCTGTAAATAAAGTTTTATTGACGTACAGCGTAAAGATGTATTGTCTGCACTTGCTTTTGTGCAAAGTGGAGGTTTGAGTAACTAGAACCGAAACTGTATGGCCTACCTTGCCTAAAATATTTACTGCTTGGCCCTTTACAAAAAAAGTGTTTGCTGACCCCTCGTCTACCATATTCACACACACAAACAGAGTAAACAATCTGGCTGGGGAAAGATTAGTAGGTAGGTCTGTGTGCCTCCGCCAGGAGCAAGCTCAAATGGACAAAAAGCTTTTTTTTTTCTCAAGTAACCTAGAAACTTCTTCCTTTTCTCTTGTCTCAGGAGATCAGCCATGATTGACCTTTCCCCTCTCATCTCCCATCCCTGAATGATTATTATCTTATTCCTTTGCTTTAAGATTTTCCCCGTGCTCTCACTTTTCTCACCCTCATGTGTACAAAACCAGCAAATTCCATTTGTCCTGTGACAGAAAGAACAACTCCAAGGATAGTCCCCTCCCCCTCCTGGAAGTTCCCAGCTTAGCAGCGCGCTTTGCCTGTGTCTCTCATTTGGCACATTGTGTTCCCATGCACTTTTACTTGTCTTCTGGCTCTTAGATTTCTGGCTTATGCACACCAAGAGATCACGTCTACACTGGCTGTGGGTCGATAGGCGAAAGTCAACAAAGAGTGATTGAACACATGCTCTTTTAAACATAAACTATATAAAAATATTTATGTTGAGAATATTTATGATGAGACCATTTCAGTTTCTTTTGCAGAAAGAGAAACGATAGTAATGAAACCTCTTCCTTGTTTCTTTAATGATGGATCTTCCCCCTTCCCAAGCCAGAATTATGCATATCATTGTCCCAACTGATTATTTCCTCTTCCAGTAATGGCTGAATAATGCTCGATAGTGTAGTGGTGAGTTTCTGGGCTTTAAAGTCAGACGGTCCGTCTAGTAGTTGAGAGACCTTGGAGTTCTCTTAGCAAAGGAGAGGGGAAGAGCTATCTGTGGTGAGTGTCTCCCATCTAAGTACTAACCAGACCCGACCCTGCTTAGCTTCTGAGATCAGGCGTGGTCAGGGTGGTATGGCCATAGACTGGTGAGCGTCAATAGAGATAGAATACAAAGAGTAATGAAGCTTCAATCTCAAGGTGCCTTTAAGTGACTTAGTGAAATAAAAAATGAATGATAGAAAATGAAAGTATACCACAGGTAAAAAACCAAACTAGATCGTCAGAAAGGCTATTGGAGAGGTCCAGAAAAGGTATTGGAAGGGAAAAGCAGGAGAAGTGATTTTCCTCTGGGTACAGTCTGAAGGGCTTCTTGAAGGAGGTGGCACAGAAGGACAAGGATTTGGATCAGTGGAATTTAGAGCAAGAACATTCAAGGCCACTGGGACAGCATGAGCAAAGGCACTGAGACAGAAATATCAAGTGAAAAATAGAGAACAGGAAATAGTTGAGTTTGCCCATGTATGAAGGGACATAAGGGAGAGAAGAGAATGGAGGGGAGTATTAAGGTCTGGCTAGGCAAGGCCTTGAATGCCAAGGAGAGGAGTTTAGTAGCAATGACAGTTGATACACTCCTTCCAGTAATATGTGTATGCGTGTAATGATGGCTTTTGCGTCTGAGCTCTGCCCTCAGCTCTAGAAGACTGCCGTCCCACAAGGCCTTGACTTTTCCTATCTGGGTCCAATGTCACCCCATACAGATTTGCTATCTCAGTACAAAAAATGTGAAAGACTCTGGAACATGCTGTTTTACAAAACATCTCTAAAAGAACCAATCTGACAAGCATTGCACAACGGCCCCCATCTCTCCGTTATCACTCTCAAATCAGGAGAAATATCTCTGACTGTAGCAGAATATGCGTCTCTTGTGTTCCTTACCCTGCCACAGTTCTGGCTGAGAAAGAGGCCAGAGTGGAAAGTTTCATATTTGAAGTGAGCGGATGGGGGTAGGGGAAGGAGAGAAAAAAATGATTTTCTAAAGTATTCCATTGGATCAGTGGGGATGTACATTTTTCAGGGTTTTGGGCTCATCTGAAGTGGCCTTTCATGGGTCTCTTTCCTGTAGTCAGGTATTATTTAAGGCTCTCATTTATGAAGATGGGTCATTGAATAAAAAGCTTATTTAATGCTTTTGTAATAAAGTGTGTCCCAAGTTGTTTTCAATGAAGTTAAATTGAATAGGGAGGTTAGTAAGCCAAACTCAAGTTCAGAACAACATTTTGGTATTGACACGAAGTGGGGGGACCTGGGTGGCTCAGTCGGTTTCTGACTCTTGATTTCAGGTTAGGTCATGATCTCAGGGGCCTGGGATTCAACCCTGTGTTGGGCTGTGCACTCAATGGAGAGTCTGCTTGAGGTTCCCTCTCTCCCTCTGCCTCTGCCCGCCCCTTGCTTGAATATGCGCATAAACGCAGTGCATGCTTGATTTCTCTCTCAAATAAGCGAATAAATCTTAAAAAATAATGTATTGACACGAAGGGGCAGGGATTCTCTCGAGTGTGTGAGCCTGAGTCCTGCATTAGAGTCACTCTGGGTGGGAGCCTGGGGATCTGCATTTGGGCCATCATCTGGATTGAAAGTTGATTTTTAAAAATTTGTTAGTGTGGTAAAGTAGACATGATGTAAAATTTACCATTTTAACTATCCCTCTCTGGGATACATCTTCATTTTCCCAAACCGAAATTCACTAACCTATAACTAACTCCCCATTCTCCTTCCTCCAGCGCCTGGCGACCATCATTTTTCTTCCTATGTCTGTGAATTTGACTGGTGTAGAAACCTCATAAAAATAGAATTGTATGGTTGTCTTTTTGCGACTGGCTTATTTCACTTTGCATGATGTCCTCAAGGTTCATTCTTGTCGTAGCATGTGTCAGAATTTCATTCCTTTTTAAGACTGAATAATACTCCGTTGTGGGCATATGCCGCATTTTATCTCCTTATCAGAGGATGAACACTTGGCTTGAGGAAACTTCTGGCTATTGCGAATAACACTGCTATAAATATTCATGAGCAAATATCTATTGAATCCCTGCTTTCAGTTCTTTTGGGGTATATACCTATGACTGGAATTGCTGGGTTATATAGTAATTCTGTGTTCAAGTTTTTGAGGAACCGCCATACTGTTTTTCCCATAGCAACTGCACCATTTACATTCCCGTGAACAGTGCGCATTCCAATTTCACCACATCCTCACCAACACTCATTTCCTGTTAATTTTTTTTTTTTAAATAATAGCCACCTTCATGAGTGTGAAGTGATTTGAGATGATTCTATTTTGTACCAAGTTTGGTGAGAAAATGTTAATTCACAAAGTGGTAAAAATTACCTCACGAATGCCACTGAACAGTCAGAAAAACACCTTGAAGGACACAACCCAGCTGTGCGTTATCAAGTCGTTACTCAAAAGTAGGTATGATCCAGGTGGTATAAGTCAGAGGAAAATAAGCTAATGATTGTGAAATGATGCCTCCCTGTATTCCACACTGATGTTAGGTTTTGCAGCCTCCCTACAACTAAAATCTCAGGCCAGGGAAGAGCCAAGAAAAAAGAGATTTTCTGGACTATTCCCTTGGACCAGTAGGGATATACATTTATCCTGTGTGTAGGGGAAAAACTAGATGAAGCATTTGAGAGGAAAACTGGACTTTTAAAGCAAAGGGCAAAGATTCTGCATTTGAGATCTGAGTGGGAAATGGTGGAAGTGAGGAGACATTATCAAGAACAAGTGTAGTACCACTTGGTTTACAAACAGGCACTTTTTTTTGAGTTGTAAAACGTGTTTTTGGAAGTGATTCTCTCTGGGATTACCATAGTGAATCTCTCTTAGGCATCCAATATATATATATAAATTTGGAGAGATTCAGTTTCCATACACATTTACTGTACACCAAATTCTTGCCAGTCCAGGAACATTGTGTGCTCTTTCTGCCATATGTCTTCCAGTGAGATGTGTCTCCTACCTAGAGAACCCCCTCTGATGTCTCTCCACTGGGGAACCCTTCTGGTGTCACAGGTAGAACCCATCACCTGCCAAGATAATTGTGAATTTGCCCCTAAACATCTGCCACTTACCCAGATGCTGTTGCCTTTTTTTTAATTGAGGCCATATTCTCGTAACATAAAATTAACTATTTTATTTTATTTTTTAAAGATTTTATTTATTTGTCAGAGAGAGAGAGAGAGAGCACAAGCAGGCAGAGTGGCAGGCAGAGGCAGAGGGAGAAGCAGGCTCCCCGCTGAGCAAGGAGCCTGATGTGCAACTCGATTCCATGACGGTGGGATCACGACCTGAGCTGAAGGCAGCTGCTTAATCAACTGAGCCACCCAGGCGTCCCTAAAATCAACTAAGGTGTGCAAATCACTGGTATTTTTCAGAGTGTTGGGCAGCCATCACTTCTATCTAGTTCCAAAACATTTTTGTCACACCAAAGGAGACCCCCATATCCATTTAGGAAGTCACTCACATTCTATCTTCCTCTTGCTCCTGGAAACCACTAATCTGCCTTCTGCCTGTCTGGATTTAACCTATTCTGGAGATTTCATAGAAATGAAATGTACAATATGTGGTCTTTTGTGTCTTTTTTTCAGGTAGCATGATATATTTGCAGTCCATCCGTGTTACAACATGGATCAGTATTTCCTGCTCTTTTAAGACTAAAAGTTTTAAGTCTGTGGTATGACTATACCGCATTTTGTTTAGCCGTTCATCCATTGATGGACATTTGGGTTGGTTCTACCCTTTGAGTGGTTGCTTTTTAAGGTAATTGCAGCTGAGCTCAATGGTAATCACCAAAATGAGGCAGTGTGTCTTCAGTCTGGAAATTGGGGCCCTTGTCCAGGAAAGAGGGACCTCTACTAGGACTGTTTAGTAACCCTAGATAAGAGGTTGCAAATGGGCAATTCTCAGGCAAAATGAGGGCTCCAAGATGTGTTTGATTTTACATGCACTGTTGCCTTGCCCAATCTTTAAAACTTGATTTTTTTTTTTTAATTGAGTAGGCGCCAGCCCCAACATAGGGCTTGAACTCACAACCTTGACATCAAGAGTCACATGCTCTGTTGACTGAGCCCACCAGGTGACCCCTGTTTGTTTTGCTTATTTTGTTTTTTAATTATCAATCTTTAAAACTTGAATCAGTAGCCCATATTTAAATGTAAAAGATTTTCCCTGCCCCCCCTTCTTCTTCTGTCTCTCTCACACACACACCTGAATATTTGTATTTTTTTTTTAAATTTTTTTAAGTAATCTCTCCACCCAATGCGGGGCTCAGACTCACAACCCAGAGATCAAGAGTGGTACGCTCTACCGACTGAGCCAGCGTCCTGAGTGTTTGTCTTGTTACAAAACACAGAAACAAAACAAAGCTTTGTCAGTACCTGAGCTGTAGCCACCTGGCGACCGCCAGCTGGAGTCGGATAAGGGCTTGTACTTGGGAACGTCCTCTCTAGTTTGTCACAGCCCTGGCTCTTCGTGAGGCCAATGGTCACCGCCTTTGAGTTACTGTTTTTTCTAACAATGGAGTTGGAGGAATGTGAAAGATGGACTCAGTCTCTATCAAAAAACGAAGTTCATTTGAGAAGAGATGCAAGTGTCTGTTCCCCCCACTGCCTCTCTTGGCCCTACAGGCACTGAGGATCGTGTCCTCCTGGGACCAGGATTTTTTTTTTTGAAGATTTTATTTAATTATTTGACAAAGAGAGAACAAGCAGGGGGAGCTGCAGGCAAAGGGAAAGGGAAAAGCAGACTCCTTGCTGAGCAGGGAGCCCAATGCAGGACTCGATCCTAGGACCCTGGGATCATGACCTGAGCCAAAGGCAGATGCTTAACCAACTGAGCCACCCAGGCATCCCCCTAGTACCAGGATTTTAAAACTTGTTTTATTGAGATATAATTAACATTCCATACAATTCACCCATTTGAAGTGTGCATTTCACTGAATTTTAGCATATCCACTGGCACATACAACCAGCACCACAGTAAGTTTTATAACATTTGAACAAGATAGTCATTTAACATTAAACAGTCATTTTATCACAACCAATTTAGAACCTTTTCATCATCTCAAAAAGAAACCCTTTGGTTATTACTCCTCTGTTCCCCTTCCCCTCAGACTTAACCTCAAATCAAATATCAGAGTTTCTGATGGTCTACCAAGAAGGGATTGGAAAGGAACACAACACTGAACATGTCAGTGTAAATCCCAACTCAACTGCTGTTGGAGTATGACAGTTGTTGGAGTATGAGGAGGTCTCTCTCCCATTGCCGACGAGGTGAGGGGAGGGAGAGAGAGGGAGAGATTGAGCTTATAGTACTTCGTTATTGCTTCTCTTTGTCCTTCTTTATAAATTAATCATTCAGTCTCCTCCCTTGGGCCAGTGAATACAGGATCTTTCTTTGGAGTCTTAATTGTAGTACAGTAACTTATACCTTAAGCAGCTCATCCCTGAATTTCGAGACCAACGCAGGTGGCTGTCCCTGACCGACAGGCGAGAGAGTAGACATAGTTGGAACAAAAATAATTTTGTCTTTTTGATCACAGTCTAACTACCGTCACACCTAAGAAGCTTCTAGGCTCTCATCCCAGTCAGTGAATTTCAGGCACAAAATCATTTAGGTTTTCTGTGCTATGCTTTAGTGTTTTTCAGGGAGTGTCCCAGCTTCCTCTCCTAACCTAACATTTCTTCCCCCCCTCCAACATTTCTTGATAGAGTTCGTTGGCCATTCTTTGAAGAGAGTTTCAGTTTGAATTAGGCATACATAAGGACCTTCCAGGTGTTGTCATTATTCTCATTGAATCTTTGCCTTGTAAAGGGAAACCACCCCAGAAATAATTGCCTTGATGGAGAAGCATTGAATTTTAAATGACAAAGCCTTTGGGAAGCTGGAATGTTCCCCCTACAAAGTCTGCAGGACTCACCTTCCGGACTGGAGCTTCCTCTTGGCCATATTCAGCAAAGGAAAATGATTGATTGTTTATCTGAAGTCCACATTGAACTTGTGTTTTATTTTGTAGCCTTGTTTGCCTCCACTCCCATGCATCCTGTGGCTTTGTCCTTGCTCCGCATCACCTGTCCTTACCTGTCCCTACCTGTCCTTAGATCCAGGTCTGGAAGAGCTCCCCACACCTCAAAGAAGTGGGAACTCAGGAGCAGGCACAGGGCTCGGGACCCCTTCCGAGCCGACACAGCCGGGCCCCACGAACCGGCCAGGCAAAAGAGAGATTCTGGTAAATTCCTGAGAAACAGGAAACACATAGACGGTAGTGCCAATCAGGGTGCTGTTTTGTAGAGGGCAGCTGGAGGCCCGATTTTAGGTCCTGGCTTCGTCACTTTGATCCTGGGCAAGTCACTTTAATTCTTTGGAACTGCAATTGCCACCTTTTACTTCTCTGAAATGAAAACAGTACTTGCTGCTCTGTGTGCTTGTGCTCTCTCTGTCAAATAAATAAATAAAATCTTAAAAAAAAATTAAAAAAGAAAGAAAACAGTGAAAATACCAGTAACCAGTATTTGTTTCCAGCACTACCATTGACTTCTCTAATTTAATTAGCGACCCTAATCAGGGAGGTAGTTCTCCTCACTCCCTACCCTGGTTATCTCATTTCATCCTCCCAGTGACCTTTGAAGGATGTCCTTATGCCCATAATATAGACCCAGAGACCAAGGCTCTGAAGGTTTAAGGAACATGAGCCACCCCAGCACTTCCAATATTTTTATTATTTATTTAAAAGATTTTAAAAATTTATTTGATAGAGAGATACTCAGCGAGAGAGGGAACACAAGCAGGATGAGTAGGAGAGGGAGAAGCAGTCTTCCCACTAAGCAGGGAGCCCGATGAGGGGCTCGATCCTAGAACTCCGGGATCATGACCTGAGCCTAAGGTGATGCTTAACGACTGAGCCACCCATGCGCCCCTCCCTCCAATATTTTATTTAGTGAAATCAAGTTGAAGAATTCATAGAAGTGGAAGGAAAGGGCAGATCGACTCATTTTGTCTTCAGAGGTATCGTATCTGCCCCCATCCCCCCCATCTGGTGCCTGGCATATGGTCTTAATACGTATCTATCGGTGAGTGAATGTTTGGAACCGCAGCGAAGGGCAAAGGGAGTCAGGGCCTCTGGTCTCTTCTCAGTGTCACCCCGCCCCCTTCCTGAGTACTGCCTGTGGCCCCCGTGTCTCAGCCCCAGCCCCTCGCCCCTTAGTACCCACCTCCTAACACGTCTTCCCACGTGCAAGGCTCTGAGTCTTTGTTCTGCTCTTCCCTTTGCCCGTTTCCCTCTGCCGGTCTCTCTCGATGCCCGAATGCTCCCCATCCCAGTCCCAGTTGAAGCCCTGCCTCCTGCACGAAGCCCCTTCCAGCCCCCACAGTGCAGATAGAATCCTCCGTTCTCAGTTCTTCAGACACGTGGTGTATATTACACATTTTAGTATTTAGGATGGTAGCTCACGTCAGAGTAGGCATTTCCCTTCGGTCCCGTTCAGTCCAGACCCTTCATTTTATGGATGAGGACGCTGATGCCCAAGGACGTGGTGATGTGTCCAAGATCACACCTTTATCTCAAATAGCTGCTCTTCGCCCCCATCATCTTGTCCGAACGAGCAGCAGGGGTGTCTTCTGTAAGGAAACCCACAAAGACCCTTAGAAGGAAAGTCAGACTTTCCAGGTCGTCAGTGGAGGGGGTCACCAATGGGGAGGCGTGCCTGGTCCTCCTAGCTGTGGCTCTTATTCCCGAGGACCACCTTCTTCTAGCTCATCAATTACATTCCCTCCACGTGGCTATTCTCAGGAGCACCCTTCTGACTCTAAAACTTGAGTCTAGGCTGGGTACAGGACGCCTGAGGGGGTAGAATGAGTGCAGAAAGTTAATATGCAACTAGATATTCCGGTTAATAAGATAAGGCTTTTCCACCATTGCTGGGAGTTGGGTCTCTGCTCCCCTTCTCCTTTCCTTTCGTTTCCATGAGATAGGGGTTGCCATTAGTCCAGTTACCCAGGAGGGCCCTCCCCAAGTCTGACTCTGCACCCAAGAGAACACCCTCAGCGGCAGTTTCTGTTCCTGGTGGTCAAAGTCTCATCTTCCGGATTCTGTTCTGGTGGGAGAAGCTTCTGCTGTTTCCCGGTGTATGACATCAGGGATAATCACAGTCTTTAGGGAAGATGCCCACCACCGCCACCACTCAACAAGATTCTTGACCCCAAACCTCAACAGGTTTGTCAGATTACAACACGGTTACCTCCACGTTCAACACGTTTTGCCCCAAGGTGGCAGGTGGGGGACGGGCATTTATGGCATTTCCCTAACATGTTAATTCTCTTGAGATGTGTATCCCCTCTTCTGTTTCTTTTGATTTTCTGTCCTGTGGCATTTAGCACAGTGCTGGGCATTTAGTGAACCCTTGTTGAACTGGGTGGATTTAACACGTCAGATGTACTTTAGGGAACGAGCTTAGGTTGCACGGGGGCAGGGATGTGAGTCATGTGGGAAGAGCTAAAAGGGTGCCATCTTGCTTACCACCCTCTAGACTACCAAAGAATGCCTACACTCCACTTTTGTTCCCCAGCATATATTCATTCATTCACTCGTTCAGCAAATATTTCCAGAGTGCCTACTGTTTGCCAGCCATTATATTTGGTGCTGGGCATCAGCAACGAATAAAAACAGGCTCGGTGTCTGCCCTAAAGAACAATGTTTTTTGGGTAGCAGTTCATGGATGACATGTCAATCTATTTTTTTTTTAAGATTTTATTTATTTATTTGACACAGAAAGAGAGAGAGATCACAAGTAGGCAGAGAGGCAGGCAGAGAGAGAGGGAGAAGCAGGCTCGCTGCTGAGCAGAGAGCCTGATGTGGGGCTTGATCCCAGGACCCTGAGATCAGGACCTGAGCTGAAGGCAGAGGCTTAACCCACTGAGCCACCCAGGTGTCCCATGATCTCATTAATAACAGGAGGAGTGTGGTTAATAAACCATGCTTGATCATGTGCTGAGACACCTCTGTCTTCTGGAGATGCTTGGATTTGCTTTGATTTCGTTGGGAAGTATGGATGCAAAGACGGGTTTGCCCCAGAAGCCCCCACCAGTGTGGCTCGTCCTGTTAATCAAGACTGTCAGTATGAGGCAAGGAAGTAATAGGCAATTGTGTAATGTATGTACTTTTTCTTTACACAAGACCTTTAAAGATCAGTTTATTAGAGCCTAATGAAACAATTAGGTATATATGTAGGGTAATTTAGTTCTGTCTTTACTTCTGCAATAAAAGTCACAGTTCTTGATGATTGCAGACTTGCTCTAGGGCTCTGAAATGAAAAGGATACATAAGAATTAGGCTCCAAGGAACTTGATCTTATTTTCTCCTTTTCATTTTTATTTGGCACATGAATTTCATTCCATACAATTTTTTTGTTCCTTTGCACAGTAAAGTTTTAAAATAAACAGCAGCAACTCTGTTTTCCTAGTTTAGCTAACATGGAAACACCTAATCCTCTTAGTTTTCTTGATTTTGCAAACAAGGATTTGTTGGGATCAGATCTTTAAGTAGTCCGGTCACATGGACTAGGTATTCATTTAATGACCCCAAGAACAACCTGTTAGAAAAGCAAAGCAATGGATTAATAATGTTCCTCCCAGTTATTTTCTCTGCCTTGTTTTTCGACCACAGGCTGTACAACTTGAGGGGAAGGAGTGAGTGTAAAGGTATTCCCCCCCAAAAGTAGGGAATGGTCACTTCACATTGTGGCCAGCACTCCTTGCCGCTTTCTGACCTTTCCATTTTGAGCAAGTGGAAAAAAGAAAAACCCAACAGACCCCACGAGCTATATAGCTCTGCTATCCAACCCGATGGCCCCTGGCTCCTGGTGGCTACTGAAATGTGGCTCATGCGATGGAGCTGAATTTTTTAATTAATTCAAATCTAAAAACAGAAGCAGTGTAAAATATACATTTTTAAAGATTTATTTATTTGAGAGAGCATGAGGGTGAGTGCGCACGCACTTATATATTTGAGAGACAGATGCTTAATGGACTCAGCCACCCAGGAGCTCCAGTGTAAAGAATTTTTTTGTTAAATGCAACTTTATTGGGAAGCTCATAAGTATGTTTGGAGCAACCTGGGCATGTGAATCTAGTTTTTCAACTGTAGATTTTATGTAATAGGGATGATTTCTCATGAGAATTTTGCATTCCAGTTGGGATGTGCTATCCTTGCATAAAATACGCACCCTGATTTTGAAGACTTTGTTAAGAATGAATGTGAAATACCTCGTTTAGTAATTAATAACTATATTTTAGAGATTTTTTTATTATTAAGTAATCTCTTCACCCAACATGAGGTTCAAACTCACAACCCTGAGATCAAGAGTCACATGTTCCATGGACTGAGCCAGCCAAGGCCCCCTTAATGATTTCTTATATTGATTACATGTTGAAATAATAATGTTTTGAATATGTTGGGTTAAAGAAAATATATTAAAATTAATGTTGCCTGGTTTTTGTACTTTTTAAATGTGGCTCCCAAAAATTTAAAACATGTAAGGGTCTTGCACGGTACTAATACAGAAT
The DNA here is from genome assembly GCA_028533885.1 of Nasua narica. Lineage (NCBI taxonomy): Eukaryota > Metazoa > Chordata > Mammalia > Carnivora > Procyonidae > Nasua > Nasua narica. The sequence continues at coordinate 29,020,723 of CM052800.1, read as the reverse complement.
AGCACTGGTCTATTGGATTGGAACAAAGGGTTCCAAGCCATGGTCCATAGAATTCTCACCATTTACCTTGTGCGAACATCACAATGAGCTCCCTTAAAAACATGAACAACAAATTCTATGCCATAGCAAATCACAATGTAATATACATTAAATACACAAAATGTATTTAATATAACATGGCAAGGAAAAGTGAATTGGGGGAAATCGGAGGGGGAGATGAAGCATGAGAGACTGTGGACTTTGAGAAACAAACTGAGGGTTTTGGAGGGGAGGGGGGTGGGGGGGTGGGCAAGCCTGGTGGTAGGTATCGAGAAGGGCACGTATCGCATAGAGCACTGGGTGTGGTGCATGAACAATCTTGGAACACTGAAAAAAATAAAATTAAGATGTTAAAAAATATATTTAATAATTCTTTTTAAAAAAAAGATTTTATTTATTTATTTGACAGAGAGAGACAGAGATCGCAGGTAAGCAGAGAGGCAGGCAGAGAGAGAGGGGGAAGCAGGCTCTCTGCCGAGCAGAAAGCCCGATGCGGGGCTCAATCCTGGGACTCTGAGATCATGACCTGAGCTGAAGGCAGAGGCTTTAACCCACTGAGCCACCCAGGTGCGCCCCCCCCCCCTTTTTTTAAGCTTGCCAAACCCAGGGAGTCTTGGATATTTTTTGATTGCAAAACTATATCACATTTAATTCCACTTACCATGGGGGAAATCTCATCATCTAAACTTTGAAATTTTAAAACAACTGAACTGGTTAAGAGAGCCATTCAACAGTATGGTTTAATTACTCTAGTTATATGTAACTTTACAATGCATTTAAATAGTATTTTATGCTATAAGCACTGTAGTAATTGTGGTTAAGAGCTCGGGTTTTGGAGTCAGGCAGACCTGAGCTTGAACTCTAGATGTGCATTTTCTAGTTGTGTGACCTTGAACTAGTATTTTAAATGTGCTACGCCTTGGTTTCCTCATCAATAAAATGGGACAATAATGGTCCCTATATTGATAGTGGTGTTATGAGGGTTAAAAGTTACCACCCATGTAGAATTCCTGGCACATGAGAAGTGCTCAGTTAATTGTTGATTATTGTTGTCGTTGTTATTAATTGGCCTTATAAAGTATCCACCATTGTCCTCAAAGACCCTACATGCCATTTTGCTATTGGATCTGGAAGACTGTCAGAGCTGCCATTCATTCACAAGTAGTATTTTATGAAAATAACTTGCTCTTCTTGTACTTATCAGTGACCTTCCTTAGTTCTTTTCTCCTTTCTTGTTCTTTGCCCTGCTCTGCCATCAGCTTTTGATTCTAAAGTTTCTCTTCTCCTCCTTGGTATTTTCTGTACTTGGCACACTCTGTATCTCTACTAAGGTTTTATTCATGAGCATGTATTGAGCACTTACTATGTGCCAAGTTCTTTGGTAGGTGCTAGGCATCCAAAGATGAGTGACGAAGCTCCTGCCTTCAGGGTGCTTACGAAATAGTCAAGGGAAAGAGTTTATAAATCAGGATAGTAAACGTCACAGGTGTCCCAATGAAAGTTGGCAGAGAGTCCTGTGTGGGCAGGGGTGGGAACGAGATGGTACCGGCTACCAGGGTGATGATTGGAAAAGACTGAAGTGACAGGTGATTTGTTGATAAACGAGCAGGTATTGAGAGTCGGGCATCCTGTGGGAGAAGAAACAGCTGGAGGGCCCGGGATAGACGCCTGAAACTGCTTGCAGCCAGAACAATGTGTTCTGGAGAAGTCAGTAGCTTGTGCAGAACAGCTGGGTCACCGCATGGAAAGATAAAGTTGAAACGGGACATCAGCCTGGAGAAGGGGCGGAGAACTGGTCCCGGATGACTTGGCGTGCTTTGCTGACTAGTTGGTATTAAAGCGATACAACTGGGTCCCAGTTTGGGCAAGATCACTTCAGCAACGAGGACTAGAGTTAGGGATGGAGTCCGGTAAGGAAACGACAGCGAGAGTCTGAATGAAGAACCTGAAGCAGGAGGTTGGCTTCGGGACAGAGAGGAAGGGCTGGATCTGGGAGGTCAAGGTCACTCTGTAGTGGGAAGTTAACCAGACTTCTTACCGTGATCAATATCAAATCATTATGCTGTACGCCTTAAACAAATACAATGTTACATGTCAACTAAATCTCAATTTAAAAATATTAACTAGTCAGTTTCATTAAAAAAAAAAGAGAGAAGAGGAGGAAGAAGACACTGTGTGTCCGGGAGCCAGGAGGGGAATGGGCTCAGAGACGCCTTAGTGGTTGATGGGGGAAGGCGGGGAGGGAACGGGTGGCAGATGCCAGCCAGGATCCCTGCATGGTGACACTCGGGGGATGGTGATCCTCCTCAGGCAGGCACAGGGGAAGGGAAGCAGGCCTGGGGGATAGAGAGCGGGGTCATCGAGGGCTACGGTGAGGACGGTTGCTGTGCCAGCTGGAGTCGGGGAGAGAGGCCAGGCCGGCGGCTGCTGTTTGCTCCCTCTTGTGTTTTTCCTCTTGCAAGACTGTTGCCATAGATGCCACCACCAGCATCAGTCTGGGATGTGACCCAGACACACGCTCAGAGTGCTTCCGAGGTTATCTTTTAAAGGACTATCTCTCGAGGCTGCGGTGCGGGGCACCTGGCTGGCTCAGTCAGTTGAGCACGTGACTCTTGATCTCAGGGTCGTAAGTTCAAGCCCCACATTGGGCGTGGAGCCTACAAATAAACATAAATAAATAAGGCACTTTCTTAGTCAGGGCTATGGACTTTCTGCTGACAAGGGACAACTTCATCTCACTGCACACCCCTCATCCTCTCACAAGCAGGTTGAACCAAGCGGGGGGAAGTCTTCCTCCAAGAGAAACAAACCAGCTCTATGTGATGCTTTCAAAGTCTTTGTCTTCCCAAATATCCCTCTGCGAAGCTTAACACTTTCCAGTGGCATCTTCTTGTATTTAGACTAAAACCCAAACTCCTTGCCATAGCTCCTGACTCCTCTCCTGGGACTCCTGGCCACCCCCTCCCCCCAAACCTCGGCTGCCTCACCTCTGCCTCCATCACTAGATTCCAGCCACTGACTCCGGCTCCTGGAATTGTAAACAAAACAAGCCAGTGTCCTTGTTCCTGCTACAGGATACATGCACTTGTTTGTGCCTCGAATGTTCTTCCCTCAGATCTCCACTACGCTCCCTCATTTTCTTTTTCAGGGCTGGTAACTCAGAGTGGTCTTCTCGGACCCCTCCCTGTTGGTCTCCATCATAGCATTTCTTCTGCCTGAGGTGATCTGATCTGATGACTCACGTGAAGTCATCTCTCCCCGCGCGCGTGGACGTTCTCGGTTCCCACGTGTCCCCAACGCCTAGCACTGTGTTTCCACATAGCAGGCGTTCATTAGATTTTCGTTCTCAGAGCTTGAAATCCTGGCCAACATCCCTGAATTAACGTGTCCCTCGTCCCCCCTAGTTCAGCTAAGTTGTTTTGAAACAAACGCCAGTGTTTCTAGACTGACTTTATCTTTTGTGGGAGGAAGGGGAGGCAGCTACCCCCTTGAGATTCCCGATAGGAAACAGGTGGACACTCAACAGGATAATTGAGGAGAAATTAATAAGGGGATTATCAGGGCTTAGGGAAACCAACATGAGATTGTGAAGTGCTGCCAGGAGCCCAGAGAAAATAGTTCAGTGGAGGGGGCCCTGTCAGGAGCTTTGGTAAGGGCTGTGGCCACCCTTTCATCGCCCACAAGGGAGAAAACTCTGATCTTGCTCTGCTCCCTCTCGTCTTCTGCCTGGGCCTCTGCTGGCTTAATTCAGTGGGGTTGCCGAGGGTGAGGGGGACTAGTCCATATGGATCAGCCTCCAGGGACACAAAATGGCGGTGGAAAAAGGTGCTGAGTACATGTGGAGGGGCAAGACCAGAAAATCATATAATGTCCATGCCCTTACTTTGTCCCTCAACCAAACGCTATTTTATACCATGACTTAATTATTTTATATATTTCCGTGATGCCACTGAGAGAAAGGTATTGATCCGAGAATAGGGAACACGCTTACAGCTCCTTTTAAGACCCTAGAGTGATGTGATGGGGATTATTCCTCTGTATGTGTGAACATTTTTTTTTTTTTTAAAGATTTTATTTATTTATTTATTAGGAAAGAGAGAGAGTGAGAGAGAGAAGGTCAGAGTGAGAAGCGGACTCCCCATGGAGCTGGGAGCCCGATGTGGGACTCGATCCCGGGACTCCGGGATCATGACCTGAGCCGAAGGCAGTTGCTCAACCAACTGCGCCACCCAGGGGCCCAGTATGTGTGAACTTTGAGTGTCATTGAACAGTAGGTGAAAATGGGCTGAGCGAGTATGATCTGAAACCTGAATATTTTGGGTAAATCTTAGGAGTGACAAACAACAGTTTAATCCTCTGTAACAGCATTTCCATAGTACCCCCAGTGCCTGGTGCACGAGACTGCTATGTGGTCATTTTTGTGTGTTGGTTTGCTTGTCTTAGTGCATCATTTGTGGCCACAGTCATATGACGCCATTTGCTTTCCAGGTCAGAACATTCTCTGGAGGGAAGGGGACAATTGACGAATCTTCCAGGGTACTCCCTTACCTCAGCTGATCCTACTCCGGACTGATAATATTACTAAAGGGATAAAGGGATGGTGATGCCGTGTTATCCTGCCAAGTAATATATTTTAGAAGCAAAAAAAAAAAAAAAAAAAGTTATTTAATTTGTGTTAAAAAGGTAGAGTGAATGGGGCGCCTGAGTGGCTCAGTGGGTTAAAGCCTCTGCCTTCGGCTCGGGTCATGATCTCAGGGTCCTGGGATCAAGCCCCACATCGGGCTCTCTGCTCAGCAGGGAGCCTGCTTCCTCCTCTCTCTCTGCCAAGTTGTGATTTCTCTCTCTCTGTCAGCCTTTCTGCCTACTTGTGATTTCTCTCTCTCTGTCAAATAAATAAATAAAATCTTTAAAAAAAAAAAAAGGTAGAGTGAAGTTCTCACATAATCTATTCTTTTTTTAAAAAAGATTTTATTTATTTCTTTATTTATTTAGAAAGAGAGAGAGAGTGAGAGAGAGCATGAGACGGGAGAAGGTCAGAGTGAGACGCGGACTCCCCATGGAGCTGGGAGCCCGATGTGGGACTCGATCTCGGGACTCCGGGATCATGACCTGAGCCGAAGGCAGTTGCTCAACCAACTGAGCCACCCAGGCGCCCTCACATAATCTATTCTTTACCATTTGTTGAGAGTCCCAACATGGAACAAAAAATAGTAGCTTCTGCCTCTTTTGAGCACCTACTGTATATCAGGCACTGTGCTACTTGACATGACATCCAAAAATCTTATGTACTTGGTATAATTAATGCGGTTTTAGATTTGAGATGGACTTACAGTCATCAGCAGGAAAAGAAGATTCAGGAAGCTGAAGACTGGGTTCTTGCTGCATAGACGCCCTCAGACTAAGACTGCTGGGGTTGCCATTTAAAGCCTGTCGCAGAGTAAGAGTGGGACCATGGACATGGTCAAAGGAGGGCAGGACTGAGGGCAGTTATGAAACTTTCTGCTTGGCAATGCGGTGGGAAGTGAGCCACTATGGAGAAGGACGAGAGAAAGACATAGAGGGCGCCTGGGTGGCTCAGTTGATTGAGTGACTGCCTTCCGCTCAGGTCATGAGCCAGGTCATGATCCTGGAGTCCAGGGATTAAGTCCTGAAGTGAGCTTCCTGCTCTGCAAGGGCCTGCTTTTCCCTCTGACCTTCCCCCTCTCATGCTTGTTTGCTCTCATTCCCTCTCTCTCTCAAATAAATAAATAAAATCTTAGAAAAAAGAAAGACATGGAAGGGGCAAGCAGAAAGCAGCTGACACGAGCAGGGAACACCAGTAAATGCCGCCCCCAGTTGGTGACTCACTGGGGGATGCTGGCAACCACGATTTTTTTTTTTAAAGATTTTTTTTTTTTATATATATTTGAGATAGAGACAGTGAGAGAAAGCATGGGAAGGGAGAAGGACAGAGGAAGAAGCAGACTCCCCACAGAGCCGGGAGCCCAATGCGGGACTCGATCCCAGGACTCTGGGATCGTGACCTGAGCCGAAGGAAGTGGCTTAACCAACTGAGCCACCCAGGAGCCCCGGCAACCACGATTTTAAGCCCCTTCTCCATCCAACTTGGAGATCACCTGTCACGTCTGGTCATAAGGCTTCTACCATGTGTCTGAGGTTCCTCATTTGGTATCCAAAAGGTTATCCTGTAGTGTTCTGAGGAATTCTTGGAACCCCGAAACCAGGAAGAGGATACAGAATTTAGGTTCCAAATGAGGAACCTCAACTCATTTAATGTTGTGGGGTTTGATAACCTTTCACAACTAACAGAATGTATTAGAAACTTGGAGGAGGAAAATGAGGAAGGGAAAAGGATTTAGGCACCCAGATAAGTCACCTGGATTCTAAGATATTTTTTTTTTAATAAGTGGAGGTAAACAGATTTAGAAAATACCCTTGAGATGGAATTATTTGGTTTTGCTCACTAAATTTAGTTGGAGAAAGATTTCCTGGTAGAGAGAGGCCCGTGATATTTGGTATGTTGGAGTTTAGACACAGTTAGAATTTGCTAGTACTCTAAAAGTATTTCTGGTTTCAAAAAAATTTTTTATTTTGCATAAGTTTTTCTGTATAGTGATGGTCAACGTGGAAGAAAATGCTTTGTGTTTCTGCTGGTCAGTAATTACCCTAAAGTCCACTTTCGCAGCATAATAACTCCAAGACCATTGGAGAATATGGCTCAAAGAAGGATTCTCCAGGGGAAAATGCTCAGAGGGTTTCCCCAGAGCTTTTTGTTAGTGGCAAAGTGCTCTGATTTGAAGAGCTTCCACAAAACAGGCCCAGTGAATTACTGAGTTCTTCCTGAAGTCAGATCTTAGTTTTCCTGATTACTTTTAAGTTATAAACAGACTTTTACCTACAGAGACAATCTCAATTAGCAGAAAAAAAAATGGAGGGTTTTTGTTCATTGATGGTAGCTCTAGTGTTTTTAAGTGCCTACTGTGTACCTGGCATTGTGCCAAATACTTTATGACTGTTCCCTCCGTCAGTCCTCATGGTGAGTACTATCCTAGCACTGTATCCAGATGGAGGAACTAAAGCAAAGAGAAATTAAGTCTCTTGTCCTCTTGATAGGCTAAGTGCTATGGTAACTCTAGATGTGAAGGTGGAAGAGAAAATTCTAGAAAAGGCTAACAAAGATAAGTTTTCAGGTATAAGAAAAATGAAATTTAAGCACTGACACTAACTAAGGCTGTAGAAAGATAAAGCTCAGAAGACTGAAAATGGATCAAAATAGAAAATGGAATAGGAGGGAGATCATTTATTCAACTATCTGTTCAGTGCCAGGGAGACTGGCAAACTGTTGGTTTCTTTACCAGGGATTAATACAATGGCACTACATCTATCTAATCCTAAGATTTCTGCAGGAGCAGGAGAAAACCCCAGAATTTGAAAGTGTCTGTGATAAGGCAGAGATCTGGGGCTTTTCGTTTCTTGTCTGGCTGCATTCCTGTCTCTTTGGAAATGTCAGGTTATCCCAGACATCTTGTTTGAAAGCATGAGACACCATAGAGAGAACCACGGAAGGGACACAGGAGGAGAGAAAAAATGGCAGAAGGGGACATCTTTATTTTTTCAAGGACTCGGACCCAAGTGCCTATCATACCATCTGCGTTTGTTTGGACTGACGCGTGAGCTGTTTCCAGAACTATCTTCATGTTGCTGTTAAGTCCGTGATCTCTCCGAGGCTGTCTGCAGGCATTTCCCAGTTTGAGGAAGTCCCTGTGGCCGGCGTGAGACTGAGGTCACTAGCACGCAGAGGGCTGGAGTGTGGACTCAGAGATTGGCTACATGGAATTTAGCCTTTTTCCCAGAACTGAAACTGGTCCCAATCCATTTGTTGGCTCAGCACTCGAGGAAGGCTATTTCAGGAAGCAAAGCCAGAAGGAACTAAGAACACAGTCATGTGTTCAAGAGTGACTCACTCAGGGTTTCTATTCCAGCATGTGACCTTCAGGCCACCGAATGCATGGAGTGGGCTGCAAGCTAATGATTCATGGTGGGAGGGAAAAGCCCTTTATCTGAGCAACTTCCTTCCATCTCCTGGAATGGCTTGAGTGACAGGCAGCATCCAGCATGAGCTCTGGAGCTAGCCCGTCTGAGTCTGCTCTCTTAAGTGCCACCAGCGCTGCGACCCTGGGGTAGTTATTTCATATCATCCTACCTCAGTTGTTTCATCTGTGAAATGGGCATCAGCGTACTAATACTTCACAGGATTGTGAGTATTTTGTAAGGTAACGCATGCCTAGTGCTTAGCACAGTGCCTGCCACATGGGGTTTAGCACGAAAGAGAAACAACCATCAACCGCTCACTTCAAACAAATGTTTTCTTGTGATGACGTTAATATGTGATACTTCATTTTGTCTTGTACAGTTTGTGAAATGCTTGCATATATATTATGTCCATTGATCAGAGAGGATGGGTCAGAGGATAGTAGTTAAAATGTTTCACATTTATAAGTAATAGGCTGATGAGAGTATAATCTAAGAAAGATAAGGAGAAAGGAATGCATTCCATCACTGGGTTCCACCCCAGGAGGAGGTTAGGAAAGATGGCCCCACCAATGCTGATTGCATAGCCTGCCTCCTAGCAGGCTCTGTGGGCCTCCAGGGTGGGAGTGTTTCCCCGAGGACCCTACCCAGAGGAGAACCTGGGCCACTGACCTGGGTGGGGGTAAAATGAGATGAACTGTTGACAAACAGAGGTCCCAAGAAGCTCTACCCTTCCCCCAGGGCCTGTTTGTGAAGAGACAGCCGTTAGGCGTGGAGAGCATCTGAGAGGTCAAATCCTTTCCTTCCTGGAGCCCGGCCATGGAAGCTTGTTGTGTGTGAGAAAAGGCACAGAGAAAACCATGAAGAAACCAGATTTTTCTCTTCAAGAGAGAGAAATTACAGATGACCAAATGGACCGTGCTCTTGGTCAATAGAATAGTCTCACTTGTCACCTCAGTGCCAAAAGCAGGATAATCCTGAGTAAACAAACCCACAGGGGTTGGTCACCTTTGGCGCTCAGTAGGCCTGGATCAAAGTGGCCCAAGGGGGATTAAGGACCAAGCCATAACTCAAATTTCAAAGCCGGGCAACTTGGTGAGTCTTCTTTGTAGGTAGCTTCTCAGGTGATACTACCTTATAGGTAGCTGTGGTAATAATTTCATTTTGTGAACCATGGTGTTTGTTGAGTGTTTCTGTGGGGCCAATAGCCTCCTCCCAGGTTAGGGTTTCGCAGCCCTTGGCACTGTTGATATTTTGGATTGTTGTGGGATATTGTCTTGTGTGTTGTAGAATGTTCAGCGGCATCCCTGGCCTCTACCCACCAGAGGCAGTAGGACCTGCCACCAAAAATGTCTTCAGGAATTGCCAAGTTACTTCTGGGGTGGGGGTGGGGACAGAACGGCTCCCGCTGAGAATCATTGCTCCAAGGCCCATAATGGCTGCCCTTTACTAGGATATCGACCACCTGATCTTCTTTGTAACCTATCTGTCTCTTCATTTCTTGTTCTCCCCTCCAGTTTTGCCCCTCCTACTACTTTGATAGTTGCCTCACTCTATTCTCCTCCTGTCATCCACAGTCATGGGTCATTCATAAGTTTATGAAATTCTAAAACATACTCACAGAACACAAGTTTGTCTAACAGTCTGGAAGAAATAATTTCATTGAGCTTTCTAGAATCTGTGGAAATTCATTTTTGCCTTAACCTCTTCATTTGTCTCAGTAGGGGGTACTCTGAGGTTCACTGGAATGGAGCGAATAAAAGTCTTCAAGGTTTCTTAGAAAAACCTTAATTAAATTCGATCCTCCTACTGGAAAGCTTGTTTCCTCTCATGGTACTTTTGTTGCTTAGGCTGCTTTTGAAATAATGAAATTATAATCGGCGTAAAAACTTTAGAGGAGCTCTTTACTTTCTTAGAGAGGATTTTTAATCTTAAAAGTCTAATGACCTAAAACAAACAAACAAGTTTATGACCTACAATACCTGCAGGGAGGCTGTGGAACCGAAAGACTGTTTGCACCACCTAAATTCTTTCACATGTTCAGTTAGCCCCTGCCCTTCTAACTACTTAGATGAAAAAAATATTCTGAACACATACTCTAGAGTGGCTATAACACCGTGGCGGCAAAAGGTCATCTGGTCTATCTTTTGGCCTTTAACAAATGAATATTTAAACCAAAGATGTCTAATACTATTTATAAATTTTTCAGAAATGGAAATTTTGATTATCTTTATTAGTAAACTGTTCCAGTTTTTACTTACCCTCAGAGGCAAAGTTTCTTCCTTTTCTTACCCACTGAAGACAATTCCTCTTTATAATATTTATTTTATGAGAACAAAACGTATTCTAATTACAAAAATAACACTGGCCACTAGAGGAGAACACAAGGGTGAAAATAAATATCATTGGTAAACCCACGGCCCAGAGATAATGCAGATCATGTTTCTGGAATTAAGCATCCTTAAAAAATGCATATAATATCTGCTTATCAGATTAGCTTTCTCCTGTTCAGTTCTCACTAGGGATAGAAAATATTTCCACAATTTTGTGGTGAATTTTAATATACTGGACTTTTAAATGCATAAACAAAGAGTTTCATAGGAGAATTTAATTGACAAAGAATGTATAATGATGAAGATAGAACTTTTTCATTAGTAAGTGGTTTTATTCAAATAAATTAGGTATGGATATAAACTTCGTCGTTTCTTATCTGTCCTTCAGGAATTTATTCTATGCTAGTAGGCTCATTTATAGCTTCTACTCCCTTTTTTCACAAAAAGTAGACTTTCAGGTGAATTGTTTTGAACTGTTTTTCTTCACTTGGCAATACGTTTTGGAGACCTCTCAATCTCAGCACATTGAGGGCTTCCACAGTGATTAAAAAAAAAAAAATAGCCACATTGGGGCACCTGGGTGGCTCAGGTCATGATTCCTCGGTCCTGAGGTTGAGCCCCACATCGGGCTCCTTGCTCTACAGGGAGCCTGCTTCTTCCTCTCCCTCTGCTGTTCCCTGCTTGTGCTCTCTCTCTCTCAATCCCTCTATCTCTCTCAAATAAATAAATAAATAAATAATCTTAAAAAAAGTATTACCAAAAAGCCACATTGTATTCCGTTGTATGGATATGCCCTAATTTATTTAACTAGTCCCCTGTTGATGAATATGTAGTTGTTTTCCAGTCTTTTACTATTAAAAATGATGCTGAAGTAAATTATCAGGTACACATGTCATTGCATAAGCAAAAAATATATCTGTAGGTTAAATTCTCAGAAGTAGAATTGCTACATTAATGAGTCTATGCAATGCTAATTAGATATAAGTGTATAGTAGATTCAGTAATTATAACAGATATATGATATAGATACGTGTCCTCCATTGAGGTTGTACCAAGATATACTCCTTGTGGAAATGTATGAGAGTACCAGGTTTCCCACAGCCTTCCAATATATATATATTACTATGTAAATATCAAACTATTTGGATTTTTGCCCATCTGACAGATGAGAAATATTTCAGTGTACTTTCACTTTGCATATTTTCATAAAGTAAAGATTATTTGTACCCTGCCAACTATCTGATCATTTCCTCTGCCCATTTTTCTATTGCTTTATTGATAATTTTTTTCATTAATTTGTACAAGCATTTTATATATTACCAAAACGAACTCTTCGTGGTGAGAGTTGTGGTTATTTTCCTTTATCTTTTGATTTTGCTTGTGGTTTAAAAAAATTTTGTGTAAAGTTGAATTTATCAGTCTTTCATGGTGGCTTTTGGTTTATGAGTCATAATAGAAAGATCTTTCTCATTTCAAGGTTATGAAAGAATTTTCCCATATTTTCTTGTAGAATTTTTGTATAAATTTTTATATGTTCTTAGATAAATTTCTGGATTTTGTATTCCATTCTGTTGCCAGTATTTAAATTTTCATATGGGTCTCTGTTTTATCATTCTATTTATCCTCTATGAATTGGGAATTCTGTTTTTAAAAAAATAGATTTAGCATTTACTGTATTTGTGACTAGACTGTGTTTAATTAAGTCTATTACCCACTCTTTGACTTTTGCTACTCTTGTCATGTATTTTAATTCTCTTTATAGCATTTAAAATTTATTAAATATATATTTGTTTCTATTAAAAACCTTAAGACATAATTGTTTTATATAAACAATAGTTGTTTAAATTTACCATTTTCCTTGCTCTTCATTCTAGCCCATATTCTCTGACTTTCCATCTTGGACCACTTGCCTTCTGTTAAAGGGCATCTTTTAGGAGCAGTCTGCTTGAGACAGGCCCAATTCATTTGGCTGAATATATCATCATTCATTTTTTAAAGATATTTTCAATGAAAATAGCATTCTTAATTTGTAGTTTTGGTTTGTTTTCCAGCACACTAAAGATTAAACACTCTACTGTTTTCTGGCTTCCATTGTTGGTACTAAGAATGCTTAACTATTAACCCTTTGAAGGGAATTGCATTTTGTATAATAAGCATAGTTTACATTCTAATAACTTTCTTGTGAGTTTGCAGGTTCCCACTCATGTTGTCTTGATGCACCTGTTTCTCTTTGATTGGATGCTGGATCTTATATTTGAAACTGTTGTTGTAGAAATAATTTGAGGTCTTGCATTTAGTTATGTTCCTGTTAGATCACACTATTTATAAAGGCATTATACTATGTTTCAGTTTCTGATAGTGTTGTTTACCCTTCTGTCTGAATTTTCCTGGTTATGAACCTTAGGATCAACTTTTATGAACTCAGTTCCAAACCTCCCTTCTTAAAAAAAACACTCCGTTAGGGGCACCTGGGTGGCTTAGCCGGTTAAGCATCCTACTCTTGATTTCAGTTCAGGTCATGATCAGGGTTGTGAGATTGAGCCCCGCATCGGGCTCCTCGCTGGGTGTTGTGCCAGCTTATGATTCTCTCTCTGCCCCTACCCCCCACTTGCATGTGCACGTGCGCTCTCTCTCTCTCTCTCAAAATAAATAAATAAAAGCCACAATAGTTCATTATTATTTTACTAAAGGGGAGCATGCTAAATTTATTCATCAATTCAAAATGGCATCTTCCAGTGCCATTCCATTGTTGGATATTCTCATCCGAGAATACGGTAGACAACACTTAAAAAAATATTGGCATTCTTGGGTATTTTGTACATGGACTTGAGAGCTGGTCTTTGAGATCATAACAGAAGTCACTATAAGGGTATGGTGTAATATATAAATAATCATTTTAGATTGCCTCATTTATAAAGCACGGTAACTTTATAAATGATATTGTGATATTAGACTTGTGGCCTCTTAATCCTCTAGCATTAGCTTTTATTTTTGTATCTCTCTCATCTTGTCCCAGACTGAGTCATGTTGGACAACCCAAAACTTCGACCTTTATCTCAGTTCTGTTAGGCTAGCCTGCATTTCTTCGGTTTTGTCGGACACTGGATTGCAATCCTGTCTTCAGATGTTTTCGCTGTGCTGTTCACAATTGTTATGCGTGATCCAACAAGCATGCTGGCTATGTTTCTACCGTCTTGGAGGCAGACACTGTAGAGCACCGGGCTTAAGCCAGCGGGATCTGGTGTCTCACGGAACCAGCCTCAAGTCCCAGCTGGGCCTCTTTATGAACTTGGGCTAGACACTTCACTTTTCAATGACACAGTTTCCTTCTCTGGGAAATGGATCGATTTCATCAAAGAAATTGAATCTTCATCAAAGTATTGTAATCTTTACATGAGAGAACTTACAGTCCCGGACAGTAACATATTCCGTGCTCACTGAGGGTTTACTCTATTGCAACATTGTACAGATTGATTCTCCCAGAAGTAGTGGAACCTTTTGGTCTCTTTTCTTCCTGGTGCCACCAGCAAACAGTAGAATAACTTAAGATGTGTGGTGCTCACCAGGTAGGTTGGTTTGGTTTGGTTTTTGTTTCTGTTGTTGACACTTTACTTCTGTTAACTCAGTGAATCCTTACTAGTCAGAAGGTGGATACTGCAATTATCTCCAATTATAATATATTATATTATATTATATTATATTATATTATATTATATTATATTAATATTATTGACTTATATATAATAATAATTTATATATAATAATAAGTAATAATGGCTAGGATTTGAACCAAGGCAACGAAAGACTCTTAATGACGTTGGCCCCAGAACAGGGTTCACGGGTCCGTTTCCGCCATAATGCAGAGCAAGAGCATCTAGTAGGTTCCATTCCGAGAATGAGCCTGCAGCTAACCTGAAGGTCTAACCGAACGGGTAGCAACCTCTCTGGGTTCCTGTTCGCCCTTTCTTCCTCTTCCATTGTCTCTCCTTCAGTCCTATCCTTTTCATTCTACGTCTGTATCATTTATCCTCTACTTTTCCTTCAGCCTCACCCTGTGCTGTGGGCTTGCTCTGCAGATGGTGTGAGCTGGGAGGGGGGTTAGGGGACCTGGCACCTACTAAATCTCAGGCATTGCATCGGGTGCCCTCATATCCATGTTCTCACGCTATTTTGCAGTTGAGAAAACTAAGACTCGGAGAGCATAAGTGGTAAGCTACCCATGTTCATGTCGTTGGATCATACCAGATGCTCTGCACCCACGTCTGTTACGAGAGCTTGCTCCCTTCACCAGGGCTGATCAGTAGTTGTATGCATTGGTTAAAATTCTGAAATGTCTCCGTACCTCCTGATGGATACCTGCTTTTCCAAGCCTCCTGCATGAACTCCTCCCCGCCCCCACCCCCACACATAGCCTGGCCTCCTTGGACCCGCCCCTAGGCCAGCAAGTAAAAGGTTAATGCCCACTGGAGCAGGGGCGTCAGGGCCGTGCTGATGCCCAGCACCAAGCCAGCTGGTAGGTGTGTGTGTCAGTGCCCTCGCGGTATTCTTGCTGCGAACCACGCTGCCCTGGAGTCTCAGGTATCCTGCTGAGTACCGCTTAGCATCACTGGGGCAGCTAGGGATGACTGAGAACATAACTTCCCCACTCAGTAACGCAACTGCCATTTGGTATCAGAATAGAAACGCTGTGTGGGGCGCCTGGGTGGCTCAGTTGTTGGGCAACTGCCTTCGGCTCAGGTCATGATCCTGGACTCCCTGGATCGAGTCCCGCATCGGGCTCCTTCCTCAGTGGGGAGTCTGCTTCTCCGTCTGACCTCTTCCTCTCATGCTTCCTCTCTCTCATTCTCTCTTTCTCTCAAATAAATAAATAAAATCTTTAAAAAAAAAAAAAGAATAGAAACGCTGTGGAGTCTTAGCTGAATTCGTTGCCTCCTTTGACGAGTACAGAATGGGGAATGTTGCATCTGCGGACAGCTGGATTTTGTGTTCTCACCAAGGCTGAGGTTGCTGGAGGACGTGTTCCCAGCCGTCTCATCTCCCAGTACCTGGTCTATACTGCCTGCCACTCATGCCAGGGCGGCCTGCTTTCCAGGCTTTCAGCCTCTGGGCCCCTTGCTTGGAAGCTCTTCTGCCCCTTCTTCCCCAGCCTCCTTTTTGCCTGCTGAGAGGATCCTCAGGCCTCAGAGGCCCACAAGCCTGGTGTTACTTTTAGAATCATTTCCATTGCACTTGGGCAAAAAAGATTTTTGGGTTGAACTTTTGAATATCATTCCTAACATTCTTTTGGAAAAAGCAGTCTGTGTTTCAAAAAGCAACTTAGAAATGAGCTTTTCTGAAAAATCAGATAGGGCTTTTTCTAGTATTGTAGAAGGAAGCTAAAGGTATGATAGATTTTACTCTTCCCCAAAGGCTGTTGATTCCTTCTTGTTGTTTTGCGGTTAAAGAGAAACCCACGGATGTGTTACTTGTCCTGTTTATTTCTCCTGCTTTGAAGCCACACTTTCCCCAATCTCCAGAGATTCCCTTTGTACTTGTTAGGAGAGTCTTAAGTAGCTGTAACATATAGATCCCCAAATATCAACTGCTTACTCGATGGAAATATATTTCTTGCAGTCCTGGTGGTCTGCGGGTTTGCGGGTGGCTTACTTCTGTGAACTCATTTGGAGATTCAGACCCAGCGTGGCTCGCTCTTTCCAACACAACCCTGTCCAGAGTTGCTTGGGCCTCGCTCTCCCAGTCAGCTAGAGTGGGAGGAGCCTGGAAGAGAGTACCTGGTAGGTTTCAGGGCCAGGCATCATGGTATGCACACTATTCCCTCTCTGTCCATCGGCTCCCACTAAGTCAAATGGTCACACCTAACTGCAGTGTGGGAACCGTGGTCCTAGAACACTGTATGTCAACTATACTGGAATTTAAATAAAAAATAAGATTTTTTTAGAAAGAAAAGAAAAAGAGGAGTGTTTTTACCTCTCTGGGTTTGGCAAGTTCAAAGAGTGGATGGGGGTTGGGGGGAGGGGGTGAAGGTTAGCCTGGTGGTGAGTCCACCCAGGTTCTGGCTGCTGGACCCCACCTTCTCTGGGTACCATGATGCCTGCAGTGGGTGAGGCCTCCATCCGGGCCCAGCTGAATACCGACTGGCCATGTGAGCTTGGGCAAGTCACCTGCCTGAATCTCAAGTTTTCTTATCTAGATCAACTAGTAGATAGCTGAGGTATTTTACTGGTTCAAGATGGCATGGTTCTAAGAATTCGGCCTCTGAAGGTCCTACAGGGTAATTACAGCAAGCCACAAAGTTTAGAGAGCACTTTATAGTTGTTATAGCCATTCGGTCTTTAAGTTAAAAAAAAAAAAAGGAAACTGCACACATCATCCAAGTGTTTGTTGTTTAAACGCTGTGTATGAAGCAAATGGATTTATTTAGAGTCAGCCTCATTGGGTGGTGAACAACTCAGGTCAGCAACCAAATAAAAATGAACTTTTGATTTTAGGAAGGACTAAAGAGGAGCCGCCTCGGTGGCTTAGTCGGTTGAGTGTTGGACTCTTGATTTCAGCTCAGGTCATGATCTCAGGGTCTTAGAATGGAGCCCCATGCGGGGGTGTGCACTCAGTGGGGAGTCTGCTTGAGAATTCTCTCTCCCTCTCTCTCTCTCTGCCCCTCCCTGCTGCTTGTGTGTACATGCGCACACACTCTCTCTCTAAAGTAATCTCTAAAATAATAAATAGATAAATCTTTTGTTTGTTTTTTAAAGGAAGAGCTAAAGAATGCCAGTCTAACATAACACAGGGACCCATTCACTCTGGATAATTTAAAACTGCCTGTTTATGTTGCCCTATCATTGAACTTCACCTTCTTTGGAATATGGCATTTGGACCTTCACATATACCAAATATGATTCTTACTCCTTGCAGTGAATTCTTTTTTTTTTTTTCCTTGCAGTGAATTCTTCATTGATGTTGCCTTGTCTGAGAATCATATTGCTTCTGAGCAGTCCTATATATTGAGCCAATACTACTCCCTATGGATAAAATAGATCTGTGAAACCAGTTTTAATTCCTAGGGAGTAGTCATAAGTAAAAAGGAGGTATTTTGCGGGCAGGTTATATGTCTGTGTATTTGTTGTCCACTATATTGTAAGGAGCGCTGTATTGTGCACATAAAAACTTTCGTTGGCTTTGGCCTGGACAGGGCCATGACTGGCTGTTGAAAAAAATATTAAGAGCTCATTTGCTCAAAGCGATGGGCTAAGTGTCATGTTAGCGTTCGGAATATTACCATTAGCCTGGGCTACCTAACACTGGCTGATCTTCTAAATCTTATGCCGTGAGGGATTTCAGTGGGACAGGATGTAAGCTTGGGGACTATACTTGGTAGGATTTGGGGCAAAGCAGTGAAGAAAAAGGGGCCTTGGTTATAATAAAAGCTGTTGTACCATTTATCAAGACATTTTTTTTAAAACCTGACTCCCCGGTGTATCACATTGAATGCATTGCCTCTTACACAATAGGCTAAATGAATTGCCAGGGAACTGGGTCAACAAAGTTGTCCAATGGGTAGAATCACTCGAACCCTAGTATAAAAGGAGAGATTTCCTGACCCTTCCTTTGGTGGTGCTGATGTAGAAGGTCCAAAGCAAGGCCCGGGAATGTGATTTGGACAGGCTGTCCAGGTGATGGGCAAATTTGAAAAACTATTGCAGCACAGTGGTCCCCAGCCGTTCAGAAGAGGGTGCTACAAGGGGGACCATGGTGGTAGAAAGTTCTCCCAGGGTAAGGCTCTGGAGCAGAAGGTCTGGGTGAATATCTAGCACAGTGATGAGGGCTTAGCCGAGAGGGCTCCCGGCTCTGTGGGGAGTCTGCTTCTCCCTCTGACCTTCTTCCCTCTCATGCTCTCTCTCTCTCTCTCAAATAAATAAAATCTTTACAGAATAAACAAATAAACAAAAAGTTCCCTCTCTTGATCTGTGCTCCAATGGGCATTGTCACCTTTTACCTGTCTGTTTTTTTCTGGGTTTCCAAAGGGGAACCACCCCTCCTTCTGATAGTCACAATTTTTCTTTAATTATGTGAATCTCAGTCATGGAGCCAAGCAGGCAGACTGGGTGGTCTCTTTCTAGTTGATTTTGCGTATCTTTATTTTTTTTATTTTTTATTTTTTAGAAGATTATTTACTTATTTATTTGACAGAGAGAGAGAGAGATCACAAGTAGGCAGAGAGGCAGGCAGAGAGAGAGGGGGAATTAGGCTCCCTGCCTAGCAGGGAGCCCGATGTGGGGCTCAATCCCAGGACCCTGAGATCATGACCTGAGCCGAAGGCAGAGGCTTTAACCCACTGAGCCACAGGCGCTCTGATTTCATGTATCTTTATATCTAGTGGGTTTTGAAGATTGTCTCTCAGGAGGCTTGGTCCCTGCATTGTAATCTGACTGTATAGATTGTAAAATGTAAAATTGATTTAATAATAGCTTCTAAAATGAGAAAATATATACACTGGCTAATTGAGAGACCTTAAAATGTAAAATTGCGTGTGTTGTAGAGTGGGTTTCAAGCTATTGGGTGGCCCATGCGTTGTGGGCTGCTAATAAATGTTACTGACCAGATAGATGAATGGCAGAGATTTCTGCGCTTCTAGTGGGGGGAGCTCTCATTTTGAGACAGTGAAATAATGCCAGAAAGACCAAGCTTTCAGCTCACCTCTGAGGAGACCTTTTTTTTTTCTTTTTTAAAGATTTTATTTATTTATTTGACAGAGAGAGACACAGTGAGAGAGGGAACACACAAGCAGGTGGAGTGGGAGAGGGAGAAGCAGACTTCCCGCTGAGCAAGGAGCCCAATGCGGGGCTTGATCCCAGGACCCCAGGATCATGACCTGAGCCGAAGGCAGACACTTCACTGACTGAGCCACCTAGGCGACTCTGAGGAGACTTTTTTAAACAAGAGAATCTCTCTGAGACTCAAGTTTCCTTCACTGGAAGTGGGCTCCTCACCTGGTTGTTGGGAGGATTAAAACTAGACACATGGTCTACTTTAATTTTTTTATTTTAAGATTTTTATTTTTTTAAGTAATCGCTACACCCAACGTGGGGTTCAAACCTACAACCCCAAGATCAAGAGTCTCACTCTACTGATCAACCCAGCCAGGTGCCCCGGTCTTAATGCAGTGTCCAGCACATAGCCAGTGTTAAAAGTATGGCAAATAATGAAAGAAAAGGGAACGGCATCAGCTTTCGATTTGTTACGGTGGTCAGCAAACAGGACGTCGATCATCACAAGGCACAAAATGTATTCAAACTTGAGATGGGGGAGGTGGGGCAGTGGTAGGTGGGGGCCAACCCCGAGGCTACACTGGGAGCCGGGAGACCCGAGGCATGTGTCATTCCATCTGGGGAATTGGTCATATCATGAGCTCCGATTAGTTTTAAAAAAGTCAACCCAGCAAGTGCACTTTGAGCTCTGTTAGTCCGATGAGGATGGGAAGAGAGTACGGGACCCTGTGAGATCTCTCCCCTCTGGGACACCTGTGCGCTGGGAAAATGGAGGCAGTCACAGTGTAGAATTTCCACACCCTTTCGGTTTAAAGTCTGACCTTAGTGAGGGCTTCCTGCATTTTAGGGGTTTTCTGCACTTTTCATGGAGGGGATTCAGATTCTGCAGGTGATGTTGGTGGAACCTTCCCCTGTCCGCGACTCTGGCCATGTTAGGAAATTCCTGGTAACTCTGAAAGTTCTCAGTGGTCGGGTTGTGTTTTGACAACATCGTTTCAGCTGACTGGTCTGGTTTTTTAACTGTTGTGCCCCTATGAGAGTCGGGGTAGAAAATGAGAACAGGGTACTGCCAAAGTTGAGTGCCTGGTTATGGGTGAATGATTTGCAGACCCACTTGCTAATCCATCTAACATCTATCATAAATTTGACTAGAAAGAAAGCAAACATTAAAAACTGCTGGAAAGGGGCACCTGGGTAGCTCAGTTGGTTAAGTGGCTGCCTTTGGCTCAGGTCATGATTCCAGGGTCCTGGGATCGAGTCCCGCATGGGGCTCCCTGCTGAGCAGAGAGCCTGCTTCTCCCTCTCCCTCTGCCTGTCTCTCTGCTTACTTGTGCTCTTTCTCTATCTCTCTGTCAAATAAATAAATAAAATCTTTTAAAAAAAAATACCACAAACTGCTGGAAGTACAGTTGACCCTTGAACGAATGGGTTTGAGCTACATGGGTCCACTTATACATTAAATTTTTTCCATAACACAGTACGGTACTCTAAATTTCTTCCTCTAGTTTACTTAATTGTAGGACTGTTGTATGTAGTATACAGGACATACAAAATAGGTATTAATTGTGTATTATCTGTAAGTTTCAGTTCAACAGTAGGCTATTAGTAGTTAAGTTTGCAGGTGGAGTCAGAAGTTATATGTGGATTGTTGGCCATGTAGGGGGACAACATCTCTAACTCTCACATTGTTCAAGGGTCAACTGTATATAGGTTGAAGTTATCGATTTCATTTGTGGGTTGGTGTGTTTGAGAATTGGAGCTAGGGTGTATTTTGTGCTGCTAGAAGGAATGAGGAATTGAGAAATCAGAACCAAGTGTTCTTTCTACGCAGTAATAAAGGGCCTGACTTAGCAAAACGGCAAAAGTCCTGCTTTCGTGCTACCAAGAGTTTTCCTGATTTGGGTGGGACCTGAAGGATGGCAGAGGGGATATTTCACGAAACTAAAAAGGACTTTGCTGAATTAAGATTTTCTCTGCTCTTGTGTTGGTCACTTGCATGAGCAGAGTTAGAACCTGTATTTTATAGTTCAACAACTCAGTCTTCCCTGGGCACTCTTGATTAATTATTAAAAATTAAAACAATTTTTTTTTAGATAAAATCTTCAATGTTCACTTCAGATTTTCTCACTTGACCCTCTCCTGCACTTTGTGGCTTCGGTTTAACCTTCTAAACAGGTTAAAAGTTAAATAAGAATAATAAAGTGAGGCGGGGAGCCTGGGTAGCTCAGTGGTTAAGCCTTGCCTTGAGGTCTGGGGTCATGATCGCGGGGTCATGGGATCGAGCCCCGCATTGGGCTCCCTGCTCAGTGGGAAGCCTGCTTCTCCCTCTCCTACTCCCCCTGCTTGTGTTCCCTCTCTCGCTGTCTCTCTCTGTCAAATAAATAAATCTTAAAAAAAAAAAAAAAAAAAAGTGAGGCAACAACTCAAAACCATAGAGAGAACCTTGTCTCTCTGTGGGCGGTGTGTGATGAACTACCAAATAGAACTGTCCGGGCAATAAAGCATTCACAAATCACAGGTGACAGAAGATGACCTTGTTTATGTCTGCTCGCGAAGTGCAGGCCAACTCTTGGTTTTCTGTTGTGAAATTCTAGGCACATTCATTCATTCATTCAACAAACACACATTGAGCTACTAGGATGTGCCCCGTGCTGTGCTACATGCTAGGGATACAAAAGTGAGCAAACGGGTGCCTGGGTGGCTCAGTCAGTTGAGCGTCTGATTCTTGGTCTCATCTCAAGTCGTGGGATCGATCCCCTCCCCGAGTCAGGCTCTGCACTCAACGTGCGTCGGCTTGAGGATTTTCTCTCTCTGCCTCTCCCCCACGGTGCGCATGTGCTTACGTTCTCTTTCTCCAATAAATAAATAAATCTAAAAAAAAAAAAGAAGTAAGCAAAGAGGCCAGGGTCTTGCCCTCATGGAGATTATAGTCGGGTTGGAGACAGCCAGACAGCGAATACATAAACTCATTAGTATTTAATTACAGATCATGATAGCCCTAGGAGAGAAAGCTTACACTGAGAAGTGAAAGAGAATAGGGGGAGAGGGAAACAATCAATTTGGGGTGTTGGGAAAGGCTCCCCTGGGAAGCAGTATTTGAACTGAGATCTGAAGAATGGGGTTGACCCCAAGTGCTTGTTGAAGGCTACCGTTGGCCCACATTAAGTGGCATCTTTTATTTCCATAAGTAATTAGTTTGGAGAATGGAAATAAAAGCTGAAACACAATTTATACTCGTTTTGCCTTGTGTACATCAGGAGAAAGTCAGTTTGTCGTGAGCACATGCTTCCGTGCACGCACAGACACACACACCCTTCCCACTTGCACGTTCTCCTGCCCCCACCCACCCACAGCTCCGCAGCCCGCTTCACAGAGGCATTTTACAAAAGAACGTAGGAAATTTACCCCAGATCCCTAGCAGGTCTGCCTTAACTTTTCTCGGAAGCTCCAGGGGAGGCTTTCAGAGAGGTGAAACTTTTGATCGCCGACAGCTTTGAATGCCCTCTTTCTGAATGTGACCATGACTTCCTAAGAAGTCCGCTGTGCTCAGGGGACCGTCCCTGAGCTCTCATTAGCTGGAGTCTTCGCTAGTCCAAGTCAGACTTCATGTGCGACATCACAAGTTCGCTCCGGCCCTTGGCCTTGCTGAATCCCGTTTCCTGGAGCTCGAGCGGGAAATAGTTAACTTTTCAGCTCACACTGATATCATGGATTAGAGACGGGATAACATGTGGCCTCAAGCAGGACCTGTGGAATTAGACGGCCCGGGTTGGCGTCCCGGCTTTGCCACTGCCGTCCTATGTGGCCGTGGACAGCTCATTTCTTTCTTTCTTTCTTTCTTTTTTTTTTTAAGATTTTATTTATTTATTTGAGAGACAGAGAACGTGAGAGAGCATGAGAGGACAGAAGGTTAGAGGAAGAAGCAGGCTTCCCATGGAGCTGGGAGCCCGATGTGGGACTCGATCCCGGAACTCAAGGATCATGACCTGAGCCGAAGGCAGTTGCTCAACCAGCTGAGCCACCCAGGCGCCCCTGGATAGCTCATTTCTCTGCGTGAGTGTCAGTCCGAGACGTCGTCGCCTGACACCTGCCGGGTCAGGTGTGTTTTAGAATCTGGAATATTTCAGATTTTAGGAAGATAATATGTTGCAGGTACTCCGCTTGGCTTAATGCTACTAGCCCGGTCTGGGGCAATATCCTATCATCCCACACATCACAATTTCTCTAGCAAAGCCTGCGGATACTCGGACATACTGGAAGAAAGGAAGCCTGTAGAGTCCCGTTTGAGTCTGGAGAGTCTAGATTTGGCTGCTAGTTGGTTTTCAGAGTTGTAGTATCTCCCTTACAGGTGACGTCTATGTCTTGGGGAGGATTCCGTGGGAACACATATGTGAAGTGCTGAGGCACCCGGCAGGTGTGCACCGGGATTACAAAGCCCACTTCCTTGTTATCATGAAGCTGTCCTAGACTGAGGAGAAATTCAACCTGCATGTCAGTTTCTTCTCTTCTCCCTCCCAACCAATGGGCCTGGACCGTGTGCGAGGCGCAGTGCTAGGTGCCGCAGGAAGACAGATGGCGAGCCAAGACAGGACCCTGCCTTGAACTTCGGTCGTGGCACCTATGGCCACATACACTGCTGCTCTTTGTCCTTTTTTTTTTTAAATGATTGTTTTGCATATCGTACTTTTTCCTAGGTATTTTCCATGCCGGGCTATTTGAATTCTGTTAGACTCAACCCGTCCCCCTGATAGACTGTTGTGCTTGGTACGTTGTCAAACTGCATTTTAAAAGGAGAGAGGACAGGAAATCATGACACGTGACCCATATAATTGGAAATGGTTCTCGGGCAGGAAACTCGAGTTGAGACCGTCACGAGAGGAAGTATCGCTCTGTCGAATGAGCACTGATGGCAGGACTGAGGGCAGTTGTTACTGAGCAGCCCTCCTGCTGAGCGAATTCCGTGTACCAGGCACTGTGCTAGGGCCTGAGATTCTAGAAATGAATACGGCACAGTCTGTGCGTAAGTGAGCTGGTGTTGGCTGGTGTTCACGGTTTCTGTGTGAGCCTGGAGAAACCAGCCAACCTCTCTGAGCTTATGTACTTACCTTCAACACAGAGGCCGGAGGGGCACCCGGCTGGCTCAGTGGGTAGAGCGTGAGACTCTTATTGATATTGGGGTTGTAAGTTCGAGCCCCGCACTGGGTTTAGAGATTACCTAAAAATAAAATCTAAAAAAAAAGAAAAGAAAAAGCCTGGAGTTGGTTATGAGTTTTTTTAAAGCCCCATTTTATCTTCAAAATCTGTGGTCCTGAAGAATGACTGATGTGGCTTGCTGGTCAACCACTGTCCACCACTCTGGGATTCAAGTAAAAGATGGGGACTCTTGTTGCAATAAGAGAGGCTTCATATTGGGGGCCTGGGTGGCTCAGTTGGTTGGGCATCTGCCTTCGGCTTAGGTCATGATCCCAGGGTCCTGGGATCGAGCCCCATGTCAGGCTCCCTGCTCAGCGAGAAGTCTGTTTCTCTCTCTTCCACTCATGCACTCCCCCTTCTTTCTCTCTCTCTCTCTCTCTATACATAGCTCCCTCACTTTATCTCTCTCCCAAATAAGTAAATAAAATAATTTTTTTTAAAAAGAGAGGCTTCATATTCAGGTAGACCTTAAGAAGGATTTGTTGACAGGGACAACGTGTTGGAACGTGTTTTATTTGGGTTATTATCTCTGTAAGCAGGGATGGTTCATTGCTCAGATAATGAGCATTGACTAGTTTCAGACTCTGTTTTAGGAGGAAAAACCCCTTTTATGGAGCTAATATTTCATTAGGGCACAGAGATCATAAAAAGCGATAAAAATGAATACATAATGTAATTTCAGATAATTACAAGTGCAAAGGAAAAAAGTAAAGATAGAAAAAAAGAGAAAGTGCAGGGTTGCTGATTGGCGGGCTATTTTCAAAGAGTGGTCAGGGAAGACTTCTTGGAGGAGGTGGTATTATAGCAGATACGTGAATCGGGTCACAGGGAAAAGAAAGCCAGACAGGGAAGGCTGAGAAAGGAAATTCCAGGCGAGGGTGACCACAAGTGCTAAGGCAGAGAGGTGAGAAAGACTTTGGCAAGTTGAGGGCACAGCCAGGAGCCTGGCAGTGTGCCCAGAGCGAGAAAGGAAGTGGGAGAGGGGTAGAAGGATAGTAGACAGAGCCATGCAGGCTCCTGGAGGGGAACCCTAGGAAGGACCTTGGATTTTCTCCCAAGTGTAAGGAGAAACATTGGAAGGTTTGGAGAAGAGGAGTGACATGGTAGGCTTTTTTTTTTTTTTTTTAAAGATCACTCTACTGGGATATGGATTCAACAGTCATTTATCAGGAGTTGGTGTAACCTTGGTGTACGTTCATTTAGTCCAACCTGATACTGCTACGCTATGTGGACTCAAATCTTTAACCGTTGAGATAACAGCATCTATATCCGTATACTTTCTGTCTATATTCCTTTGACAAAAGGTCTTGTATGAAGATGGATTGCTTTCTAAAGGGAAAATGTTGCCATTTTTGAATTGATGTGTGTACTATCTTTTATCTTTTTTGAAATTTTTTATATATTTTTTTTTTTTTGAGAGAGAGAAAGTGGGGGGGAGGGGCAGAGAGAGAGGGAGAGAGCATCTTAAGCAGGCTCCACTCTCAGCGTGGAGCCCGGTGCAGGGCTCGATCTCACAACCCTGAGATCATGACCTGAACCGAAAGCAAGAGTCGGACGCTTCGCTGACACAGCCACCCAGGCGGCCCCTCTTTTCTCTTTTTTAGTGCAGCTTTTGAGAAGGTGTGCTATTCAGTCCTCCTGCCCTTCCTTCTTTCTTTCCTTCTCTACTTCATTCTTCGCTCCCTTCTTTCTTTGCAACAGATGCTTAATGTTCCCTGAGACCTCTAGATTCCCTGCCTGCCAGTGTCCACAGAAGCTTGGCTTGGCAGCGGCGGTTTTCTTTCATTGTGCAAAGATACCTTGGGACTATCGTACAAAGGTGGTGGAACTGAAATTTTCAGTTCTGTTTTCTCTAGACACCCGTCTTGTTTGAGACGTACGTTGGCTTCTGGTACACTGATCCCATGTTGCAAAAGTGAAAGCGTGTATTAGAGTATGTTAAAGTTAAGCAACAATTTCAACTGCAACCAACCGTCTCTGGAACTTGCCAGCCTCACACCATGTGTGTTCCGTGGTAACCCTGTTTTCTTCGGTATTTAACGCTCGGCTGTGACGCAAACCCGTGATGCTCCCGGCCACTCTTGTGGTCGAAGCGGCCTCACACCCACCCTCAGTTCCCTTGAGAAATATCTGAGGGCAGGCAGGGATCGCTGCCTAAGTTAGTAACTGTCCCATTTGTGCTCAGGAAATATGTATCAGAGCCACAAGAGGGCAGCTTGTGCAGCGAATCTAGGGCTAAAATGTGCTGCTCTTTAGACAGGGCATACGGAGGGGGAAGACCTCTGAATTGTTCAAAATGTTTCTTGCATAAGGAAGCTTTTTTTTTTTTTTAAAGATTTTATTTCTTTGTCAGAGAGAGCGAGAGAGCGAGCACAAGCTGGCAGAGTGGCAGGCAGAGGCAGAGGGAGAAGCAGGCTCCTTGCTGAGCAAGGAGCCCCATGTGGGACTCGATCCCAGGACCCTGGGATCATGACCTGAGCCAAAGGCAGCTGCTTAACCAACTGAGCCACCCAGGTGTCCCAGGAAGCTTTTTTTTACATTATTCTCCAACTTTGTCCGTTGAAAGAGATGACGTTTTTGGAAATTAAAAGATTTAAGGCAAGTTCTTGCACACAAATCTTTTTTCTCCTCTTTGGACCAGGTATCTGTTTCCCCTTGAATGTCCCTTTTCCCCAGTCTTCTAGCCCTCTACCTGTTCTAAAATATAATTTACATATAATAGAATTCACACTTTTTTTTTTTTTTTTTTTTTTTAGTGATAATGTGGAACACATAACAGCCGGGATCCACTGCCTCAGTTAAGATAAAAAAAATTTCCATCTCTCGAGAAAGTTCTCTCGTGCCCCTTTGCAGTCTCCTTTTGCAGGTCCCACATCCCCTTGAGTCTTTAATCTTTGAAAAATGTTTACCTAAGACAAAGCATTTTTATAAATTTAAAGTAATGGTCATGGTCATGCATAAATATTCGGACTTTTCCAAGAGGTTGTGTGAGAGTTCTGGGGAGACCAAGTGAGTCAGAGGCAGCGCCTTTCCAAGGCAATAATGTAAGTCTTTACTCTGCCATTATGGTTGTTTTTTTAATGATCATACTCACAGACAGGGAGCACTGTCCTTAATTGCACGGGCATTAATTATCCATTTGTTCTTTAAAGTTTATTTATGCTTTCATAATAGCTAACATTTATTGCACATAAATTCTTACTCATATTAATGAGCTCAAGAAATCCTCCCTCTAAGGGAAGTACCATTATCCTCCATATTCACGGATGTGGAAACTGAGGAACAGTCACATGTGCCTTTGATGGGTAAAAAGAATGAGTGGAGTTAGTTTCTTGATGTGAAATGGAAGAGAAATGAAATTCAAAGTTTCTTAAAAAATGCATGGTGTCATTGATCAAAGTAGTTCCTGGCTTAAAAAGTGACGACAACAACAACAACAACAAAACCCCCAGCGCTTCTCTTTACAAACAGAATGTCCCTGGGCCAAGGTTGAACACCATGATGATTCTCATCCTGCCTCCCTGACCTTGAGCACCAAGTATCCTCGTGTCTGTTTCCCTGCTTCCTGCCGTGATGGGTCACCTTGCCTGCGCCTCTTCTGCTTTGTGGTCAGAGCGATCTTGCCAACATGCAGTTCTGGTAATGTCACCTTTCTGATTAAAATTCTCCAGTCGTTCACCATTTAATAAAATGTGAGCTCTTGGTTCCCGCCTTGTTCAGCTGTATGCCCTGCTGCTTTCCGTGGCCCACCTTTCATCCAGCTAGTTGTCATTCTCCAAAGATGCTGTGCTCTCCTGTCCTCCCCACAACTCAGGGGCTGGCAGTTCCTTTTGTCTGGAAAACGCCCTCTCCTCCTCCATCATCTCTGCCGGGCACTCAGAACTTGGCCCTTAGCTTCCTCAGTTAACCTTGACGGAGTTGGAATCAGCTTCTTCCCCCTCTTACCTCGTCCCTTGTGTATTACAGCCAGTGTCTCATTAGTTTGTAATGCTCTCCCCCGACCACTGTGCATTTCAAGCCTAGCCCAGTACCTGGATCCCCCATCCAGACCATTCTGTACCATAGAGGCAGAGAAGATGTTGTTTTATTCACTGCTCCTATGCCCGGTACCCGGCACAGAGCCTGCCCTGCAGGAGGTGTTGAATGAATATTGGATTAAAGCATGAACCATGGGTGTTTTTAAATGTCAGATTGCACTGGGTTCGCCCAGAGATTGCAGGCTGAAGGGTCACCAGCATAATCAAGCCATGGACCCATTTTGTATGGCCTCCCAGCATTGTCCATACTTGTAGACAAAGCCTGCTGTCTCCTGTTTACCACTGTCTACTCTACTCCTATTTTTTGCTCTTAGTTTACTTCCCTTATTCGTTACCTGCCTGGTCTTGGGACATAAGGTGGCGAGGAGCAGGGAGCTATTAGTTTGCTAGGTTGTTCTAACAAGAGTGCTACGGACTGGGGGGCTCAAACCACAGAAATTCATTTTCTCACAGTTCTGGGGTGCTGAAGGCTGGAAGTCCAAGATCAAGGTCGGCCTGTTGGGTTTCTTCTGAGGCTTCTCTTCTTGGCCTGCAGACAGCCGCCTTTGTCCTCACATGGTGGTCTCTTGGTCCGTGTGAATGTGTCCTAATCTGCTCTCATAAGGACATCCGTCATATTGCGTGAGGGCCCATCCATAAAAATTCATGATGTCACCTTAATTACCTCTTTAAAGGCCCTGTCTCCAAATACAGTCACCTTCTGTATGGACTTCTTATGAATTTGGGCGGGGGGGACCCTCTCTCTCCTAACAGGCAGAAAGGCAAACTCTCAACTACTGTGGCCTTTGCTTGGTGTCCAATGTGTGTTTTATAACAAGTTAATGAAGGCGAAGGCAGGAACCATCAGCGAGCCATTTGCTCACCAAGGCAGAATCGGGGTGGACACGTTGTGCACCTGCTTGGACACCTGATCTCCGCTACCATCACCTTGACCTTGGGACCCTATTCATGTTTCTTAAAACAGCTGACCTTTCGTTAGAACACCAGGTAGAATTTAGGTGCTTTTCGGTTTGGAAATATATAGCCTTTCCTTGTAGGCACCCCAAACACCGACGTCGGGGCTGCACCCCTTTTCTTAGCTCCGGGTTCGGTGGCCAGTAGAGGCCCAAGCCGCGTAAAGACACGACACCACCTCCGTTTGCCGTGAGCAAACAGCGGGGCCCTTTATTACCCTTGAAACCGGCACTCGTGATACAGATTGGACTCCGAGAAGCAAGTCAGACGCCAAGTTTCTGTGGGTCAAAGTTCCTTTAAACACTCTGTGTTAATCAAAAGCTCAACCTTAGTTAATTAGGCCGTTTTGTTGGGAAGAACTTTGGAACAGACGATTCCTGAGTTGGACGCAGGAGTCAGCAGAGCTCACAGCCTTCTGTTTCTTAGCACGCGGTTATGGACTCGTGGTGCTTCTTGGAGGGTGCGGGGCTGAGACTCCTGCTGGCTTTTCCTCCCCCTTGTTGGAGTGGTGGCCTAATAAATCTGCTCTACGGAGCCTAGCCAAGCAAATATATTTACTTAAACCTGAAGCCAAGTAGTTCTAGAATATTCTAGGGCTTTCACAGGTGAAAGAACACTTAAAACACTAACGGCTCACAGTGCTTCCAGATCTTTTTGAGTGTTTGTTGATTGACCCTAAAAGCCCACAAGCGAATGGACCCCTGCCGAAGGAAATTTGAGTGACCGTAAGATCATGGCTGCCCTTCCCTGAGTTTTCTCTCATACGGGGCCCTAAGGACTTCGCATCTGTCATCTTATCTGTTGTCGCAGTGTCCTTAATAGGTAGGTAATATTAGGCCCATGTTAGACAAGAAAAAGAAGGCTCAGAGAGGTTGAATAAAATGTCTGGGATCGCCCAGCTAGCGGGCAGTGGATCTGAGTTTTGAGCACATGGGCAAACCGTGGAGCTTCCTTTCCTTGTTACACCCCCTCTCTCGACATTTCCCCCTCCTCATCAGAGGCAGAGTTTCTTCCTTGAATGTCCTTTTAGTTCATATGAACCCGAATAGCCTTGCCAAACTGTCAGTGTCCTTTTTTCCTCTCTGTGTATTTATGCCAGTGGAAATTTCCTATATGGCTCTGTTATGTGGCTTTCCTTGTGCCATGCACTCACCGAAGGATATGAGATGGTAAGGACCCCCACATTCCCCGCCCCCCCATTAGTGAGTGGCCCTAGCTGCGTACTCCTCATTAGCTGTCTCTGGGTCAATAGTGTTATCCTTTCCATGTTCCGGATCAGGTAACAGGCATTTGGGGAACACCTTGCATCAGGTCACCCAGAAGAGATGGGCCCTTCCTGGGGTCACTGAGGAGGTGTGGTAAGTCTGGAGGCTGCCTCCCTTTTCATCACGGCTCCAATCTACGTAATCCAGGGGTGGAAAAAAGCAGGTGAATATTACATAGTGACATTCAAATGTTAATCCTTTATTATTATTATTATTATTATTATTATTATTATTATTATTATTTTAAAAACCAGCACATATTGTTTCTGCTTCTGGGTGTTTGCTTAGTATAATTAGGCCAGAGTGCTCTCTCTCATGCATGAATGGCCCAGAGGACTCCCACAATCACAAAGAATGACAGGAGCTACATTTGAATGACTTTGCTTAAACTCTTTTCATACTGATTTCTTCCTATAGTTTTGACTGCATTTTGTAACTCTAGCATGCATTGGTCCTCCACCATTGAACATGTCTGAAATTGGGATGCATCCTATGAGGACTTAAATTCAATGAAATACAGCCCTCCTCTGAATAAAATCCCCAAATGACCAACATTATATGTTATCTGCCTCCTATTTTTCACAGAATACAGGTTCTGTTTTGTTTTTTAGGTAGGGAATAAATATTTTTTCTCTTTCTTTCTTTCTTTCTTTCTTTCTTTCTTTCTGAAGATCTTATTTATTTGAGAGAGAGAGAGAGCACTAGTGGGGTGAGGGGCAGGAGAAGCAGGCGCCCCCCCTGCTGAGCAGGAACTCAGTCCTGTTGCAGGACTCAATCCTGGGACTCCCGGATCATGACCTGAGCTGAAGGCAGACACTTAACCGACTTAGCCACCCAGATGCCCCGGGAATGAATATTTTCGTGTTAAAGAGCAAATCAATAAGAACTTTGTGTTTCTCAAGGAAAGAATTTACGATTTTAGCACTGAAAGAAAAACTAATTGTTTTGGTGACTTCATACAGTGGTTTGGAGATTCGTAGCCTTTATAAGCAATGGTGCTGGCCCTCGAGACAGTCCAGGTGAGATCTGGAGCCCCCTTCCAGGCAGCCAGTCCCCAAATCAGACACTCGCATCCAAAGCCAGTTTCCTCTCCAGCAATCAACATTGTAGGATTTGCAACCAATACTTGCTGTGCCCCCAGAATGATTTGTCAGCATCCATTTATCTGTGAATGAATCCAAATCCACATTCATGTTAAATGCATGGGAAAAGACATCTTTCTAGAGTCAGTGTCCTAGAATGAGCAGAATTCCTCCAGCCACACGGATCTCGTTTATCTAGGCTTAAAGATGTGCATAACCTCCATGTTACAGGACCCCACGAGGGATAGTAGATTAATCCCGAAATAAGTATGGATATGGGAAAATTGGTTAATGAACATTTTCCAAGCACCTACTATGTGCCAGGCTCTGTATTGGGTAACTAAGAGAGTAAGGAAGATTCGATTTCTGCTCCCGGGAAGCTAGTCTAGTAGTCAAGGCAATCATTAAGTAAAAAAGAGTCGGGGCGCCTGGGTGGCTCAGTTGGTTGAACATCCAACTCTTAATTTCCGCTCAGTTCTCCATCTCAGGGTTTTGAGTTGTGTCAGCTCCACGTTGGGCTCTGCACTCAGTGGGGAGTCTGCTTGGGATTCTCCCTCTCCCTCTGCCCCTCCCTGTGCTCTCTAATAAATTAATCTCTCTCTCTCTCTTTTTTTAAGTATTATGAGTGGGCTGAAGAATTGTAAGGAGTTCAGGGAGTTTAAACCAGAGGACCTAACTTAAGTAGGAAATGTGAACACCGGGGAAGGTTTCTTGGAATTTAAGTGGTGTTTAAATTGCATCCCAAAGAAGAAAGAACATCCAAAGAAGAAAGAGGGAGCTTGGGGCCAGTGGTAGTGACTGTACCAATCGAAAAACAACCTTTGTGAGGGTCTCAACTTAGGAGAGTGTCAGCTTCAAGGAGTAGGCATGAACCCAACTGGGCAAGAGGGAGAGGGAGAGAGGGTTTCTGAGGAATAGATGTCTGTTGCAAAATAAGGACCCAGTCAAGTTTGTGGAAAGATCCTTAACACCCCTTAGAGACTGATTTCCCACTGATCAGATTTTTTTGTTTTTGTGGTCCCAACATAAATTCTTCCTTCTCTATTGGCATTATTTTCTAGACCTGGATCCCAAGACCTATTTTCTTCCCAAGGCTTTGAATTCTCTCCAAATCTACGTTCTTAATTTCCCCTCACCATCCTTGCACAGGAAGGGGATCAGGGAAGGGGGCTCATTGGTATTGTATATGATCCCCCCCCCCACCGCCAACCCAAATGCCAGATTACAAAGAAAGTAGACAATAGTTTAAATAGAACAGATGGAGGCCAGCTACTTGACTCTGTTTCCATTATCCGACCATGAGGGGATTCTCAAGGCTTCAAATCTTAGCATTCTAGATTGACATTTCTATCACAAGTACTGTCGAGCTGAGGCACTTTGGTCAGTAAACTAAACTGGCAGATTCAGAAATTCATACGTGTACGTATACAAACACACATGTATTTAGACACAGAACCCCAGTTCCATTGAATTAGCCATGTCAAGCTTGCTCATTTCTTAATCATGGGTGAATTTGATGTGGTCATTTTTCGAGAGTTCTGTTTAGTGCAGGGGGTGACCAGAGCTAGACAGATCTTTTTTTTTAACAGGCTTTTAATCTTTTTTGCCAATTCATTCATTCATTCATTCATTCATTTTTATTTATATCTATCTCTCTATTTATTTATTTACTTTTTACCTCAGTCTGAGGTAAGATTGGTCTCTTTTCCCCATACAGAGGAAAAGAGAATCAGTCGCCATGATTGATAAAAAGAAATTGGAACTTTTAGTATGAACTTTTGGTGACCTCTTTGGCCAATCCTCTTCAAAAGGTAGCGTCTAGATTATTACCTGATTTTTCTCAAGCCACAGGAAGTTTGTGCTTCCCCTGCAAGGTATGGGCTTCAGAGGTTAGATGGCGGAGATTTGGGAAAGGCGAAGGAGGAGAAGATGATGGAGTTCCTCACGGAAACCGACATAAAATAGTAAGACATTTTGAATACTGACCCTTTTCTACATATCGTAGCCTAGCTTCCTCTTCCAAGTGAGTTAATAAATTAAGAAGTGGATACTGTTTAACCTACAACTTGAAAATGCCAAGTTGCTCTTGAAAAGGAGGAGGAATGGGTTGCGAAAAACATTTTCTAAGGTAATGTACTGTTCATGTTTCTGAATTGTAGCTCTCATTTAGTCAGAAACAGATTTCTTAGCAACGCTTCTTCCAAAATCCCCAAAAATGATCTTTCCCATTATTACTGTTATTTTCCCAGAAGGCAGACTGTAATTCTGATAGAACCTAGGTCATCTCCTAAATGTTGCACAGCCCATGTGGTCCATATGAAGGAAACTTGCTGCAAAACATACACACAAAGGTCAAGCAAATGAGTTGAAATAGATTCTCTTTTGTTTAATCAGCTACTAACAGGGATCTGTCACAAAATGACCCCACCCTGCTTAAGGCAATCTCCAAAGGCAGGTTCGAAACACAACTTTTCTGCTTCTTCACTTGGAAAATAGAAGGGATGTTTACCTCTTATCTGTTCTTGCTATTTGCTTTGTGCCATATCACTTAGTACTACACAGAGGGAGGGGAAGGCCTAGAATTAAATTTGATTCAGATTGATAAACCTACAAAGGACCCCCACAAAAAGGGGCAGGTGCATGAGGGATACAAAGATGCTCAGACGTGATCCTTGCTCCAGAAGAGTTTAAGAATGAAAGTTTAGAGGCTCCTGGCTGGCTCAGTCAGTAGAACATGCGATTCTAGTTCTTGGGGTCATGAGTTGAAGCCCCACCTTGGGCATAGAGCTTCCTGGGGGGTAGAGATCGAAAGTTTAATCATTAAGAAGAAGTATTAACAATAAAACAAGGGGGGATTAGAACAAGCAATATCATAACTCAAATATTTAATGGCATTTTTGAAAATGCAGTAGAAATTAGTGGATCTCTTTTCTTACCTATATCCAGATGTGCCAGAGAATAAACTCATCGCCCTCTCACCAGCATCTCTTACTCTCCTTTTCTTTTGTTTGATCTCTGACCCAGTTCGAGATCAGTGTTCATTCAGGTATGAGGCCCGCTGGTGTTGAGAACTTATGCAGAAGTAATCCTATAGTCCTTTCCAGCTTATAATTATCAATGTATAATTACCATAGTGATATGAGCTAAAGAACTTTCTAAGACTTGGCGTTGGAGTATTTGGGCCCTACTCAGGCTTTTAGCCTCTTGTAGATACAGCCAAGCTGGGACTTCCTATCAAGACATTTCCTGCAACTAAGTTGATACTGAGATCTGTTTCCTGGACCCAAACGAACATATGTTTGGAAAAACTGCTTTTCAGAGGGAAAAACTGGTTTCTGCAAGGAGTTTGTGGCTCATCCCAAGCTGGACAATTTCCCTGTTTTAAAATTATTTCATTCATATGGGCAAAAGTTTCATAGAACCAGTGTTCCTTGGCAACTTGCTCCTTGATGACTCGCTCTTTGCAAAACAAGGTGACCCGGTTTCAAAACTGAACAGGTGGAAAGGGGATGTGGGCTGTGACTCAGCCAATAACCGATGGGGCAGACAAGCGGATGTCAGCTGACAAAAGGAGGACTGTCTTCCTAAAAGGAAGACGTTTGTTTCCACTGTGGACAAGGAAAAAGAAAACTGTGGAACATCAACACAATGTGTGTGTCTTTTGGCAGAATAGCAGGTCGATGGCGGCCTTACGCTTCGTTGGAGGAGGTTTGTGCTCTGGAAAGCAAAGAGAAGGAATACTCCCAAGGTCGTGAGGCTGACATCTGTGGCTAACGAGCCCTTAGGCAAATTTCATGGGCGACAGTGAAATGTCAGCCCTGAAGTTTCCAAGAACAAAGTCTCCAGACCAGTCATTAGACATGCATCGCAGTTATGTTGAGCTGGAGCCTCATCTGGGGCCGCGTGTTGCTTCAGACAGATTTCCCCCAGCTGTGGGCGTGGCTACCGTGGCAAGGGCAGGCGGGAATGGAACATCTGACGGGCACTCCAGACGTACCTTGGGGGTGTCTGTGCCACCAGAGGGTATCAATAACTACATTGCTTTCATCAAAAATGCCAGAAATCCAGTGTCTGCAGGATAAGTGAGGTCCTTTTGAGACTAAGACCAAGATCAGCAAAATACCAGGGTCATCTCAAGCAGACGATGGCGTGGGGATCGAGAAGTCAGGCTCTCATGATACGGGGCCCGACACAGACCGGGGCTTCACATCTAGGGGTGTCGGTGGTACCTGCTGATTTCCGTTCATTTCCACAGGTGCAGTCACTGAGGGATTCTTAAGGTCATAGGACATCGTAGTTAGAAGGACCCCTAGAGGTGATGGTGAACGTCATAATGACAGTGAACATTTCTTGAGTGCTTTCTTGTGCTCGGGGCACCAGAGAAGTCTTTTACTTACCTTGTCTGTTACCCGGATGGCCTCATTTCATTTCCACAAAGATGCTGTGAAGGTGTCGGAATACCTTTTGGCAAATGAGGAAACAAAAGTGTAGAAGAGAATATGTAACTTGCCCAAGACCGCAGTTAGGCATAGGGCAGAGCTGGCCCACACACCTAGATGGGGCTAGTGGCTTCTCCGAGGCCCGAGGCAGGCTCGTTGACCAGAGCTCATTGACTGGCCTGCGTCCACCTGTTTAAGTGGAAATGACGAGGGGATGTAGTGAAAATGACAAATCCTACGGTCTGAAATAGAAAGTCTATGGAGTCTGCTATGCAAATGATGAAGTGTCCCGGTGGGTACCTTGCTGGCCTCCACTTTGCCCTCACTAAGGAACTGGCTCCAACTCTTAACCAGTCAGTCATATCTGAATTCTGGACTGTTCTAGACTATTTGGGGACATCTGTTTGTACTTCAGGTTTCAGTCATTTTGACCGAAAACAAAAAAAACTCACACCAATGCACAGGTGCCGTTCCCTGAGACTCTGATTCCGTTGGTCTGAGGAGGACCCCGGGCATCAGTATTTTTCGAAAAATTCGCCATTGGCTCTCATGTCTGTCCATTGTGGACCGGCACTGGGTTAGACTTTGCTGCTGCTGCTGCTTCTTTTTTTTTTTTTTTTAAGATTTTATTTATTTATTTGTCATCGAGAGACGCAGCAAGAAGAGGGATCACAAGCAGGGGGAGTGGGAGAGGGAGAAGCAGGCTTCCCACTGAACAAGGAGCTCGATGCAGGACTCAATCCCAGGATCCCAGGATCATGACCGAGCCAAAGGCAGCCGCTTAATAGACTGAGCCACCCAGGCGTCCCTAGACTTTGCGTCTTAACCTGGCAAATGGTGGTATATTACTCTTTCGGGAGAAAATGATCTGTGTTCTCCGGCAGCTGTTTTTGTTTTTGTTTTCCCTGTGGTCTGTGAAGATGGGACCTTAAAAATCCTTTGGTTCCTAGGAAGGCAGCTGTCACAACTTGGTGCGTTCCTAGCCGAGAAGGGATCCCCTGTTCACATCACCCCATTGTGAGTCCTGTGAACCACACCTGGACTCCCTCCCTACAACACTGCTCAGAATATATGGCTTTATATTTTTCATACGGTTTCAAGAGCAAGAAACATTTTTGTCTTATGACAACTCTTGCTCGAGGCTCCAGGTCTCTAGGTGATAGTCACTTAAAATAAGCACAAACATGCATATGTATGTATTTTAGTTGCTTTTTATGTCTCGGAGAGATTCTCAAAAATCTCACCTGACCCTTAATGAGATGCCAGTGAGAATAGGTTAAGAGGTTGATCTAGACTAGTACTTCGATTCTTTTTTAAGAGAGAGGGAGAGTGCGCACTCGGGCATGCAAGTGGGGGTGGGGTGGGGTGGGGTAGAGGGTGAGGGAGAGAGAATCTCGAGCTGACCCCACACCCAATGTGGAGCCCAATGCAAGGCTCAATCCCACCACCCTGAGAGCATGACCTGAGTCGAAATCAAGAGTTGGACCCTTAACCAACTGAGCTACCCAGGCGCCCCAAGACTAAAGTGATTCCAAAGTGAGGACATCAAGTCTGGAGTTTGAGAAGAGGCCCAAAGAATTAGCCAGGCCTAGAACTCAGGTCCCTTGGTGCGAATGCTCTTTCCCCTGTGTCCTGCTGCCTCACTTAAAACTTTCTTCTGTGGCCTTTTGTCTTCATTCACCCTCCCACCTTTCTGGTTCTAGGCATAACTGTATCCCTGAATTATTGCAATAGCCAGGGAAGGATAAAATCCAACCCGGAGGAAACTACTGCAAAATGCCAACCGTGGTTGAGTTTGGACAATAGAGGTCTGATTTTCATTTTATATCTGCTTTTCTGTGATTTACACATTTTCTTTAATAAACAAGTATGACTTTCCTAAAGGAACCCCCAAACCATGAAAGGAATAGCCTTCTTTCTGGTCTCTGTGGATAGTCCTCAGCCAGCCCACTCTCTGGCATGCTATTAGATTTGCCTTCCGAAAGCATGTCTTTTTCCAGTCATTTTCCTGCTTAAAGCTTCAGGGGCGCCTCTCGCTCTTGAGAAAAGTCCAAACTCCTGGAATCCGAAGGTCTGCTTGTCTAGCCCCACCTTCTTTCTACCTGTCCCCTTATCTACCTCCACACCCCACCCAATGCTCCCTTCCTGCTGGGCAGCGTCCTCCCCCTCGAGAATCCTCCACCTCGAGAATCCTCCGCCTCAGGAGCCGGGAGGACTCTGTCCAGTCCCTCTACTCGGCTGTTTTGCTTGTGGAGCTAGCATTCAGTCCTTTCCTCGTCACCTGTCCAAATCTACCTTTCCAAACTAAGCTCAAGTCCTTCCTTCTCCAGCTCACCCTTGTCACCCTTCTACATCAGGAGTGGCACATAGGCCTCCTTATCTATGACCAGGTGTCGGCCGTTGAACATAGCCCGAGAGCCCGTGTACGCTCCCAGGGAAAGAGTTCTGTGATCCGCTGTGGTTCCTGTCGTTGACACAAGGGGAGAAAGTGACAGGATGGGTGTTGCATCTTTTCATCCAGACCTAGAACCTTCCTTTTAGATCTGGGGTGCCCCTAGCAGAGCAGCCCCTAGCTACACGTGGCTATTTAAGTGTCAATTAGATAAAGTGAAATACAATTTAAAATTCACTTTCTTAGTCGCTTTTCGTACATTTCAAGCGCTCAATGACTGCGTGTATCCCTAGAGCGCCTCGCCAGTTCTGGGCACACTGGAAGTACACTCTAAGTATTTGTCGGGTTGATTTTTAGTACTGATTTCACAACATGCTGTAACGTAGAACGATAAAAAGAGAACTAATTTGGAAGTCAGGAGTCTGTGACCCCAGTTCTGCCAATTAGTATGTGACTTGAAATAATATCTCATTTAACTGAAGTAAGTCCATTTCCTCAAGCATAAACAGTTCAAGTCGAGGCTGTACCAGACGATTTTTCCAGGCTTGCAGTTTTGTGATACATATGGAGTGTTCATTCTTATTTTAAAAAAAAAAATTTTTTTTTAAAGATTTTATTTATTTATTTGAGATAGAGACAGTGAGAGAGAGCATAAGAGGGGAGAAGGTCAGAGGGAGAAGCAGACTCCCCATGGAGCTGGGAGCCCAATGTGGGACTCGATCCCAGGACTCTGGGATCATGACCTGAGCCGAAGGCAGTTGCCCAACCAACTGAG
This sequence comes from Nasua narica, assembly GCA_028533885.1. Taxonomy (NCBI): domain Eukaryota; kingdom Metazoa; phylum Chordata; class Mammalia; order Carnivora; family Procyonidae; genus Nasua; species Nasua narica. The sequence goes on along the minus strand of CM052800.1, from coordinate 28,981,421 downwards.
CCACCCAGGCGCCCCTTTTTAAAAAATTTTTAAAAGAGGGACGCCTGGGTGGCTCAGTTGGTTGAGCAGCTGCCTTCAGCTCGGGTCATGATCCCGGCGTCCTGGGATCGAGTCCCGCATCGGGCTCCTTGCTCGGTGGGGAGCCTGCTTCTCTCTCTGCCTCTGCCTGCCTCTCTGCCTGCTTGTGTTCTCTCTCTCTCTGACAAATAAATAAATAAAATCTTTAAAAAAATTTTTTTTAAAGATTTCTTTGTTTGAGAGAGCAGGAGAGCGAGCAGGTGCATGTGTGCACACGTATGTACACACGTGTGAATGGTGGGAGGGGTCTAGGGAGGGAATCCTCGGGCAGACTCCCCTCTGAGCGCTGCAGAGCCCAGTGTGGGCCTCTATGGGGCTCGAGCTCACGACCCATGAGATCATGACCCTGAGCTGAAACCAAGGGTCGGATGCTTAACCAACTGAGCCACCCAGACGCCCCTGGAGTGCCCACTTTTAAACAAAATGTATACACACACACAGAGAGAACAAAAACTTTTGAAATATTCTAGTTTATTTTAAAAGTTGTTTATCTCATTTTGCAAATATCTAAGATGAGCACATTCTAGATCGGTAGCTGAATTCCTTTTTGAAGGGAATCCTGGCAAAGGCGAGACGACCCCGTAAGCAGAGAATAGGAGGACAAGATCGCCTTTGTCAGCAAGATAGTGATGGACAGGGACGTACTGACATAATGCTTGACGCTCTATTCGTCCAAACCGTACACAGAAGTCACCGCTTGTGTGTCGTCCCCCCCGCCCCCACTGGCCCTTTGCTGTCACTCTAAGTGAGGAACCAGCCACCTGGCCCGCTCCCCTGTCTGCTCTTGTATGTTTTGTAGGTAGCTAAGAATGGTTTTTACATTTTAAGGGTGAGAGAGAGAGGGGGGAACTTATGTAATAGAAACTGTATGACCTGCAAAGCCTAAAATATTTACTACCTGGCCACACTAACCACTAGTGACCTTCACGTACAGTCCCACTACTTTTCAAGGTAAATGCTTCCTAAAATGTCATCAGGGCCTGTGTCTCAAACAAACGGGACAAAAACTTCATGTTCTCCATGCTGTGGAGAATGGGGAAGACAGGAAAGGCAGCCCGCTGGTTGGGGGCAGAGTGGGTTGTCCTAGGATCCAGGGTCCGGCTGAGTTTGGAAAGTTGATGAGTCACAGTTTCTGGCTGTGTCCTTGACATTCAGCAGTCACGAGAATGAATTCCGAAGGCCCCTGAAGGGGAGAGCTTCCAGAATCCTCCACCTCCTCAGCTTATCTGAGAGAGAGCCCAGGCTTGCCTCTCCATTTGTTCTTTTTTCCCTTGCCCCTTGCCTTTAAAGCACTTGGGGAATCTAGATTGAGTGAGTGGGTAAAGGGGCAAGCAGGGTTTTGGGCAGCGGTGGACCAGGGTCTGAACCCAGCCCCTTTAGGGGGGCCTGAGGCGAACAGCAGAGTGAAGAGTTTCTAAGTAAAAAAAGGATGCTTTTCTTCAGATGTCCGTTGGGTTTCCCAAAACCTTCCTTCCACCTAGGACTGTCCTCTTGGCTTTCAGCTTTCACCGAGTCTTGGTTTCTAAAATGCACCTATTAATTATTTAACACTCCGGTTTGGGCATTTTTCCTTTTCTGGTCTGCCCATTTTTTTCTCCTCCCCTGTCCCATTCTCTCCTCTAGGCTCATTTTCAGAGTTCTCTCACCCTTGGCTTCCATATACGCAACTGCCCCCAGAACAATCCAGTTTGCCTCCCATCTAATAAAAATCCAGATTTACAAAACAAACAAACAAAAATTTGAAACATAAATCTTCCCTTTGTTAAAGGAATTTCCCCATATGAAAGACTGGCCTCTGTCTCCCTTCTTTTCTGTTTACCACTTTCTCGACCATATATTCTAGCCTTGGGTGATGGGGGCAGGGCCTCCAGTTTGGCTTCAGGCAAAATCCCTTTTGTCTTTGCAGATCTCGTGGCCGGGTACATACTCTTGCCCCCAAGCCTGATCATACAAAAAATTTACTTTCCCTTATTTGTTTACTGTTGAGTCTGTGCTCATTAAATATATCCAGTGGCCTGCGTCATGATCCTACAGAAACCAGGACCTTGGCTTGCTTACAACAATGGTTGCATTTGCTTCGGTTGGTGCAGATTCATTTGGAGAAATTCCCAGTTTATTCTCAAGGATGATTCTAGCTCAGCACCAAATCCCAGTGGCTTGCAATTAATAGCGATGAGCAGTGCTTGTGCACCGTTGCTCCATTCTAGAATTTTCAGCCCGGAACAACGCTGCTGTCATACCCAGGGAGCGTCCATTAGAGAAGTTAGCTCTGGGTCAAAATTTATGGCCATTTCTGGATAGGACTCCCTGCTGCTCAGCCTTGGGTTTCCCCATTGCTCTGATAGCTGAAAACACACAGCTGTGTGGGAGCCGAGAGCGAAAGGAGAGACTGAATAGCAACTATGCCGAAGAACCATCATCTTTGGGAATCTGCCATTATGCAGAGTTCAGTCTAAGCCTCAGAGTTATAAGCTGAGATTTTGGCGACTGAGGGGGTGGATTCCAGTCCTGCCTTCCACCAGTAATTAGCTTTGCTTGACTTCCTGGGGTTTTTGTTTCCTCATTTATAAAATAGGGATCATAAGAGTATGTCATGTAGGATTGGGGGGAGACAGAAGGGGTAGTATATGCCAAGAAGTTAGCACTGGGTCTTGTATACAGTGGATGCCTAATGTTGGCATTAGGGTTTCAGCACAGATGTGAAGGGTGTGGTCTGGTACGGTGTTTCTCAAACTTCTGGGGCTTGGTACCTCATAAGAGGCAAAGAAAATTTAAAAATGCTCAGTTAACTTCAGATGAGCTTCAGATAAGCAATGAGTAATTTTTTAAGTATAAATATGTCCCAAATATTTCATGGGTACTTTTAATAATTATAATTTCTTATTTATCTGAAATTCAAACTTAACTGGGTGCCCTGCATTTTTATTTGCTAATTTGAGGGCAACCCTATCTTTGCATTTTTAAAAATTATTGGGGGACCCAAAGTACCCTTGTTTATGTGGGTTGTACCTGTTGCATGTTGACTGCATTAGGAATTCAAATGGAGAAATTGAAAATATTTACTTAATTCCTTCAAAAATAACAGTAGTGAACACTTATGTTAGAAACATAAATAACATTTAAAAAAATATTTTGGGCCCCTGGGTGGCGCAGTTGGTTGAGCGACTGCCTTCGGCTCAGGTCGTGATCCCGGAGTGCCGGGATCGAGTCCCACATCGGGCTCCTAGCTCCATGGGGAGTCCGCTTCTCACTCTGACCTTCTCCCTTCTCATGCTCTCTCTCACTCTCTCTCTTTCCTAATAAATAAATAAATAAAATCTTTAAAAAATATTTTATTTATTTCATAAATAACATTTTTATGAAAAACCGTACTCCCCAAAATAAGTTAATGGTGAGAAGAGTGCATTATTTGTTCGTTTGTTTCTTTGTTTTTTTAAAGATTTTATTCATTTATTTGACAAAGAGAGAGAGATCACAATTAGGTAGAGAGGCAGGCAGAGAGAGAGGAGGAAGCAGGCTCCTCGCTGAGCAGAGAGCCCGATGCGGGGCTCGATCCCAGGAACCTGAGACCATGACGCGAGCCGAAGGCAGAGGCTCCAACCCACTGAGCCACCCAGGAGCCCCGCATTGTTTTTTTTTGCAAATATCTCTCATGACCAGCTTGATAGAAATGAGCTATTTTCTTATATTTGATATTGTCTTCAATCTGCTGCTATGTTATTTTCACAAAATTTTGTAAAGAAAATTCAGCCTCACAAAGATACATAGTTGGAAAAGGGAAGAGTATTTCAGCAGTCTTTTCAGATAATCATAAACATTTTTCTTTGATACAAGATCCAAACTCTCAATAAGAGTTTTTTTTTTTTTTCCAAGAAGAGTTTCTTAAAAGTTGCAGTATGGCATCTGAAACAGTATCAACTTTTCGCACACTATAACATTAAAAGCTGTCCATTTATCTTGTACTTTGAATGGCTCTTTAAGCCAGGCCTGATTCTGTTAACATTATGAATCGGTCATTTGGAAAATATTGGTTTACTGTGTTGTGAAACTCTTCCAAATATTGATACATTTCATTATATGATATTTAAAAAAAAATCACATTTGTTAACGTCACAACTAATTGTAACCGAAAAGCCTTTAATTATTAGCAAGCTGTCCAGTGCGTGGTGACAATTGCAGGTTCTCCGTAATTTTGACTTGAGAGCTCCAGGTTTATCATTGGAAACAAATGCTGTCAGTTTCGTTCTCAGAAATGACAGGGACACTTCATTCATTTCCCAGAAAATGTCTGCCAAATATCCAAGTCTGAATAACTGTGGTTTTTTGTCTATCAGTCATTCATTCAGGCAAAAATGGTGTTCTGTGACAAAAACAGCGGCAATTCACTCTGTACCCCACAAAAGTAATTTTCCTTGGGACTCTCCTCATAATTTTGTGTGCAGCCAGAGAGCTTTGTGTGTACTTCCCATTTGGTTACATGGAAGATTATGAAGATATATACTTAGGAGTTAAGGTATAATAAAATTAATATTTTCTTGCATCATCAAGTACGTACCTGAGGAAAATGGGCTCTAAAAAAAGAAAACAAAGCACAACCAAACAAACTTCTGAGTGCCTGGTGGTGAAAAAGTTACCTCTGTCTTATTCTAGGCTGCTGTGCCAATGTCAACTCCATGCAAAGGGCAAAATATTAGAATTATTACGAAAATAGTTATGACCTCATAGACTTCTGAAAGAGCCTACAGTCCTTCAGAGTGCCCGGGGACCTCAGTTTGAGAACTGCTGGTCTAGAGGATGATATCCCAGTGAAAGATGGTATTGGACACAGATCATTCATCATGTGTCCTTCTCACCCTTCTTCTCACCAGCCTCTCCTTTGAGCAACTTGGGAAAACATCAAGAGCTGTGGGGACACCTTGCTTGGGGTCTGAGTTTAGGCTGGAGTGGGTGACGAGCAGTTTCTGAGGCCACGCTTACAAGGTTCTCCGAAGCCCCCTTCCAGAGAACTAAAGAGGCATCAGTAATTCAGGGAGAGTGTCAAGGCCTTTGGAAAGTTCTGGGGATCTTGACAGCTCCAAATACAGTCTTCACCTTCTGCTGCTTCCTCTCTGCTATGCCCTAATGTCCAAGGGAACTCAAAATCTCTTCCAGAATTCCAAAACCATCCTGCAGGACAAATATATGCTAGACTCAAGGGTATCTAAGCTAGAAGGAGGTTTCTAGATTGGACAAGTGCTTTGGAATAGTCCCTGGGCAATAGAGTAGCACTTTCCAGCGTTTGATTTTTCTGCACTACTGGAACTTTGCAGTTAAAAATTTCAGGGGCTATACTTGCACACTGACATAAACAATAGAACAAAGACTTGGCTTAGAAGTATGTGGCCGAAAATGGGGAAATGCTGTTATGAAGCATTTCTATGGCGGAGAAGGCATGATTCCTTGTCGAGAACACAGAATTTGATCTCTGAGCTGCATGAAATATAATATTTGAATACAATAACACCCCCAAGTGCTGTTGCTATTTCACGGGGAATTTTAACCCAGCCGGCGGTGTCTAAAGTCAAATATCCACTTTGCAGCCACAGAAGAAGTGGATATAAAAGGTTTCCTGAAGCGGGACAACCCATGCTGTCTCTATGGTTAGGTTTTGTGGTCAAAAGAGGGTCCCTGTATTAGGGTTTGCCCACACATTACAAAGCGGACAGGACAGATTGTCTTTGGGATCAGAAGAAAAGGTGGAGGGAAGAGGGTGGGGAGACCAAGGAGAAGGAATAGAGTAGAGCAGGGTCAAGCAGGTTCTGAGCACCGACTGGCAGAAAACACCCACAAGGTAGCTCTTGACTGGGGCAGTAGTCACGGCCTCGGAGTGGGCAGGCTCCGGGGTGTTTGTGGCACGAGGACCGCTCGGGCGAAGAGCACGGATGGAGACCTGGTCTGATGTTCTGATGTTCAGTTGGGTCACTATCAGCTTCCTGCCCAGGGGCGGTCTCTCCGTCCCCATCCCTTCCTGTCTGATGACAGTAAATGACGTAACATAGGTCAAGCGTCTGGTCACTGCAGACATTTCATAAATGATGCTGGTCTCACGGCACAATTTAATGGTTAGCTTAGATGCTATCTTGTCTATATAACCCACTTTTCTTATCCTTATTTGAATACAAAAATAAAAAATACAAAGTACGAAGCAAGGACATTAAAACCCAGACTCAGGTCTCCACTTCTACCCGAAGTGTATTCCATGGAGGCCCGACTGTAGGTTCAGGTACTGTGTCTTCACATTTTTTTTTTCATCAAGATTCTAATAGGTCCCTCAGCCCTCCATCCCTGGACCGCGCTGGCGGTCCAGAAAGCCGTTGACATACACGCACATAGTGGGGTGCAGGGTAGCATGGGATACATGACCCAAAAGGAGCCCTAGTAAGGAAAGTCTCCCGGGAAGGGAGTAATTATCCCCCAGGCCCACAGGTTTGTCCTTCGGAGACTTGCTCCTGTTGGGTTTGCGGAAAGAAAGGCACGCGGGGATAGCAATAATCAGAAGTGGGTTATAGGAGTTCAGTGAAAGAGACCCTAAGAACACAATTAGAGATGGACCAGCCAAGAGGGAAGAAGGAAGGAGACAAGGAGATGAGTGATCCAAGGGGGAAGTGGGCAAGATGGGCAGGGCCAACCAACTAAAGCAGGTAGGGCCTTTGGGGCGCTGAGGGGCATCTGAGGCTAGGCATTCGCCCGCCCCGGCGTGGCTGAGGGAAGCCCTGTGAGGAGAGCGAAGCTACAGGGCGCCATTAGCAGTTGGCCTGAGACCAGTTGAACCTCTGGGTCTCAGGGCTCTTGTCAGTAGACTCTGGGTAATAAAAACATCAGACTTCCCTCCCTCACAGGGTATTTGAGAAGACCCGTAAAATAATGGAAGAAATAGGAGAGAGTAATTGTTCTTGAGAGTAATTGTTCTTCAAGACATCCCCATCCTCTCAGTGGGGTGAGGCAGAGAGGGAAGGAAGGGAAAAAAACAACATGAGGAAGGAAAGGGTAAGGGAGGGCAGGAGGAGACTTTACAAGGCAGGTAGCCTGGTTGGGGCCAAAGGCAGGTGGATTCATGAAGAGGGGAAATGTGAAAACGGAAGGATAGGACAGCTCAGGCTGAGGGCTTGGAGACCCCTCCGGATCGCCTCTGGGAGGCAGATAAACCACCATCTAGGACACCCACGCAAGGCAGATTAGTCAATTGGCCCAAGAGAAGTGAAGTCAGCTGGCCCTGGACATAGCGCCAACCTGGGGCATCTGTACTACGAGGAAACTGAAAATGAAATGGGACCTGTATACATAAGGTAGGGGGACAAAATAAATTGCAACAACTCTTAAGATTTGAAATCCTTAAGTTTTGAAAATGTCAAGAACTGCTCTTTGCCGTTGTCTGACTCTCGGATTGGGAGAGCTGTCAGTTCTTTGGACTGTATTTCCTGGTTCTAGATTTTTTATTATCTAGGTGAAAAAAACAGGCGCAGAGAGGTGAACCAATTTGCTCAAGGTCACACAGCTGTCTTGTAGAAAAGCCAGGATCTCAGTTCTATATTGGGTTTTCTTTCTACCCCACGAGACGCCCTAAAGGTATGAAATGCAAATGAGTATTCCTAGAGACTGGGGTAGAGGGTGGGGGTAAGAGAATGGGTTTTCTTATTTGCCTAACCTAGCTGTGTGTGATTTCAGAGCCAAAGTCAATTCTTTCTCCTCTGGACAGCCTCAGTCTCCCTCTCGCGAGTAAGCTTGACGGTTGCTAAACAATTCTCCTTTCTCATTCCTCAGACTGTCCTACTGGGAGCTCCAAGAGCAAGTAGGTACGTGCCGCCCACATGGGCTCTGGACTCCAGCAACCTCCGTATGTAGTTTCGGTAAAATCGGGGGGCTGATCCGGGAGCGCCCTCTCTTTATCGTGTTAACCCCGGTGGTACCATGAGGCACCTGACATTCTGAGTGTGCTAATAATTCAGTGCCAGCAAGTTTCTGTTATCCTCCAGTTGTAATTGTTAACTTGAATGGAATGCAAAACCTCCGGTTGGGAGCAGAGTTGGTTTTTAACTGTGAATTACTTGGGGAATATAGAAAACGGGGAGTGTGGCTTGTTTATTGCACAAGACGTTTTTTTTTTTTTTTTTTTTAAAGATTTTATTTATTTATTTGACAGAGAGAGAGAAATCACAAGTAGGCAGAGAGGCAGGCAGAGAGAGAAGGAAGCAGGCTCCCTGCTGAGCAGAGAGCCCGATGCGGGGTTCGATCCCAGGACCCTGAGATCATGACCTGAGCAGAAGGCAGAGGCCTTAACCCACTGAGCCACCCAGGCGCCCCTGCACAAGACGGTTTAGGAAGGCTTTTTCAAGTTGTGTTTTCTCTAATAAATAGAAGTAGGTGGGAAATGCGGGATTGCTACTGGGTCTGTCTATAGGCTCACTGGTGAACTCTACCCTTTATTAGCTCTTGCCTTTGACACTTTTTCAGTTTAGCAAGCCAAGACTTGCTTGGGGATTAGAACAATGGCTTATCATAATGCCGCTTTCATGAAACACACACACACACACACATACACACACACACACACACCTTGTAATGCTTCTGGTGTCAAGGTTTATTTCTGCAAGCCCTTCCTGCTAGCCTGTCCCTGCCCACCCCCCCCCAGGTTTGGAATTTTTTTTTCTCCCTTAAGGGGAAGTGTAGAAATAGAGCCTGCCTGTTCATTTGCATTATTGTACATCACACGATATCTTTGCAGCCATTATATTGTATTCTCTCAATGGTGTTTGCCCTGAGGGTGGGACACAAGGCTGTTTAGTGTCTCGTAAAACATTTACCAAAAGCACTGAGCCATGGTTTTGAAGGGCATTCCGTTGCCAGAGTGTGGGAGGAGAGAAGCCGGGGAGAGAGAGCTCCAGGTACATTGTTTTGTGCTTTTGTATTTATAAATATTTAAAATTTCGGATTACAAACCATTCGGGGTGGCCTTCGGCCGAAGGGGCAGGAATGGGGAGGGGACGGGGGGGGGGGCAAAAATAATGTCTTTGCAAACTATTTTTCGGGGCTCGAAGTCCCTGGGTCATTGTAAATCTTCACTTTTGATCAAACGTTGTTTTCGGTTTTGCTCGAGGGATTTGGGTGTCGCGGAGAGCAAGGGGAAGCCTGCCGGGGCTTGAGGTTTCCCAGTGGTCTGAATCAGATGGTAGCCTTCGCTTTAGCTCAGAATTCGGAACCTGGTGTGGTGTTCCTAGGAGGTGACCTATAACCTTGTGACTTGCACTTTGGTGTGCCCCGTGACTCATGCCATTAATAGCTTTTGCTAAATGGTGGTTTTGGTTTCATGAAAATATTCTTAAGCTTTCTTTCCTCTCCACCTTTTCTGTTGAATTTTGACAAGATACCAGAGTAAAGGTCAGCTTGAAAGCCTGCTTCTTTCCCTCAAAATCTGTTTTTAGAACACAGTCCCTAGGAACGACTATATACTGTTCATAGATCCTAAGGACTAAATACTTCTTGAAAATACTAAGTATTTATATTCTAACTTTTTTCTTTTTGTTAAAAAAATGAGTACATAGGATAAAACTAGAGCCTTAACCAAATATTTAACATTTGATCAATTTTCCAGGATACATATAACTGCAACTATGTTATTAGTGACTAAAACTCAAACAATAAATAGGAAAAATCTAGAAAAATGTTAGCTTTGAAAGATGTCTGTAATGCCCAGCTTTTGAGGGAAGGAATCGCAGTGTAACATAGACACTATAGCATTTTTGCCCAGTGACACTGACAGTAAGAAGCCAACAGTCTTTCTTCTGACAAGTTCCCAGTCATTGCAAAATGGCTAGAAGAAATGGCTGTTTCAAAATTAGAGGGAACTTCCTTCATGGGGAAAATTTCACTGTGGCTTTGTGTATTTAGGCAAATAGGACCAAATCTAACAGCTGTGGAGGTCAAAAGACCTCGAGTTCACCTGAGGGGTATCAGATTTGATTATTTGTGTACATGTATCAGAAAATTGAGTTTAGTGGCGAGTTGTTTTACTACCCTGACAACTGAAAGTTTATGTAACTTTCGGCAAGTGGTTTAACTTTTTCTTACCACTCTTTTAAGATTCCGAAACAGAGGGAAGAATCCTCGCTCTCTGCTTATCTGTCCCATAGTTGTACTTCAATGCTTCAGAGTCCGTGAAACTTTTGACCACCTGTGATGCCAGAAAAATCCAAATAGAATAGGAATAGGAGTTTATGCATTAATTCCACTGTATTTAAACTAGATTGGTGAAGCTTATGTTTGAAATCTTAGCAGATGAACCAAAAGACTGGGAAAAAAGTCTAAATATGTACCGTTTCCAGATACTTGTCATTCCTCAGTGCCCTTTATTTCATTGGGAAAAAGTCTTGTTTGGTGTAGTTCCTTTGTTCAGCTTTTTCAGGTTTTCAGTCCCAAAGACCCACCTGGAATTGTCAGAAACTGTGATCACCAAAGTTTCCATTCGTGCTTCTTGCTGGGAGTTCTTACAGTTACGTGATGGTTTGTGGATGGGTCAACTCATACCTCAGGTGAAGCCCTGAATAAATTGGCTCATAATATCTCTTGTCATTTTAACCTTGGCTGCTATTCCGTGTGACACGATGATAGTGTTTCTGGATCAGGTTGGCTCTGAAAGGCACATCGTTACTTAGTCTCTCCACAAGGAGGGTTTCTATCCCTTGGCATGCAAGTTCTTGATTTGTAGTATGTCATGAACGAGACCTCTTCGGGGACAATAAGGGACCCCAAATTAGGTGTTGCAGTTTGCAACGTTCAGTCAAGCCCGAGGAGTCTTGGCTGTTTTCGCTTGCTGGGGGTGAGCTGTCACATGGAAGTGTGTGCGGGTAACAGCTACCTTTCCAGATCATTTTGGGGGACTATTCCAGGAAAGTCCATCTACGTAGGAGCTGGGGGTCAGAACTATGCAGGCAAGCTGGAGGAATCCTCATAAAGACTTGGACTATTTGGGGTGGATTTTGTTTTGGTGACATGAGACTGAATATACGTAGGTTAGTTGAGCAATGAGTAAAAATTCCTCACTTGTCCAGTAACTCAGTGTCTTCAAGCAGAAAACAGTCCTCACAGCTTTATATCCATCAGAGCCTCACGCAGTGCCTGCTGACTCTTTCTTGACTTAGGCATCTTCTGATAAATTCCTAGGTTCTCAGTGCTCGGGAATCCAGAACTTCGGCTTCTCTGTTGGCTCGTGATCATTCATGCGTACATTCACTCATTCATTCAGCTAATACTTATTAAGGTCTCACTCTGGGCTTGTTTCTCATCTCTCAGTTCTTAAATGTCACTGCAGACCTCCTAGATTAGGTCCTATACTTTCTCCTTTAAGAGAGTCATCACATTTTTTTTAAACTTGCCTCCTCTGCTGAAATATAAGTCCCCTTAGGTCATGGATCATGAATGTCTTATTCACTGCTATTCTCTCCAGTGCTTAGTACATACTAGGCATTAAAAAAAAATAGGTACCAACTGTATGAATAAATGCATGAAAGAAAACAAAGGAGAAAGATCGGGATCTGCAGAGACAGGCAGGTGACAGTAAGAAATAGCCCCAGATAACGGAGAAGGGGCATAAAGATTTTCATCCAAGACAGTACTAGTTTTCCTGCTTAAGTGGATAAATTCAATTACTTATAAAATTTTATATATGAGTAATTCTTTAATTCTACCATTACAGAAGTACCAGTGAGTACATACATCACCCATGTCAATGTAAAAAGAGCCTAGAAGAATGCACGAGAGAGAAACTTCCAGGTGATAAGCTTAAGTCCAATAAATGCTTTGAGAAAATATTATTTTAGGGCCACCTGGCTGGCTTGGTCAGTGGAGCATGCAGCTCTTGATCTCAAAGTTATGGGTTTGAGTCCCATGTCGGGTGTAGAGATTACTTAAAAAAGTTAAATCTTTAAAAAATGCTATTTTCAGGGCGCCTGGGTGGCTCAGTGCGTTAATAGCCTCTGCCTTCGGCTCAGGTCATGATCTCAGGGTCCTGGGATCGGGCCCTGCATTGGGCTCTCTGCTCAGCAGGAAGCCTGCTTCCCTCTCTCTCTCTCTGCTTGCCTCTCTGCCTACTTGTGATCTCTCTCCTCTCTATCAAATAAATAAATAAAATCTTAAAAAAAATAAAAAAATACTATTTTCAACATTAATGATTGAGGTATAACAAAGGCAATAAAATGCACAACTCTTACAGCTTGATGAGTTTTTACATATATGTATCCATGTGGCCACCCCTCAGATCAAGGTACAGAACCTTTTCAGCGTCCCAGAAGGCTCCTTTGTGCTTTTCTTCAGTCAAACCCCCCCACCCCCCCATGGCTCAAGATCACCATTATTTTAACTTCTTTTTCTGTAGATAAGTTTTGGCTGCTGTCGAACTTCCTAACAATGGGATCATATGTGCTCTTTTGTATTTGGCATCTTCCATTCACTATGGTGCCTGGGGCGCTCGTCCACGTTGTTTCACACAGCCGGGCTTTCTTTCTCATTGCCGCACACGGACCACCATTAAACGCGTCTGAGGGGAATTAAGAATGGGGCTATAGGGGCTGAGAATCATTCCCCGCGTGTGCCAGAGCTTTGGAGTCGAGAGATCGCAGAAAGGGTGGGATGGAAATGTTATCACCCAAAAGGGGTGGAGAGAGGAAAGTCTGTTTCTGGGAGTCTGTTTACTAAGGGCTGTCCATGGGCTGTTTACTTAACTCCATCACCCTGGGAGGCGACTGCCACTTTTGTACAGATGAGGAAACTGAGCTTGAGGGAAGTTTCGTGACTTCACAGTTGGTCTGAACTGAGCACGCACACGTGTTCATGACATCAGGGGCAATTCCGTCCTGCCGGAGACCACGCCAGACCTGCCACCTCGTTATTGAAGACTCAGCTCTTATGCAGTCGGGCGGGCTGGGTGTCTCCGGTTGGAACCTTTACTTATGAATACATGCTTTTGCTTATGAGGTTTTTCTTTTCAGATGCACACAGTGCATTCTATAATCTATATATGGCAACTTTTGAGGGTTTTTTTTTTTAAAGATCGGGTTTTAATATATACACATAAAGAAACATTCAATCTCCCTAAGAAAGATGAGTTTCAAGTCGGACTTGCTGAGAAATTTCCTGGGAGGCAGAGTTCTTGTCTTTCAAAATGGGGTCAGAAGTACTTTCCTTTCTAACTCACGCAGGGCTCTGCGTGCTGATCCCATGGATGTCGAAGTCTCTGACTCAACTGATTATCTTGGAGATATTCCAATAGGCGCCTGGGTGGCTCAGTCGGTTAAGCAGCTGACTTTGGCTCAGGTTATGATCCCACGGTCCTGGGCTCAAGTCCTGAATCGGGCTCCTTGCTCAGTGGGGAGCCTGCTTCTCCCTCTGCCTCTGCCTGCTTTTCTGTCTGCTTGTGCTCTCTTCTCTGGGAAATAACTAAATGAAATCTTTAAGGCAAATAAAACAAAATATACAAAAAATTCCGAGATAAATATACCCATTTTGTATGCAAGAAAGCTGAAACAGAGAAGCTAAGGTCATGCACCTGGTGAGTGAAAGAGCTGATATCCAGATTTTCTGCCTCCACTGTGCCCTGCTCTTCCCACCGGTCCACACTGCCAGCCACACAGCATTTGTCGAACTGCATCAGCCATTAAAAACGGCACTCCTTCCGCAACACTCTGGTTGGTGAGAGCTGATCGGATCGTACCATCTGACGGTGCGCTTACGATGTATCAAACATTGTACCAAGTACTTTATGTATATAATCCCCAGTCTTACAACAGCTCTCTAGCTTGGAATCATTCGTCCCCTTTACAAATGGAGAAACTGAGGCACAGAGGGTTCAGGGGCCCTGAACAAAGACACGTCATTTAGTGAATGCTGGAGTCTGCCTTCACACTCAGATCAGTTCGACCCCAAAGCACATTCAGTTCTGCACCCCATCCCGCCTCCCGCCAGAAGAAAATGTCTTTGGATTACCTTCCGTTATAATTTAGGGCTCCTGTGGAGCCCTAAAACAAAACATTGACGAGTCTTAACTCACCTCAACACTCCTTCCTGACAAATGGGCATTTTTTTTTAACTTTTCTTTATTTTTTTAAAGATTTATTTATTTAGGGGCCCCTGGGTGGCTCAGTCATTAAGCGTCTGCCTTCGGCTCAGCTCACGATCCCAGTGTCCTGGGATCGAGCCCCGCTTTGGGCTCCCTGCTCAGCGGGAAGCCTGCTTCTCCCTCTACCACTCCCCCTGCTTGTGTTCCTTCTCTTGCCGTCTCTCTGTCAAATAAGTCAATAAAAATCTTAAAAAAAAAAAAAAGATTTATGAGAGAGAGAGAGAGAGCAGGGGGAGGGGCCCAGGGAGAAGATGAGAGAGTCTCCAGCAGACTCCATGCTGATAGCAGAGCCTGATACGGGCTCAGTTTGGGGCTCGATCTTACGACCCTGACATCATGATCTGAGCCAGAACCAAGGGTCGGACACTTAACTGACTGAGCCACCCAGGCGCCCAAGGCATTTTCTTTAGAACTGAGCAAAAACATGTCCTGGGTTGGACTCAGTTTAAAAATTATTATTTTCTAACTCTTGGGGCTGTAGGAAAACCAGATTAGGTTGCCACGGGGTCAGATCATGTGTGCAGGGTGTCCCATCGTCAGTGAGACCGTGAGACCCTCTGCCGGGGAAAGGGTGGATGTCTGGAACAGAGATGAGTCCAGGTGGGGCAGCCTTTCCCCCTGAGTTTTGCAGTGCCACCTTCCCTACTCATTTATATATTCGTTCAACAAGTATTTCTTGAGTACCTACTATTAGCATAAGGTTTATGATGGTAATGCCGTAGAGAATAAACTCACCCAATCGGACTTATCTGAAGCTAATTGCAACATCCCTGGTTTGTAAAAAAGTGCCAAATCACAGTCACATTCATACATTGTGTTAGAAATGAAAACATGTGTGTGCGCACACGCGATTTTCTAGCAATTAGAAGCTATCATATCGTATCACCTGTCAAACATAACAATTTTAATAGAATGTTGCACTATAGTTTGCTTTCCAGCAATCCCTACGGGAGAATTTTCCATATTTACCAGTAATTTAAGTATTTTAGGAAAGGGAATTTAAAGGAGCATTAATGTTGGATAAGGGGTTTCTCGTGCTCTGTTACTAAAAGATTCGCCACTGATTTTATGGCCCAAACCAACTGTGTATTTACCAGACTGGGCAAACCTAGCTTGCTCAGTGAAGCAAGTTCAAATTGCAAATGAAGGGTAGGCTGGTAACAGCCCTTGACATTTGTCTCTGCTTTCTAGAATTGGAGAATGTTTTTAAAAAATAATAAGCATTTACAGTTCATATTATAAAATGAAGGAAGCTTGTTTTGAATTTATAAGTATTTCTCTGAGTCTCACTAGTTTTTAAATGGCATATTTGCATATGTGGTTGGATGTTAGTAGGATATCAACTTTGGATTATGTCAAAAGCAAAAAAAAAAAAAAAAAAAGAAAGAAAAGAAACGAAAAAGTAAAGCCAGGAGTAAAGATAATTCGTGGTGACAGGCTATCTTTATAGTGGAGAGAAGGCAAACTTGGATTCTGATCTCTCTGTGCCTCTTGCTGTGTGGTCTTGGGTAAATTCCTTTCCCTCTCCACATCTCTGTTTCTTGTGCTAACAATGGAAACAGTACCATTTTCCGGGGTGGTCGTAAAGATTAGAGATGATGTATGTAAGGTGCTTAATTCAGGCTGCTACTCAGTAAAGATTTTTTTTTTATAAAGATTTTATTTATTTATTTGACAGAGAGAGAGATTACAAGTAGGCAGAGAGGCAGGCAGAGAGAGAGGGGGAAGTAGGCTCCCTGCTGAGCAGAGAGCCGGATGCGGGGCTCGATCCCAGGACCCTGAGATCATGACCTGGGCAGAAGGCAGAGGCTTCTGAGCCTCTCAGGCGCCCCACAGTAAAGATTTTTAAGTGAAGCTTAATCACCTGCTTATGGAGAAGAAAGGAGAACACCCTAAGCTTTGTTAGTAGCCCTTTTGGTTATAGCCCAAACCACCCAGGACAACTGAGCCAATGGTTGGAGAGTTTGTTTGGAGATCTGTATAAACGAGTGGTTTTTGACCTTGGCTACATACTAGAATCAGCAGGAGGAACTTTAAAAAAAAAACTGCCGAGGCCCGGGACTCTCCAGAAAGTCTAGTTGTCGTGGTGGTGTTTTTGTTTTTAATGTGTTTTAGTTCTCCAACCAAGGTGGGTATATAACAGTTTAGACTGATTGGTGGTTTGGAAGCCATCCTTCCTGCTGATAGCCTTGCTTTTGTACAGTGCGCAACAGATTTACGGGCGAGCCTCTGCTTAGCCCACACAGCGGCCGGTCCGGTTCAAGCCTGGTCAAAAATTCTCTTCATGGGTTTTCCATGGCTTCCTGTCAAGGTTGCCGCCCCATAGAGTTTGTTCTTTATTCTTCTCTACACTGTCTTTTTCTTTTTTCTTTTTTTAAAGATTTCATCCATTCATTTGACACAGAGAGAGAGAGCACAAGCAGGCAGAGAGGCAGGCAGAGAGAGAGGGGGAAGCAGGCTCCCTGCCGAGCAGAGAGCCCGATGCGGGGCTCGATCCCAGGACGCTGAGATCATGACCTGAGCCGAAGGCAGAGCCACCCAGGCGCCCCACTCTGTCTTTTTCTCAGAGGGAAGCAGGAGAAGGCAGATAAAATGAAAGGAGAGAGAGACGTCAGGATGATCAGTTGTTTCTGAATTCTTTGAGCAAATCCGTTAGTGCATTAATGCCGATCAGGAGGGATGGCAGACAGACCTGGGAGAGACTGGCCTTTTAGGGCTACATGTCAGTGGTATTCGGCTGTAATCACTGCAAAAAGGCTCTCTCCATGAACATGAGAATTTTCTGTAAGATTCTACTACAGAGAGAGAAAGTAATCTGACCACTTTTCAGAAGCTAAAAATAAGGAACCTCTAGGAGGAGCCCGTTTTTATCAGAAGGTTGTCGTTTTTCCCTTTTGAATTCTAGCACTCCTCTTCAAAGATACCTGAGAGTAACACCATTCTTCCATTAGACCCAAAATGATAAAATGCCCTCATCAGTCCAGGCGAAGAGGCACGGACTGAAATTTTCCTGAAGGAATTGAGGAGGGAAAATGGCAGCTTTCTCTGGCAGCTGGAAACTAGATGTGCTGAACTGGAAAAAGGTGTGGAAAGAGTGGATAGGTTAGCTGGGATTACTGTGTTACCTTCTTGGTTCCACAGACTTTGTTAATTGGGACTCTTTTGGTTGCAAGTGACAGAATTCCAATCCCCAGTAGCTTCAGGAAGCAATCAACAAACAAGTAACTCAAATTAAATTCTATACAGGAAGTTCCATGGATACATAGATTGACTTAACTCAAATTCCAAAGGGTGCACGAGATAGGATCAAAGGACTCAAAATAGATCATCAGGATTCTTTTTCTCTGTCTCCCTGTTTGTTGTCTTCTGCATTGGTTTCATTTTGTTGGCAATTTCAGGCTTAGGGTGTTCTTACATTTGGGCAGGACAGAGGAGGCATTGCCGATGTCCTTCCTGATCTCCGTCGGTTTAGGCATCTCCGCATCTTGCGCCAACGGACTCCAAAGTTGGGTTACACCCTGTTCTTTGTGCCACCGTAGATTTATTGTCGCTCAAGGTTGTTTATCTGCACAGCTAAGGCTCTTGATAACCAGTGGAGGTTTTACCATTTCAGCAAGATGTTGCTCAGAGAACACTGAGTCCTTGACTTGTCTCTACTGAGAAACAAGCATGTCTTTTTTTCACCCAGGGGAACCCATTGGCAAACCTAGTTCTTGAAATTAGAATAGAAGGTCGGGTCTGATCAGCAAGTACCCATTATTATCAACATTACTTCCCTGCTTTGTTTCAAGAGCAAGGAAACCTCCTGAGCAATTATTGTAGGGAAATGAAAATGTGTTGTTCCGGCCTGAATTACAGTTGTTAAGGGTTTGTTTTACCTGCCCCGGTCGTTTGTAAGCTTGTCGTAAATTCAATTTTATGTCTCTGTTGCCTGGTGCTACATAATAGGGACTCAGTAAATATGTATCTGATGATTGAAAAAAAAAATCAAGAATTTTTTTTTGAGCATTTTACTGGATGTTACAATTTGGCAAAGTTAGAATTACAGGTTAAAACACACAGTATGCACCCTAGGACATCTGCACGTATCTGTTATAATATAAATAAATGTATTACCTTGCTATCTTTCTAAGTATTGTATTTATGGGCAGGAAGAAATAAAAAAGTGAGGTCCAGCTTTCTTTAGTTGAATCAGCCCTTGATAATACCCTGCCTAGAGCAGGGAACAGTCCTGACCAGTTTTGTTTTTTTTTTTTTAACCTCTCTCGACAAAACTTATTTTTTTCTTCTGAATTCCTAGGGCCCTTAGTGGGGAAAGAACTTCACACTCTTTGAGCAGCTGCTATGTGCCAAGGGTTCTGCAGACACATTGTCTTCCTGAAGTCTCACAGCCACACCACAAAGCCTTCTTCCTCCTTTTCTACCCTTAAGAGAATTAATCACTCCCTCCTTCATGATACTGTCACGCATTTATACTATACGAGCATTTATCACACTGCCTTGTAATAATTATCTATCTATATTTCTATGTCTCCTACTAGACCGTGAATTTTCCAGCTACAGTCTGTGTCTTACTCAGGTGTGTATATGAGACCCAGCTCATAGTGGAAATCTAGAAAAAAAGATTTTTTTTTTTTACACATAGGCTCCACATTTGTGTGGGGCTTGAATTCACCACTCTGAGATTAAGACCTGAGCTGAGATCCAGAGTTGGACGCTTAATGGACTGAGACATATTGGTGCCCCTACAAATATTTTTTAACAATTTGGTTACTGTGTGATCTTCATTTTACAAATTTGAGGTCTGAGGCTTGCCTAAGGTTAGTAAGTGGAAAGTGATCAGGTTAGTTTTTGCCCTCTTGTCTACCAGACTCCAAAGCTTGTTTACTTTCTTCTAAACCACCCTGGGATATCGGAAAGCCAGGTTGGCCGGAATGATGCGGGTGACCCCAGAGGAGGATATAAGGGGAAGGAAAATCATCATTTCCTGGGGCTGGGAAGGGAGGGTAATTATCCATTGCTCAGTTCAGTGGTGCTCTGACCCCCAGACTCCCATCTCCAACAAAGCACACACACAGACACCGTGGGGGGCTTCTGTCCCAGAGCGAGTGCTGAGCGAGTGGGGACCAGAGATGTTCTTGGAAAGCTACTCCCTGTGAGAATAGCACGGAGCTGGAGCTCTAAACTGTCCACCAGGGCATAAAAATACCATTGTCCCAACCTCCTCTGTAATGTTATTTTGTGTGGTGAGATTTTACCTGTAAAGTTCTATTTGGACATGAAATTAGGGGAGAACATGTAACATGAACATCATAGTTACCGCAGCCACATGCCAGGATTTTGTTTCTTGGGCGTGATGGTTGGCATTGGAGAAATCTGGGGTGAGCTTTTGAATGGGCATGGTAAGTTGGCCATCCTTCCACTTTGACGTGCTTGGTCTATTTTTCCTCCCTCCCTCCCTCATTTCTTATCTTTTCTTTTTTTTCTTTTTTCTTCCCTCCCCTCTCCTCCCCTCCTTCCTTCCTTCCTTTCTGTAACAGCTTTACTTGGGATAAAAGTTACATACCATATAATTCACCTATTTAAAGTGTACAATTCACTTGATTATAGAGTACTCACAGAGTTGTGTAAGCATCATTATAATCAGTTTTAGAACATTTCATCCCCTCCCTAACAAATCCCCTGCACCAATTTCCAGTCATTTCCCCTTTTTTCCCACCCCTCTACCTCCTGCCTTATACAACCACTAATCTACTTTCTGTCTTTATAGAATTGCCCATTACGACCCTTTGCTATAAATGGAATCAATACAATATGTGGTCTTTGTGACTTCTTTCACTTAATTTAATGTTTTCACGGTTCATCCATGTTATAGAAAGTATCGATACTTCGTTCCTTTTCAGTGCTGGGTAGTACACTCTTGTGTGACTATATGGCAGTTTATTTATCTCTTTGTTTATTCATCAGTTGATGGACATTTGTCTCTATTTGGAGGCTATGATAATGCTGCTATGATTATTTATTCATGTACAAATTTTTGTGTAGTCACAAGTATTCATTTCTCCTCCTATATTCATTTCTCCTCCTCCAAGTATTCATTTCTACTCCTGTATCTAGGAATAGAATTACTGGGTCATATCATAACTCTGGCCTCAATCTGAGGAACTCCCAGATAGCTTTCTAAAGTGACTGCACCATTTTACATTCCTACCAGTAGTATATGAGGGTTCCAATTTTTTCCCATCCATGCCAACCCTTGTTATCCCTTTTTTTTTTCCAAGCCATGCTAGTAGCTGTGAAGTGTACCTCACCCAGATTTTAATTTGCATTTCCCTGATGGCTAATTATGTTGAACATTTTTCATGTGATTTTTGGCCACTAGTATACCTTCTTTGGAGCAATGTTGAATTCAGATCATTTGCCTATCTTTTAATTGGGTTATTGGT
Source organism: Nasua narica (assembly GCA_028533885.1). Lineage (NCBI taxonomy): Eukaryota > Metazoa > Chordata > Mammalia > Carnivora > Procyonidae > Nasua > Nasua narica. The sequence goes on along the minus strand of CM052800.1, from coordinate 28,960,751 downwards.
CTTTTGATTGGGTTGTAGGAGTTCTCTCAACACAATTTCTCCAACAGCATTTGCCCACTTAATGTGTCTTTGTGTCACATTTTGGTAATTCTTGAAATACTTCAGACTTTCTCCTTATGTTTGTTACGGTGATCTGTGATCAGTGATCTTTGGTGTTACTGTTGTAATTGTTTTGGGGCACCATGAGCCACACCCATATGAGATGGTGAACGTAGTCGATAAATTTTGGGTGTGTTCTCTCTGCTTCACTGATGGCTTTTCCCCATCTCTCTCCCTTTCCTTGGGCCTCCCTATTCCCTGAGACACAATATTGAAGTTATGCCAGTAAATAATACTGTAGGGACCCCTGAGTGATCAAATGAAAGGAAGATGTGGCAAACTTTATTGTCTTATTTTAAGAAATTTCCATAGCCTCCCCAGCCTTCAGCAGCTACCACCCTGATCAGGAGCAGCCATCAACATTGAGACAAGACCTCCGCTAGCAAAAAGACTATGACTCAGTGAAAACTCAGATAATGGTTAGCATGTTTTATCAATATTTTGAAATTAAGGTGCATACATTGTTTTCTTAGACATATTGCTGTTGCACACTTAATAGACTGCAGTATAGTGTGAACATAATTTTTATATGTACCGGGAAACCAAAAAATTCATTCGACTCGCTTTATTGTGATATTTGCTTTACTGTGGTAATCATGGTCTGAACCTGGCGTATGTCTGTAGTGATGTCTCCTCTTTTATTTCTGAGTTTGCCAAGTTGAGTCTTCTTATTATGTGGCTCATTCTAACTAAAGGTTTGTCCATGTTGTTGATCTCTTCAGAAGAACCAACTTCTGGTTTCATTGATTGTCCTTATTCCTTTTCTAGTCTCCATTTCCTTTACTTCCATTTGAATCCTTATTCTTATTGATTTTCATTCTTTACTTACTCTCTTTCAGATTTAGTTGGCTCTTGTTTTTTAAAGTGGGCGGTTAGGTTGTTTACTGCCTTTTAACTGTTGTCTTCATTCTTCATCTCACAAGACAGTTTATAAGTGTGAATGACCGGTGTTAAAGCTGAGTCGGGGCACGTCATACCCCCACCATACCTCTGGGGACAGAGTGACAAGGGAACTGAATTCATGAGGCGAGGACCCAGAACAGTTGATGAAGCAGTGACTTCTCACTGGTGGGGTCTGCGTGTCACTGTGGTTCGGGGCTCAGAGCATGGGCTCTGGAGCCTGGCTGCCTGGTTGTGAATTCTGTGAGATTTGGGACCACTTATTTCAGTTCTGTAAACTTCAGTTTCCACATGTGCAAAATAAGCATAAAGGTGGTTACTACTTCGTACTCTTGTTGCGTGGAATCGGTGAGCTAACGTGTGGAGTACTTAGCTCAGAGTGGGTACTCAGCCGATACTCAGTTGTTGGTTGTTGTTGCTCTTAGGTCAGACCCGCCTAGTCTAGGCTACCACCATGTAAAATAGTACGGAGCCTGGAGTTGTTTCCATTCATTTGTACTTCTTTCCAATCATCCGTGACCTCACCCGCATAGGCTACCACGTTGAACCCGCATAGGCTACATCACCTGCGTTTGCTCCCAGGTGCTGAGACACATTTCCTCCTGGAGTATGGCAGCTCTGGATGTAACTTCCAAACAAGAGATTGTTCCTTCTCAGAAAGATTGCAGACTTTACTTATTTGAGTGTCCACGCATATCATAATGATAAGGACAAGGGCAGGAAATGTATTTTCCTGAACAAATTGTAAACAAGCTCAGGATGGGAGTACTGTAAAATATGAAAATGGTATCACTAAAAAATTCGAATTCAAGTTTGCTGGTACCTTAAGTTCTCCTCTTGAGGCGAGGATAGAAGTGGCCGTCTCTAAACTCCCCAGAGGAGCTTAATAGTAAGTCCTGTTATCTGAGGCTCCAAGGGGGTAGTCGCATGTTCTCATTTCACCTTCAAGGCATGTACTGTGGCTGCTGTTATGTGTATAAAATTTATTTATTTGTCAGAGAGAGAGAGAGGGAAGGAAAGAGCACAAGCAGGGGGAGCGGCAGTAGAGGGAGAAGAAGACTCCCGCTGAGCAAGGAGCCCAATGTGGGACTCGATCCCAGGACCCTGAGGTCATGACCTAAGCAGAAGGTAGATGCTTAACTCACTGAGCCACCCAGGCACCCCCTGTTTATGTGTCTTACAAGCATTTCTCAGGGATTAAAAAAATCCATACATTGTTAGTCTAATTCTTCAGCCAAAGCATGGCCATTAATTTTACTAGAAGAAAGAAGGTGTGGATCAGTCCTCACTATGAAACTTTGAGTTAGCATCCTGGAAAATATTTGAAAATATAACCAACCTCTAGTTATTTATGAATAGTATTGGCCACGATTGTCCTAAAACCTTCATGAAAAGTAATATTTTAATACAAATGTTAACTATAGCTAGATAATAGTTTTAGGTTGTTAACCACTCGAATCTAACTATTAATATTTGATATTAAAATAACATTATTTTAATAATATATATTCTTTTCCTGAAAATGCAGAACATTTTCATTCATACTGTATATTTTTCCCCTTACAGCATCTCTGAGATTATTAAGGAGAAAGAATTACTTCCATTTTACCCATAGGAAGAAGAAATAAAACGTTCTAAAAGAATTTTTCCCAAGATCTAATTAGTAGAATTGGTACAACCAGTATTCAGTTACTCAATATTCTCCCTCCCTCCCTCTCTCTCCCTTTCCTTCTCTCTCTTTCTGTCTTTTCCTGTTAAACCTTTTTATCAAGAGCATCACTAAGAAGTAGAAAGGATGTGGATTCCCCTTTTCTCTGTCCCTGTAGGTGCAGAAAAATTATAAAATACTAGGCTATATGTTGAGAAAAAGTGAAAACAATAACTCATGAGCCTACACATTCATAATCAGCTTTTAAACTGTATATACACCTGGGCGCCTGGGTGGCTCAGTTGGTTAAGCGGCTGCCTTCGGCTCAGGTCATGATCCCGGAGTCCCGGGATCGAGTCCCATATCGGCCTCCCGGCTCTGCGGGAAGTCTGCTTCTCCCTCTGACCTTCTCCCCTCTCATTCTCAGTCTCTCGCTCTCTAATGAATAAATAAAAATCTTTATTAAAAAAAAAAATCTTAAACTGTATATACACCAAAAAGATGAATTTTATCCAAGGATGGATTCATGTAAGATAATTTTTTTGGAAGACTGAATTTAGTATGAATCCATGGAGCTCGTGTAGCTTGTTCTTTGTGTAGCCATGCTTACAAATAATTATACAAAGACGTGAAAGCTCAGGGGACTGGCTGGCTGTGAGTTCTAAATCAGACAATTAGAGTGGCCTGGAATCAGCAGGAAAAATACTTCTCCAGAGTTTGGCTTTTTTTTTTTTTTAAATAACTACAACACTTTATTTAGAGAAAGAGCACTTTATTTAGAGAAAGAGCACTTTATTTAGTGAACATGAGCAGTTGGGGGGTAGGGGAGAGGGGCAGAGGAAGAAGGAGAGAGAGAATCCCAAGCAGGCTCCGTGGTCAGCACACAGCCCCACAAGGGGCTCAATCTCACGACCTTGACATCATGACCTGAGCTGAAATCGACAGTCGGACACTTAACTGACTGAGCCACCCGGGTGCCCCTCCAGGTTTGGCTTTGTAAACATTTAAAAATACAAGAGAAGTTTCTATGATCTGTTGAGAATAACAGTATCGAGAATTGTCGGGTTAAATGCATTTTGCAGCTCTAAATTATCAGTCAGTAAATTTTATTGGCTGTCTACTATTTTCCAAAAATTTTGGGTCAACAGAGACCACTAGTGTATTAAAAAATTTTCAGAGTGCCAAGACATCAGGTAAGCTGCATACATTGAGGCAGGTGTAAAGGTCTCTGTGTGTGTGTGTGCATGCGTGTGTGTGTGTGAGAGAGAGAGAGTATATTTATTATATATCAAATTCAGACGCTAGATTTTGGATAGGAAGGAAATAGATGAAGTAGAGGTGAAATCACTAACATCTTCACATGGTAGAGACCATAATGAGTCTTGACCATCCTAAGCTTGCTCATGGTATAACTCACTCTTGGTGGGGGGGAGCAGATGGCTTTTTAAAATCTTATGACCCTCCCACTCCAGTGAGTTCTTAAAGAAGAATTGGCATTAATTTCTGCGACGCAAAATGGACCCAAACCCCTGTTCGTTGTTTAGATTTCCATTTATTTAATGGAACCAAATTCAGTTTGAATAAAGTTGAACATATTTTTATGTTTATTGGCCATAGAATTTTTTTTCTGTAAGGTGCCTGTTCATATCTTTGCTCGTATTTATTGGGTAATATTTTCTTGTTGACATGTAAGGGCTCTTCACATAAGAAGGAAATTGATTCTTCATTGTATATGTTGTAACCCACTCCATTTGTAGTCTGTCTTTGAGTTCATCTTAATAAATATTTCTAAATTCCATTTAATATGCAGTTCTTGGTAGAAAGAAAAGTAATGAGATCAATTTTTAGTTCAATATGAAATTTAGATAAGTTATTAGTTTCAACCTGCGCTATTATGTTTAGCTGTTTAATCCTCCAACCTAAGGTCAATTATTAACTGATTTGTCTTTTGGCACATATGTATGTGTGTGTAAAGGGTCTAGTATGGAGATTTCTTGTATCTTTGTTCATTTTCTGAAAAAGAACTGAACACCCTTAATGGTATTCCATTTTTTTCCATTAATCATTGTTATCCTTTGATACTTTTGCTTCCAATAAAATGCATTAGGTGACCGCCATTCGTATGAAATGTCATAAGCTGTGGCTGTAAATCATGTGTTTGTGTGTTTGAGGGACATGTGTCTACTTCCTCTTTGCAAGAGTATGTTTCCACAGGAGTGTGTTTTCTCAATTAAAAAATTCATCCATTTGAGTGACTATCAGGAGTCGTGACTGACACTGTCATTTTTATTAATACTTCAGATCAAAGTGATTCTCACACAGTTTTAACCGTGGCTTCACTTGGAACTTAGGAATGGGTTACGTCAGCGTTGGCGTGTCGGAGGCATGCCGTGTTAAGCTGCTCCGTGGCCATTTCTTTGGTTTCCTTGTTTGTAAAACAGAGCTGGAGAAATGAGGTGCTTGTCAGAGCGCGGAGGTGTCAGGGACCCAGCTGGATTTCACATGGGAAGCGGGACGCAAATATGGTAGGAGGGCTGGGGAGGCAGCCACGTGCACGTTTTTCCAACTCCGAGACAACAACTGTTCATATAACCTTCCTTCTTCCTGTTTCCATAGTTGTTCACCAAACAGCTCAAGAGAATGAGCTGTGAGGGCTGCGTTTTCACGACCATCCTTTAATAAAGTTTTCCACGTCATAGGTCAAAAAATGTTTTCCCAAGAGTTTGCAATTCTTGTGAAGAGTGATTATTGAGCGCCCAGGTTAGCGAATTCCTGTGTGTCTGTGCTGGGCAGGGGATGGAGATCGAAGGCAAATGCCTAGGCAGTGCCATCTTGTCACGCAAGCAGACGACAGCTATGTAAGCAAACCAAAAACCCGACTCCTGGTGTATCTCATTTTTCATCAGAGATGATCTTAAATTTTGTGTGTAAGTTTTGATTTTCAGAAGTGGAATTATAGTTTATGTATGCTAGGAGCATTTGCTATTTAGGCAGTGTTGTGATAAAACAGGAATTTCTTTCCATTTGGCAAGTGTGGTTGCAAATGACAAACATAACAATTGCTAAATGTACGTATATAAAAAAGGGATGCTGAAGCAGTGTGGTAGTAAAATTTGGAAAACAGTAGATACCTCGATGAGAAGCCTTTCGAGATGATTCTAGAGAAGAGTGAGAGAAGAAAACAAGGACATATTAGAGAAGGTAGAGAGGTAGTCTCGGGGATTTTGCATATAGGTGTGTGTCTATTGAGGTTGGGAGGAACAAAGGGAAATTATGCAGTGGGTTGTAGTCAGAAGTTAGCTAAAGATCTGCAGTTCATGATCAAAAGCTTGGAGTGTTATGGATGACCAAGGATCACATCAAATTCCCTTCCTAGGGATAACATGATCCCAGCCATACTTAAGGTAGACAGATCTTGCTCCTGTTCACGGGATGGTTAGTGGGGAAAGCAATTATCAGGGAGGGAAGAAGCAGAGGGGTGGAAGCGAGAGGTCGTGCATGGTTAGTGCTGAGTGAAATCAGTGAGAAAGAAAAGGAAAAAAAATTGGCAGAACTTAGTGATGGGCTGAAAAGGGGAGAATGGGCTAGGACCAAAAGATTTGTTGAATCAAATCATTTAAATTTTTTGGATGATCAAAGTTACATACGTCAAAGGTACATAACGTAAATGTTTGTGTGGAATAGGTTAAAATACAGAAGTACATAAAAAGAAAATTTAAAATCACCCATATTCAGAGCCAAACCACCATCAGTATTTTGTTATATGTGTCTAGCTTTCATTTCCCTAGTTTCAGCCAAGGGCCCACTGTTCATACAGTTATCCATACTGTCTATTTCCTTAATCTCATGGCATAAACATGACATGTGACCGTAAAATGCTTCTTTAGTGACTGTGCAATTAATGTTTTTTTTTATTTAATTGCTTCCTCAAGGTCAAGCATTAAGTAGTTTCTAAAATGATTATAAAGAATTCTGAGATAAACATCTTTGTGCGTAAACTTCCTTTTTTATTATTTCTTTAGGATAAATTCTTAATGACATTGCCAAGTGAAAAGAATGAAAATTTTCAAGGCTTTTCATGTAGATTATAAACTATTATTTTTATTTTTTATTTATTTTTTTAAACTATTATTTTTAAAGAAAAGTTTTGATCAGTTGATACTTGTTTTACCAAAGAGTGACATGTTAGCACTATTCACTAAAAACGTCTGCTGATTTTATTGATTCAAAGTGATTCTGTTAATGTATTTTTCCTTAATTTATGTTTATTTGCTTACCAATGAGGTTGAACATTTTGTTGGGTTTGGGAATCATTTTAATTCATAGACGTGAGAGATTAGAAAAAATACATATCTTCCATATATGATACATGAGTTAATTGGCCTACTTCATGTTGTTAGCCAAGCGGGACATCTGAATAGACTGTAGCATTTTCTTTTTAAAGGGAAGATGGAAAGAAAGGGTCCAGTAGTGTAATCGTGAGGCGGGGATGCAGGAGGACGAGGGAAGAAGATCGTAGGTTGCAGTCCGTGTTGGCAGACAGAGGGAAGGGAAGTCAGTCATTCATGGAATATCCACAAAAGGCAATGATAGTCATGAGTGAGCTACGTAAGAACAGGGTCACGCAGCCCAAGAGAGGAAGAGTATGAAATAGTCAAAGAGCAGAACGCTAAGGTGGGGGATGAAGTTGAAGGCCAGATAGTGGGTACCGGGGAAAGAGGCCAAGGCCTTGGAACTGGAGAGTGAGGGCGGCGCCCCCTCTTAGTCCCCGCAACTCTACCTTCCATGAGGCTTGGGAGCTTTCCGGGAGTTTTCTAGGCAGGTACTTGTTTACGCAAGTCTTTTGTCCCTAAAGTTCGGCAGGGTTTCCAGAGTATGGACCTTTTGTATACCCCCCTCCCCACCCACCTACCCAGTGTGCTTCTTAAATGCATGATTTATTGTTTTTAGTAACGCAGGTCCCTGAGACCATTTTGTGTATTTTTTGTTGTTGCTTGGCCCTGCGGTCCGTTTTCCATAGTGCCTGCCTCCTTTTGAATTAAAGGACCATAAAAGTGCCAGAGAAAGCTAGAAACAGAGAGGACTGCAGAGTTCATGCCCGGTATAGTTAGAAGTGAAGTTAAGGACGGAGGGCGTTGGTTGCCTAAAACCAAGATCTTTTAAAGAAATAATATTCCAATATGCTGTCTGGTGATCAAGAGCACTAACTCTATACTGGTGTTTTCACTGCTTGCGACTGAAGGCCTTGCCATAAAAAAGGTTTTGCCCCATGTTGCTGAGATGGTCTTAGGGCACTGCCCTTTTCTTGATGGCTCAGGCTGAAAATGGTCGTCGTGCTAGACCCTGCCATGGTCCAGGTCATCCATTAGCCAGTTCTGTCTGCTCTGCCTTTAGGGTACGACACAAGGTCAGCTTCTCTTCTTACCATTGGAGGCTTAGCACTCTCTGATGGTTTACACCATCATCCCATCCCTGGAGGATTGGAACTGCCTCCATCCTGTCCCTCCTTGGCTCCCCTGTAATCTCTTCACCACCCCCAGAGTGATCTTAAGGAAAGAAAAATCAGATTACTGTGCTTCTCTGTTTAGAATCCTCCATTTAGCCCCATAGAACCCAGAGCCCCTGTCTTTCTAAGGCCCTCACGTGACCCTCGCCTGCTTGGCTCACCCTATGTCCATCAGCCGCATTGCCCCTTTCTTGCTCTTCTTCCGATACCCCAAGCCTGTTACCCTTGTGTAGCCCTTCCTCCCTTCTTCTGGAATGTTTTCTCTCTTCAGACTGTTCCTTACTCCATCAGGTCTCTGCCCAAGAGAGGAAGGACCTCCCTTACCGCCCCCTCCAATTCCTCCTAACCCTGCTTTCTTGTTCCTCATTGCGTTTATCTATGCCCCTTCCCCCTAACATACATATACATGAGATGTACGAAAGATGATTAGATCTTTCTTAGTTAATGGAGACCACATCAGGGTCCAGCTCTTTGACTCCAGTCCACCCCCCACCCACGTGCCCCCCCCACCCCCGCCCCATACTTGAGCACATCTTGGAGTTTTCTGGAAAGCGCTCAGGAAATACCTATTGAAATGGAAAAGCATAGTACCCGGTAAATCCAGAATGGTAGGGGATTTCTGCAGTAATTTGGAGGAAATTATTAGAACTCCGGTAATTATCAAAGAGCAAAACTCACATAATACTTGGCCAAACCACATGCTTCCTGAGCACTTGTTAACCTGACTGCAGATTTGAAATGGGAGGAAATCTATTTTTTACATCGTGACTTGATCTAGCTGGCTTTTCTCTAGTGAAAGATAAACACAGGGCTTGGATTTTACACATTATTTATGACTTTGTAATAGGTATCTCCTTTCCATCTGCCTTTAGTATTTATTCTGAACTTGCTCTTTTGAAAAGAAAAGTCGGTGACCATGACCACAGGATATATACGGTAAAGAGAGGTAATTTCTTAGCTTATGAGATGCCACAGTTTGCTAGGTTAAGGGCCAGAAAGGGATCACCATAAATCTAACAGGTTTCTATGTATTAATGAGGAATGCTGCTTAGGCCAGAGGAAGAGTTTGGGGAAAAAACACAAAGAGAATTGTCTTTAGATTTAAATGAGATTCTGTGGCTTTTATAAGTTATGGTTTCGCTCACCAAGTCTCTAAAAGGTTTCTCCCCCTGCCTTCAGAGATACCGTCTCCAAAGTTCCAAGGCATTTTCCTATTAAGTACAGAAATGCCTGTCACTGGCCAAGTCAGAGCAGCAAGGTGAAGGTTGTGTGGGTCGATAGAGAGGCAGGTGATTCGGAAGCAGGAAAGGAGACAGGGAGGGAGGGAGGGAGGAATACTGACTACTTATCCAGAGGTGGAAAAAAGTGCAATCTCTACAAGCCAGAGTGCTTGGGTTCAAATCCTCACTCCACTATTGCCACCTTGTTTGTCTTGGCCCAGCTATTTTATTTCCTGTGTCTTAGTTTTCTCATCTGTACAATGGGATCCTACTCGTCCCTAACCTCAAAATATATTTATTAGGATTCTGTGTGTTAATATATGCAAAACGCTTCTAACATTGCCTCGGTATATGACAAGGACGATAGAGAAGAGGTAGCTACCATTATTTTATTACAGAAGGAGGTGATGAATTTCAGTGAAAATTAGGAGAAAGGGCTGTGATGATTCCATCTTGTGGTACCTCTTCGTTGGCTGCCTCCCCAGATGTCCTCTTGCCTGTAATAAACACAGGTGCTTGAAGCCTCCGGGCTTTTCACGGACAGCCTCTTCTGGAAAGTGGAGAGCACAAGAGGGGCTGTGCTTCTGTGACATTTAAATTGAAAGATAACAGAAGAATCATCCCTTGCTTGAGGAAAGCTTCAGAGGGAAGGCGGTGGTTGGACCAATAGGTGGGGTTGTTTAATTTATTGGCTCATTGTCTCATCGGAGTTGCCTGAGAAGTCACAGACAGGCCCTGGGGTGGGTATGGTAATGTACTGACGGATAAATTCAGTCAGTAGTGGAGGCTGGCACCCTAGACTTTGAGGAAAAGTGAGTAGTCCCGATTGGCTGTCTTCTTCCTCTCTCTGAGTGGTGTCCCCGCCATGGTGAACATATTTCTAAGGGATAGGCCCTCAGTGAAGTGCAGCCACTATCGGGGGTTGGGAATGAGCCAGAGTGAGGGTGCGTGGAGCTCTTTGAGCAGCCCAGCCTGTACCCCCTTGGATGTTCCTGCTAAGCTGAGAAAGTAGTACAAAATCAGTTTTACTTCAGAACAGTCCTGCAGAAACGGTGTGTTCCCTTCTGGATTTTTTTCCACAGCACCGTGTGCCTGGCATCTGTCCACTGCATTTAAGATGTCTGCTGCCTTCAGGTCATGATCCTGGAGTCCCAGGATCGAGTCCTTATTGGGCTCCCTGCTCTGCAGGGAGTCTGCTTCTCCCTCTGCCCCCACCCCCATGCTCTCTCTCTCTCTCTCTCTCTCTCTCTCTCATTTTCTCTCTATCTCAAATAAATCTTAAAAAAAAAAAAAAAGATGTCTGCTGCCTTGGCTGTGTCCACATTAAATAGCAACTACTATGTAAGCAGGAGGGGCTTGACGTATGATTTAAATGAGTTTAGCTACATGCTTAGATTAGAAGTGTATCCCCCTAGAAATATAATTGAGTCACACGCTTAAGTTTTATAATAAGTAATAAATACTAAATATACTTGTAAGTCAGGGACCAGGCGGGACACTGCCCCCCATTCCTCCTGCCACACACTCTTAATGCCGCTTCCCTCTTGTTTTTTCCTTAGCTCTTTCACAGTCTAACATGCTGTATATTTTACTGATTTAATCATTAAATGTCTTTTGCCCTATAGAACTCAAGGGCTCATGAGGGCAAGGATTTTGGTCTGTTTTGTTCACCACTAAAACCTTAGTAACCTAGAACAGTGCCTGACTCTTGTCTACATAAGATAAACTCTTTATCCTCAATATGGTGACGTCCATTATGTAATTCTTCCTGTTGAAACCACAACGTGCTATTTGCCAAATTAACCAAAAGGGAATCCAGTGATGCTTTTGACCCTATAGGTTTGTAGATACTGGTCTATAAAAGCTGAGGAAGGCTTCTTGGTCCACGGGGGTGGAGGGGTGGGGATTTCAACAATGCCTCACGGAGGCCAAGTCCTTGTACGTGGTGTGTGTGTGTGTGTGTGTGTGTGTGTGTGTGTGTGAAACCAAAAGCTGTCTTGAAGGAAGGAACCCTTGCTATCATATTGCCATTCTCAGGGTGAGTTCTGTGTGTCGCATGCATTCTTTAGAAGGACTCTCGAATATATATCCATGGGCACCTTTACCTCTCTGAGCTCGCTTGTCCCATGGGGGTTCGTTAGCTTCATGGCCCGCTGTTCCTGCTGACCCCACCGAGGCAGTGACCTGGCTTCCGTGTGCCGGCTGGCACCTTTCCACGCGGAAGCCAGTACTTTAATGTGTGCGTGTGTATGTGAACGTGTCTTCTTTTTATGTCTTAGTCATGTGTTACTACAGCAAAGATTTTGAAATTCTAAATAGTGGAATTCTAAGTAGTATGAAATCTACTTCTGGAAAACTATATACTACTATGTTATACAAAGCAAATACACATTTACTTATCTCTGTGTTGGCTATGTGTTAGCCTTTGTTTTTTTAAAAATTTTTCTTTTTAAAGATTTATTTATTTAAGAAAGACAGCACACGAGTAGGGGAGCAGCAGGCAGAGGGAGAAGCGGGCTTCCCGCTGAGCAGAGAGCCTGATGCGGGGCTCGATCTCAAGACCCTGGTATCATGACCTGAGTCGAAGGCAGATGCCTAACCGACTGAGCCACCCAGGCATCCCTATCTTAGTCTTTAGATAATTAAAATAAAACATAATACTCTCTAGTAGCATGTAAAAATGACCTTAATAGGTATCACGTATATTTAAAATAGCCCCACATGATAGTTTCTGGCTTTATATTCATGTCTTCACCTATACTCCACTTCTTGCTCTCCCAGACCTGTCTGAGACCTTGTTTCTTGTTCCTTCTTCCAAATTACCTTAGAGCTTATCTTTGTCTCAAGCTTCTATTTTGCTTGTGTCCCTTTTTTCCTCTTCTCTCCAGTCTCGGACCTCAGATCTGCCTATCACTCCACTCTGAAAACAAAGGTGCTTTGGACTTTTGACCAAAGTCAAAAAGGTGCTTTGACTTTGTTGAGACAAAGATCACTCCTCTGGGGATGACTTCGGCTTGTTGCAAGCCCGATGTCTCAGAAATTAACATGGCGAAGGTAGCACGATGTGTGCACCGTCATGGCCTTGACTTTCGGTTTTATAGTTTGCCCCATCGCGGGCTTGTAGTAGCAGTCCATGCCGACGGCAGTGGGAGAAGGATGTCTTTTACTTTTTCTGTGTACTTTCTGTATTGTTTGAATGTGTTATAACTAGTGTGCATGGTTTTTTACAAAGACCATAGAGATCTGTTGTGCATGTTTGCCTGTATTTTTTAAATTAATTTTGTTCAAAGCAAAAGCAGGAAAATACTGCTTATTTTTTTGTTAGTTTGCTTGTAATTGTGATTCTTGCTTTCAGGTATGCAGTGAAAAGCTTCCCTGTCCTTACCGCCTTACTTTAAAAATGTGTCTTCTTGAGATGGTTTGTTTCCTGAGTCGTTGCCTCCTTGATAATGTTCGGTATAAGAAATGCATACCAACATCCATGCATACACACACGCACGCACACACCCACTCACACACCAAAAATGCTGTCTTTCTAAGGCTTAAAGCATGCCATGCACCCAGAATTTGTAAACATTCTTGTATAAAATACTCAGTTGCTCATACAAAAGGTAGATTTCCTGGGTCCCATTTGTATTCAAAAGGAATTTGGCCTAAAATCAGTTTTTTGGAAACACCTCCTTCGTGTTGTTGAGAGATTGCTTCACTTTTCCTCCATTCAGAACCTGTCAATTTAAGGTTTTACGTAATACTTAACATGATGATCATCTTAGTCTTTTTCTGGATTTGGGCCCGTTAGTAAGTCTGGTGTTTTCTAGTCTCTACTGCTAATTATAGATTATTTTACTCAGGAGAAATAAAGCTCCTTTTTGTTTTTTGTTGTTGTTGTTGTTTTAAAGATAGATAAATAGCCAGTTACCTGGATTTAGAACTTTCTTGTCACTCCGGACTTTTTACTTCCCACCCTGGCGATTTCAAATCGAGAAGGTGTTCTGGAATTTATAGTAAGATTAACAATTAAACCACTCAGGGAAAACTGGAGACTGCTACATTGAAATCACAGATTTGTTTCTCTCTTTATATGCTGTGGAGCTTATTTTAATCCTTGTTCAGGAGACTTTGGGTCCCAAATGTCACCTCCCTTTCAGGATCCCCATCCCCCAATCCGTCTTCTTTCTGTTCCCTCTTCCCCTGATCTCTCAACGGCCCGAATGGACAAGCCCAGCCTCCGGAGAGACTTTCGATGAGGTTCCCTCTCTTAACTGCTTGAAAAGGAGCATATTTACTCTGCTTGGGTGCTTCCGGTCCCCCTGATCCGTTGTTACGAGCTGTCTTCATTACCCTGAATCATGTTCAACCCCTCACGTCTTTGTCTGTGCCCTTCTATCTCTCTCCACTTCTAACCAGAAGATCCCTTGCCAGCTCCACATGGGAAGGAAAGTAAAAATCAAACGAGGGTTTAATTCCTGCGTGATTTTTGCTTGCATCTAAGCACTTACGTGTATTCACTCATTTAATTCCCGCAACAACTGGACGGAGTAGCAATTAACTGTTTTGTCTTGCCTGCCTCTCAGTACCAGATACCGGGCACCTGTCTTATTCTGGGAGGTGGATTTAAAAGACCGTTTGTTTACTTGTAGTCAGTAGTGGCGTTTGAATAGAAGATTTCAGATACATGTGTTTCTGGGTGAAATGCCCGAGCTTTTGTCTTGTTGGGCCTTCCCCGAATCCATTTGTTACAGTACGTTTTCATTCAGTGTTCAGATTGCTGTTGAGCCTTCTGCATCTGGCCATTTTAACACCTGCCTGCGTTCGGTACCACCCACTCAAAGCTCATTCCAGGTGCCCTTAGCAAATGACTCCCAAGGCATTTAAATGGCCAAAGCTCATGGACCAATGAGGAGACGTATGCCATGTAAAACAGAGTTACGCAGTTCCCTAGATCAGGAGCGAAGGTTGCTTAAGCAAAGCTTTTGTTACTATTAGCCTGTCCACATCCAGATTTCAGGACTGGAAAGGTAGGGGACACGCTTATTTGTTTTAATTGGAAGAGAGGACGAGATGGTTGCGCTTGGTTAGAGGAATTTAGATCAGGTTGAATAAGCAAATGACCCCCCCCCTTTTTTTTTAAGATTTTATTTATTTATTTGACAGAGAGAGAGGGAGATCACAAGTAGGCAGAGAGGCAGGCAGAGAGAGATGGGGAAGGCAGACTCCCTGCTGAGCAGAGAGCCTGATTTGGGGCTCAATCCCAGGACCCTGAGATCATGACCTGAGCTGAAGGCAGAGGCTTTAACCACTGAGCCACCCAGGTGTCCCACTGATCCTCTTTTTAACTGAAGGCAAAAAAGGGAGATTAGAGCTTCATAGTAGTTTCAAATACTGCAGTTTGCCTTACTGGCAGCAAAACCGAAATTCTTAAGTTATGAACTTTTTTTTTTAAATCAGTTCTTCCTGAAGCTCTTCACTTTGTATACTTGAAAAAGCTAGGTCTTCACAGAGTAAAGTCATTTTTTCACAGATCGCTGCTATTTATTTTAACCATGGGATAAGAAGCACGAATTTATAAGTAATGTCCACCTTCGTTTTCCAAAGTCATTTCAGTCAGTCTTTAGAGAAGAGATTTGTGATTTTAAGAAATGTGATCAGGAAAGGTAATAGAAATAAATGGAATTAGCTAGCGTAACGCTAAGTGCTACATTAATTTAGCAATAATGACATTTCCTCTGTGAAAAAAGGTCTGGTATAAGAAGACTCTCTTGTAGAATCATTTTTTCAAACCAGTAAAGTTTATGAAATGGAATTAGTTAAGTGTAGGTCGTATGCTTTAAAGACTACACGTTAAGTTTCACTTTCATTATAAAGAATAGTTTAGTTATGTTTTTATGTGCCACTTGTTCTAATACTAACTCAAAGAAACCAGAGAAATACAATATTCACTGCTTTCTACCTGCAAATGGAACAATTTGAATAGCATTTGAAGCTAATTCTCAAGAGAAAGATTTTCCTCATTATGAATAAAATGTGATGAATCAGTGTTATGACAAAATGTATACATAAGAAATGTGTATTATTATACTTACTCATTCCTTTTCATTTAATGCTTGGTATCAGAAGCTAAGTTGGGGTTCAAGGAAAGTTCTAACGATTTCCCACAGTTGCTTTTTCCCAGAGATGGGGTAATATGGGTTTGTATTTTATCACTGAAACTAGATAACATATTTAAAATTTTAACATTCAAGATGTGGCCCCATTTGGTAAAAGTTTTAAGTATTTAACTAAAACTCTTTTTATGTCCAACTTGTAAGGAGATTTTTTTTTTTTTAGTGTACATACCACTAAATATAAATGCCCAGTAATTCAAGTTATCTCAGATTCCCCCCCTTCTTTTCATTTTTACCTATTTATTTATAAATTTGCATTCCAAAACTTTCTACTTTTATTTATTAAAATGCCGTTTTAGGAGAAGTGGACTCTTTTTTTTTTTTTTTTAAGATTTATTTATTTATTTATTAGAGAGAGAGAGACTGAGAATGAGAGGGGAGAAGGTCAGAGGGAGAAGCAGACTTCCCGCAGAGCCGGGAGTCCGATATGGGACTCGATCCCGGGACTCCGGGATCACGACCTGAGCCGAAGGCAGTCGCTCAACCAACTGAGCCACCCAGGCGCCCAGAAGTGGACTCTTTAGGGGAGGTGGATGCGGGTCGACCAGAAATCACAGAGTTAACTCTTCACAGCAGAGAATACTTGCTAGCCATCTTCCCCAGTGCAAGTCAATGCTGCTTCTCAATTCCAAGCTGAGGTTTCAAAGGTTTAGACTAACTTCACAGATCAGAGGTCAGTCATGAATTGCTGCAATTTGTAGTTGAATTCTGCCGATATGACAGAATTTCACAGCGAGGATGATTGCTTTTTTCCACTTCTGCACACAGACCAGACTGGGCAGTTAACAGCGTAATTTGTACAAGTCAGCCCTTGGCACCCAAGTTTAATGAGTAACTAGCTGGTTCCTTAGATTTCACTGGTACAAAGGTGCATATTATAAAAACGGTCAAATGTCAATGCACAAAGATGGAGGAAGGCAGGGAGTGAGGCCACCTATGAACCGTACGTCAAGAATTAGTCATTTGTGTTTATTTAAAAAAATCGTATTTCTATGGTGTGAATGTTCGTGGGTTCATTTTCTTTGCTACTGAAAGGGGGAGATGAATTTTTTTTAATGTTAGCAAGAGACAACAGTCAGATTAGAGATTGTTGACTGAGCCGCAGAAAGTGAAATCGGAGGCTCTTGACTCCTTTCGCGAGGTCTCTGACTTGTCAAAAACCTTCCAAAGTGTTATGCTTGCTTGCTTTCTCTTTCTTTCTTTTTGAAGATTTGATTTATTTATTTGAGGGGGTGGAGAGAGAGATTGAGAGAACAAGTGTGAGGAGGGACAGAAGGAGAAACAGGCTCCCTGCTAAGCCGGGAGCCCGATGAGGGACTCGATCCCAGGACCCTGGGATCATGACCGGAGCCAAAGGCAGACGCTTTCCAATGGAGCCACCCAGGCGCCCCAAGCGTTACACTTTCAAAGAGTATAACCACCTTTTAAGAATCTAGGGAACATGTCGGATAACCAGGTTTTCTAAGCCTGTGATATTTACGAGTATCCGACATCGCCTACTCTTCATTCAAAAAGTTACACTTATATCCTTATTTCTAACCCAGGCTGAAAGTATCTTTTACTGTTTAAAGCTGAATTTTGGAACTCTTGAAAAAAACTCTTAGACGGTTGTCGTTGACAAATCAGGGGTTTGCCGGTCACAGGTTTGACTCATAAATTGACTCCAACGTGGCAATATAGATACGTAGAGTAATTTGTCATTTTCGTTATAGCACAAATTTTCATTTTCTACTCTTCCAGATTAGGATGCAATTGGAAGCAATCAGATTCTGCCATGGAACAGAATTAATTAAGAGCGCAGATTCTGGTCTCAGGCTTCTTGGGTTTGAATTCCAGCCTCATCACTTCGAGCGGAGGGACCTTAGCCAATGGGCAGTCTCGGGATGAGTATTACCAGAGAATTTGCTTCATGGGGTTGCAGTAATGATTAAGTAAGACATGTACACACAAAATGCTTAGCACAGTACCTGATGCGTTATAAGCACTCTGTGAATGTTAGCTGTTATTAACATTATTAATTTTATTAAGTTACATCACTCGTGAATAAGCCTAGCCTACCGTGTACATCCTCCAACCTTGGCTTAGACTTGGTCTTTGCTCTGTTCATTTCATAAGGGACATAAGCCATGCTATAGTTGGATGAGGTCATCTGGGAACGTGGCAGGATGCATTCCTTTTGAATATCATAGGGAAGTGTATTTTGAAATGCCTCAGTTTCAAGTCTAGCACTCTTGTAGATGCTATCTTTTCCCCACTAGCTGATTTGCTATCGCGTGGCAAAAGCTATAAAAAGAAATGAATGCAAATCATCTGGTTTCCTTTGAGAATTGTTTTCATTCTGCCCTTTGGTGAGAAACATTTGAGTGAAAAAACACAATCCGTAAATGGTACCACACCAGTGGGCTAAATTCTATCCCTGATGAGGTATGTTACACTTACTAGGATCTGTGTTTTCCTGAAATGCTAGACGTGATGATCTTAAAAAATAATTTTTTTCATTCCATTTCTTCATTTTATTCCTATAGAAGGTAGAAGTAGCATTTGAATAAAAGCATGGTTTTTACCAGCAGTGACAATATATGAACAATGAGCTTATTAGCATTAAAAAGGTAGCGACAACATCTCACACTAATTGAACAGTTAAGCACCTACTGTGTGCTAGGGTCAATTGTAGGGCACTGGGATCGTAGTAATAGATTCTGTCCTGGTAAAGTTTACAACTGCCTAGGGAAGACCATTATCATACCAGTAACAACTATAAGGTCGAACCATACAAATTCGCCAATATTCTACTGTTCTTGTCCTTCAAAATGGCGATCTCGTATAGATCAGTGTAGTGTTACGAGGAGTACAAGGAGAGATTATATGGTGTTGTGAGAACAGATCTTAGGGGATCCAGAGATGGCTTCTGAGGAGTGACCTTTAAGGATGAGAACAAGCAGGCTGGGCAGGGTGACCGGCGAGGGTTGGAAGCATTGGCAACACAAGATGAAGTTGGAAGAGGAACCAAAGTCTTCCTTAGAGGCTCTCCTGAGGATATTGACTTTATTCAACGGGCATATTGTAAGAAAGGGTGGAGGTTATGCAGGAGGGCGTCAAGACCTGCTCAAATTGTGGTTGTGGTTTTGTTTGTCAAGATCACTTGGCCTGACCCGAGAGCTAGATTGTTTGCAGTGGGCAAGGGCGGATAAAACAAGAGTCAGTTGGGAGGCTAATGTAATCCGTCCAGGTTGAAGCTGATGGGTGGCAGTTTACACGGTGCTTTCAAATGTAGTATCTTACTTTATCCTTATAACAGCTCTCACGTGGGGTGTTAATATCCACTTCAGGACACTGGGGAAGATGCTGAGACCCAGAGAGTTAAGTGGCATACCCGTGGTCACGTGCTATTGGTGGCCGAGTAAGAATTCTGTTATCTGAACTCTTATCTGACTCTTGCTCTGATGGTCTCCTGGTAGCTTTAGGCCCATGTACTAGCTTCCCTGAGTGTGGGCCATTGGCTTATCTTCAGAAAGGATGAGAAGTTATTTTTAGCCTAGGTTCATGACGGAGTCGAGAAGCAGAAAATGACATGGAAAGTGATATTAGACTGAGGTGTCCTTTTGGAAAAATACATTTATTAATTTTAGGTATCTATCATTCCAAAATTAGATTTGGAACAGCTTTCAAAACTGCTTATGGTCTGACAAGCTTAAGCGAAAAGGGTAAAAATCATGGTGGGCAAACAGATGGCGTCACAGGCGCCATAAATCCAGTGGACGTTTACCCTCAGACCTGCCGTTTGTTGAAGAGGGAGAAGCAACCCTGAGATTCACATGCTGCCCCAAATTAAAACACTAACCAAGTGTTCTGCTCAGAATAGCTTTTCCTTCTTCTGGAATCTAGGAGGATTTCCTGACTGGGTCTTGATAAAGACTCCATGATACAGTGACTGGTATCTGTAGCTGTTTCCGAGAATGTTGCATGAGTGAGGAGGTTGAAGTGAATTAATCAACCCAGTTAATGTCTGGAAACCATTTTTGTTCCTAGGAACTGCCCTGCAAATCTTATTAACGTACAGAACCACGTGGCCTTCAGTAAGACAGTCCCCTCCACACTAAAATCCAGGAATGGTACTAGAGGCAGAATTTTCAAACTCGATGTCCCAGGGAACCAATATAGTGTCAGGAGGAATATGAAACCACAGGACAGAAGTGGCATATGGGTCTTGCGTGAAGATTTTTGCAAAACAGTATTGAAATATTTTATGAAATGGGTTGTGTTGGAGTCAGTCTGGAAAATCAGATTTTTTCTGGAAATAAACACTTGAGCCTAAGTCTTCTATTTGGGGGAAATTTTCTGTTGTTTGAATACCCATGAGAGGCACATCAGTAATCCTTCTTTTGTTCATTAAGATATAGCACAAAACTATATAAAGCCTATAATTTCATTTATAGATTAATAATTTGCTCTCTGCTCACAGAGTTTACATGTCCTTTACCATGATACTATTTTTTAAAGGAGAATTTTTGCCATATTCTTTCTATAAAAGAAAACTCACAATTCTGCACAACTGATATGTGCCAGGAATGGTATTTGATATTCTTATTCTCTATGCAGTCCTTCCTCTGTTCTCCATAAAATCTCTACATTATGGATAAGGAAACCAAGGCTCAGAAAAGTAGCATAAATTTTTCTGGATTCACTTAGCTGGTAAAGGAACAGGGCAAGAATCTAAATTGTATTCTTTTGCCTCGACAGGGCAGAATTATTTTCAGGACACCCCTTGTAATTTGCACATTTTTAAAACTTGTCAAATACTGTGATATTGATCATTAGGTATTACCCAGGATAATAGCATTTAGGAAGTTGTCCTCACAGATTTGGGTAAGGATTATATGCTTTGAGAACTAATTTAACAGCTACTACTTGGTGATTTATTTGAGGGTGTGGTTGTTTTCCTCCCTCCTCCTGCTCCTCCTCCCTCCTTCCCTTTTTTCTTTTTCTTTTCTTATCTTTTCTTTCTTTTCTTTTTAGTCTTTCTTTCTCTTTCTCTCTTTCTCTCTTTTCTTTTCTTTTCTTTAATCATTGATAATAAGAGTGGAAACCAGCTCCTGGCTTAGTTTTACTGCTTATATTCCCATAAGGTTACAGGTCTCATTGAAAACTTTTTGCCACTCTTGACAATATGCAATATAGTCAAGGCAAAATAATTAGGACCTTTAACTGGCTTTAGAGACCATTTAACTGGCAGATTCCAAACCATGCCCTCTGTAGTCCTACAGATCCTACAGGCCCCACATGGCCCCAGTGGACAATGGAGCAGAATGGATGGGGATGCCTCCCTTGCCTGCACTTGAGCCAGCTTTCTGTTTTATCAGTTCTTTTTTTGAACCCAGATAAACTTTCGGTGGATGAAAGGGTGCTGCATCTTAAAAAACAAACAAAAAACAAAAAAAACCCAAAACAATACAAAACAAAAAATTAAAAACCAATTTGAAAACTGGTAATCCAACTCTTTGAATTGTCTAAAGGGAAGCAAATTTGGTATTTCCAGATGTGAAATAAAAGTAAAAAGTTTTGTGCTTAGTGTATATTTTAATGTCTCATCTGAAATACCCTCATCTTGAACTTGACCCTCTTTAATTTGGATGTTTTCTGTATCGTGACTTTTAAGATGATTCTAGGGGTGCCTGGGTGGCTCAGTGGGTTAAAGCCTCTGCCTTCC